>OW386554.1:30888761-32088761 GCA_936435175.1 Glyphotaelius pellucidus
AAGATAAATGGGAGAGATTACGCGAAATAACAACAAGCGAAAAATACTATAAAAGCTGTACGAGCCTGAGAATAATGGTTGTGTGTGATAGCTCAGCAAATAATATAATAAATTCCTATCTGTCGATCTCAGTTCCACGGTACGCATTCATTCGTACCTAACAATGCAATAAAAATCAGTGAAATATATAAATACATAACAAAAGTGCTGCACTACATCACCAATCAGTAGAGAAACTGCACATCTGCATTTAGTTACTGCAGTAATAACACAATATCGCATGTAGGCTGTCAGCTGTAGACCATGGGAATGCAATAAAACGCAGCTAATGTATTCAAATAATTATCATGCACTTTGCTGCAGATGTTACGAAAAAATATCCTCACGAACTCTAACAGACTCGGTAACCTGCAGACGGTAAGTTGGGTAAGTTGGTATTGGTGATTCGAGAAAGGTCAACTGATCAAAAAGATGGGTCTAATGACGCCCACAGATTTTTTCTGATGTGATAATAAAGGCTCTCAAAGTAGGGGAAAGAATTTTATTAAAATATTTCATTTTGATTACAATATTTCATCAGTTCCTGATGACAACACACAAATAAAATTGGCAGTCTGAAAATTAATCACAAAGAATTATAAGTCCTGGGTGAGTCGATCGTGAACTACCCGCTCATTGTAACCCACTCACGAACATCAATGAGCGATCGGGTTACTTTACAAGAAATAGATTCAATCGTCAACAACCGTGTCTCGAAAAAGGTACCGGTGTGGCATGCAACCGTAGATGTACGAATTTTATAGACCGGACATCTCGAATCTCGTTTTCGCGACAGGGTTCAATCATGGTTCCATGGGGTCATGGTTCGCGATCGGGTAGCTACTTTCGATTTCGTTTCGGCTGGCGGCGGGCAGCGCGACCATCTCACTTCTCTACTGCATGGCAATTTTTCATATAAAAAGTATGTGCAAAAGTACGCGATCAAAGAATGGGTAGGTACTCGTGACCCGATCTCTTATTTACGAAACCTGTACCGGTTCAGTCGCCAACAAGCTTCATTGCCCTAAATTATCTACAAAGCCTATTCTGTTTCAGTAACGGTGTCGACTAAGTTATAGAGAAGCTTTTGTTTGTTCAGTTACTTTGTTATATATTTATTTTTATATTAATAAGTGTACTGTTACTGTACTACATATGATACTTTAATGAGTTTCTTAACTTTTGGGAATATAATACAAGCTATGAATTGCACATATATGTTTTTATTATAAATATATAACAAAGTAAATGGACAAACAAAAGCTACTCTATAACTAGTCGACACCGTTACTGAAACAGACTAGGCTTTGTAGATAATTTAGCACAACGAAGCGCGCTGGCGACTGAAACGGTGTAGGCTTTGTAGATGATTTTGCACAACAAAACCGCGCCGCCGCGATTCAACCGGTATAGATTTTGTAAATACGCGACCCGATCATCACTTCGTCAGTGGGTCGTGAGTGACCCGGGCCGTGTAAAATGATCGATCGACCCAGTTCTAAAGTTAAAATGAACCATGAACTTGAGAATACAATGACCATGAAAGCAAAAAGCGTCGCCTGGTTCTGTAGGTCCTAAAGACTGCGCTGGACTGGAAATGAGGAAAGAATGCCAGATTTCGGGACACAGAAAATAATGGCAGGCCGAAGAACGAAGTAACTGCAAGTGGCGTTTCGAGCCGTTTGCTTTTGCTTCATTCCTTTCATACAATTCGTGATTCGTTTCGCGTTTTGTTACATGCATTTATACCCAGCCTAAGATCATTACAATGGTGATGACTGATGAATTGATGTTATCCATTACTTTTTCATGGTTAAAATATAAAAAAACCTTGTTCTAACATTACAAATAATATCTATCGTTACTGCATGGCAAAAATATCTCGCGTACATTGTATAATTAACTATATGTACATTCTACAACAAAATTAGTTGATAGACAAACCAGACATTTCATTGTCTGGGACTTCAATCAACTTAATTTATTGTCATCTATCAGATAGCTTAAATAAACTGCTGACATATAAATGTATCATTGTTTATACCAACATTCGTGCAGAATGATAAATTATTCAGTGCAGATGTCCATGCAGATGTCCTATAATAATATGCATGATGCACGCAAAGTTATTAATAAAAAGTAAAGTTGGTAGGTACTACATATGCATGCAGCATGCGTTTCAATTAACCATCACATCAAAACTAATTTATCAGCGAATGAGCTCTGGCGTCAAATAATTTCCGTGCACACAGACACGGCCGTTATTTTTTAGGTTATAAAAGACACAGACAATAAAATTTAATCCGCTCACAAATTAAAGTACCAACCCTCTAAGGGAGTTTATTTTCATTTTGAATGCATTACGTTAACGGTATTTCCCTCTGTTCATTAATTTTGTACTGTTTTACGGTATTCAGATACGAATGTAAGCTACCGTCTCAAAGCATGTGCGTTTTTGAACTTTATTTGTAAATTAATTTTGATATTACAAGACGAGTTGTGGCACAGCTTTAGCTCTGTACCAAATTTTCAGAATAATTTTATTTTGTTTTGAATAGTTTTATTTCACTTAATTTTATTTACTTGCTACCGGTTTCGACACATCCGTGTCCCTCTCTAGTTAGTTTTAAGAACGGTAGTGAATGACACGGATGTGTCTAAACTGGTAGTAAACAAATAAAAGTAAGTGACAAATGTACTTTGTGAATTAAATTCTAAAAGAAAATGTCTAGAAATCGTTACATAATCAATGCAAAAGAAAGATAAATAATTTAATTTAATTTATTACGTACCCAAAAGGAAGGTTAACCTAAAACATAATAAAGAAATAACAGAACAAATACCAACCGTCCAATAGCAGCGAACAATAATATTTTTATTTTATTTATTTAGGGGAGTTAACAGCAAATCATAAATTACAAAATAACACAATAAGAAAATAGTTCATTATGCCAATTATAAACTTCCACTTATGTTAGTAAATGATGTGTGACATTATAAGGTGTTTTCTGAATAAGTTTTTTTTTGTTACAATATGTGAGAGGGGGGGTGAGGAGAAATAAAGGATGAGGATTAAGAGGCTAAGGATGGGAATAGAGAGGGGGGAGGGGTAGAATTGAACTTCCTAGTTTGAGTCATGTTGCTTAGCGATTTTTCGTTTTACGTCACTTAACGTCGAGTTAAAAATGTCAATGTGGTTATAATTTAAGTTAAATAAATGAATGGATCTGTAGATAAATTAATTCTGTTTGGAGTTGGTCTTGCAAAGAGGGAGATTAAAAGTAAGCGACTGTCTACTGTTGCGGTTTGGGACATGGAATGATAGGCGTTGAAGCAGATCAGGACTATCGATTAAGCTTTGTGTAATTTTAAATAACATTACCGAATTTGCTATATTTCTTCGACAAGTTAAAGTCTGTATTTTGAAGAACTTTGCAGAGTCTTCGTTACTTACATGAGATCGAAAAGAGCGGAAATTAAGGTACCTTAAAAATCTGTTTTGAACGCTTTCAATTCTATTTTTGTGTATTGTGTGCCTGGGTTCCACACTTGAGATGCATATTCAAGGATACTACGAACATACGAGAAATATAGTGTTTTGAAGGTAATAAGGTCTTTAAATTGTTTACAGGCTCGGATTATGAGACCAAGCATAGAAGATGCGTTAGTGACTATGTGGTCGACATGTTTATTGAAATTTAGTTTACTATCAAGTATAACCCCAAGATCTTTACTTTCGGATTTGATAGATAACGGTACGTGATTAATTGAGTATTCATGGACAAACACATTTTTATTTCTAGTAAAGCGCACAACGAAGTACTTAGATATATTTATTTCCAGACAATGGGCATTACAATACATGCTCAGACGTTGCAAATCATCTTGCAGCTTCTGACAGTCCTCGATTGAGTTT
The DNA here is from genome assembly GCA_936435175.1 of Glyphotaelius pellucidus. Taxonomy (NCBI): domain Eukaryota; kingdom Metazoa; phylum Arthropoda; class Insecta; order Trichoptera; family Limnephilidae; genus Glyphotaelius; species Glyphotaelius pellucidus. Next base: position 30,892,717 of record OW386554.1, read on the forward strand.
ATGGGTAGTTTACAATAACCCCCCTATATTTTAATTTACACAATTGATAAACAACCCTACATTAATAGTTAGTTATCAGCTGTGTTAAATGTGAAACACGTTTATTAGTAAGTACACTAAGTACGAGTAAAACAATAAAAACTAAACAAGAGACGATAAAGTTTGGGTCAAGGTGAAAACAAGAGATTCGAGAAAGTCAGTAAAATTCTGGGTGCTATCGCTAAATACGTCCGGAATTTTATCAATTCAGTGGGTGTTACGCATATTATACAGGAAGAAGGTTAAGTTTGCTCTTTGGAAAGGAGTATGGAAAGTTTCAGGGTTTCTTAATAGACGGTGATTTTTTTTTAATTGCCGACAACCCGAGCGTTTATTGAAATAATATTATCATTTACAATCAAGTAACCCGCCTCATTAGACGATGTTTGTTCTGAGACGGGTACTTGATGACGTTAATGTTGATTGATGTTATACGTCAAATTAGTACGATAACCCATAAAATTATGTTCCGGGGATGTTCATGTGCCCGGAGTAAAGTCCATTAATCCCTATTTCTGGTAAAAAAAATATTTAAAATCTTTCACAAACAGAAAAACAATTTAACTGGCCTTTCTTGGCGAAAGGTTTCATGTAAACTGAAAAAGAAATTCTTTTCAAACGGTACACTTCGTAGTCATTCTGTTCAGAGATGTGTTACGAGTTATTTTACAGATGGATCACTCAAATCATGACTCCCCGGGTTCCGTTATTCCAATATTCTAGCAATCTACTTCAACTCCTTTAATAGATTTATGCGCAAAATTTTATTAGAGGGTTGCGGCTAAATTCACCGTTAACCTTTTCGCTACTGTATTGCTGGCTATTAAGGCATCGCATGCCAAAGGTTAAATTAGTAAATTGACTGCAGGAAGCCCTTAAATTTAGGAAAACTTTGATAGGTCAGCCCTTACTAATAAGAAAACAAAAGAAATTGACACGTGAAAAACGTAGTCGTAAAAAGTCGGGGACGCTTGAGAAATGGAACGATCAAGTGAAATGTCAATGTCAGAATAAGAGTATCAGAAAACGATGTATAATAGATGTACGATACGATGTATGATATGATGTAAGATACGATGTAAGATACGAAGTACGATACGATGTTACGATACGATGTAAAATACGATGTACGATACGATGTATGATACGATGTAAGATACCATGGACGATACGATGTAAGATATGATGTACGATATTATGTACGATACGATGTAAGGTACGATGTACGATATGATGTACGATACGATGTAAGGTACGATGTATGATACTATGTACGATATGATGTACGATACGATGTACGATGCGATACGATGTACGATACGATGTACGATGCGATGTACGATACGATGTACGATATGATGTACGACACAATGGACGACACGATGTACGATACGATGTACGACACGAGGTACGATACGATGTATGATGCGATGTACGATACGATGTACGATACGATGTAAGGTACGATGTACGATGTACGATACGATGTATGATACTATGTAAGATACCATGTACGATACGATGTAAGATACGATGTACGATGTGATGTACGATACGATGTAAGGTAAGATGTATGATACTATGTACGAAAAAATGTACGATACGATACGATGAACGATACGATGTACGATACGATGTAAGATACGATGTATGATACGATGTACGATACGATACGATGTACGATACGATGTACGATACGATAGATGTGCGATACGATGTACGATACGATGTACGATACGATGTACGATACGATGTATGATACGATGTAGGATACCATGTACAATACGGTGTAAGATACGACGTAAGAAACGATGTACGACACAATATACGATACGATGTACGACACGAGGTAAGATACGATGTACGATATGATGTACGATACGATGTACGATACGATGTACGATACGTTATACGACACGATGTACGATACGATGTACGACACGATAAACGTCACGATGTACGACACGATGTACGATACGAGGTACGATACGATGTACGACACGAGGTACGATACGATGTACGATGCGATGTACGATACGATGTTTTATACGATGTATGCATGTGAATGAAGCAAGAAGGATTTGTCTAGAGGTCGAGACAGTTGTCTGGCGGTCCATCCACTCTTGCCTACCCCTGCGGTGAAACGGCGTGATGGTTAGTTAGTTCGTTGACCCCAAAGATATTGAAAGTTGACCCCGTGTAAAAGACTTGTGGGCATAAATAGTAATCAAGGCGATAATAAAAATAATAAAAACTTTTTCCTTATTCACGCCTTTGAAAATATTTACTATGCAAAATTATTACATCACTTAATCGTGAGGTTTATTGATATGAATGGTGGGTCGATCAGCTGTCAACTACTTATAAAATTTCAGTTTGTGAGACGGGTATGGGTACCGCCGCCTCAGGAACCATTCATTTGACAACCAACACCTAAATGTTCTCAACGTTTGATGACTTAGCGGCAGAAGCGGCCCCCGGGATCGAGGGGTAAGGCTTTTGATTCGCAATCCGAAGGTCGCTTGATCGAATCCCGGCGTGCGCAAATAAGTTTTATGACTTAGTAGCACAGGCGGCGTTTGGTGACTTAAGCAGTTTGGTGACTTGGCAGTAGAGGCGGCCTCCGTGGTCGAGGAGTAAGGCTCTTGATTTGGGATCTGAAGGTCGCGGGATCGAGCCCCGTCGTGCGCAAGTAAATTTTATTTGATTAATTTGTTTTATTTCACAATTACTTCATTAAAAATATTATGTAGGTACTTTCCCACCTTCCTCTTCTCCATTTCCTTCCCCTTCCCACTACTTTCAGTCTCACAACACATCCCAATCACAGAGGGGAGCAGCTGGGACGCTTGTGAGGTATTCGCATTAAAAAAAGAGGTGCCCGGGTTTATGAGGTGCCATTTTTCAGGTCTTGGAGGCGGATGCATCTATTCACCATGGCGGGCCGGATCGGGAGAGGCCGGTTGAGGGAGTCCTTTACCTCTTCAGCAGGACTCTCTCGACTCATCGCCTTGCACCGCAACAGGAGGAATGAGTTCAAACGTCACTCCTGGAAACACTGCCCACCAAATTCCTATCCACCCCTCTTACTTTTCCTTCCCAGAACTTGCCCTCCTTCTTAAGATGACACAGGGAGATGAAGGGAATGGGTACCGCCGCCTTTATTGTACAACCAATACCTGCACCAGGAACCTTTATGGAATAACCAATACCTCTGCCATAGGTCACCCCCAGTGGTTCGCTACGTTTGGTAAATTAGCAGGGGTGTCCGGTTTCACGGGGTGAGGTTTGTCTAGGTCTTGGAGGCTTGGAAGGAAATTATTTTCCTCTAGATCCTCTTGTGTGGAGCTCATGTGAAAAAAAAACATAGGCCCCGAGGAACATAATTTTTCCTCAGTCGAGTGTGGCATGTTATTTTTAAAAAAAAATTGCCGGACGAGTGTGGCACGTCATTTAAAAAAAAAATGCCGGACGAGTGTGGCATGTTATTTAAAAAAAAATTAGGGTGGGTAATATCTTTACACTCCGTTACTTTTAGGCGTGAAAACATATTTCGTTCGTCACTGCGTATAAATTGTGGGAAAAATTAAGTCACATTTCCATGAATTTTATTTTTTTTTGGCAAATATCGCAATGACATCAAATTAACTACAGGATAGTGAAATACAATCCACACTATATGAAGCAGGCAATTTTATAAAGTTTTGTAAACTGTTATCCGGCCCAATTTTTACTCGACAACTTAAATATTTTTTTGCTCCGCTTTCTTTTAAGAGCACCTCAAGATCTACAGGACGACGCACGAATAACTACTGTAATCCTTTCTGTTTCGAGTTATGACTGATTTTCGAGGCTCTTGGCGTAAGCGCATCCGCTCGAGGAAGTAAGCACACCAACAAGCAACGGAAAATGGTATATTTTAACATTTTTTAAAATGTTTTTTTAACATTAGTTCCACGCAGGAGGTCCTGAGGAAAAAATCTGATAAATGAATGGTTCCCGGGGTAGCGGTACCCACAACCGCCTCCTAAATGTAAAATATGCACGCCAATTGGCGCCACAACCCTTGGGCCACAAGATATATCTAAATATTTGTCGAAAACAAAAGCTAACAGACATCGCTAACTCTGGCGGAAACTTAGTATGAGATAAAAAATCATTTTCACGTTTTAACAGTTTAACGTATCGTCAGGTGACGTGTTCTTCAAATGTGTAATTGAGCGTGACACGAAACAGTATGGTGTACTAGTTACCTTTCTATTCTCCCGACCTATCCTACGTAGAAACAAGTAGACCGAATAAATGGTAAAGACGAGCGCAGTGCGATTATTCGTTACACAACAGTATAAAGTAGTCGCTGTGTCGACTGCTCGGCCAGCGCATTTATTTATTTACTCTTTTATATGCCCATTGGGCTTTTTACATTGGGTACATGATGTTCACATTAAGTGTTGCCCAAAAAAAGCCCCGATTAGCTCAGTTGGTAGAGCACTGACCCGGAAAGTCACAGGTCATGGGTTCGAGTCCCAGATGTGACCTATCTTTTTCTGATTTTTCTGTTTCAGATTTTCGATTGAGTTTCGCTAATATTATCTTTCATTAATTAAATAATATTAGTCTATACAAAAATATTATTCAGGTACCTGTCTCTTAAATACTGGTAAGCGTATATTATATGTCAATATTTGAGGTGAATTTGTTTCCAAGTGTGCGAAAGCGAGGAATAGGTTCGAGTACGAGGGAGAACCCAAAAGTAATGGGACTTGGACGGTAGAGGGGAGAAGTGGAGAGGGAACGGTTTTTGTGTGGTCGGCTGTTGCACGGAAACTCTTTCTCGGTCAGTGTGCAAGGCCGTGTCGCTGTGGGTCCACGCGTTCGTTTAATATTTAATATTAAGTAAATCAAGATGTCTTCTTTCGGCGAAAACGCGAAAGTCTCTTCTATGAGGATCAAAAAGAGGGTCGTCTTCAAGCCTACCACGAATTGAAAAATCAGCTGGAATTTTTTTCGAGATTTTTTCCAAGGTATGATATTGGTGATGAGTAATGAGACATGGTGTTGTGGGTAAGATCCCGAAACCAAGCAACAGTCAAACCAATGGAAGAGGGCTGTTTTTCCTCTTCAGAAAAAAGTCAGGTGAAATCGAACATCAGGACGAAGCTCATTGATTTTTTCAGAGATGTTGCGCACACATAGTTTTTCCTCCTGGCCAAACAGTTAACCGACAGTTCCACATGGAGGTACCAAAGAGGTTGCGAGAGAGCCTCAGGAAAAATCGTCGAAATAGGCGAATCCTTGGTTCTTCCACCACATTAACTCAGACCGCGTTGTCTGTGAAGCTGCATTTAAGCAAGCATGGAATGACCCCGACCTGTCCCCCTGTGACTTCTTTCTGCTCCCTAGGAAGAAAAAGGACTTGAAAGAGAAATGTTTTCATACTGTTACTGAAGAAGTAAAAAAAAAATCGCTGGAGGCCATAAAGGACATTCCAATCAGTGAGTTTCAAAATTGTTTTGAACAGTGGAAAAAAGGTTGGACAAGTAGTGCACACTCTTAGCGCCTCCGTACATGACGCTACTTACAATCTATTCTAGCCTCATGCGCGTAGCATCCGCGCCACTCGAGAGTACCCTCCATACGATTTTGCTAGAGTTCGTACACGACGCTACGGGGCGACTGTCGGTTCAAAGTCAGTTGCGCGATATTGACGATGCTGATCGCGCGCTACGCATCGCAGCATTCGTGTCTGCTACTTTTCGTTTGACGGTTGATAAAAATGGCGTCTGAACAAGAAAATAACGTTAGATTTGTTCTGGGTGGAAAAAATGCGTGTTTGTATAACTTTACATTACCAGAATACGCAAGAAAGGATTTAGTGGAGAAGGCATAGATTAATGTTGGAGAAAAAGTCATTTGACATCGTTTGACATGGTGTTAACTCCACGGCTGCACGTGAAAAATGATCAAGTTCAGTATAATTCGGGTAGCGCCGTGTACGGAAACCAGCTTTAAAAAGTAGTGTATCTGCAGGGTACTTGTGGTTGTGTCGCAATCACGTAGTTTGTAGGTATCTCCATGAACGGAGGGCCTAATGGTGAACACTTTGAAGGCGACCAAATTTTGATGTAAAAACATTGAAAAATAAAAAAGTTATAAAGTCCCGTTATTTTTCGGTCCCCCCTCGTATGTGATAGTTGGTCCCGAAATGTTTGTTGCAGAATAATACATTTTGCTAAATTGCTCGATTAGGCACTACGTCGTCGATGAGACGCAGGAGTTCACAACAGTCTAATCCGGATTAATGATAAGTTATTATTTTAATAAATATTTCATTATTTTAATGAAATCTTCTGCAAAAAAGATGATGCAGTCCCTCAAACAATCACGAAGATGTCTCATTATATTTATATGATCAACATCGTTTAAAGCTGTTTATCCGGTTTGAATGGTAATGGGAATAATGATTCCATTGGCACGTGCAAGTTTAGCCCCGTGCAATCTGCTTTTTGATCGTTCTTGACACAGACCAGACCTAAACGAGACCAAGACGAGGTCTTTAGGTTCGCTGAAGAATAAATGCATTGTGTTTTGATTGTGTTGCTAGGCTATTATAATAATCAAACTTAAAATCGCATTACAAAGCTATTACTTTAATAATGAATTTATTTGAGTATTCCAGAAAATTTGTTGCTAGATATGAGGCCCTCAGCAGAAGAGTGGCCCAAACCACATCAGCGAAAAATCAGATTTTTTTATGAATAGTGAAAACTAAAATTGGGCCACTGTGGGTTCATAGTTATATAACAAATGATGTTTTCGCTGATAACGAATTTTTGTGGGTTGGGCCACTCTTCCGCTGAGCGCCTCATATATATTATAACAGTATCAGAGGAACGCCTTTTTCATACACAATTTAAATTTGGATTAGAGGCCAACATACTTAACCAAATTGAAAAATTACTGAATTACTTAATTATTGACGGATTTTTGTTTTGCAAGAAATATCCCATAGGAAATATTGTTCATAGGTGCGTTCTGGATTCCGCTCCGATGAACGTATTTTTACACCGCAGGCGGATTTATGAGTAGTAGTAATATTATCGATAGCGGAAATTTGAAATACTGTAAAGAACCAGAAATCCAAAAAGGAGTTAAATATATATAATTTTTCTTCGTTTTTCTCTTTTTACCTGCGACATTGAAATATTTCCAGAAAAATAAGTGTGTCCCTTACGAGGGGATTTTTAAGGGGATTTTTAAATAAAAAATTAAAAAGAAATTTAATTCCGTCAATTTTACAAAAAGAAGAAGAATTCTGAAAGACATTTTAAAATAATAAAAAAATCATCATTACACGTCTATTCCCGTGAGTGAGTTTATAAAACCAGGCCGACACCTCGTGGTATCCCATTTGGCCCCTACCTGCACGCAGTGAATTCACAAAAATATCTCTGAATCCCGATTCGCCCTTTCCCGTAGAGATTGCATTTGACACAAAAAAATATCCCATCTCGCCCCCTCCGTTGTGGTAAATATGACCGCGATGAAAAACTTCAAAATATTACCAGCTATTATCACTTTTAGTAAAATTTCAAAACGTGTGATGTCAGGTTAGGGGGGAGGGGGTCTCACAAATGTGACAGCGTGTGACAGAGACGGGGGGGTGGGGGGTCAAAAAATCATGAAAATCGTGTGACGTAATTTATGGATGGCCCCTTTACAGTATTGTTATAATTCATGTTTATCTGTTTCGTATTTGCTACTGTTTGGTAGTTCAACGCAAAACGCTCCTTAGAGAAAGCCGCCAGTGGTAGGTACCTGCTAGAAAGTGCAAACTAGCACAAAAGAACCCTACACACATCAGTGACAAGAGGCGGTTGATTTAATAATAATTTATTATACAACAGTGACTTAGCGAGAGCAGCGATAACAACTCTCCAATGCTTTTCACAAACTAACTTTCTTCTAAGAAAACATTTACCTCGCTTTGTCCATGTGTCATGTGATGTACAAGTTAACCTGAAAATAAAACACTAAGGGCCGGTTTTATAACCATCCGTTCGTTACGCTTGATACCATTTTTAACAAATATTTGGTCTACCGCCTGATTTCGCCGTTTTATAAATTCGCCAGGCTACCGGTCGGTTTAATAGTGGTTAACGCTTTACGGACCGATTTTGGTCAGTTAAATGGATAACGATCCGTTTGCTGGCGTTTTTTGATTCAAAATTAAGTAAAAAAAAAAATCAACTTCGTAGCGCAGCTCTTTTCTTGTTTAAATCTATATTTGGTGCATTTTAAAATTTCCGTTTCAAAAAATACTAAAGTTATCTCGACTAAATTTTGTTTAGCTTTTCGAACAAAAGATCAACAGTTGCCCCAAAATTGCAAGTAAGTAGATATTGTCGGTACCGCGCGTTTTCATCGACAAAATATCTCCGACAAAATTATCTCCGACAAATTGTCCCACGACATCTTATCACAAAATCCTATGGACAAAACATCTTCCAACAAAATATCCACTAAAATCAAACCTAACCCAACTAAACCTAACCCTTTTGAACAATAATTTATTGTCTTTACGGGATGTCTGTATTTTACTATATCCGTTTACAGGATGTCTGTATTATTTTTGTCCCATTTTTTTGTTAGGTTAGGTTAGGTTTTAGTAGATATTTTTTGGGGGATATTTTGTCGGGGATACTTTGTCGGGGGATGATGGGAGAAATTCCGATGAATTGGAAACTTCATTTTGGGACGATAGGAATTTACAACACATAGGTAAATGGGGGGTCGACTTTGAAAAATAAAAATATAAATTTCACACACAATAAATACAGAACAAAAAAAGAGAGGTTAATTAGAACAAACAACATGAGATAACAAGAAAATAAACAAACAATACACACATAACATACGCACAAACCCAAAGTAGGGATTAACAGAAAGTACTTATCCAGTCACACATGTGTAGGTAAAAGTAATTTATTATTGATTACACATATGGGGAAAAGAAAGAAAAATTAGAAAAAACAAACAAAGATGAGAAATTCAGGTATTTAATTTTTAAATGTATTTAAAAAATATACTATGAAAACATAACTACTTTGACAATTTTTTTTATTATGTTGGATTTTTTTTTCTACATAAGCTCCACACAGGAAAATATTACTCTCAGGACCTACGTCATATTTTAGGAATCTGGAGGTGGGTTGATCTAAGAGTGACGGACATATATGAATCAATCGCTTCCATGCGGTGCAAGGCGATGTTCCGAGAGAGTCTTGCCGGAGAGGTCAAAACGTCTCACTCAATCAGTCTCTCCTGATCTGGCCTGCCACGCATTTGGTGGGCAGACACGGACAAAACTCACCCCGATGAACCCGGGCTCCCCTGCTAAGTTCCCAAACGTAGCGAACCATCAAAAACAGAGGGGTTAGTTATCTAATAAACTTGTACGATCAAAATCTTACTCAGAAACTCAAATAAATAATATGATAACAGAGCGAAAACGTTGTTTGCAATTTAAATAAATAATAATCTTGCTTCAACGGGTTTAACTTTAATAGACTTTATTAAAATATCTCAAAATGTCAAATAATTAGATTTTCTCGTACAAAAAATCCAGTGATCTTTAATTACTACATTGATGACAATGCTCTTGAAACACTAACACAAATTAAAGACTTAGGCATCACTTTCCAATCAAATCTTTCATTTGTTAACCACATAACAGAAATCTGTAATAAGGGCTTAAAAATGTTGGGATTTATAACTAGGCTAACTAGAAATTTTAACAATATAAAGTGTATTAAACTGTTATATTTTGCGTATGTTAGATGTCAACTTGAGTACAATTCTCCCGTCTGGAATCCACATTATAATATACATGTACAAGCTGTTGAAAGAATACAAAACAAATTCTTACGTTTTCTAAATTTAAAAATGGGTACTCCAGCAATTATGTTGAACTATAACTCTGTTAAATGATCATGAATATGCTCAAATTTTTAGACAGAAGAAATTTCACTGACTTGGTATTTTTTAAATAAAATTCTAAATGATCTAGTTGATAGTCTGGTATTGCTTGAATTGATAAGCTTCCGGATTCCACGACGTAATGCAAACTCAGGTCACTCAGGATTTATTTCAGTGCAGAAATTCTGGGACTAACTACCAAGTCCGCCAAACAATTACACGAAGTCCATGGACATCTTCGGTTTATCTTTAAACAAATATAAAATATAGTTACTGGGGCAGTTCAGTAATGCACAATAAATATTGTATTTATTACCATTCATATGTAAAAGCCCTGAAAAAGGGCGTTGATCAATAAATAAATAAAATAAAATAAAAAAGTTCACTCATGTGACAAAGATTACAAAGAGAGGCCAGAGACAATAATAGATGCACAAGTGATTCATATTATAATTCACAACATATTTTTTAGCCACCGTAGAACATTTAGTTGTTTGTTTTTTATGGTGACCGGACAACCCAATAAAGTGGCACTTCATCACTCCTTTCAAAAGTCAAAGTGATGAAAAAGATCTAGTTTAAATAGGTTACATTAGATTAGGTTATTGTTAATTTTTTTTCTTCAAAATAAAACAACAAAACATTCTTCTAAATGTCGTCACTTAGTCGACCCAACACCTCACCTAGCTCCTCACTGTTCATTATTTATGTTTTTAAAACAAACAAAAAAACATCAAAAATGTCACCGGAGAGCATAATTTCTGTTGCATTTATTACTCTAAATAAAGTCAGGAAACATTGGTTAGTATGTCAAATTCGTCACTTGAGGGGTTATACGCAGTTAGATTTTTCAAAAAATCATTTTTTTTTCTTTTTTGTTATTCCGGAGTGTGTATTTAATTGATAATATTCCCTGAAAATTTCAAATCGATCCGATAAGTATTTTCCGAGATATACGAATATTTGTAAAGATGTTCGGACTGTTAGAAAGTAGGCGGAGTACAGACCGGAGTAGCACCTGCTCTTTTTTTGTATTCCTAGGTATAAATGACCTTATGAAGGGTTCATTTTATACCGGAAGACTAAATCGAGTTATTTCTTGTACAAAATAAGTGAACATCATTTCATATAGTAATGTGTAAACTTCTTTCGAAACTTGGTTTTCAAGTCGGTGACCAAGATTTCTAAAAATCGGCTCAAGTGATCGGTTTGAAATTTTAACACAACCTTTTAAGATATATTCCTCACGTGTTAATTGAAGGATGAAGTTTTCGAATAATTATTACTATTTTTTTTTTTAAATTTTACGTGGCAATTTTGGTAAAAAAATCGATTTTTTTTACGAAGCCGCCATTTTGGCAAAAATCTAAATTTCGATTATTCCTTCTGTCAAGACTTAATTTTATCTATCCACTAAAATAATCTTTTAGGCCTTTGATTTCAAATGAACTATACCGTAGAAATCGTGGTCACCGCCGAACACCTTTTTTTGGAAGACCTTCAGGAGATCGTCTGCAGGAGCACACCAGATCAATATTTTTACAAATAAACCATTATAAGAGGTTGCCACTAAATGTATCAATACTTTCGGTTTTTGTAAAATAAAATACCTTTTCACAAAAAAATTTATAAAAAACGTCTTTTTTCGGCTTTCTAACTGCGAACCCGTTAAGAGGAACGTACGCGCGGCCCATTTCGGCCAGTTTCATGCAAATCTTAAATTTGGATTTGAGATCAAAATACCCAACCAAACATTTTTGAAAAATTATATTTGTAATCAGAAGGTTTATCAAGTACGGATGTGAGCTACTTTATTTATTTTTGTTTTAAATTATACGATATAGGCCATTAAAGATTTTAGTGTTTCATGATTTTAGAGGCAACTTGGGCAATTATTTGTGAGTTTTTTTTTTTATATGAAATACTGCACGAGTCCCAACTGCTCTCGTCTGGAGCCAGTGAGACTATGGCATCCCCAATTGGGGTATATTGGGGTGAGGCTGAAGGTAGTGGGGAGGGGAAGGAGATAAAGAAGAGGAAGGTGGAGAAGTACCTGGCTATTCAGATCTGGTCACTAAACACGGCTAAAGCCATTTAAAGCAACGTTTCAATTCTGAATGGTGGTCCTACACTAATTTTATTTGATTAATTTGTGTTATTTACTTACGTGAAATAACACAAATTAATCAAATAAAATTTATTTGCGCACGCCGGGTTCGAACCCGCGACCTTCGGATTGTGAGTCGAGAGTCTTGCCTCGGGACCACGGAGGCCGTCACAAAAGTAAAAAGTAAATGAAAAACATAAAAAAATAATTGGATAATTAAAAAATCGGTACAACTAAATTAATATTGGACAGATAGGGTATGGGTTGAGGGTTGGGTGGTTAATAGACTGAGTGAAGTGGAAGAAAATTTATTTTGTTTTTTTTTTTTTTAAACTAAAAAAGTCACCGGAGACCAAAAACTTTTTTTTTACTTCAAATAATGTTAGGAATCACTGGTTATTTTGAATTAGTTTCCGGATTTGTCCATCTTACTTAACTATACGTCTTAATCAACATTTTTTCATAATCTCTAGTTCTCACTAGGTAGTTAGGTAGGTACATTCCATTAACTGTATTTTATAATGAAGTCAAAGCGATGTTATCTTATTGAAGGTACTCAGTACAGGTGAAAAAGTGACTACATGATAATATTTGCGTTTGCAATTAGTTTTTTTATTGTGTTCATGAAATGGTCCCGTCAGAGTGATTGATATGTTTATTAGAATAGTGGACATTAGAACGCGGAGCTACGATATCGTGGTGTGGCTACTTTAAAATATTAGCTCCACACAGGAGCAATTGCAACACTGACAATGTTTTTTTACTACAGTAAATCTTTTGGGCCGACTGGTAGTCAATTTCAAAGGTTTTTTTTGGTTTCACTGAGGATTAAACCTTCCTCCCCAGGGACTGCCTAAAGTGAGTTAACATCGCTAACACCTAAGTCAAATCCTAATTGAATGGTACAGACATTTATTTCGTATTTTAACCTGCCTATTTTCGTAATTTTAAGAGTACTAACTGTTCCCGACCGCCTGCAGACAAGGAGACTACGGTATCCCTTATTTTGGTATGTTGTGAGGGTGAAGGTAGGGGGGAGGGGAAGGAAATGAGGAAGAGGAAGGTGAGGAGATACCTGGCCGTTTTCATTCTGAATAGAGATCTTAAACCAGGGCGATACCGACAGTATCTTCCACTCGCCGCAAACATAAATGTATTATTTTCAAACAAATTAATCAAATAAAATTTACTTGCGCACGTCGGGTATTGAATCTGCGACCTCCGGATCACTAGCCGAAAGCCTTGGACTTCAACCACGGAGGTCCTTTTCCTAAATTGTGCGCGTATGTATTTGCAATATAACCAGTCTTTCTGCCAGGTTCAGCTCGATCGGATGTCGGGAAGGTTTAATTTCCACTTCCAATATTTGCATTCAACGAAAACGAAATCGATATTCAAATGTTTGTTTTAAAAAAGAGAACAATGTTTTATAAAGCAGTTCGAATGAAGATTTTATTCCCATTAAATGTATTTTTGGCCATCTAGAAAAATCTAGAAAATAGTCAAAATGGTTATAAAGTGCAATTAGGCGCTATAAAACTCAAAGCGCTGAAATCTGCCATTTGGCGCCGAAAACATCAAAATGGTTATAAAATGCAATTAGGCGCTATAAAACTCAAAACGCTGAAATCTGCCATTTAGCGCCGAAAACGTCAAAATGGTTATTAAGTGCAATTAGGCGCTATACAACTCAAAACGCTGAAATCTGCCATTTAGCGCCGGAAACGTCAAAATGGTTATAAGGTGCCATTAAGCGCTATAAACTCAAAACGCTGCAATCTGCCATTTAGCGCCGAAAAAGTCAAAACGGTCATAAAGTGCCATTAGGCTCTATAAACTCAAAACGCTGAAATCTGCCATTTAGCGCCGAAACGTCAAAATGGTTATAAAATGCAATTAGGCGCTATAAAACTCAAAACGTAGAAATCTACCATTTAGCGCCGAAAACGTCAAAATGGTTATAAAGTGCAATTAGGCGCTATAAACTCAAAACGCTGCAATCTGCCATTTAGCGCCGAAAAAGTCAAAACGGTCATAAAGTGCCATTAGGCTCTATAAACTCAAAACGCTGAAATCTGCCATTTAGCGCCGAAACGTCAAAATGGTTATAAAATGCAATTAGGCGCTATAAAACTCAAAACGTAGAAATCTACCATTTAGCGCCGAAAACGTCAAAATGGTTATAAAGTGCAATTAGGCGCTATAAACTCAAAACGCTGCAATCTGCCATTTAGCGCCGAAAAAGTCAAAACGGTCATAAAGTGCCATTAGGCTCTATAAACTCAAAACGCTGAAATCTGCCATTTAGCGCCGAAACGTCAAAATGGTTATAAGGTGCCATTAGGCGCTTTAAACTCAAAACGTTGAAATCTGCCATTTAGCGCCTAAAAGGTCAAAATGTTTATAAGGTGCCATTAGGCTCTATAAACTCAAAACGCTGAAATCTGCCATTGAGCGCCAAAAACGTCAAATTGGTTATAAAATGCAATTAGGCGCTATAAAACTCAAAACGTAGAAATCTACCATTTAGCGCCGAAAACGTCAAAATGGTTATAAAGTGCCATTAGGCGCTATAAACTCAAAACGCTGCAATCTGCCATTTAGCGCCGAAAAAGTCAAAACGGTCATAAAGTGCCATTAGGCTCTATAAACTCAAAACGCTGAAATCTGCCATTTAGCGCCGAAACGTCAAAATGGTTATAAAATGCAATTAGGCGCTATAAAACTCAAAACGTAGAAATCTACCATTTAGCGCCGAAAACGTCAAAATGGTTATAAAGTGCCATTAGGCGCTATAAACTCAAAACGCTGCAATCTGCCATTTAGCGCCGAAAAAGTCAAAACGGTCATAAAGTGCCATTAGGCTCTATAAACTCAAAACGCTGAAATCTGCCATTTAGCGCCGAAACGTCAAAATGGTTATAAGGTGCCATTAGGCGCTTTAAACTCAAAACGTTGAAATCTGCCATTTAGCGCCTAAAAGGTCAAAATGTTTATAAGGTGCCATTAGGCGCCATAAACTCAAAACGCTGGAATCAGCCATTTAGTGCCAAAAATACATTAACTCGAAATAAACCCTTTATTCCAACTGTTTTATAAAACATTGTTCTCTTTTTAAAAACAACCATTTGAATATCGTTTTCGTTTTCGTTGAATGCAAATATTAGTATCTTTTTTCTCAATTATAAACAAGCAAAAATGTTTTTATTCACATGTCGCCACTGATAAGAACCACCAGTCCTCTTTTACCACGTTCGGTTAGGAATCGTTCGCTGGCCTAAAGTTCTACCCGTTAAGAGCTGTTGGGAGAGTAGTTTAGTCAAGAAGCGAGTATATTATGCCGGCGCCAGATATGAGTTCAAAGAAGTGATCACTTCTTTGAAGGCTTTGCTCACACATTTGGTCACATATTGTTGTATCAGCCAGATATGTGTTCAAAGATTTGATCACTCCGTTGAGCTCACCGTTTTCAAACAGACTTCAACTGGGCTTCGCGCAGGGTGGCAGGCACACAAACATTTGGACTTTGATCCCTTTGATGTGCGCTAAAAAACCGACACGGAACGGTAAAGCGCACTTAAGTAATCAAATGTGACAACAGTATAAAATGCCCGTGTCACACATGTGAACACTTATTTGATCACATCTTTGAACACATGTCTGGCGCCGGCTTTAGTAATTAAACACGTCCGAACATCACAATTTTAGTAGTTTAGTCAGTTCTATAGTAGAGTCAATCCATTTCGTTCTATTTCTTCGAGCGTGTAACGCCCCCCCCCCCCCCCCCCCCACGCGTCTCTGCGCACTAACATGCGCGAACCCGTCGATTTAGTAGAGTTCACTAGTCATTAGTAGACGCGCAGATACGTCGTACCGTTGGAGCGAAGATGCTACTCAAATTTTTTTTATTTCTGCTGCTTCTAATCTATTTTCGTGTCAATAGTTTATTTATTTTTATCTCATTAATTAATTATTCCACCTCTTCTAAAATAAGCATTACAATCTTAATTAGCATAACGCGCGTCTCACTAATGTACTCTACTTGATTGTATTGCGAACACTTTTCGGCTAGTCAAGTAGCAAGTTACTCGCTACATGACTAAACTTCTTGCCCAGTGCGAACACGCCAGGAACATGTGAAAATGTCAAGATCCGAAAAGACTGTATTTTTGGCTCTAAATATTGTAAACTCAGGAAGCGTATAAAAATAATAACGTAATTAACATTCTTTAAAAAAATATGCTCTAATTACTAAAATCTTTACAATGTTGTCCATAGATTGATTGACAGAATCTATTCAGTTGGCTTTAAAAAGGTAATCAATTTGTAAAGGCTGTGTCCTTTATTTGCAGGTTCTATAGTCCTTTACTATGACAATAATCATTATTAAATCAAGATAATCGGTCTCTTTGAAAGAAGACGGTGATATATTTTTTGGTTCATTTGATTTTCTCGACTCGGGAAGTCATTAGGATCTAATGATTAGGACATTGAAGTAACGCTTGCCCTTTATAAATTTGAATGCTGTGCCTACCGAAAAATTGTATTTGCGCCTTTGGTAGACAGAGTGGAAATGGTAATGAATGAATAAATTTGAGAATGAGGGCTGAAAGCATTTTTTAATTTGTTTTAATTATTTATTTTTAATTTAATGAATAAAACTTCTAATTGTAATACTTAATTAATGAAATTAATAATAGCGACACTCAAAAGAAAATCTAAAACAGAAAATTCAGAAAAAGATAGGTCGGAGAATTGTCAAGAATTGCCGGGGCGGAGCTTTACCACTGAGCTAATGTGACCACATTTGATTCAGTCATATTTAACTGTATCGTAATTCGACTAAGAACTTCAGGGCAAATTTTTATTTTATCTATCTTTAAGTAAGATACAGTTATTATGTGCGTTGCACCGGATTTCTTTAGTCAGGTAAGAAGACGAGCCTGCGAAACTTTTGATGAATTTGGTCTCTATTTTCGATTTCTTTCCTGTTTTATTGTATTTTACAAAGCAGGGGTGATTTTATCGCTAAACGGCGCTATAAAAACATGACTATTAGGCATGAATATAATAAATTAGTAGGTATTGGATTGTTAGGGTCGGAGTAATGGTCTGGGTGGTTACTCGGCTGAGTGCCCAGTGATGATATGCGAAAGTTGGAAATGCGTGGTTCGTTGGAAAAAAAAACATTAAAAACGTCGCCAGAGGCCAAAATTTCGTTTGCACTTTTCACTCCAAATAATTTCAGATATCACTGGTTAAAGTAAGATTAGCCTTTTTTACATTAGCTCCACACAGGAGGCCCTGGGAAATAATTTTCCGCAGGGCCTATGTCATCCTAGGGGATGCTGTGTGGAGAGTCTTTTAAGGAAGGGAAGGCTATGAAGTTCTGGGAAGGAAAAAGGTGTAAGAGGTAGGTAGGAATCGGGGTGTCGGTGTGTCCAGGAGTGAAAAACGTAAGAATCCATCCTTCCGACTGCCGTGCAATTGGGTCGGTGATGCGGTGGGTCGAGAGAGTAGGGCTGGAAAGGTCAAAAGGCCTCCATCAACCAGCCTTTCTCGATCCGGCCTGCCACGCACAGGTAGACAGACGCATCCCCTGCTAAGACCTGGACAAACCTCACCCCACGAACCCTTAAACTTATCTTGTATAAATACATGTGTAGAATTTTTTTTTTAAATTTTCATTTCTGTGTGTTTTGATTTCATTGCTTGCACTTTCACATAAGTCCATGGTGAAACAAACGGTGCCTGAAATGGCTTTAGCCACGTTGAATAACTATTAAATATGACTTTTTTCTAAACATTACTCCTTTTGCCTATCCATCCCCCCAAAATTCCCCAATATCCCATTTTACGAATTAGGGATACTGTGCTTAATTAGGTCGCCTTACACCCACTGGTATTGAGCATTTAGAACTCCGATGTGATCATCTCCTTAAAAAAGCAACAGGTTTGAATCAATAATTCATCAGCGTATCTTCAAAACAATCAATCTTATCTTCAATTAGTTATTTGCTTACATATATTTACATAATGTTGTTTGGATTCCCGCTTCACATATTACAAAAGTCTGACTGAGTGATTGTTAAACCCAAATCTGTTGGATAAAAACTCCAAACAAATAAAAAAATAATTAAGTACTTACTTTACATGTAAGACGTTACGCCGCACAGTGTACGAAAAGGAGAAAAAACCCGAATTAAGTGATTTTTGCCAATTTTAATGTTTTTAATTTAAATATCTTATCCTCCTTCCTAGCATAATAGTTTCTGCATTTTATGTGTTTATTAAAATTTCTCAAAAGCGCTTGACGGAAGTTTGGCAACGCCACAAAGTGTGTTGTAAATTTGATGATCGGCATCGCGTTTTTCACTTCGCTCCTATGCGTGGGCAGAGACGATTGTGTATTAAGTGACATTTACATATATATATAAAAGTTTGTTGTATATGAAATTCTTCAGGGTATTATTTATTTAATTTACTAAACTATATATCAATATCACATGTGTGTGAGATTTTGACTAACATCTAATGTTCCGCTATTTTTGTATTTTTTTTGCTTACTTCAATTAGCATTTAGAAACAAAACATCGTTTGTTCCCATTTATGAATATATACGTATTGTAGATTAAAGCCTCACCTTTTATATCAAATATAAATTGTGCATTCCCCGGAGAGAATTATTCGAGGCATTAAAAGAACGGGGTATATTGAATGCCACTTCTGTTAAATCAAAGGAGTTTTTGATTAATTAATTACATAACACAAAAATAAATAAATCGAACATTTTGAGCCCTACATTTTACAAAACCGTAAAGAATTTTTCACCACAGTTTATGAAGATATGGAGAAAAAGCCGCAGTTACATTGTGAGGTTTGAAAAACAATTTTTTGACAACAATATTATGATTTATTAATAAGATCAAAAAATAATTGCACTAATATTTAGTCAGCAAGTTCCGCCGCCTCTGTCGACGATGGAATTTGATTTCGGATTTTATCCCAGCGAAGTGTTTGACAAATGATGAAAGCGGGTTATTACGGTGGCTATTGGATGTGGTGAGATCATCAGGTCATCAGTTGGTCGCTTGATGACTCTATTAATTGCCGTTGGCCATCAGACGGATCTGATTCTGAAGAATGGCTTCCTCATAAGGTTGGCCATTAGTAAAGGCTCGTTTAAACTTTGTCTAAAGATAGGAAACAATATTTAAGCCGCCGCTATCCGAATTTCGACCGATTTCGTACATATCTCCCTTAAACATTTTAAGTTTTTAAGCTATTTATTGTTATCAAGTTTAATCTGTAGAACTCCATTTTAATTTTTTTTATTTCTTTTATGTATTTAATAATATTATTATTCAATTTATAAAAACAGTTTATTTATAAACAAGTTCTGCTAGGTAATTATTATATAAAAAAAGAAATAAAAAATATAAAAAAAAGTTTTTAAGCTCTTAAAAAAATAAACGTTATTTTTTAAGATAATATTTAGATACGTTACACGCCGAAACGCAAATGATATGAAATTCCCTCGATAAAAAAAAAATCGCAAACTATGCTCCGAAAATGATTTAAAACAAGTCTATTTCTATTATTTTACAAGTTATATTTGAGAAAAAATTCACAATGTTTCTTTAAATGATACTTAAGATACGTTCCACGCGATTTTTGCTCTATTTTAAACGAGTCATGTTTTATTAAGCTTTTTCGTAATTTTCGCTTCAATTTTATCACTTAAAATATTAGCGCGCTCTGTCCAACATTCGTAATTACATATCTCTCCATCTTACTCTTTTTCAGCCGGGAAGCGCCGCCTTAAAGAACTTCCACTAGTAAGATACGTCTTTAGATTTTTACGGCCAAAAGTATTTTCGTTATTTGTTTTTGGGGTGTTATGCCGTGTTGCGCTACCTCCTTCTTTAGCCAACGTTTCGGACAGCGTTACAGTTAAACAAGTTACTTTGGAACCGGTTCCTACGCCATTGCCTTGCATTAGAGATCACTAGATGACAGTGGATTCGGGGAACGGGCTTATTGGAACCAGTTCCACACCGGATCTACAACTATTCTGAAGTATACTATAACCCCAGCTCGTAGTGAAGTGGAGCTGGCAACACGGAATTGCTTCCAAGTACATAAGCACACATTTAACCACTAACAATTACACATCTGCCCTGATGATGGACACTGTAACGCTATCGAAACGTTGGCTAAAGAGGAGGTAGGGCAACACGGCATAACACCCCAAAAACAAATAACGAAAATTCCATTAGTAAATTCAGCCAGATTTGTAGTAGGTACCAGATCACGATTGTACCGTGTTAGCATTCAGGGTTAGCCGAATTCAAAGTACCAGATCACGATTGTTTTGACTAATATAGACAAAAAAAATTGCAAAAGCAAACAATACCAATCTCCTCTCACACTAAATGCCAATGTAATTCAAACATTCAATTTAGCAATTTTTGACGTGACTAATTGAAATGCAAAAAACTCTGCCATATGCCATTGCAAATTATCAAGAGTGGCAGGTGTTGGGTTTTGGATGAGACGAAGGAATGTCAGTACGATTTGCATCGTTTTAAATGAGGTTAGGTAACCTACCAATTAAACTTTAAAAAAAACCCTTTAAAAGTTTAATTGATAGGTATCTGACGTAATTATTAGGCCAACGTATGTGCGGTTGAATTTTAAGAATCCGACTACGAATACACTTCTTCAAATATAATTCTGACGCCGCGTCTTACGCAAAACCGTTTTCGTACGTGGGGTTTGTTACAAATCTACTTTTGTATTTTTTTTTTTACATTAAATGCACACAGGAGACCCTGAAGAAAAACATTTCAATCCCCTGTGGAGGTTTTTTTTAAAGCAAAGGAAGGAGAAGAACTCCTGGAAAGGAAAAAGTACAAGGGGCGGGTAGGAATCTGATATCTAGGAGTAATGGACGTACGAATTCATCTCTCCCACTGCAATGCAAGGCAGAGAGAGCCCGGCTGAAGAGATCTAAATTAGATCTGTCTCAACCAAACTCTCCCGATCTGACCCGCCATGTAGTAGATGGGCAAACGCATTGGCCCTCAAGACTTGGACAAACCTCACTCACCCGGGAACCCGGTTACCAAACGTAGCGAACCACTTGAAGCAATAGAACTCAAACTGGGCGAAGCCGAACCAAAAGCCAAACCAAAAGGAGCGAAAACCTGCGTAGCGTTTTTTTTAAATTTATTCTGAATATTTTTTTTATTTATTCTAAACTTAACAAGTGGTTCTGTGAACAGGACTATAATTTTTAATAAACCAAAACCATAATTTCCTCTGAAATCAAAACATTTGTAAGTAGGTACTAATAAACCACGTACATACTTGATATTTAAAAACATTAAATATTTTATGTAATATTTTTTTAATTTCAAATAAGGTATTATACAATTTGTACAAAAATGCCACTGTCTCAATGACAATAATTATTTTTTAAACTTTCTTTCAGGTAGGAACCATAATATTGAGAGAAAAAAATCGAGTCAGTTCGCACGCGGTAGAAGTGAAACTTTACCCACACAATCTCAACCAACAGGAGCCTTGAAAGAGAGCTAATAATCATTTCAGTTTCATCTCATTCTCTCGCAGGCTAAATCCTATAGATGCATGATTGTCTCTTTGTAGTGTCTTTTTTCATCGAGTTTCAAATCACAACGGTGGTATAGAAGTTTCATTTAAAAAATGTGAATAAGAAAGTTTAAATAAACAAGACGATTTCACATGTGAAAAAAAATCTTTTCTGAACCATAATCAAAATAAAACTTCCTTGATAATTTAGTCGATGTAATAGATTTTAGAAAACGGAAACAGAACGCACAAACAAATTTACCGATAAACAAATTGCAAAACTGCGCTCTGTCAATAATGAACTTTACAAAACCCAGATTGGAAAGGGTGTGAGGATTGTTTAGGAATCATTAATCGTTTAGGTTGTTTAAAAATCGATAAAAAAATCATCGATGTAAATAATCGGTAGTTATGCCTATCGATTCAATATTGTTAACTTATCCATTTCACCATGCTAGAAGCTCCTGGGGGCCAGTAAGTCCAGGAATAACGGACGTCAAGTTTGATAAGACTCTCTCCAACGTTGGTTGAATTTAAAACGCAAAATGAACATACTTGGCCATCAGCACATTGTATCCATTTAGAGTTGCCACATTCCACGCTAAGACAACAAACTACATGGGTTAGCAATGTAAAATTCACTACGTCCTCGACCATACACTCGTTTATACAAAGTACACAAACAAAATAGTTCTCACGGGTTAGGCCACTTCTTTTCCAGCCCGACGCAATCTGTTGCTCATTAATTATTAATCATCGCTATCTTCCGACGTGAACGGAGGCGGGCAGGTGTACGTCGGTACGTTAATGGAGACATGACACTTTTGACGGACAGCTTATTTATGAAATTAACAGTTACATCATGAACCAAACCTTTTTTTCTACTACTGAATTTAATGGGTGAACAATCACTTTCTTTGCGTGTTAATTAATTTGCTGTGCGATAGATGTATTTACGAGCAGTGGCGGCGTAGGGTAAATTGGCACCCGGGGCGGTTTTCCGTTTTTTAAAAGAATTTAAGTTTAAAGCAATTTTATTTCAAACAACATTTTTCATGGTTAATGAATTTATTGCTTATAAACCGAAATTTCATAGAAAATGACATCACGGTTAAAAGATAGATTTTGACGGTTGAAGAATTACATTTTTTAAAATAATTAAGCTTTAAAGCAATTTTCTTTAAAATAAAAATTTTCATGGAGAATAATTGTTTCTTTTCAAACAAAAATTTTAAGCAAAATGAAACAACAGTTAAAATATAGATTTTCATGGTTGAAGATGGTCATCAAAACCTTAATATTATTAATCAAATGTTATATTTAAGTTTAAGACAATATTATAGTCAACACACCATTAACATGTAAAATAACTGTTAATTTTGACTTCTAAAACGGGCAAATTGCCTAGTTGGACAGCCAAAGCTCATTATAACAAAATATGTAATGTTTCTCAAAATAAAATAAATAAATAAAATAAATAAAAGATTTCCGTTTTATAAAAGAATTTAAGTTTGAAGCAATTTTCTTTAAAATAACATTTATTCATGGTTTATGAATTTATTTCTTTTAAACCAAAATTCCATTGAAATTTAAATGACGGTTAAAATAGAGATTAATACGGTTGAAAAATTCAATTTTTTAAAAGAATTTTAGTTAAAAGCCATTTTCTTCAAAATAACATTTTTTCATGGTTTGTAAATTTATTGCTTTCAAACCTAGATTTAATGGAAAATGAAAAAAACGGTTAAAATAAAGATTATTATGATTCAACAATTTTTTTTTAAATAATTCAAGTTTAAAATTTTTTTCTTTAAAATGAGATTTTTTAGTGGGAAATTTTTTCTTTCCAAACAAAAATTTCAGGGAAAATGAAAAAACGGTTAAAAGATAGATATATACGGATAAAGAATTCCACTTTTTAAAATAATTTTGGTTTCAAGCAATTTTGCTTAAAATAAAATTTTTTAATGGGGAATCATTATTTCTTTTCAAACAAAATTTTCAGGAAAAATGAAAAAACGGTTAAAATAAATAGTTTTATGGTTGAAGAATTCCAGTTTTTAAAAAAACTTAGGTTAAAAGCAATTTTCTTTAAATAAAAGTTTTCATGTTTAACGAATTTATTGCTTTAAAAATAAAATTTCATGGAAATGAAATTACGGTTCAAAGATAGATTATAACGGTTGAAGAATTCCATTTTTTTAAGTTATTAAGGTTTAAAGCAATTTTCTATAAAATAATTTTTTTAATGGGAAATTAATATTTCTTTTCGAACAAAAATTTCAGGGGAAAAAAATGGTTAAAATACATTTCTGAAAATAATTAAGGTTTCAAGCAATTTTCTTTAAAATGACATTTTTTCATGGTAAATGAATTTATTATTTTTAAACCAAAATTCCATGGAAATTGAAATAACGGTAAAAAGATAGATTTTGACGGTTGAAGAATTCCAGTTTTTAAAATAACTCAGGTTAAAAGCAATTTTCTTTAAATAAAAGTTTTTCATGTTTAACGAATTTATTGCTTTAAAAATAAAATTTCATGGAAATGAAATTACGGTTCAAAGATAGATAATAATGGTTGAAGAATTCCATTTTTTTAAGTAATTAAGGTTTAAAGCAATTTTCTTTAAAAAAAAAATTTTTTTAATGGGGAATTATTATTTCTTTTCGAACAAAAATTTCAGGGAAAAGAAAAATTGGTTAAAATACATTTCTGAAAATAATTAAGGTTTCAAGCAATTTTCTTTAAAATGACATTTTTTCATGGTAAATGAATTTATTACTTTTAAACCAAAATTCCATGGAAATTGAAATAACGGCAAAAAGATAGATTTTGACGGTTGAAGAATTCCAGTTTTTAAAATAACTCAGGTTAAAAGCAATTTTCTTTAAAATAAAATTATTTCATGTTTAACGAATTTACTGCATTTAAAATAAAATTTCATTGAAAATGAAATAACGTTTGGAAGAAAGATTTTTATTGTTGAAGGATTCCATTTTTTAAAAGAATTTAAGTTTTAAGCAATTTTCTTTAAATAACATTTTTTTATGGTTATATTGCTTTTTAACCAAAATTTAAAGAAAAATGAACTAACGGTTTCGATAGAGATTTGGTTGGTTGAAGATTTCCGTTTTTTTTTAAAGAATTTAAGTAAAACGCAATTTTCTTTAAAATAACATTTTTTCACGGTTAATGAATTTATTGCTTTTAAACCAATATTTCATAGAAATTGAAATAACGGTTAAAAGAAAGATTTTGACGGTTGAAGAATTACATTTGTTTAAATAATTTAGATTTAAAGCAATTTTCTTTAAAATTATTTTTTTTAATGGGTTGAAGAATTGCAATTTTTGAAATAATTAAGATTTAAAGCAATATTCTTTAAAAAACTTTTTTTTAATGGGGTTTAAATATTTCATTTCAAACAAAAATTTCAGGGAAAATGAAATAACGGTTAAAATAAAGATATTCATGGTGAAGATTTCCATTTGTTAAAAGAATTTAAGTTAAAAGCAATTTTCTGTAAAATAACAATTTTTCATGGTAAATGAATTTATTGCTTTAAAACCTAAATTTAATGGAAAATGAAAAAAAAAACGTTTAAAATAGGGATGGTTCAAAATTCAAGCTAAAAATATTTTTCTTTAAAATAAGATTTTTTAATGGGAAATTATTTTTTCTTTCCAAACAAAAATTTCAGTGAAAATGAAATAACGGTTAAAAGAAAGATATTTACGGTTGAAGAATTCCACTTTTTAAAATAATTAAGGTTTCAAGCAATTTTATTTAAAATAAATTTTTATTAATGGGGAATCATTATTTCTTTTCAAACAAAAATTTCAGGGAAAATGAAAAAACGGTTAAAATAAATATTTTTATGGTTGATGAATTCCAGTTTTTAAAATAACTTAGGTTAAAAGCAATTTTCTTTAAAATAATTTTTTTTATTGGGTTGAAGAATTGCAATTTTTGAAATAATTAAGATTTAAAGCAATATTCTTTAAAAAACTTTTTTTTAGTGGGGAATAAATATTTCATTTCAAACAAAAATTTCAGGGAAAATGAAATAACGGTTAAAATAAAGATATTCATGGTTAACATTTCCATTTGTTAAAAGAATTTAAGTTAAAAGCAATTTTCTGTAAAATAACAATTATTCATGGTAAATGAATTTATTGCTTTAAAACCTAAATTTAATGGAAAATGAAAAAAAACGTTTAAAATAGGGATGGTTCAAAATTCAAGTTAAAAATATTTTTCTTTAAAATAAGATTTTTTAATGGGAAATTATTTTTTCTTTCCAAACAAAAATTTCAGTGAAAATGAAATAACGGTTAAAAGAAAGATATTTACGGTTGAAGAATTCCACTTTTTAAAATAATTAAGGTTTCAAGCAATTTTATTTAAAATAAATTTTTATTAATGGGGAATCATTATTTCTTTTCAAACAAAAATTTCAGGGAAAATGAAAAATTGGTTAAAATACATTTCTGAAAATAATTAAGGTTTCAAGCAATTTTCTTTAAAATGACATTTTTTCATGGTAAATGAATTTATTACTTTTAAATCAAAATTCCATGGAAATTTAAATAACGGTAAAAAGATAGATTTTGACGGTTGAAGAATTCCAGTTTTTAAAATAACTCAGGTTAAAAGCAATTTTCTTTAAATAAAAGTTTTTCATGTTTAACGAATTTATTGCTTTAAAAATAAAATTTCATGGAAATGAAATTACGGTTCAAAGATAGATAATAATGGTTGAAGAATTCCATTTTTTTAAGTAATTAAGGTTTAAAGCAATTTTCTTTAAAAAAAAAATTTTTTTAATGGGGAATTATTATTTCTTTTCGAACAAAAATTTCAGGGAAAAGAAAAATTGGTTAAAATACATTTCTGAAAATAATTAAGGTTTCAAGCAATTTTCTTTAAAATGACATTTTTTCATGGTAAATGAATTTATTACTTTTAAACCAAAATTCCATGGAAATTGAAATAACGGCAAAAAGATAGATTTTGACGGTTGAAGAATTCCAGTTTTTAAAATAACTCAGGTTAAAAGCAATTTTCTTTAAAATAAAATTATTTCATGTTTAACGAATTTACTGCATTTAAAATAAAATTTCATTGAAAATGAAATAACGTTTGGAAGAAAGATTTTTATTGTTGAAGGATTCCATTTTTTAAAAGAATTTAAGTTTTAAGCAATTTTCTTTAAATAACATTTTTTTATGGTTATATTGCTTTTTAACCAAAATTTAAAGAAAAATGAACTAACGGTTTCGATAGAGATTTGGTTGGTTGAAGATTTCCGTTTTTTTTTAAAGAATTTAAGTAAAACGCAATTTTCTTTAAAATAACATTTTTTCACGGTTAATGAATTTATTGCTTTTAAACCAATATTTCATAGAAATTGAAATAACGGTTAAAAGAAAGATTTTGACGGTTGAAGAATTACATTTGTTTAAATAATTTAGATTTAAAGCAATTTTCTTTAAAATTATTTTTTTTAATGGGTTGAAGAATTGCAATTTTTGAAATAATTAAGATTTAAAGCAATATTCTTTAAAAAACTTTTTTTTAATGGGGTTTAAATATTTCATTTCAAACAAAAATTTCAGGGAAAATGAAATAACGGTTAAAATAAAGA
This sequence comes from Glyphotaelius pellucidus, assembly GCA_936435175.1. Classification (NCBI taxonomy): domain Eukaryota; kingdom Metazoa; phylum Arthropoda; class Insecta; order Trichoptera; family Limnephilidae; genus Glyphotaelius; species Glyphotaelius pellucidus. The sequence goes on from OW386554.1 coordinate 30,920,106, forward strand.
TATTCATGGTGAAGATTTCCATTTGTTAAAAGAATTTAAGTTAAAAGCAATTTTCTGTAAAATAACAATTTTTCATGGTAAATGAATTTATTGCTTTAAAACCTAAATTTAATGGAAAATGAAAAAAAAAACGTTTAAAATAGGGATGGTTCAAAATTCAAGCTAAAAATATTTTTCTTTAAAATAAGATTTTTTAATGGGAAATTATTTTTTCTTTCCAAACAAAAATTTCAGTGAAAATGAAATAACGGTTAAAAGAAAGATATTTACGGTTGAAGAATTCCACTTTTTAAAATAATTAAGGTTTCAAGCAATTTTATTTAAAATAAATTTTTATTAATGGGGAATCATTATTTCTTTTCAAACAAAAATTTCAGGGAAAATGAAAAAAACGGTTAAAATAAATATTTTTATGGTTGATGAATTCCAGTTTTTAAAATAACTTAGGTTAAAAGCAATTTTCTTTAAAATAATTTTTTTTATTGGGTTGAAGAATTGCAATTTTTGAAATAATTAAGATTTAAAGCAATATTCTTTAAAAAACTTTTTTTTAGTGGGGAATAAATATTTCATTTCAAACAAAAATTTCAGGGAAAATGAAATAACGGTTAAAATAAAGATATTCATGGTTAACATTTCCATTTGTTAAAAGAATTTAAGTTAAAAGCAATTTTCTGTAAAATAACAATTATTCATGGTAAATGAATTTATTGCTTTAAAACCTAAATTTAATGGAAAATGAAAAAAAACGTTTAAAATAGGGATGGTTCAAAATTCAAGTTAAAAATATTTTTCTTTAAAATAAGATTTTTTAATGGGAAATTATTTTTTCTTTCCAAACAAAAATTTCAGTGAAAATGAAATAACGGTTAAAAGAAAGATATTTACGGTTGAAGAATTCCACTTTTTAAAATAATTAAGGTTTCAAGCAATTTTATTTAAAATAAATTTTTATTAATGGGGAATCATTATTTCTTTTCAAACAAAAATTTCAGGGAAAATGAAAAATTGGTTAAAATACATTTCTGAAAATAATTAAGGTTTCAAGCAATTTTCTTTAAAATGACATTTTTTCATGGTAAATGAATTTATTACTTTTAAATCAAAATTCCATGGAAATTTAAATAACGGTAAAAAGATAGATTTTGACGGTTGAAGAATTCCAGTTTTTAAAATAACTCAGGTTAAAAGCAATTTTCTTTAAATAAAAATTTTTCATGTTTTATGAATATATTGCTTTAAAAATAAAATTTCATGGAAGTGAAATTACGGGTAAAAGATAGATAATAAGGGTTGAAGAATTCCATTTTTTAAGTAATTAAGGATAAAAGCAATTTTCTTTAAAATAATTTTTTTAATGGGGAATTAATATTTCTTATCGAACAAAAATTTCAGGGAAAAGAAAAATTGGTTAAAATACATTTCTGAAAATAATTAAGGTTACAAGCAATTTTATTTAAAATAAATTTTTATTAATGGGGAATCATTATTTCTTTTCAAACAAAAATTTCAGGGAAAATGAAAAAAACGGTTAAAATAAATATTTTTATGGTTGAAGAATTCCAGTTTTTAAAATAACTTAGGTTAAAATCAATTTTCTTTAAAATAATTTTTTTTAATGAGGAATCGTTATTTTAAAAAAAAAAACTTTCAGGGAAAATGAAATAACGGTTAAAATAAATATTTTTATGGTTGAAGAATTCCATTTTTTTGAGTAATTAAGGTTTAAGGCAATTTTCTTAAAAATAACATTTTTTCACGGTTTTAAAATTTATTGCTTTTAAACCAATATTTCATGGAAATTGAAATAACGGTTAAATGAAAGATTTTAATGGTTGAAGAATTCAATTTCTTAAAATTACTTAGGCTTAAAGCAATTTTCTTTAAAATAAAATTATTTCATTTTATAACGAATTTATTGTTTTAAAAATAAAATTTAATGGAAAATGAAATTTCCGTTAAAAGATAGATTTTGACAGTTGAAGAATTACATTTGTTTAAATAATTTAGATTTAAAGCAATTTTCTTTAAAATAATTTTTTTTAATGGGTTGAAGAATTGCATTTTTTGAAATAATTAAGATTTAAAGCAATATTCTTTAAAAATCTTTTTTTGAATGGGGAATAAATATTTCATTTCAAACAAAAATTTCAGGGAAAATGAAATAACAGTTAAAATAAAGATATTCATGGTGAAGATTTCCATTTGTTAAAAGAATTTAAGTTAAAAGCAATTTTCTGTAAAATAACAATTATTCATGGTAAATGAATTTATTGCTTTAAAACCTAAATTTAATGGAAAATGAAAAAAAAACGTTTAAAATAGGGATGGTTCAAAATTCAAGTTAAAAATATTTTTCTTTAAAATAGATTTTTTAATGGGAAATTATTTTTTCTTTCCAAACAAAAATTTCAGTGAAAATGAAATAACGGTTAATAGAAAGATATTAACGGTTGAAGAATTCCACTTTTTAAAATAATTAAGGTTTCAAGCAATTTTCTTTAAAATGACATTTTTTCATGGTAAATGAATTTATTACTTTTAAACCAAAATTCCATGGAAATTGAAATAACGCTTTAAAGATAGATTTTGACGGTTGAAGAAATCCAGTTTTTAAAATAACTCAGGTTTAAAGCAATTTCCTTTAAATAAAAGTTTTTCATGTTTAACGAATTTATTGCTTTAAAAATAAAATTTCATGGAAATGAAATTACGGTTCAAACATAGATTATAATGGTTGACGAATTCCATTTATTTAGGTAATTAAGGTTTAAAGCAATTTTCTTTAAAAAAAAAATTTTTTAATGGGGAATTATTATTTCTTTTCGAACAAAAATTTCAGGGAAAAGAAAAATTGGTTAAAATACATTTCTGAAAATAATTAAGGTTTCAAGCAATTTACTTTAAAATGACATTTTTTCATGGTTAATGATTTATTACTTTTAAACCAAAATTCCATGGAAATTGAAATAACGGTAAAAAGATAGATTTTGACGGTTGAAGAATTCCAGTTTTTAAAATAACTCAGGTTAAAAGCAATTTTCTTTAAAATAAAATTATTTCATGTTTAACGAATTTACTGCATTTAAAATAAAATTTCATGGAAAATGAAATAACGTTTGAAAGAAAGATTTTTATTGTTGAAGGATTCCATTTTTTAAAAGAATTTAAGTTTTAAGCAATTTTTTTAAATAACTTTTTTTTATGGTTATATTGCTTTTTAACCAAAATTTAAAGAAAAATGAACTAACGGTTTCGATAGAGATTTGGTTGGTTGAAGATTTCCGTTTTTTTTAAAGAATTTAAGTAAAACGCAATTTTCTTTAAAATAACATTTTTTCACGGTTAATGAATTTATTGCTTTTAAACCAATATTTCATAGAAATTGAAATAACGGTTAAAAGAAAGATTTTAATGGTTGAAGAATTCAACTTCTTAAAATAACTAAGGTTAAAGGCAATTTTCTTTATAATAAAATTATTTCATTTATAACTAATTTATTGTTTTAAAAATAAAATTTAATGGAAAATTAAATTTCCGTTAAAAGATAGATTTTGACGGTTGAAGAATTACATTTGTTTAAATAATTTAGATTTAAAGCAATTTTCTTTAAAATTATTTTTTTTAATGGGTTGAAGAATTGCATTTTTTGAAATAATTAAGATTTAAAGCAATATTCTTTAAAAAACTTTTTTTTAATGGGGAATAAATATTTCATTTCAAACAAAAATTTCAGGGAAAATGAAATAACGGTTAAAATAAAGATATTCATGGTGAAGATTTCCATTTGTTAAAAGAATTTAAATTAAAAGCAATTTTCTGTAAAATAACAATTTTTCATGGTAAATGAATTTATTGCTTTAAAACCTAAATTTAATGGAAAATGAAAAAAAAACGTTTAAAATAGGGATGGTTCAAAATTCAAGTTAAAAATATTTTTCTTTAAAATAGATTTTTTAATGGGAAATTATTTTTTCTTTCCAAACAAAAATTTCAGTGAAAATGAAATAACGGTTAAAAGAAAGATATTTACGGTTGAAGAATTCCACTTTTTAAAATAAATAAGGTTTCAAGCAATTTTCTTTAAAATAAATTTTTTTAATGGGAAATCATTATTTCTTTTCAAACAAAAATTTCAGGGAAAACGAAAAAACGGTTAAAATAAATATTTTTATGTTTGAAGAATTCCAGTTTTTTAAATAACAGGTTAAAAGCAAATTTCTTTAAAATAAATTTTTTTATTGAGGAATCATTATTTAAAAAAAAAAAAACTTTCAGGGAAAATGAAATAACGGTTAAAATAAATATTTTTATGGTTGAAGAATTCCATTTTTTTAAGTTATTAAGGTTTAAAGCAATTTTCTTTAAAATATTTTTTTTTAATGGGGAATTAATATTTCTTTTCGAACAAAAATTTCAGGGAAAAGAAAAATTGGTTAAAATACATTTCTGAAAATAATTAAGGTTTCAAGCAATTTTCTTTAAAATGACATTTTTTCATGGTAAATGAATTTATTACTTTTAAACCAAAATTCCATGGAAATTGAAATAACGGCAAAAAGATAGATTTTGACGGTTGAAGAATTCCAGTTTTAAAAATAACTCAGGTTAAAAGCAATTTTCGTTAAATAAAAGTTTTTCATGTTTAACGAATTTATTGCTTTAAAAATAAAATTTCATGGAAATGAAATTACGGTTCAAAGATAGATAATAATGGTTGAAGAATTCCATTTTTTTAAGTAATTAAGGTTTAAAGCAATTTTCTTTAAAAAAAAATTTTTTTTAATGGGGAATTATTATTTCTTTTCGAACAAAAATTTCAGGGAAAAGAAAAATTGGTTAAAATACATTTCTGAAAATAATTAAGGTTTCAAGTAATTTACTTGAAAATGAAATTTTTTCATGGTTAATGATTTATTTCTTTTAAACCAAAATGCCATGGAAATTGAAATAACGGTTAAAAGATAGATAATCACGGTTGAAGAATTCCACTTTAAAATAATTTAGGTTTCAAGCAATTTTCTTTAATATAAATTTTTTTAATGTGGAATCATTTTTCTTTTCAAACGAAAATTTCAGGGAAAATGAAATAACGGTTCAAAGAAAGATTTAAATGCTTGAAGAATTCCAGTTTTTAAAGAAACTTAGGTTAAAAGCAATTTTCTTTAAATAAAAGTTTTCACGTTTAACGAATTTATTGCATTAAAAATAAAATTTCATGGAAATGAAATTACGGTTAAAATCTAGATTATAACGGTTGAAGAATTCCATTTTATTAAATTATTAAGGTTTAAAGCAATTTTCTTTAAAAAAAAAAAAATTTTTTTAATGGGAAATTAATATTTCTTTTCGAACAAAAATTTCAGGGGAAAAAAAATGGTTAAAATACATTTCTGAACATAATTAAGGTTTCAAGCAATTTTCTTTAAAATGACATTTTTTCATGGTAAATGAATTTATTACTTTTAAACCAAAATTCCATGGAAATTGAAATAACGGTAAAAAGATAGATTTTGACGGTTGAAGAATTCCACTTAAAAATAATTTAGGTTTCAAGCAATTTTCTTTAATATAAACTTTTTTAATGTGGAATCATTATTTCTTTTCAAACGAAAATTTCAGGGAAAATGAAATAACGGTTCAAAGAAAGATTTTAATGCTTGAAGAATTCCAGTTTTTAAAAAAACTTAGGTTAAAAGCAATTATCTTTAAATAAAAGTTTTCACGTTTAACGAATTTATAGCTTTAAAAATAAAATTTCATGGAAATGAAATTACGGTTCAAAGATAGATTTTAATGGTTGAAGAATTCCATTTTTTTAGGTTATTAAGGTTTAAAGCAATTTTCTTTAAAAAAAAAAATTTAATGGGGAATTATTATTTCTTTTCGAACAAAAATTTCAGGGAAAACGAAAAAACGGTTAAAATAAATATTTTTATGTTTGAAGAATTCCAGTTTTTTAAATAACAGGTTAAAAGCAAATTTCTTTAAAATAAATTTTTTTATTGAGGAATCATTATTTAAAAAAAAAAAAACTTTCAGGGAAAATGAAATAACGGTTAAAATAAATATTTTTATGGTTGAAGAATTCCATTTTTTTAAGTTATTAAGGTTTAAAGCAATTTTCTTTAAAATATTTTTTTTTAATGGGGAATTAATATTTCTTTTCGAACAAAAATTTCAGGGAAAAGAAAAATTGGTTAAAATACATTTCTGAAAATAATTAAGGTTTCAAGCAATTTTCTTTAAAATGACATTTTTTCATGGTAAATGAATTTATTACTTTTAAACCAAAATTCCATGGAAATTGAAATAACGGCAAAAAGATAGATTTTGACGGTTGAAGAATTCCAGTTTTAAAAATAACTCAGGTTAAAAGCAATTTTCGTTAAATAAAAGTTTTTCATGTTTAACGAATTTATTGCTTTAAAAATAAAATTTCATGGAAATGAAATTACGGTTCAAAGATAGATAATAATGGTTGAAGAATTCCATTTTTTTAAGTAATTAAGGTTTAAAGCAATTTTCTTTAAAAAAAAATTTTTTTTAATGGGGAATTATTATTTCTTTTCGAACAAAAATTTCAGGGAAAAGAAAAATTGGTTAAAATACATTTCTGAAAATAATTAAGGTTTCAAGTAATTTACTTGAAAATGAAATTTTTTCATGGTTAATGATTTATTTCTTTTAAACCAAAATGCCATGGAAATTGAAATAACGGTTAAAAGATAGATAATCACGGTTGAAGAATTCCACTTTAAAATAATTTAGGTTTCAAGCAATTTTCTTTAATATAAATTTTTTTAATGTGGAATCATTTTTCTTTTCAAACGAAAATTTCAGGGAAAATGAAATAACGGTTCAAAGAAAGATTTAAATGCTTGAAGAATTCCAGTTTTTAAAGAAACTTAGGTTAAAAGCAATTTTCTTTAAATAAAAGTTTTCACGTTTAACGAATTTATTGCATTAAAAATAAAATTTCATGGAAATGAAATTACGGTTAAAATCTAGATTATAACGGTTGAAGAATTCCATTTTATTAAATTATTAAGGTTTAAAGCAATTTTCTTTAAAAAAAAAAAAATTTTTTTAATGGGAAATTAATATTTCTTTTCGAACAAAAATTTCAGGGGAAAAAAAATGGTTAAAATACATTTCTGAACATAATTAAGGTTTCAAGCAATTTTCTTTAAAATGACATTTTTTCATGGTAAATGAATTTATTACTTTTAAACCAAAATTCCATGGAAATTGAAATAACGGTAAAAAGATAGATTTTGACGGTTGAAGAATTCCACTTAAAAATAATTTAGGTTTCAAGCAATTTTCTTGAATATAAACTTTTTTAATGTGGAATCATTATTTCTTTTCAAACGAAAATTTCAGGGAAAATGAAATAACGGTTCAAAGAAAGATTTTAATGCTTGAAGAATTCCAGTTTTTAAAAAAACTTAGGTTAAAAGCAATTATCTTTAAATAAAAGTTTTCACGTTTAACGAATTTATAGCTTTAAAAATAAAATTTCATGGAAATGAAATTACGGTTCAAAGATAGATTTTAATGGTTGAAGAATTCCATTTTTTTAGGTTATTAAGGTTTAAAGCAATTTTCTTTAAAAAAAAAAATTTAATGGGGAATTATTATTTCTTTTCGAACAAAAAATTCAGGGAAAAGAAAAATTGGTTAAAATACATTTCTGAAAATAATTAAATGTAGATTTTGACGGTTGAAGAATTCCAGTTTTTAAAATAACTCAGGTTAAAAGCAATTTTCTTTAAATAAAAGTATTCATGTTTAACGAATTTATTGCTTTAAAAATAAAATTTCATGGAAGTGAAATTACGGGTAAAAGATGGATAATAACGGTTGAAGAATTCCATTTTTTTAAATAATTAAGTTTTAAACCAATTTTCTTTAAAATAAAAATTTTCATGGGGAATTATTGTTTCTTTTCAAACAAAAATTTCAAGCATAATGAAATAACTGTTAAAATATAGATTTTCATGGTTGAAGATTTCCGTTTTTTAAAAGAATTTAAGTTTGAAGCAATTTTCTTTAAAATAACATTTATTCATGGTTTATGAATTTATTTCTTTTAAACCAAAATTCCATTGAAATTGAAATGACGGTTAAAATATAGATTAATACGGTTGAAAAATTCAATTTTTAAAAAAAAATTTAGTTAAAAGCCATTTTCTTCAAAATAACATTTTTCATGGTTTGTAAATTAATTGCTTTTAAACCTTAATTTCATCGAAGATTAAATAACGGTTTAAAGTTAGATATTTACGGTTTAAAAAATTACATATTTAAAAATAATTTAGGTTTAAAGCAATTTTCTTTAAAATAGAATTATTTCATGAATAACGAATTTATTGCATTTAAAATAAAATTTCATGGAAAATGAAATAACGTTTGAAAAAAAGATTTTTATTGTTGAAGGATTCCATTTTTTAAAAGAATTTAAGTTTAAATCAATTTTCTTTAAATAACATTTTTTTATGGTTATATTGCTTTTTAACCAAAATTTTAAGAAAAATGAACGGTTTCGATAGAGATTTTGTTGGTTGAAGATTTCCGTTTTTTTTTAAAGAATTTAAGTAAAAAGCAATTTTCTTTAAAATAACATTTTTTCACGGTTTATAAATTTATTACTTTTAAACCAATATTTCATGGAAATTGAAATAACGGTTAAAAGAAAGATTTTAATGGTTGAAGAATTCAATTTTTAAAAATAACTTAGGTTTAAAGCAATTTTCTTTCAAATAAATTATTTCATGTATAACGAATTTATTGTTTTAAAAATAAAATTTAATGGAAAATGAAATTTCGGTTTAAAGATAGATTTTGACGATTGAAGAATTACATTTTTTTAAATAATTTAGATTTAAAGCAATTTTCTTTAAAATAATTTTTTTAATTTGTTGAAGAATTAAATTTTTTTAAATTATTTAGAGTTAAGGCATTTTTCTTTAAAATAATGTTTTTTAAATGTGGATTAAATATTTCTTTTCAAACAAAAATTTCAGGGAAAATGAAATAACGGTTAAAATAAAGATAATCATGGTGAAGATTTCCATATTTTAAAAGAATTCAAGCTAAAAGCAATAACTTAAAATTACAATTTTTCATGGTAAATGAATTTATTGCTTTAAAACCTAAATTTAATGGAAAATGAAAAAAAACGGTTTAAATAAAGATTATTATGGTTCAACAATTTTATTTTTTTAAATAATTCAAGTTTAAAAAATTGTTCTTTAAATGAGGTTTTTTAATGGGAAATCATTTTTTCTTTCCAAACAAAAATTTCAGGGAAAAGGAAAAAACGGTTTAAAGATAGATATTTACGGATGAAGAATTCCACTTTTTAAAATAATTTAGGTTTCAAGCAATTTTCCTTAAAATAAAATTTTTTAATGGGGAATCATTATTTCTTTTCAAACAAAAATTTCAGGAAAAATTAAATAACGGTTAAAATAAATATTTTTAATGTTGAAAAATTCCAGTTATTAAAATAACTTAGGTTAAAAGCAATTTTTTTTAAATAAAAATTTTCATGTTTAACGAATTTATTGATTTAAAAATAAAATTTCATGGAAATGAAATAACGGTTGATAGATAGATTATAACGGTTGAAGAATTCCAATTTTTTTAAGTAATTAAGGTTTAAAGCAATTTTCTTTAAAAAAAAATTTTTTAAATGGGGAATTATTATTTCTTTTCGAACAAAAATTTCAGGGAAAAGAAAAATTGGTTAAAATACATTTCTGAAAATAATTAAGGTTTCAAGAAATTTACTTTAAAATGACATTTTTTCATGGTTAATGATTTATTTCTTTTAAACCAAAATTCCATGGAAATTGAAATAACGGTTAAAAGATAGATATTCACGGTTGAACAATTCCACTTTAAAATAATTTAGGTTTCAAGCAATTTTCTTTAATATAAATTTTTTTAATGTGGAATCATTATTTCTTTTCAAACGAAAATTTCAGGGAAAATGAAATAACGGTTCAAAGAAAGATTTTAATGCATGAAAAATTCCAGTTTTTAAAAAAACTTAGGTTAAAAGCAATTTTCTTTAAATAAAAGTTTTCACGTTTAACGAATTTATTGCTTTAAAAATAAAATTTCATGGAAATGAAATTACGGTTAAAATCTACATTATAACGGTTGAAGAATTCCATTTTATTAAGTTATTAAGGTTTAAAGCAATTTTCTTTAAAAAAAAAATTTTTTTTTAATGGGGAATTAATATTTCTTATCAAACAAAAATTTCAGGGAAAAGAAAAATTGGTTAAAATACATTTCTGAAAATTATTAAGGTTTCAAGCAATTTTCTTTAAAGTGACATTTTTTTATGGTAAACGAATTTATTACTTTTAAACCAAAATTCCATGGAAATTGAAATAACGTTTTAAAGATAGATTTTGACGGTTGAAGAAATCCAGTTTTTATAATAACTCAGGTTAAAAGCAATTTTCTTTAAATAAAAAGTGACAGCTGTTTGTTTTTGTTTGCGCCCGCATAATTAATGAAAAAATAAAGTGTATCAACTATTACCTCTCAATACAAGTTATTATTTATAGAGGGACAAAGATCCTCCATCTTTTGCCATTTCTCTTGAGAATTAACAGGCTGAAAGTGTGTCTCTTAGAGTTCTAATTACAAAGTTTACAAAAGTGCACAAATCTTATCTTTGAGTTTAAAGTGATAAAACAAGTGACTTTCAAATCATTTGAGTGATCAAATCATTGTTTTAAAAAATACTGACTGTTTGATTAACAATTTAAAAATAAATAAATAAAATAATTTACAAATAAATTAATATACCCCATCTGGCGATTAACATTAACTTTTAACAGTCGTCTATCGTACTGTTATCGCAAAATAAGACTTTGACAACAGATGTCACTACAGTTCATAAACATACAAATAAAAATCATTAAATAATTTGATAAAAATAAAAATTAATACACAATCTCCTTAATAAAATATTGTTTATAAGAAACACAATTTGGACTAACCGGTCAAAACAAGTGAACCAATTTAATTACATATATTTAAAAATTGACTACTTATATTAAATTTAAACAAGAATATGAAGCCGTGCACGCGAAATACAGCACGCAGTGGGTCTCCGGCTGCAACTTCAGCAGCGTCGTCGCAGATGGTACCGGCTAGTTCTCTGGCTGAAATTATGGAGAAGCTAAACAAAATCGATGTAGAGCTCACTCGCATTAAACCAATGTGGGGTGAGATATCTGATATAAAGAAGAGCCTCGAGTTCGCGCTAGCTGCCATGTCCGATACGGAAAAGAGGGTAGAGGCGGTTGAGAAGAGACTGGAGACTGACGACCAGTTAGTTTCGGAGGTGGCATCTATTAAGAAGAGCATGGACATCTTCAGGTATGAACTGGACGAGCGGGATCAGCTCTCCCATATGAAAAACCTCGAAATCAAGAACGTGCCATCGACGAAGGGAGAAAACTTACTCTGCATAGCCCAAAAAATAGGCGAGCAGATCGGTTTCGCACTACAGCCAGAAGATGTGGACATAGTGACGCGAGTGGCTACCAAGTCCAACCAGGTTAAGCCAATAATAATCCGATTTGGAAGTAGACGACGAAAAGAGGAATTTCTTGCACTATCCAAAAAGGCCAGGAAGATTACCAGCACCGACCTAAAATACTCTGGACCAGAGCTACAATCTATGTCAATAACCATTTAACAATTAGCAATAAGATTCTGCTGACAAAAGTTAAAAGCAAGGCACGGGAAGCAGGTTTTAAATTTGTATGGGTAAAGGACTGCAAGATCTTGGTGAGAAAAAATGAAAATTCACCGGCTTTTTTAGTCAGGAGGAAAGACGACCTTCAGAAAATTTCTTAAAAAAATACCGTTCATTTGATTATTATTCTATATTCCTCCCTCTCCCTCCATACGCCCGCCTCTCCTGCATCTCATATTGCCATTGCATTTCTATTATATTTATTATACTCGCACAACATTACCTAATTATATTAACCTGTTCTCAAACTCCTGTCAACTGCAAGATATTTTTACCTTCTGTACTCAACTATTATTATGTACTTGTCACATTTCAAATGTCACTCGATAATTTTATTTGGAGTTCTGTAATATTGATGTGCGAAGGGTCTAATAATATTGTGTTGGTGGAGGATTTTTTTCGATCGCACAATTATGATAATTTCTATTATTTTATTTTTGCAGATAATACAGATATATATATATTTATATAGATATTTTGTATATATATTATGGATATTATAGATATAATAAATATATTGTATCTAATATATTATTATATTTTATATATTTATATATATATATTATATTTTATATATTATATTATTATTTATATTATAATATTTTATGTATTATATTTTATATATTATTTTATATAATATATATATATTTTGCAGATATTACACCCCTTGTATTATTCTCACGCATTCTCTGCATATTTTTTTTATTGACACTGAACTGAAAAAGAGTCCCTTCCTTTAAGTGTTTTTTATCAGAACGTACGTGGACTGAGAACCAAAACTGACACATTTCTTCGTTGTGTAACGAGCGGTGATTATGACGTGATTGGCATAACAGAGACATGGCTTACAGATTTTATTTTAGACGGCGAGCTTTTTGACTCAAGATACAATGTATTCCGACGCGACAGAAGTATCGAAGGTATAACTATGGGTGGTGGGGTGCTCTTGGCTGTCAAAAAGGAACTCCATGCAATTTGTAATTACTCATGGTGTTCTACGGATGAAGACATTTGGGTGACTCTTCGCATCCCACGTGCAACTGGATTTACTAGCGTTCATCTTTGTTGTATCTATCTCTCCAAAAGCTTCAACTTTAACGCTCAAATCACCGCCTTTTCAAATGATCTAGGTATAAAACTCTTAAATCAACCTGACGACAAGTTTCTTATCATGGGAGACTTTAACCTACCCGATATTACCTGGACTCTTCCTGCGGGTGAGGTTAACCTGATTCCTAGTAACTACGCTTCTACAATAAGCTCAACATTTATTGACAATATTAATTACTGTAACCTCTAACAATATAATGGTGTTCAAAATACGTTAGGAAAAATTCTTGATCTCGTTCTCTGTAATTTCTCGGTAAGCGTTGTTCCCGCGATTGATCCGTTGGTTCCTGAGGATACTCACCATAAATCCACCATTATCACTGCTGAGTTCGTTGAACCCCCGGTCATAAAGGAAAACTCAATAAAACGGCCCTTATTCCACAAGGCTAATTATGATGACATAAGAGACAGCCTGGCACAAGTAGATTGGAGCCTACTTAACTTAACCGATTCCGTCAATCCTGCAGTTTCGCATTTTTACAATATTATTAATAACTTGATCTCGGACATGGTTCCATCGAGGCGTACTGGTAAACATTCATACCCCCCGTGGTATAGCTCATCATTAATAAAACTTATTCGTGAAAAGCAGAAATTTCACAGACTATATACTACTTATAAGAACCCTTCTGATTACATCACTTTTTCAAGGCTACGCACCAGACAGAAAAAAATGGCAAAGAAGTGCCACGAAGACTTAATTAATAACGCTGAAGAGAATATCGCCAGAGATCCCAAGGCATTCTGGTCATATGTTAAATCAAAAAAACTATCAGCATCTATTCCCAGCGTATTAAATCTTAAGGATTTAAAAGCCGAGGGTGGCCAGGCAGTCTGTAATTTATTTGCTGATTATTTTCATTCTGTCTACGAACCGCCTGACCCTCTGGGGACTTCCTGCAATGACTTTGTAGCTAAGCAGGTTTGTGCAATGGGATCAATTTTTATCGACGCTGACCTTGTATCTAAATATTTAAATCGGCTCGATTCCAGCAAGGGAGCTGGGCCAGATGGTATCCCACCACTGTTCATTACCGAGTGCGCAAATCATTTGTCACTTCCTCTATCAATACTGTATAATATATCGCTCAAGACTGGTACATTTCCTGATACATGGAAAAGAGCATACATCACACCAATTCATAAATTGGGAACTAAGTGTGAAGCAGATAATTAAAGACCCATTTCCAAACTGCATTTTTTCAAAGGTGTTCGAAAACATAGTCTATGACCAGTTATTCCCTGTGCTAAAGAATTCGATCAATGAATTTCAACATGGATTCTTTGCAGGTCGCTCTGTTGCTACAAATCTTATAATATTTACAAATTTTTTGTCTGCCTCCATGGATAAACGTGTGCAAGTTGATACAATCTACACCGACTATAGTAAAGCCTTTGACAAGATCAATCACAGCGTCCTCCTTAGAAAACTTGCTAGTCATGGTATTCATGGAGATCTCCTTCGTTGGTTATCTTCATACGTGACAAACAGGTCCCAGGCTGTGACAGTGGGTGGATTTTCTTCCATCTGGAAAATCATCACTTCCGGTGTGCCTCAGGGGTCCATTTTGGGTCCTTTGCTTTTCTCTATCTATATAAATGATATTACGACATGTTTTCACAACTCTCATATTTTACTTTTTGTTGACGACATGAAGATATACCTTCCTATAAGCTCCCCGGACTGTTCTGTGCGTTTACAAGCAGATCTTGACCGACTGACGGATTACTGTCGAAGAAATAAACTTTTTATTAATATTTCTAAATGTTGCAAAGTTACATTCACACGTAACCATGTGAAAATATTGCATGATTACACCATTTCTGGATCGCAGTTAACAAATAAAGATTATATACGTGACCTCGGTGTTATTTTGGACTCTAAACTTACATTTGAAAAACACTTTGATAACATTGTCACCAAAGCAACAAAAAGTCTAGGTTTTGTACTGAGAACATGCAAATTTTTCAAAAACACTAAGACTTTTCTGACTCTCTACAATTCACATGTTCGTCCTCACCTAGAATACTGTTCACAAGTTTGGAACCCGCGCTATATTGTATATGTTAACAGGTTAGAAAGAGTTCAGGAGCGATTTCTCAAATTCCTCAATTTTAAATCATTCAACATATACAACTCTTACGACGAAATCGAGAAACATTTTCGAATCACGAAACTACTCAACAGGAGGCTTGTCGCTGATCAGATGCTCCTGTACAAAATCATTAACTCTAAAGTTGACTGCCCGGAGTTGCTAAACAAAATAAATTTCCACGCGCCGATTCGATATAGTAGACAAAATACCCTTTTCTATATTGACAGATGCAACACCAATTCCAATCAAAATGAATTTATGCAAAGGACATGTAACTTCTATAACAATAAATTTGCAAATATAGACACACGTGCTGACATATTCACTGCTAGTTACTGTCGTTACAAAAATTCATTGTATAACATTCTTGGTGCGAATAACACATATTCATGATTATTAAATTAATTGTATCTAATATTTTTATATTACTTGCGTGGCAACTTTCCCTTGACTTTCCTTTAACCCTCTCCTCCTCCTACCCTTCCCAACCCAAATACCTAATTTGCAGTCTATTACAGTTATAATCATACTTATTTTATTGTTGTGTATTGGTTTATTATTTGTTAAATTTGGATTTGTATTATTATTATTTTTTTAAATTGCTGCTAAGTTCTGTTTTTTTTTTTCATCTTTCTTAAATATTTTAGTTTACATTCAGTTAGTCTTTATAAATACCTATCTGTGAACATTAATAATTGGTCTGTTTTTTATTATTCTCTTATTTATATTATATTACTAAGACTGTTTATGTTCCTTACATAAATAAACAAAATAAACAAAATAAACAAAACTTTTTCATGTTTAACGAATTTATTGCTTTAAAAATAAAATTTCATGGAAATGAAATTACGGTTCAAAGATAGATTATAATGGTTGAAGAATTCCATTTTTTTAGGTAATTAAGGTTCAAAGCAATTTTCTTTAAAAAAAAAAAATTTAATGGGGAATTATTATTTCTTTTCGAACAAAAATTTCAGGGAAAAGAAAAATTGGTTAAAATACATTTCTGAAAATAATTAAATATAGATTTTGACGGTTGAAGAATTCCAGTTTTTAAATAACTCAGGTTAAAAGCAATTTTCTTTAAATAAAAGTTTTCATGTTTAACGAATTTACTGCATTTAAAATAAAATTTCATGGAATTGAAATTACGGTTAAAAGATAGATTATAATGGTTGAAGAATTCCATTTTTTTAAGTAATTAAGGTTTAAAGCAATTTTCTTTAAAATAATTTTTTTAATGGAGAATTAATATTTCTTTTCGAACAAAAATTTCAGGGAAAAGAAAAATTGGTTAAAATACATTTCTAAAAATAATTAAGGTTTCAAGCAATTTTCTTTAAAATGACATTTTTTCATGGTAAATGAATTTATTACTTTTAAACCAAAATTCCATGGAAATTGAAATAACGGCAAAAAGATAGATTTTGACGGTTGAAGAATTCCAGTTTTTAAAATAACTCAGGTTAAAAGCAATTTTCTTGAAATAAAAGTTTTTCATGTATAACGAATTTATGGCTTTAGAAATAAAATTTCATGGAAATGAAATTACGGTTCAAAGAAAGATTTAAATGCTTGAAGAATTCCATTTTTTTAAGTAATTAAGGTTTAAAGCCATTTTCTTTAAAATAATTTTTTTAATGGAGAATTAATATTTCTTTTCGAACAAAAATTTCAGGGAAAAGAAAAATTGGTTAAAATACTTTTCTGAAAATAATTAAGATTTCAAGCAATTAACTTTAAAATCACATTTTTTCATGGTAACTGAATTTATTACTTTTAAACCAAAATTCCATGGAAATTGAAATAACGGTTAAAAGATAGATATTTACGGTTGAAGAATTCCACTTTTTAAAATAATTTAGGTTTCAAGCAATTTTCTTTAAAATAAATTTTTTTAATGGGGATCATTATTTCTTTTCAAACAAAAATTTCAGGGAAAATGAAATAACGGTTAAAATAAATATTTTTATGGTTGAAGAATTCCATTTTTTTAAGTAATTAAGGTTTAAAGCAATTTTCTTTAAAATAATTTTTTTAATGGGGAATTATTATTTCTTTTCGAACAAAAATTTCAGGGAAAAGAGTAATTGGTTAAAATACATTTCTGAAAATAATTAAGGTTTCAAGCAATTTACTTTAAAATGACATTTTTTCATGGTTAATGATTTATTACTTTTAAACCAAAATTCCATGGAAATTGAAATAACGGTAAAAAGATAGATTTTGACGGTTGAAGAATTCCAGTTTTTAAAATAACTCAGGTTAAATGCAATTTTCTTTAAAATAAAATTATTTCATGTTTAACGAATTTACTGCATTTAAAATAAAATTTCATGGAAATGAAATTACGGTTAAAAGATAGATTATAATGGTTGAAGAATTCCATTTTTTTAAGTAATTAAGGTTTAAAGCAATTTTCATTAAAATAATTTTTTTAATGGAGAATTAATATTTCTTTTCGAACAAAAATTTCAGGGAAAAGAAAAATTGGCTAAAATACTTTTCTGAAAATAATTAAGATTTCAAGCAATTAACTTTAAAATCACATTTTTTCATGGTAACTGAATTTATTACTTTTAAACCAAAATTCCATGGAAATTGAAATAACGGTTAAAAGATAGATATTTACGGTTGAAGAATTCCACTTTTTAAAATAATTTAGGTTTCAAGCAATTTTCTTTAAAATAAATTTTTTTATGGGGATCATTATTTCTTTTCAAACAAAAATTTCAGGGAAAATGAAATAACGGTTAAAATAAATATTTTTATGGTTGAAGAATTCCAGTTTTTAAAATAACTCAGGTTTAAAGCAATTTTCTTTAAAAAAAAATTTTTTTAATGGGGAATTATTATTTCTTTTCGAACAAAAATTTCAGGGAAAAGAAAAATTGGTTAAAATACATTTCTGAAAATAATTAAGGTTTCAAGCAATTTACTTTAAAATGACATTTTTTCATGGTTAATGATTTATTACTTTTAAACCAAAATTCCATGGAAATTGAAATAACGGTAAAAAGATAGATTTTGACGGTTGAAGAATTCCAGTTTTTAAAATAACTCAGGTTAAATGCAATTTTCTTTAAAATAAAATTATTTCATGTTTAACGAATTTACTGCATTTAAAATAAAATTTCATTGAAAATGAAATAACGTTTGAAAGAAAGATTTTTATTGTTGAAGGATTCCATTTTTTAAAAGAATTTAAGTTTTAAGCAATTTTCTTTAAATAACATTTTTTTATGGTTATATTGCTTTTTAACCAAAATTTAAAGAAAAATGAACTAACGGTTTCGATAGAGATTTGGTTGGTTGAAGATTTCCGTTTTTTTTAAAGAATTTAAGTAAAACGCAATTTTCTTTAAAATAACATTTTTTCACGGTTAATGAATTTATTGCTTTTAAACCAATATTTCATAGAAATTGAAATAACGGTTAAAAGAAAGATTTTAATGGTTGAAGAATTCAATTTCTTAAAATTACTTAGTCTTAAAGCAATTTTCTTAAAAATAAAATTATTGCATTTAAAACGAATTTATTGTTTTAAAAATAAAATTTAATGGAAAATGAAATTTCCGTTAAAAGATAGATTTTGACGGTTGAAGAATTACATTTGTTTAAATAATTTAGATTTAAAGCAATTTTCTTTAAAATTATTTTTTTTAATGGGTTGAAGAATTGCAATTATTGAAATAATTAAGATTTAAAGCAATATTCTTAAAAAAACTTTTTTTAATGGGGTTTAAATATTTCATTTCAAACAATAATTTCAGGGAAACTGAAATAACGGATAAAATAAAGATATTCATGGTGAAGATTTCCATTTGTTAAAAGAATTTAAGTTAAAAGCAATTTTCTGTAAAATAACAATTTTTCATGGTAAATGAATTTATTGCTTTAAAACCTAAATTTAATAGAAAATGAAAAAAAACGTTTAAAATAGGGATGGTTCAAAATTCAAGTTAAAAATATTTTTTTTTAAAATAAGATTTTTTAATGGGAAATTATTTTTTCTTTCCAAACAAAAATTTCAGTGAAAATGAAATAACGGTTAAAAGAAAGATATTTATGGTTGAAGAATTCCACTTTTTAAAATAATTAAGGTTTCAAGCAATTTTATTTAACATAAATTTTTATTAATGGGGAATCATTATTTCTTTTCAAACAAAAATTTCAGGGAAAATGAAAAAACGGTTAAAATAAATATTTTTATGGTTGAAGAATTCCAGTTTTTTAAATAACTTAGGTTAAAAGCAATTTTCTTTAAAATAAATTTTTTTAATGGGTTGAAGAATTGCAATTTTTGAAATAATTAAGATTTAAAGCTATAATCTTTAAAAAACTTTTTTTTAGTGGGGAATAAATATTTCATTTCAAACAAAAATTTCAGGGAAAATGAAATAACGGTTTAAATAAAGATATTCATGGTGAACATTTCCATTTGTTAAAAGAATTTAAGTTAAAAGCAATTTTCTGTAAAATAACAATTATTCATGGTAAATGAATTTATTGCTTTAAAACCTAAATTTAATGGAAAATGAAAAAAAAACGTTTAAAATAGGGATGGTTCAAAATTCAAGTTAAAAATATTTTTCTTTAAAATAAGATTTTTTAATGGGAAATTATTTTTTCTTTCCAAACAAAAATTTCAGTGAAAATGAAATAACGGTTAAAAGAAAGATATTTACGGTTGAAGAATTCCACTTTTTAAAATAATTAAGGTTTCAAGCAATTTTATTTAAAATAAATTTTTATTAATGGGGAATCATTATTTCTTTTCAAACAAAAATTTCAGGGAAAAGAAAAATTGGTTAAAATACATTTCTGAAAATTATTAAGGTTTCAAGCAATTTTTTTTAAAATTACATTTTTTTATGGTTAACGAATTTATTACTTTTAAACCAAAATTCCATGGAAATTGAAATAACGTTTTAAAGATAGATTTTGACGGTTGAAGAAATCCAGTTTTTATAATAACTCAGGTTAAAAGCAATTTTCTTTAAATAAAAGTTTTTCATGTTTAACGAATTTATTGCTTTAAAAATAAAATTTCATGGAAATGAAATTACGGTTCAAAGAAAGATTATAATGGTTGAAGAATTCCATTTTTTTAAGTAATTAAGGTTTAAAGCAATTTTCTTTAAAAAAAAAAAATTTAATGGGGAATTATTATTTCTTTTCGAACAAAAATTTCAGGGAAAAGAAAAATTGGTTAAAATACATTTCTGAAAATAATTAAGGTTTCAAGTAATTAATTTTAAAATGACATTTTTTCATGGTTAATGATTTATTACTTTTAACCCAAAATTCCATGGAAATTGAAATAACGGTTAAAAGATAGATATTCACGGTTGAAGAATTCCATTTAAAAATAATTTAGGTTTCAGGCAATTTTCTTTAAAATATTTTTTTTTAATGGGGAATCATTATTTCTTTTCAAACGAAAATTTCAGGGAAAAGGAAATAACGGTTAAAATAAATATTTTTATGGTTGAAGAATTCCAGTTTTTAAAATAACTTAGGTTAAAAGGAATTTTCTTTAAATAAAAGTTTATCATGTTTAACGAATTTATAGCTTTAGAAATAAAATTTCATTGAAATGAAATTACGGTTCAAAGAAAGATTTTAATGCTTGAAGAATTCCATTTTTTTAAGTAATTACGGTTTTAAGCCATTTTCTTTAAAAAAAAATTTTTTTAATGGTGAATTATAATGTCTTTTCGAACAATAATTTCAGGGAAAAAAAAATGGTTAAAAGACATTTCTGAAAATAATTAAGGTTTCAAGTAATTTACTTTAAAATGACATTTTTTCATGGTTAATGATTTATTTCTTTTAAACCAAAATGCCATGGAAATAGAAATAACGGTTAAAAGATAGATATTCACGGTTGAAGAATTCCACTTTAAAATAATTTAGGTTTCAAGCAATTTTCTTAAATATAAATTTTTTTAATGTGGAATCATTATTTCTTTTCAAACGAAAATTTCAGGGAAAATGAAATAACGGTTCAAAGAAAGATTTTAATGCTTGAAGAATTCCAGTTTTTAAAATAACTTAGGTTAAAAGCAATTTTTTTTAAATAAAAATTTTCATGTTTAACGAAATTATTGCTTTAAAAATAAAATTTCAGTGAAATGAAATTACGGTTCAAAGATAGATTATAACGGTTGAAGAATTCCAATTTTTTAAAGTAATTATTAAAGCAATTTTCTTTAAAATAATTTTTTTTAATGGGAAATTTATATTTCTTTTCGAACAAAAATTTCAGGGAAAAGAAAAATTGGTTAAAATACATTTCTGAAAATAATTAAGGTTTCAAGCAATTTTCTTTAAAATGACATTTTTTCATGGTAAATGAATTTATTACTTTTAAACCAAAATTCCATGGAAATTGAAATAACGGTAAATAGAAAGATTTTGACGGTTGAAGATTTCCAGTTTTTAAAATAACTCAGGTTAAAAGCAATTTTCTTTAAATAAAAGTTTTTCATGTTTAACGAATTTATTGCTTTAAAATAAAATTTCATGGAAATGAAATTACGGTTCAAAGATAGATTATAATGGTTGAAGAATTCCATTTTTTTAAGTAATTAAGGTTTAAAGCAATTTTCTTTAAAAAAAATATTTTTTTAATGGGGAATTATTATTTCTTTTCGAACAAAAATTTCAGGGAAAAGAAAAATTGGTTAAAATACATTTCTGAAAATAATTAAGGTTTCAAGCAATTAACTTTAAAATGACATTTTTTCATGGTTAACGATTTATTACTTTTAACCCAAAATTCCATGGAAATTGAAATAACGGTTAAAAGATAGATATTCACGGTTGAAGAATTCCATTTAAAAATAATTTAGGTTTCAAGCAATTTTCTTTAAAATAATTTTTTTTAATGGGGAATCATTATTTCTTTTCAAACGAAAATTTCAGGGAAAATGAAATAACGGTTAAAATAAATATTTTTATGGTTGAAGAATTCCAGTTTTTAAAATAACTTAGGTTAAAAGCAATTTTCTTTAAATAAAAGTTTTTCATGTTTAACGAATTTATAGCTATAGAAATAAAATTTCATGGAAATGAAATTACGGTTCAAAGAAAGATTTTAATGCTTGAAGAATTCCATTTTTTAAGTAATTAAGGTTTAAAGCCATTTTCTTTAAAAAAAATTTTTTTTAATGGTGAATTATTATGTCTTTTCGAACAAAAATTTCAGGGAAAAGAAAAATTGGTTAAAAGACATTTCTGAAAATAATTAAGGTTTCAAGTAATTTACTTTAAAATTACATTTTTTCATGGTTAATGATTTATTTCTTTTAAACCAAAATTCCATGGAAATAGAAATAACGGTTAAAAGATAGATATTCACGGTTGAAGAATTCCACTTTAAAATAATTTAGGTTTCAAGCAATTTTCTTTAATATAAACTTTTTTAATGTGGAATCATTATTTCTTTTCAAACGAAAATTTCAGGGAAAATGAAATAACGGTTCAAAGAAAGATTTTAAGGCTTGAAGAATTCCAGTTTTTAAAAAAACTTAGGTTAAAAGCAATTTTCTTTCAATAAAAGTTTTCACGTTTAACGAATTTATTGCTTTAAAAATAAAATTTCATGGAAATGAAATTACGGTTCAAAGATAGATTTAAATGGTTGAAGAATTCCATTTTTTTAGGTAATTAAGGTTTAAAGCAATTTTCTTTAAAAAAAAAAAATTTAATGGGGAATTATTATTTCTTTTCGAACAAAAATTTCAGGGAAAAGAAAAATTGGTTAAAATACATTTCTGAAAATAATTAAATATAGATTTTGACGGTTGAAGAATTCCAGTTTTTAAATAACTCAGGTTAAAAGCAATTTTCTTTAAATAAAAGTTTTCATGTTTAACGAATTTACTGCATTTAAAATAAAATTTCATGGAAATGAAATTACGGTTAAAAGATAGATTATAATGGTTGAAGAATTCCATTTTTTTAAGTAATTAAGGTTTAAAGCAATTTTCTTTAAAATAATTTTTTTAATGGAGAATTAATATTTCTTTTCGAACAAAAATTTCAGGGAAAAGAAAAATTGGTTAAAATACTTTTCTGAAAATAATTAAGATTTCAAGCAATTAACTTTAAAATCACATTTTTTCATGGTAACTGAATATATTACTTTTAAATCAAAATTCCATGGAAATTTAAATAACGGTAAAAAGATAGATTTTGACGGTTGAAGAATTCCAGTTTTTAAAATAACTCAGGTTAAAAGCAATTTTTTAAATAAAAATTTTTCACGTTTAATGAATATATTGCTTTAAAAATAAAATTTCATGGAAGTGAAATTACGGGTAAAAGATAGATAATAAAGGTTGAAGAATTCCATTTTTTTAAGTAATTAAGATTAAAAGCAATTTTCTTTAAAATAATTTTTTTAATGGGGAATTAATATTTCGTATCGAACAAAAATTTCAGGGAAAAGAAAAATTGGTTAAAATACATTTCTGAAAATAATTAAGGTTACAAGCTATTTTATTTAAAATAAATTTTTATTAATGGGGAATCATTATTTCTTTTCAAACAAAAATTTCAGGGAAAATGAAAAAACGGTTAAAATAAATATTTTTATGGTTGAAGAATTCCAGTTTTTAAAATAACTTAGGTTAAAAGCAATTTTCTTTAAAATAAATTTTTTTAATGAGGAATCGTTATTTTTTAAAAAAAAAAAATTTCAGGGAAAATGAAATAACTGTTAAAATAAATATTTTTATGGTTGAAGAATTCCATTTTTTTGAGTAATTAAGGTTTAAAGCAATTTTCTTAAAAATAACATTTTTTCACGGTTTATAAATTTATTGCTTTTAAACCAATATTTCATGGAAATTGAAATAACGGTTAAAAGAAAGATTTTAATGGTTGAAGAATTCAATTTCGTAAAATTACTTAGGTTTAAAGCAATTTTCTTTAAAATAAAATTATTTCATTTATAACGAATTTATTGTTTTAAAAATAAAATTTAATGGAAAATGAAATTTCCGTTAAAAGATAGATTTTGACAGTTGAAGAATTACATTTGTTTAAATAATTTAGATTTAAAGCAATTTTCTTTAAAATTATTTTTTTTAATGGGTTGAAGAATTGCATTTTTTGAAATAATTAAGATTTAAAGCAATATTCTTTAAAAATCTTTTTTTTAATAGGGAATAAATATTTCATTTCAAACAAAAATTTCAGGGAAAATGAAATAACGGTTAAAATAAAGATATTCATGGTGAAAATTTCCATTTGTTAAAAGAATTTAAGTTAAAAGCAATTTTCTGTAAAATAACAATTATTCATGGTAAATGAATTTATTGCTTTAAAACCTAAATTTAATGGAAAATGAAAAAAAAACGTTTAAAATAGGGATGGTTCAAAATTCAAGTTAAAAATATTTTTCTTTAAAATAGATTTTTTAATGGGAAATTATTTTTTCCTTCCAAACAAAAATTTCAGTGAAAATGAAATAACGGTTAAAAGAAAGATATTTACGGTTGAAGAATTCCACTTTTTAAAATAATTAAGGTTTCAAGCAATTTTCTTTAAATTCTTAGGGGAATTAATATTTCTTTTCGAACAAAAATTTCAGGGAAAAGAAAAATTGGTTAAAATACATTTCTGAAAATAATTAAGGTTTCAAGCAATTTTCTTTAAAATGACATTTTTTCATGGTAAATGAATTTATTACTTTTAAACCAAAATTCCATGGAAATTGAAATAACGGCAAAAAGATAGATTTTGACGGTTGAAGAATTCCAGTTTTTAAAATAACTCAGGTTAAAAGCAATTTTCGTTAAATAAAAGTTTTTCATGTTTAACGAATTTATTGCTTTAAAAATAAAATTTCATGGAAATGAAATTACGGTTCAAAGAAAGATAATAATGGTTGAAGAATTCCATTTTTTTAAGTAATTAAGGTTTAAAGCAATTTTCTTGAAAAAAAAAATTTTTTTAATGGGGAATTATTATTTCTTTTCGAACAAAAATTTCAGGGAAAAGAAAAATTGGTTAAAATACATTTCTGAAAATAATTAAGGTTTCAAGTAATTTATTTAAAATGACATTTTTTCATGGTTAATGATTTATTTCTTTTAAACCAAAATTTCATGGAAATTGAAATAACGGTTAAAAGATAGATAATCACGGTTGAAGAATTCCACTTTAAAATAATTTAGGTTTCAAGCAATTTTCTTTAATATAAATTTTTTTAATGTGGAATCATTATTTCTTTTCAAAAGAAAATTTCAGGGAAAATGAAATAACGGTTCAAAGAAAGATTTTAATGCTTGAAGAATTCTTGTTTTTAAAGAAACTTAGGTTAAAAGCAATTTTCTATAAATAAAAGTTTTCACGTTTAACGAATTTATTGCTTTAAAAATAAAATTTCATGGAAATGAAATTACGGTTAAAATCTAGATTATAACGGTTGAAGAATTCCATTTTATTAAGTTATTAAGGTTTAAAGCAATTTTCTTTAAAAAAAAAAAATTATTTTTAATGGGGAATTAATATTTCTTATCGAACAAAAATTTCAGGGAAAAAAAAAATTGGTTAAAATACATTTCTGAAAATTATTAAGGTTTCAAGCAATTTTCTTTAAAATTACATTTTTTTATGGTTAACGAATTTATTACTTTTAAACCAAAATTCCATGGAAATTGAAATAACGTTTTAAAGATAGATTTTGACGGTTGAAGAAATCCAGTTTTTATAATAACTCAGGTTAAAAGCAATTTTCTTTAAATAAAAGTTTTTCATGTTTAACGAATTTATTGCTTTAAAAATAAAATTTCATGGAAATGAAATTACGGTTCAAATATAGATTATAATGGTTGAAGAATTCCATTTTTTTAAGTAATTAAGGTTTAAAGCAATTTTCTTTAAAAAAAAAAAATTTAATGGGGAATTATTATTTCTTTTCGAACAAAAATTTCAGGGAAAAGAAAAATTGGTTAAAATACATTTCTGAAAATAATTAAGGTTTCAAGCAATTAACTTTAAAATGACATTTTTTCATGGTTAATGATTTATTACTTTTAACCCAAAATTCCATGGAAATTGAAATAACGGTTAAAAGATACATATTCACGGTTGAAGAATTCCATTTAAAAATAATTTAGGTTTCAAGCTATTTTCTTTAAAATATTTTTTTTTAATGGGGAATCATTATTTCTTTTCAAACGAAAATTTCAGGGAAAATGAAATAACGGTTAAAATAAATATTTTTATGGTTGAAGAATTCCAGTTTTTAAAATAACTTAGGTTAAAAGCAATTTTCTTTAAATAAAAGTTTTTCATGTTTAACGAATTTATTGCTATAGAAATAAAATTTCATGGAAATGAAATTACGGTTCAAAGAAAGATTTTAATGCTTGAAGAATTTCATTTTTTAAGTAATTAAGGTTTAAAGCCATTTTCTTTAAAAAAAAATTTTTTTAATGGTGAATTATTATGTCTTTTCGAACAAAAATTTCAGGGAAAAGAAAAATTGGTTAAAAGACATTTCTGAAAATAATTAAGGTTTCAAGTAATTTACTTTAAAATTACATTTTTTCATGGTTAATGATTTATTTCTTTTAAACCAAAATTCCATGGAAATAGAAATAACGGTTAAAAGATAGATATTCACGGTTGAAGAATTCCACTTTAAAATAATTTAGGTTTCAAGCAATTTTCTTTAATATAAACTTTTTTAATGTGGAATCATTATTTCTTTTCAAACGAAAATTTCAGGGAAAATGAAATAACGGTTCAAAGAAAGATTTTAAGGCTTGAAGAATTCAAGTTTTTAAAAAAACTTAGGTTAAAAGCAATTTTCTTTCAATAAAAGTTTTCACGTTTAACGAATTTATTGCTTTAAAAATAAAATTTCATGGAAATGAAATTACGGTTCAAAGATAGATTTAAATGGTTGAAGAATTCCATTTTTTTAGGTAATTAAGGTTTAAAGCAATTTTCTTTAAAAAAAAAAAATTTAATGGGGAATTATTATTTCTTTTCGAACAAAAATTTCAGGGAAAAGAAAAATTGGTTAAAATACATTTCTGAAAATAATTAAATATAGATTTTGACGGTTGAAGAATTCCAGTTTTTAAATAACTCAGGTTAAAAGCAATTTTCTTTAAATAAAAGTTTTCATGTTTAACGAATTTACTGCATTTAAAATAAAATTTCATGGAAATGAAATTACGGTTAAAAGATAGATTATAATGGTTGAAGAATTCCATTTTTTTAAGTAATTAAGGTTTAAAGCAATTTTCTTTAAAATAATTTTTTTAATGGAGAATTAATATTTCTTTTCGAACAAAAATTTCAGGGAAAAGAAAAATTGGTTAAAATACTTTTCTGAAAATAATTAAGATTTCAAGCAATTAACTTTAAAATCACATTTTTTCATGGTAACTGAATTTATTACTTTTAAATCAAAATTCCATGGAAATTTAAATAACGGTAAAAAGATAGATTTTGACGGTTGAAGAATTCCAGTTTTTAAAATAACTCAGGTTAAAAGCAATTTTTTTAAATAAAAATTTTTCATGTTTAATGAATATATTGCTTTAAAAATAAAATTTCATGGAAGTGAAATTACGGGTAAAAGATAGATAATAAAGGTTGAAGAATTCCATTTTTTTAAGTAATTAAGATTAAAAGCAATTTTCTTTAAAATAATTTTTTTAATGGGGAATTAATATTTCTTATCGAACAAAAATTTCAGGGAAAAGAAAAATTGGTTAAAATACATTTCTGAAAATAATTAAGGTTACAAGCTATTTTATTTAAAATAAATTTTTATTAATGGGGAATCATTATTTCTTTTCAAACAAAAATTTCAGGGAAAATGAAAAAACGGTTAAAATAAATATTTTTATGGTTGAAGAATTCCAGTTTTTAAAATAACTTAGGTTAAAAGCAATTTTCTTTAAAAAAATTTTTTTAATGAGGAATCGTTATTTTTTAAAAAAAAAACTTTCAGGGAAAATGAAATAACTGTTAAAATAAATATTTTTATGGTTGAAGAATTCCATTTTTTTGAGTAATTAAGGTTTAAAGCAATTTTCTTAAAAATAACATTTTTTCACGGTTTATAAATTTATTGCTTTTAAACCAATATTTCATGGAAATTGAAATAACGGTTAAAAGAAAGATTTTAATGGTTGAAGAATTCAATTTCGTAAAATTACTTAGGTTAAAAGCAATTTTCTTTAAAATAAAATTATTTCATTTATAACGAATTTATTGTTTTAAAAATAAAATTTAATGGAAAATGAAATTTCCGTTAAAAGATAGATTTTGACAGTTGAAGAATTACATTTGTTTAAATAATTTAGATTTAAAGCAATTTTCTTTAAAATTATTTTTTTTAATGGGTTGAAGAATTGCATTTTTTGAAATAATTAAGATTTAAAGCAATATTCTTTAAAAATCTTTTTTTTAATGGGGAATAAATATTTCATTTCAAACAAAAATTTCAGGGAAAATGAAATAACGGTTAAAATAAAGATATTCATGGTGAAGATTTCCATTTGTTAAAAGAATTTAAGTTAAAAGCAATTTTCTGTAAAATAACAATTATTCATGGTAAATGAATTTATTGCTTTAAAACCTAAATTTAATGGAAAATGAAAAAAAAAACGTTTAAAATAGGGATGGTTCAAAATTCAAGTTAAAAATATTTTTCTTTAA
Organism: Glyphotaelius pellucidus; assembly: GCA_936435175.1. Lineage (NCBI taxonomy): Eukaryota > Metazoa > Arthropoda > Insecta > Trichoptera > Limnephilidae > Glyphotaelius > Glyphotaelius pellucidus. The sequence continues at coordinate 30,948,801 of OW386554.1, forward strand.
AATAGATTTTTTAATGGGAAATTATTTTTTCCTTCCAAACAAAAATTTCAGTGAAAATGAAATAACGGTTAAAAGAAAGATATTTACGGTTGAAGAATTCCACTTTTTAAAATAATTAAGGTTTCAAGCAATTTTCTTTAAATTCTTAGGGGAATTAATATTTCTTTTCGAACAAAAATTTCAGGGAAAAGAAAAATTGGTTAAAATACATTTCTGAAAATAATTAAGGTTTCAAGCAATTTTCTTTAAAATGACATTTTTTCATGGTAAATGAATTTATTACTTTTAAACCAAAATTCCATGGAAATTGAAATAACGGCAAAAAGATAGATTTTGACGGTTGAAGAATTCCAGTTTTTAAAATAACTCAGGTTAAAAGCAATTTTCGTTAAATAAAAGTTTTTAATGTTTAACGAATTTATTGCTTTAAAAATAAAATTTCATGGAAATGAAATTACGGTTCAAAGAAAGATAATAATGGTTGAAGAATTCCATTTTTTTAAGTAATTAAGGTTTAAAGCAATTTTCTTTAAAAAAAAAATTTTTTTAATGGGGAATTATTATTTCTTTTCGAACAAAAATTTCAGGGAAAAGAAAAATTGGTTAAAATACATTTCTGAAAATAATTAAGGTTTCAAGTAATTTATTTAAAATGACATTTTTTCATGGTTAACGAATTTATTACTTTTAAACCAAAATTCCATGGAAATTGAAATAACGTTTTAAAGATAGATTTTGACGGTTGAAGAAATCCAGTTTTTATAATAACTCAGGTTAAAAGCAATTTTCTTTAAATAAAAGTTTTTCATGTTTAACGAATTTATTGCTTTAAAAATAAAATTTCATGGAAATGAAATTACGGTTCAAAGATAGATTATAATGGTTGAAGAATTCCATTTTTTTAAGTAATTAAGGTTTAAAGCAATTTTCTTTAAAAAAAAAAAATTTAATGGGGAATTATTATTTCTTTTCGAACAAAAATTTCAGGGAAAAGAAAAATTGGTTAAAATACATTTCTGAAAATAATTAAGGTTTCAAGCAATTAACTTTAAAATGACATTTTTTCATGGTTAATGATTTATTACTTTTAACCCAAAATTCCATTAAAATTGAAATAACGGTTAAAAGATAGATATCCACGTTTGAAGAATTCCATTTAAAAATAATTTAGGTTTCAAGCAATTTTCTTTAAAATATTTTTTTTTAATGGGGAATCATTATTTCTTTTCAAACGAAAATTTCGGGGAAAATGAAATAACGGTTAAAATAAATATTTTTATGGTTGATGAATTCCAGTTTTTAAAATAACTTAGGTTAAAAGCAATTTTCTTTAAATAAAAGTTTTTCATGTTTAACGAATTTATTGCTTTAGAAATAAAATTTCATTGAAATGAAATTACGGTTCAAAGAAAGATTTTAATGCTTGAAGAATTCCATTTTTTTAAGTGATTACGGTTTTAAGCCATTTTCTTAAAAAAAAAATTTTTTTAATGGTGAAATATTATGTCTTTTCGAACAAAAATTTCAAGGAAAAAAAAATTGGTTAAAAGACATTTCTGAAAATAATTAAGGTTTAAAGTAATTTACTTTAAAATGACATTTTTTCATGGTTAACGATTTATTTCTTTTAAACCAAAATGCCATGGAAATAGAAATAACGGTTAAAAGATAGATATTCACGGTTGAAGAATTCCACTATAAAATAATTTAGGTTTCAAGCAATTTTCTTTAATATAATTTTTTTTAATGTGGAATCATTATTTCTTTTCAAACGAAAATTTCAGGGAAAATGAAATAACGGTTAAAATAAATATTTTTATGGTTGAAGAATTCCAGTTTTTAAAATAACTTAGGTTAAAAGCAATTTTCTTTAAATAAAAGTTTTTCATGTTTAACGAATTTATAGCTTTAGAAATAAAATTTCATGGAAATGAAATTACGGTTCAAAGAAAGATTTTAATGCTTGAAGAATTCCATTTTTTTAAGTAATTAAGGTTTAAAGCCATTTTCTTTAAAAAAAAATCTTTTTAATGGTGAATTATTGTGTCTTTTCGAACAAAAATTTCAGGGAAAAGAAAAATTGGTTAAAAGACATTTCTGAAAATAATTAAGGTTTCAAGTAATTTACTTTAAAATGACATTTTTTCATGGTTAATGATTTATTTCTTTTAAACCAAAATTCCATGAAAATAGAAATAACGGTTAAAAGATAGATATTCACGGTTGAAAAAATCCACTTAAAAATAATTTAGGTTTCAAGCAATTTTCTTTAATATAAACTTTTTTAATGTGGAATCATTATTTCTTTTCATACGAAAATTTCAGGGAAAATGAAATAACGGTTCAAAGAAAGATTTTAATGCTTGAAGAATTCCAGTTTTTAAAAAAACTTAGGTTAAAAGCAATTATCTTTAAATAAAAGTTTTCACGTTTAACGAATTTATAGCTTTAAAAATAAAATTTCATGGAAATGAAATTACGGTTCAAAGATAGATTTTAATGGTTGAAGAATTCCATTTTTTTAGGTAATTAAGGTTTAAAGCAATTTTCTTTAAAAAAAAAAAATTTAATGGGGAATTATTATTTCTTTTCGAACAAAAATTTCAGGGAAAAGAAAAATTGGTTAAAATACATTTCTGAAAATAATTAAATATAGATTTTGACGGTTGAAGAATTCCAGTTTTTAAAATAACTCAGGTTAAAAGCAATTTTCTTTAAATAAAATATTCATGTTTAACGAATTTATTGCTTTAAAAATAAAATTTCATGGAAGTGAAATTACGGGTAAAAGATGGATAATAACGGTTGAAGAATTCCATTTTTTTAAATAATTAAGTTTTAAACCAATTTTCTTTAAAATAAAAATTTTCATGGGGAATTATTGTTTCTTTTCAAACAAAAATTTCAAGCATAATGAAATAACTGTTAAAATATAGATTTTCATGGTTGAAGATTTCCGTTTTTTAAAAGAATTTAAGTTTGAAGCAATTTTCTTTAAAATAACATTTATTCATGGTTTATGAATTTATTTCTTTTAAACCAAAATTCCATTGAAATTGAAATGACGGTTAAAATATAGATTAATACGGTTGAAAAATTCAATTTTTAAAAAAAAATTTAGTTAAAAGCCATTTTCTTCAAAATAACATTTTCATGGTTTGTAAATTAATTGCTTTCAAACCTTAATTTCATCGAAGATTAAATAACGGTTAAAAGTGAGATATTTACGGTTTAAAAAATTACATATTTAAAAATAATTTAGGTTTAAAGCAATTTTCTTTAAAATAGAATTATTTCATGAATAACGAATTTATTGCATTTAAAATAAAATTTCATGGAAAATGAAATAACGTTTGAAAAAAAGATTTTTATTGTTGAAGGATTCCATTTTTTAAAAGAATTTAAGTTTAAATCAATTTTCTTTAAAAAAACATTTTTTTATGGTTATATTGCTTTTTAACCAAAATTTTAAGAAAAATGAACGGTTTCGATAGAGATTTTGTTGGTTGAAGATTTCCGTTTTTTTTTAAAGAATTTAAGTAAAAAGCAATTTTCTTTAAAATAACATTTTTTCACGGTTTATAAATTTATTACTTTTAAACCAATATTTCATGGAAATTGAAATAACGGTTAAAAGAAAGATTTTAATGGTTGAAGAATTCAATTTTTAAAAATAACTTAGGTTTAAAGCAATTTTCTTTCAAATAAATTATTTCATGTATAACATTTATTGTTTTAAAAATAAAATTTAATGGAAAATGAAATTTCGGTTTAAAGATAGATTTTGACGATTGAAGAATTACATTTTTTTAAATAATTTAGATTTAAAGCAATTTTCTTTAAAATAATTTTTTTAATTTGTTGAAGAATTAAATTTTTTTAAATTATTTAGAGTTAAGGCATTTTTCTTTAAAATAATGTTTTTTAAATGTGGATTAAATATTTCTTTTCAAACAAAAATTTCAGGGAAAATGAAATAACGGTTAAAATAAAGATATTCATGGTGAAGATTTCCATATTTTAAAAGAATTCAAGCTAAAAGCAATAACTTAAAATTACAATTTTTCATGGTAAATGAATTTATTGCTTTAAAACCTAAATTTAATGGAAAATGAAAAAAAACGGTTTAAATAAAGATTATTATGGTTCAACAATTTTATTTTTTTAAATAATTCAAGTTTAAAAAATTGTTCTTTAAATGAGGTTTTTTAATGGGAAATCATTTTTTCTTTCCAAACAAAAATTTCAGGGAAAAGGAAAAAACGGTTTAAAGATAGATATTTACGGATGAAGAATTCCACTTTTTAAAATAATTTACGTTTCAAGCAATTTTCCTTAAAATAAAATTTTTTAATGGGGAATCATTATTTCTTTTCAAACAAAAATTTCAGGAAAAATTAAATAACGGTTAAAATAAATATTTTTAATGTTGAAAAATTCCAGTTATTAAAATAACTTAGGTTAAAAGCAATTTTTTTTAAATAAAAATTTTCATGTTTAACGAATTTATTGATTTAAAAATAAAATTTCATGGAAATGAAATAACGGTTGATAGATAGATTATAACGGTTGAAGAATTCCAATTTTTTTAAGTAATTAAGTATTAAAGCAATTTTCTTTAAAATAATTTTTTTTAATGGGAAATTCATATTTCTTTTCGAACAAAAATTTCAGGGAAAAGAAAAATTGGCTAAAATACATTTCTGAAAATAATTAAGGTTTCAAGCAATTTTCTTTAAAATGACATTTTTTCATGGTAAATGAATTTATTACTTTTAGACCAAAATTCCATGGAAATTAAAATAACGGCAAAAAGATAGATTTTGACGGTTGAAGAATTCCAGTTTTTAAAATAACTCAGGTTAAAAGCAATTTTCTTTAAATAAAAGTTTTTCATGTTTAACGAATTTATTGCTTTAAAATAAAATTTCATGGAAATGAAATTACGGTTCAAAGATAGATTATAATGGTTGAAGAATTCCATTTTTTTAAGTAATTAAGGTTTAAAGCAATTTTCTTTAAAAAAAATAATTTTTTAATGGGGAATTATTATTTCTTTTCGAACAAAAATTTCAGAGAAAAGAAAAATTGGTTAAAATACATTTCTGAAAATAATTAAGGTTTCAAGCAATTAACTTTAAAATGACATTTTTTCATGGTTAACGATTTATTACTTTTAACCCAAAATTCCATGGAAATTGAAATAACGGTTAAAAGATAGATATTCACGGTTGAAGAATTCCATTTAAAAATAATTTAGGTTTCAAGCAATTTTCTTTAAAATAATTTTTTTTAATGGGGAATCATTATTTCTTTTCAAACGAAAATTTCAGGGAAAATGAAATAACGGTTAAAATAAATATTTTTATGGTTGAAGAATTCCAGTTTTTAAAATAACTTAGGTTAAAAGCAATTTTCTTTAAATAAAAGTTTTTCATGTTTAACGAATTTATAGCTATAGAAATAAAATTTCATGGAAATGAAATTACGGTTCAAAGAAAGATTTTAATAATTGAAGAATTCCATTTTTTAAGTAATTAAGGTTTTAAGCCATTTTCTTTAAAAAAAATTTTTTTTAATGGTGAATTATTATGTCTTTTCGAACAAAAATTTCAGGGAAAAGAAAAATTGGTTAAAAGACATTTCTGAAAATAAATAAGGTTTCAAGTAATTTACTTTAAAATTACATTTTTTCATGGTTAATGATTTATTTCTTTTAAACCAAAATTCCATGGAAATAGAAATAACGGTTAAAAGATAGATATTCACGGTTGAAGAATTCCACTTTAAAATAATTTAGGTTTCAAGCAATTTTCTTTAATATAAACTTTTTTAATGTGGAATCATTATTTCTTTTCAAACGAAAATTTCAGGGAAAATGAAAAAACGGTTCAAAGAAAGATTTTAAGGCTTGAAGAATTCCAGTTTTTAAAAAAACTTAGGCTAAAAGCAATTTTCTTTCAATAAAAGTTTTCACGTTTAACGAATTTATTGCTTTAAAAATAAAATTTCATGGAAATGAAATTACGGTTCAAAGATAGATTTAAATGGTTGAAGAATTCCATTTTTTTAGGTAATTAAGGTTTAAAGCAATTTTCTTTAAAAAAAAAAAATTTAATGGTGAATTATTATTTCTTTTCGAACAAAAATTTCAGGGAAAAGAAAAATTGTTTAAAATACATTTCTGAAAATAATTAAATATAGATTTTGACGGTTGAAGAATTCCAGTTTTTAAATAACTCAGGTTAAAAGCAATTTTCTTTAAATAAAAGTTTTCATGTTTAACGAATTTATTGCTTTAAAAATAAAATTTCATGGAAATGAAATAACGGTTGATAGATAGATTATAACGGTTGAAGAATTCCAATTTTTTTAAGTTATTAAGTATAAAAGCAATTTTCTTTAAAATAATTTTTTTTAATGGGAAATTTATATTTCTTGGAATTAAAATTTCATGGAAGTGAAATTACGGGTAAAAGATGGATAATAACGGTTGAAGAATTCCATTCTTTTAAATAATTAAGTTTTAAACCAATTTTCTTTAAAATAAAAATTTTCATGGGGAATTATTGTTTCTTTTCAAACAAAAATTTCAAGCATAATGAAATAACTGTTAAAATATAGATTTTCATGGTTGAAGATTTCCGTTTTTTAAAAGAATTTAAGTTTGAAGCAATTTTCTTTAAAATAACATTTATTCATGGTTTATGAATTTATTTCTTTTAAACCAAAATTCCATTGAAATTGAAATGACGGTTAAAATATAGATTAATACGGTTGAAAAATTCAATTTTTAAAAAAAAATTTAGTTAAAAGCCATTTTCTTCAAAATAACATTTTCATGGTTTGTAAATTAATTGCTTTCAAACCTTAATTTCATCGAAGATTAAATAACGGTTAAAAGTGAGATATTTACGGTTTAAAAAATTACATATTTAAAAATAATTTAGGTTTAAAGCAATTTTCTTTAAAATAGAATTATTTCATGAATAACGAATTTATTGCATTTAAAATAAAATTTCATGGAAAATGAAATAACGTTTGAAAAAAAGATTTTTATTGTTGAAGGATTCCATTTTTTAAAAGAATTTAAGTTTAAATCAATTTTCTTTAAATAACATTTTTTTATGGTTATATTGCTTTTTAACCAAAATTTTAAGAAAAATGAACGGTTTCGATAGAGATTTTGTTGGTTGAAGATTTCCGTTTTTTTTAAAAGAATTTAAGTAAAACGCAATTTTCTTTAAAATAACATTTTTTCACGGTTAATGAATTTATTGCTTTTAAACCAATATTTCATAGAAATTGAAATAACGGTTAAAAGAAAGATTTTAATGGTTGAAGAATTCAATTTCTTAAAATTACTTAGGCTTAAAGCAATTTTCTTTAAAATAAAATTATTGCATTTAAAACGAATTTATTGTTTTAAAAATAAAATATGATGGAAAATGAAATTTCCGTTAAAAGATAGATTTTGACGGTTGAAGAATTACATTTGTTTAAATAATTTAGATTTAAAGCAATTTTCTTTAATATTTTTTTTTTAATGGGTTGAAGAATTGCAATTTTTGAAATAATAAAGATTTAAAGCAATATTCTTTAAAAAACTTTTTTTTAACGGGGTTTAAATATTTCATTTCAAACAAAAATTTCAGGGAAACTGAAATAACGGTTAAAATAAAGATATTCATGGTGAAGATTTCCATTTGTTAAAAGAATTTAAGTTAAAAGCAATTTTCTGTAAAATAACAATTTTTCATGGTAAATGAATTTATTGCTTTAAAACCTAAATTTAATGGAAAATGAAAAAAAACGTTTAAAATAGGGATGGTTCAAAATTCAAGTTAAAAATATTTTTCTTTAAAATAAGATTTTTTAATGGGAAATTATTTTTTCTTTCCAAACAAAAATTTCAGTGAAAATGATATAACGGTTAAAAGAAAGATATTTACGGTTGAAGAATTCCACTTTTTAAAATAATTAAGGTTTCAAGCAATTTTATTTAACATAAATTTTTATTAATGGGGAATCATTATTTCTTTTCAAACAAAAATTTCAGGGAAAATGAAAAAACGGTTAAAATAAATATTTTTATGTTTGAAGAATTCCAGTTTTTTAAATAACTTAGGTTTAATGCAATTTTCTTTAAAATAAAATTATTTCATTTTTAACGAATTTACTGCATTTAAAATAAAATTTCATGGAAATGAAATTACGGTTAAAAGATAGATTATAATGGTTGAAGAATTCCATTTTTTTAAGTAATTAAGGCTTAAAGCAATTTTCTTTAAAATAATTTTTTTAATGGAGAATTAATATTTCTTTTCGAACAAAAATTTCAGGGAAAAGAAAAATTGGTTAAAATACTTTTCTGAAAATAATTAAGATTTCAAGCAATTAACTTTAAAATCACATTTTTTCATGGTAACTGAATTTATTACTTTTAAATCAAAATATCATGGAAATTTAAATAACAGTAAAAAGATAGATTTTGACGGTTGAAGAATTCCAGTTTTTAAAATAACTCAGGTTAAAAGCAATTTTTTTAAATAAAAATTTTTCATGTTTAATGAATATATTGCTTTAAAAATAGAATTTCATGGAAGTGAAATTACGGGTAAAAGATAGATAATAAAGGTTGAAGAATTCCATTTTTTTAAGTAATTAAGATTAAAAGCAATTTTCTTTAAAATAATTTTTTTAATGGGGAATTAATATTTCTTATCGAACAAAAATTTCAGGGAAAAGAAAAATTGGTTAAAATACATTTCTGAAAATAATTAAGGTTACAAGCTATTTTATTTAAAATAAATTTTTATTAATGGGGAATCATTATTTCTTTTCAAACAAAAATTTCAGGGAAAATGAAAAAACGGTTAAAATAAATATTTTTATGTTTGAAGAATTCCAGTTTTTTAAATAACTTAGGTTTAATGTAATTTTCTTTAAAATAAAATTATTTCATTTTTAACGAATTTACTGCATTTAAAATAAAATTTCATGGAAATGAAATTACGGTTAAAAGATAGATTAAAATGGTTGAAGAATTCCATTTTTTTAAGTAATTAAGGTTTAAAGCAATTTTCTTTAAAATAATTTTTTTAATGGAGAATTAATATTTCTTTTCGAACAAAAATTTCAGGGAAAAGAAAAATTGGTTAAAATACTTTTCTGAAAATAATTAAGATTTCAAGCAATTAACTTTAAAATCACATTTTTTCATGGTAACTGAATTTATTACTTTTAAATCAAAATTCCATGGAAATTTAAATAACGGTAAAAAGATACATTTTGACGGGTGAAGAATTCCAGTTTTTAAAATAACTCAGGTTAAAAGCAATTTTTTTAAATAAAAATTTTTCATGTTTAATGAATATATAGCTTTAAAAATAAAATTTCATGGAAGTGAAATTACGGGTAAAAGATAGATAATAAAGGTTGAAGAATTCCATTTTTTTAAGTAATTAAGATTAAAAGCAATTTTCTTTAAAATAATTTTTTTAATGGGGAATTAATATTTCTTATCGAACAAAAATTTCAGGGAAAAGAAAAATTGGTTAAAATACATTTCTGAAAATAATTAAGGTTACAAGCTATTTTATTTAAAATAAATTTTTATTAATGGGGAATCATTATTTCTTTTCAAACAAAAATTTCAGGGAAAATGAAAAAACGGTTAAAATAAATATTTTTATGGTTGAAGAATTCCAGTTTTTAAAATAACTTAGGTTAAAAGCAATTTTCTTTAAAATAAATTTTTTTAATGAGGAATCGTTATTTTTAAAAAAAAAACTTTCAGGGAAAATGAAATAACTGTTAAAATAAATATTTTTATGGTTGAGAAATTCCATTTTTTTGAGTAATTAAGGTTTAAAGCAATTTTCTTAAAAATAACATTTTTTCACGGTTTATAAATTTATTGCTTTTAAACCAATATTTCATGGAAATTGAAATAACGGTTAAAAGAAAGATTTTAATGGTTGAAGAATTCAATTTCGTAAAATTACTTAGGTTTAAAGCAATTTTCTTTAAAATAAAATTATTTCATTTATAACGAATTTATTGTTTTAAAAATAAAATTTAATGGAAAATGAAATTTCCGTTAAAAGATAGATTTTGACAGTTGAAGAATTACATTTGTTTAAATAATTTAGATTTAAAGCAATTTTCTTTAAAATTATTTTTTTTAATGGGTTAAAGAAATGCATTTTTTGAAATAATTAAGATTTAAAGCAATATTCTTTAAAAATCTTTTTTTTAATGGGGAATAAATATTTCATTTCAAACAAAAATTTCAGGGAAAATGAAATAACGGTTAAAATAAAGATATTCATGGTGAAGATTTCCATTTGTTAAAAGAATTTAAGTTAAAAGCAATTTTCTGTAAAATAACAATTATTCATGGTAAATGAATTTATTGCTTTAAAACCTAAATTTAATGAAAAAAAAACGTTTAAAATAGGGATGGTTCAAAATTCAAGTTAAAAATATTTTTCTTTAAAATAGATTTTTTAATGGGAAATTATTTTTTCCTTCCAAACAAAAATTTCAGTGAAAATGAAATAACGGTTAAAAGAAAGATATTTACGGTTGAAGAATTCCACTTTTTAAAATAATTAAGGTTTCAAGCAATTTTCTTTAAATTCTTAGGGGAATTAATATTTCTTTTCGAACAAAAATTTCAGGGAAAAGAAAAATTGGTTAAAATACATTTCTGAAAATAATTAAGGTTTCAAGCAATTTTCTTTAAAATGACATTTTTTCATGGTAAATGAATTTATTACTTTTAAACCAAAATTCCATGGAAATTGAAATAACGGCAAAAAGATAGATTTTGACGGTTGAAGAATTCCAGTTTTTAAAATAACTCAGGTTAAAAGCAATTTTCGTTAAATAAAAGTTTTTCATGTTTAACGAATTTATTGCTTTAAAAATAAAATTTCATGGAAATAAAATTACGGTTCAAAGAAAGATAATAATGGTTGAAGAATTCCATTTTTTTAAGTAATTAAGGTTTAAAGCAATTTTCTTTAAAAAAAAAATTTTTTTAATGGGGAATTATTATTTCTTTTCGAACAAAAATTTCAGGGAAAAGAAAAATTGGTTAAAATACATTTCTGAAAATAATTAAGGTTTCAAGTAATTTATTTAAAATGACATTTTTTCATGGTTAATGATTTATTTCTTTTAAACCAAAATTCCATGGAAATTGAAATAACGGTTAAAAGATAGATAATCACGGTTGAAGAATTCCACTTTAAAATAATTTAGGTTTCAAGCAATTTTCTTTAATATAAATTTTTTTAATGTGGAATCATTATTTCTTTTCAAAAGAAAATTTCAGGGAAAATGAAATAACGGTTCAAAGAAAGATTTTAATGCTTGAAGAATTCTTGTTTTTAAAGAAACTTAGGTTAAAAGCAATTTTCTATAAATAAAAGTTTTCACGTTTAACGAATTTATTGCTTTAAAAATAAAATTTCATGGAAATGAAATTACGGTTAAAATCTAGATTATAACGGTTGAAGAATTCCATTTTATTAAGTTATTAAGGTTTAAAGCAATTTTCTTTAAAAAAAAAATTATTTTTAATGGGGAATTAATATTTCTTATCGAACAAAAATTTCAGGGAAAAAAAAATTGGTTAAAATACATTTCTGAAAATTATTAAGGTTTCAAGCAATTTTCTTTAAAATTACATTTTTTTATGGTTAACGAATTTATTACTTTTAAACCAAAATTCCATGGAAATTGAAATAACGTTTTAAAGATAGATTTTGACGGTTGAAGAAATCCAGTTTTTATAATAACTCAGGTTAAAAGCAATTTTCTTTAAATAAAAGTTTTTCATGTTTAACGAATTTATTGCTTTAAAAATAAAATTTCATGGAAATGAAATTACGGTTCAAAGATAGATTATAATGGTTGAAGAATTCCATTTTTTTAAGTAATTAAGGTTTAAAGCAATTTTCTTTAAAAAAAAAAAATTTAATGGGGAATTATTATTTCTTTTCGAACAAAAATTTCAGGGAAAAGAAAAATTGGTTAAAATACATTTCTGAAAATAATTAAGGTTTCAAGCAATTAACTTTAAAATGACATTTTTTCATGGTTAATGATTTATTACTTTTAACCCAAAATTCCATGGAAATTGAAATAACGGTTAAAAGATAGATATTCACGGTTGAAGAATTCCATTTAAAAATAATTTAGGTTTCAAGCAATTTTCTTTAAAATATTTTTTTTTAATGGGGAATCATTATTTCTTTTCAAACGAAAATTTCAGGGAAAATGAAAAAACGGTTAAAATAAATATTTTTATGGTTGAAGAATTCCAGTTTTTAAAATAACTTAGGTTAAAAGCAATTTTCTTTAAAATAAATTTTTTTAATGAGGAATCGTTATTTTTAAAAAAAAAACTTTCAGGGAAAATGAAATAACTGTTAAAATAAATATTTTTATGGTTGAGAAATTCCATTTTTTTGAGTAATTAAGGTTTAAAGCAATTTTCTTAAAAATAACATTTTTTCACGGTTTATAAATTTATTGCTTTTAAACCAATATTTCATGGAAATTGAAATAACGGTTAAAAGAAAGATTTTAATGGTTGAAGAATTCAATTTCGTAAAATTACTTAGGTTTAAAGCAATTTTCTTTAAAATAAAATTATTTCATTTATAACGAATTTATTGTTTTAAAAATAAAATTTAATGGAAAATGAAATTTCCGTTAAAAGATAGATTTTGACAGTTGAAGAATTACATTTGTTTAAATAATTTAGATTTAAAGCAATTTTCTTTAAAATTATTTTTTTTAATGGGTTAAAGAAATGCATTTTTTGAAATAATTAAGATTTAAAGCAATATTCTTTAAAAATCTTTTTTTTAATGGGGAATAAATATTTCATTTCAAACAAAAATTTCAGGGAAAATGAAATAACGGTTAAAATAAAGATATTCATGGTGAAGATTTCCATTTGTTAAAAGAATTTAAGTTAAAAGCAATTTTCTGTAAAATAACAATTATTCATGGTAAATGAATTTATTGCTTTAAAACCTAAATTTAATGAAAAAAAAACGTTTAAAATAGGGATGGTTCAAAATTCAAGTTAAAAATATTTTTCTTTAAAATAGATTTTTTAATGGGAAATTATTTTTTCCTTCCAAACAAAAATTTCAGTGAAAATGAAATAACGGTTAAAAGAAAGATATTTACGGTTGAAGAATTCCACTTTTTAAAATAATTAAGGTTTCAAGCAATTTTCTTTAAATTCTTAGGGGAATTAATATTTCTTTTCGAACAAAAATTTCAGGGAAAAGAAAAATTGGTTAAAATACATTTCTGAAAATAATTAAGGTTTCAAGCAATTTTCTTTAAAATGACATTTTTTCATGGTAAATGAATTTATTACTTTTAAACCAAAATTCCATGGAAATTGAAATAACGGCAAAAAGATAGATTTTGACGGTTGAAGAATTCCAGTTTTTAAAATAACTCAGGTTAAAAGCAATTTTCGTTAAATAAAAGTTTTTCATGTTTAACGAATTTATTGCTTTAAAAATAAAATTTCATGGAAATAAAATTACGGTTCAAAGAAAGATAATAATGGTTGAAGAATTCCATTTTTTTAAGTAATTAAGGTTTAAAGCAATTTTCTTTAAAAAAAAAATTTTTTTAATGGGGAATTATTATTTCTTTTCGAACAAAAATTTCAGGGAAAAGAAAAATTGGTTAAAATACATTTCTGAAAATAATTAAGGTTTCAAGTAATTTATTTAAAATGACATTTTTTCATGGTTAATGATTTATTTCTTTTAAACCAAAATTCCATGGAAATTGAAATAACGGTTAAAAGATAGATAATCACGGTTGAAGAATTCCACTTTAAAATAATTTAGGTTTCAAGCAATTTTCTTTAATATAAATTTTTTTAATGTGGAATCATTATTTCTTTTCAAAAGAAAATTTCAGGGAAAATGAAATAACGGTTCAAAGAAAGATTTTAATGCTTGAAGAATTCTTGTTTTTAAAGAAACTTAGGTTAAAAGCAATTTTCTATAAATAAAAGTTTTCACGTTTAACGAATTTATTGCTTTAAAAATAAAATTTCATGGAAATGAAATTACGGTTAAAATCTAGATTATAACGGTTGAAGAATTCCATTTTATTAAGTTATTAAGGTTTAAAGCAATTTTCTTTAAAAAAAAAATTATTTTTAATGGGGAATTAATATTTCTTATCGAACAAAAATTTCAGGGAAAAAAAAATTGGTTAAAATACATTTCTGAAAATTATTAAGGTTTCAAGCAATTTTCTTTAAAATTACATTTTTTTATGGTTAACGAATTTATTACTTTTAAACCAAAATTCCATGGAAATTGAAATAACGTTTTAAAGATAGATTTTGACGGTTGAAGAAATCCAGTTTTTATAATAACTCAGGTTAAAAGCAATTTTCTTTAAATAAAAGTTTTTCATGTTTAACGAATTTATTGCTTTAAAAATAAAATTTCATGGAAATGAAATTACGGTTCAAAGATAGATTATAATGGTTGAAGAATTCCATTTTTTTAAGTAATTAAGGTTTAAAGCAATTTTCTTTAAAAAAAAAAAATTTAATGGGGAATTATTATTTCTTTTCGAACAAAAATTTCAGGGAAAAGAAAAATTGGTTAAAATACATTTCTGAAAATAATTAAGGTTTCAAGCAATTAACTTTAAAATGACATTTTTTCATGGTTAATGATTTATTACTTTTAACCCAAAATTCCATGGAAATTGAAATAACGGTTAAAAGATAGATATTCACGGTTGAAGAATTCCATTTAAAAATAATTTAGGTTTCAAGCAATTTTCTTTAAAATATTTTTTTTTAATGGGGAATCATTATTTCTTTTCAAACGAAAATTTCAGGGAAAATGAAATAACGGTTAAAATAAATATTTTTATGGTTGAAGAATTCCAGTTTTTAAAATAACTTAGGTTAAAAGCAATTTTCTTTAAATAAAAGTTTTTCATGTTTAACGAATTTATTGCTTTAGAAATAAAATTTCATTGAAATGAAATTACGGTTCAAAGAAAGATTTTAATGCTTGAAGAATTCCATTTTTTTAAGTGATTACGGTTTTAAGCCATTTTCTTAAAAAAAAAATTTTTTTAATGGTGAAATATTATGTCTTTTCGAACAAAAATTTCAAGGAAAAAAAAATTGGTTAAAAGACATTTCTGAAAATAATTAAGGTTTAAAGTAATTTACTTTAAAATGACATTTTTTCATGGTTAACGATTTATTTCTTTTAAACCAAAATGCCATGGAAATAGAAATAACGGTTAAAAGATAGATATTCACGGTTGAAGAATTCCACTATAAAATAATTTAGGTTTCAAGCAATTTTCTTTAATATAATTTTTTTTAATGTGGAATCATTATTTCTTTTCAAACGTAAATTTCAGGGAAAATGAAATAACGGTTAAAATAAATATTTTTATGGTTGAAGAATTCCAGTTTTTAAAATAACTTAGGTTAAAAGCAATTTTCTTTAAGTAAAAGTTTTTCATGTTTAACGAATTTATAGCTTTAGAAATAAAATTTCATGGAAATGAAATTACGGTTCAAAGAAAGATTTTAATGCTTGAAGAATTTCATTTTTTAAGTAATTAAGGTTTAAAGCCATTTTCTTTAAAAAAAAATTTTTTTAATGGTGAATTATTATGTCTTTTCGAACAAAAATTTCAGGGAAAAGAAAAATTGGTTAAAAGACATTTCTGAAAATAATTAAGGTTTCAAGTAATTTACTTTAAAATGACATTTTTTCATGGTTAATGATTTATTTCTTTTAAACCAAAATTCCATGGAAATAGAAATAACGGTTAAAAGATAGATATTCACGGTTGAAGAATGCCACTTAAAAATAATTTAGGTTTCAAGCAATTTTCTTTAATATAAACTTTTTTAATGTGGAATCATTATTTCTTTTCAAACGAAAATTTCAGGGAAAATGAAATAACGGTTCAAAGAAAGATTTTAATGCTTGAAGAATTCCAGTTTTTAAAAAAACCTAGGTTAAAAGCAATTATCTTTAAATAAAAGTTTTCACGTTTAACGAATTTATAGCTTTAAAAATAAAATTTCATGGAAATGAAATTACGGTTCAAAGATAGATTTTAATGGTTGAAGAATTCCATTTTTTTAAGGTAATTAAGGTTTAAAGCAATTTTCTTTAAAAAAAAAAAATTTAATGGGGAATTATTATTTCTTTTCGAACAAAAATTTCAGGGAAAAGAAAAATTGGTTAAAATACATTTCTGAAAATAATTAAATATAGATTTTGACGGTTGAAGAATTCCAGTTTTTAAAATAACTCAGGTTAAAAGCAATTTTCTTTAAATAAAAGTATTCATGTTTAACGAATTTATTGCTTTAAAAATAAAATTTCATGGAAGTGAAATTACGGGTAAAAGATGGATAATAACGGTTGAAGAATTCCATTTTATTAAATAATTAAGTTTTAAACCAATTTTCTTTAAAATAAAAATTTTCATGGGGAATTATTGTTTCTTTTCAAACAAAAATTTCAAGCATAATGAAATAACTGTTAAAATATAGATTTTCATGGTTGAAGATTTCCGTTTTTTAAAAGAATTTAAGTTTGAAGCAATTTTCTTTAAAATAACATTTATTCATGGTTTATGAATTTATTTCTTTTAAACCAAAATTCCATTGAAATTGAAATGACGGTTAAAATATAGATTAATACGGTTGAAAAATTCAATTTTTAAAAAAAATTTTAGTTAAAAGCCATTTTCTTCAAAATAACATTTTTCATGGTTTGTAAATTAATTGCTTTTAAACCTTAATTTCATCGAAGATTAAATAACGGTTAAAAGTTAGATATTTACGGTTTAAAAAATTACATATTTAAAAATAATTTAGGTTTAAAGCAATTTTCTTTAAAATAGAATTATTTCATGAATAACGAATTTATTGCATTTAAAATAAAATTTCATGGAAAATGAAATAACGTTTGAAAAAAAGATTTTTATTGTTGAAGGATTCCATTTTTTAAAAGAATTTAAGTTTAAATCAATTTTCTTTAAAAAACATTTTTTTATGGTTATATTGCTTTTTAACCAAAATTTTAAGAAAAATGAACGGTTTCGATAGAGATTTTGTTGGTTGAAGATTTCCGTTTTTTTTTAAAGAATTTAAGTAAAAAGCAATTTTCTTTAAAATAACATTTTTTCACGGTTTATAAATTTATTACTTTTAAACCAATATTTCATGGAAATTGAAATAACGGTTAAAAGAAAGATTTTAATGGTTGAAGAATTCAATTTTTAAAAATAACTTAGGTTTAAAGCAATTTTCTTTCAAATAAATTATTTCATGTATAACGAATTTATTGTTTTAAAAATAAAATTTAATGGAAAATGAAATTTCGGTTTAAAGATAGATTTTGACGATTGAAGAATTACATTTTTTTAAATAATTTAGATTTAAAGCAATTTTCTTTAAAATAATTTTTTTAATTTGTTGAAGAATTAAATTTTTTTAAATTATTTAGAGTTAAGGCATTTTTCTTTAAAATAATGTTTTTTAAATGTGGATTAAATATTTCTTTTCAAACAAAAATTTCAGGGAAAATGAAATAACGGTTAAAATAAAGATATTCATGGTGAAGATTTCCATATTTTAAAAGAATTCAAGCTAAAAGCAATAACTTAAAATTACAATTTTTCATGGTAAATGAATTTATTGCTTTAAAACCTAAATTTAATGGAAAATGAAAAAAAACGGTTTAAATAAAGATTATTATGGTTCAACAATTTTATTTTTTTAAATAATTCAAGTTTAAAAAATTGTTCTTTAAATGAGGTTTTTTAATGGGAAATCATTTTTTCTTTCCAAACAAAAATTTCAGGGAAAAGGAAAAAACGGTTTAAAGATAGATATTTACGGATGAAGAATTCCACTTTTTAAAATAATTTACGTTTCAAGCAATTTTCCTTAAAATAAAATTTTTTAATGGGGAATCATTATTTCTTTTCAAACAAAAATTTCAGGAAAAATTAAATAACGGTTAAAATAAATATTTTTAATGTTGAAAAATTCCAGTTATTAAAATAACTTAGGTTAAAAGCAATTTTTTTTAAATAAAAATTTTCATGTTTAACGAATTTATTGATTTAAAAATAAAATTTCATGGAAATGAAATAACGGTTGATAGATAGATTATAACGGTTGAAGAATTCCAATTTTTTTAAGTAATTAAGTATTAAAGCAATTTTCTTTAAAATAATTTTTTTTAATGGGAAATTCATATTTCTTTTCGAACAAAAATTTCAGGGAAAAGAAAAATTGGCTAAAATACATTTCTGAAAATAATTAAGGTTTCAAGCAATTTTCTTTAAAATGACATTTTTTCATGGTAAATGAATTTATTACTTTTAGACCAAAATTCCATGGAAATTAAAATAACGGCAAAAAGATAGATTTTGACGGTTGAAGAATTCCAGTTTTTAAAATAACTCAGGTTAAAAGCAATTTTCTTTAAATAAAAGTTTTTCATGTTTAACGAATTTATTGCTTTAAAATAAAATTTCATGGAAATGAAATTACGGTTCAAAGATAGATTATAATGGTTGAAGAATTCCATTTTTTTAAGTAATTAAGGTTTAAAGCAATTTTCTTTAAAAAAAATAATTTTTTAATGGGGAATTATTATTTCTTTTCGAACAAAAATTTCAGAGAAAAGAAAAATTGGTTAAAATACATTTCTGAAAATAATTAAGGTTTCAAGCAATTAACTTTAAAATGACATTTTTTCATGGTTAACGATTTATTACTTTTAACCCAAAATTCCATGGAAATTGAAATAACGGTTAAAAGATAGATATTCACGGTTGAAGAATTCCATTTAAAAATAATTTAGGTTTCAAGCAATTTTCTTTAAAATAATTTTTTTTAATGGGGAATCATTATTTCTTTTCAAACGAAAATTTCAGGGAAAATGAAATAACGGTTAAAATAAATATTTTTATGGTTGAAGAATTCCAGTTTTTAAAATAACTTAGGTTAAAAGCAATTTTCTTTAAATAAAAGTTTTTCATGTTTAACGAATTTATAGCTATAGAAATAAAATTTCATGGAAATGAAATTACGGTTCAAAGAAAGATTTTAATGCTTGAAGAATTCCATTTTTTAAGTAATTAAGGTTTAAAGCCATTTTCTTTAAAAAAAAATTTTTTTAATGGTGAATTATTATGTCTTTTCGAACAAAAATTTCAGGGAAAAGAAAAATTGGTTAAAAGACATTTCTGAAAATAAATAAGGTTTCAAGTAATTTACTTTAAAATTACATTTTTTCATGGTTAATGATTTATTTCTTTTAAACCAAAATTCCATGGAAATAGAAATAACGGTTAAAAGATAGATATTCACGGTTGAAGAATTCCACTTTAAAATAATTTAGGTTTCAAGCAATTTTCTTTAATATAAACTTTTTTAATGTGGAATCATTATTTCTTTTCAAACGAAAATTTCAGGGAAAATGAAATAACGGTTCAAAGAAAGATTTTAAGGCTTGAAGAATTCCAGTTTTTAAAAAAACTTAGGTTAAAAACAATTTTCTTTCAATAAAAGTTTTCACGTTTAACGAATTTATTGCTTTAAAAATAAAATTTCATGGAAATGAAATTACGGTTCAAAGATAGATTTAAATGGTTGAAGAATTCCATTTTTTTAGGTAATTAAGGTTTAAAGCAATTTTCTTTAAAAAAAAAAAATTTAATGGGGAATTATTATTTCTTTTCGAACAAAAATTTCAGGGAAAAGAAAAATTGTTTAAAATACATTTCTGAAAATAATTAAATATAGATTTTGACGGTTGAAGAATTCCAGTTTTTAAATAACTCAGGTTAAAAGCAATTTTCTTTAAATAAAAGTTTTCATGTTTAACGAATTTATTGCTTTAAAAATAAAATTTCATGGAAATGAAATAACGGTTGATAGATAGATCATAACGGTTGAAGAATTCCAATTTTTTTAAGTTATTAAGTATAAAAGCAATTTTCTTTAAAATAATTTTTTTTAATGGGAAATTTATATTTCTTGGAATTAAAATTTCATGGAAGTGAAATTACGGGTAAAAGATGGATAATAACGGTTGAAGAATTCCATTCTTTTAAATAATTAAGTTTTAAACCAATTTTCTTTAAAATAAAAATTTTCATGGGGAATTATTGTTTCTTTTCAAACAAAAATTTCAAGCATAATGAAATAACTGTTAAAATATAGATTTTCATGGTTGAAGATTTCCGTTTTTTAAAAGAATTTAAGTTTGAAGCAATTTTCTTTAAAATAACATTTATTCATGGTTTATGAATTTATTTCTTTTAAACCAAAATTCCATTGAAATTGAAATGACGGTTAAAATATAGATTAATACGGTTGAAAAATTCAATTTTTTAAAAAAATTTTAGTTAAAAGCCATTTTCTTCAAAATAACATTTTTCATGGTTTGTAAATTAATTGCTTTCAAACCTTAATTTCATCGAAGATTAAATAACGGTTAAAAGTTAGATATTTACGGTTTAAAAAATTACATATTTAAAAATAATTTAGGTTTAAAGCAATTTTCTTTAAAATAGAATTATTTCATGAATAACGAATTTATTGCATTTAAAATAAAATTTCATGGAAAATGAAATAACGTTTGAAAAAAAGATTTTTATTGTTGAAGGATTCCATTTTTTAAAAGAATTTAATTTTAAATCAATTTTCTTTAAATAACATTATTTTATGGTTATATTGCTTTTTAACCAAAATTTTAAGAAAAATGAACGGTTTCGATAGAGATTTTGTTGGTTGAAGATTTCCGTTTTTTTTAAAGAATTTAAGTAAAACGCAATTTTCTTTAAAATAACATTTTTTCACGGTTAATGAATTTATTGCTTTTAAACCAATATTTCATAGAAATTGAAATAACGGTTAAAAGAAAGATTTTAATGGTTGAAGAATTCCAGTTTTTAAAATAACTTAGGTTAAAAGCAATTTTCTTAAAATAAAAGTTTTTCATGTATAACGAATTTATAGCTTTAGAAATAAAATTTCATGGAAATGAAATTACGGTTCAAAGAAAGATTTTAATGCTTGAAGAATTCCATTTTTTTAAGTAATTAAGGTTTAAAGCCATTTTCTTTAAAAAAAAATTTTTTTAATGGTGAATTATTATGTCTTTTCGAACAAAAATTTCAGGGAAAAAAAAATTGGTTAAAAGACATTTCTGAAAATAATTAAGGTTTCAAGTAATTTACTTTAAAATGATATTTTTTCATGGTTAATGATTTATTTCTTTTAAGCCAAAATTCCATGGAAATAGAAATAACGGTTAAAAGATAGATATTCACGGTTGAAGAATTCCACTTTAAAATAATTTAGGTTTCAAGCAATTTTCTTTCATATAAATTTTTTTAATGTGGAATCATTATTTCTTTTCAAACGAAAATTTCAGGGAAAATGAAATAACGGTTCAAAGAAAGATTTTAATGCTTGAAGAATTCCAGTTTTTAAAAAAACTTAGGTTAAATGCAATTTTCTTTAAATAAAAGTTTTCACGTTTAACGAATTTATTGCTTTAAAAATAAAATTTCATGGAAATGAAATTACGGCTCAAAGATAGATTATAATGGTTGAAGAATTCCATTTTTTTAGGTAATTAAGGTTTAAAGCAATTTTCTTTAAAAAAAAAAAATTTAATGGGGAATAATTATTTCTTTTCGAACAAAAATTTCAGGGACAAGAAAAATTGGTTAAAATACATTTCTGAAAATAATTAAGGTTTCAAGCAATTTACTTTAAAATGACATTTTTTCATGGTTAATGATTTATTTCTTTTAAACCAAAATTCCATGGAAATTGAAATAACGGTTTAAAGATAGATTTTGACGGTTGAAGAATTCCAGTTTTTAAAATAACTGAGGTTAAAAGCAATTTTCTTTAAATAAAAGTTTTCATGTTTTAAATCAATATTTCATGGAAATTGAAATAACGGTTTAAAGAAAGATTTTAATGGTTGAAGAATTCAATTTTTTTAAATAACTTAGGTTTAAAGCAATTTTCTTTAAAATAAATTATTTCATGGATAACGAATTTATTGTTTTAAAAATAAAATTTTATGGAAAATGAAATTTCGGTTAAAAGATAGATTTTGACGATTGAAGAATAACATTTTTTAAAATAATTTAGATATAAAGCAATTTTCTTTAAAATATTTTTTTTAATTTGTTGAAGAATTAAATTTTTTTAAATAATTTAGATTTAAAGCATTTTTCTTTAAAATAATGTTTTTTAAATGTGGATTAAATATTTCTTTTCAAACCAAAATTTCAGGGTAAATGAAATAACGGTTAAAATAAAGATATTCATGGTGAAGATTCCCATATTTTAAAAGAATTTAAATTAAAAGCAATAACTTAAAATAACAATTTTTCATGGTAAAAGAATTTATTGCTTTCAAACCTAAATTTAATGGAAAATGAAAAAAAACGGTTTAAATAAAGATTATTATGGTTCAACAATTTTATTTTTTTTAAATAATTCAAGTTTAAAAAATTGTTCTTTAAAATGAGGTTTTTTAATGGGATATCATTTTTTCTTTCCAAACAAAAATTTCAGGGAAATGAAAAAACGGTTAAAAGATACATATTTACGGATGAAGAATTCCACTTTTTAAAATAATTTAGGTTTCAAGCAATTTTCTTTAAAATAAAATTTTTTAATGGGGAATCATTATTTCTTTTCAAACAAATATTTCAGGAAAAATTAAATAACGGTTAAAATAAATATTTTTAAGGTTGAAAAATTCCAGTTTTTAAAATAACTTAGGTTAAAAGCAATTTTCTTTAAATAAAAGTTTTCATGTTTAACGAAATTATTGCTTCAAAAATAAAATTTCATGGAAATGAAATTACGGTTCAAAGATAGATTATAACGGTTGAAGAATTCCAATGTTTTTAAGTAATTAAGTATTAAAGCAATTTTCTTTAAAATAATTCTTTTTAATTTGAAATTTATATTTCTTTTCGAACAAAAATTTCAGGGAAAAGAAAAATTGGTTAAAATACATTTCTGAAAATAATTAAGGTTTCAAGCAATTAACTTTAAAATGACATTTTTTCATGGTTAATGATTTATTACTTTTAACCCAAAATTCCATGGAAATTGAAATAACGGCAAAAAGATAGATTTTGACGGTTAAAGAATTCTAGTTTTTAAAATAACTCAGGTTAAAAGCAATGTTCGTTAAATAAAAGTTTTTCATGTTTAACGAATTTATTGCTTTAAAAATAAAATTTCATGGAAATGAAATTACGGTTCAAAGATAGATTATAATGGTTGAAGAATTCCATTTTTTTAAGTAATTAAGGTTTAAAGCAATTTTCTTTAAAAAAAAAAATTTTTTAATGGGGAATTATTATTTCTTTTCGAACAAAAATTTCAGGGAAAAGAAAAATTGGTAAAAATACATTTCTGAAAATAATTAAGGTTTCAAGCAATTTACTTTAAAATGACATTTTTTCATGGTTAATGATTTATTACTTTTCAACCAAAATTCCATGGAAATTGAAATAACGGTTAAAAGATAGATATTCACGGTTGAAGAATTCCATTTAAAAATAATTATGGTTTCAAGCAATTTTATTTAAAATAATTTTTTTTAATGGGGAATCATTATTTCTTTTCAAACGAAAATTTCAGCGAAAATGAAATAACGGTTAAAATAAATATTTTTATGGTTGAAGAATTCCAGTTTATAAAATAACTTAGGTTAAAAGCAATTTTCTTTAAAATAAATTTTTTAAATGAGGAATCATTATTTTTTTTTTTTAAATTTCAGGGAAAATGAAATAACGGTTAAAATAAATATTTTTATGGTTGAAGAATTCCATTTTTTTAAGTAATTAAGTATTAGAGATTTTCTTTAAAATAATTTTTTTTAATGGGAAATTTATATTTCTTTTCGAACAAAAATTTCATGGAAAAGAAAAATTGGTTAAAATACATTTCTGAAAATAATTGAGGTTTCAAGCAATTTTCTTTAAAATGACATTTTTTCATGGTAAATGAATTTATTACTTTTAAACCAAAATTCAATGGAAATTGAAATGAAGTTTTAAAGATAGATTTTGACGGTTGAAGAATTCCAGTTTTTTAAATACCTAAGGTTAAAAGCAATTTTCGTTAAATAAAAGTTTTTCATGTTTAACGAATTTATTGCTTTAAAAATAAAATTTCATGGATATGAAATTACGGTTCAAAGATAGATTATAATGGTTGAAGATTCCATTTTTTAAGTAATTAAGGTTTAAAGCAATTTTATTTAAAAAAAAAAAAAAAATTAATGGGGAATTATTATTTCTTTTCGAACAAAAATTTCTGGGAAAAGAAAAATTGGTAAAAATACATTTCTGAAAATAATTAAGGTTTCAAGCAATTTACTTTAAAATTACATTTTTTCATGGTTAATGATTTATTACTTTTCAACCAAAATTCCATGGAAATTGAAATAACGGTTAAAAGATAGATATTCACGGTTGAAGAATTCGACTTTAAAATAATTTAGGTTTCAAGCAATTTTCTTTAATATAATTTTTTTTAATGTGGAATCATTATTTCTTTTCAAACGGAAATTTCAGGGAAAATGAAATAACGGTTCAAAGAAAGATTTTAATGCTTGAAGAATTCCAGTTTTTAAAAAAACTTAGGTTAAAAGCAATTTTCTTTAAATAAAAGTTTTCACGTTTAACGAATTTATTGCTTTAAAAATAAAATTTCATGGAAATGAAATTACGGTTCAAAGATAGATTATAATGGTTGAAGAATTCCATTTTTTTAGGTAATTAAGGTTTAAAGCAATTTTCTTTAAAAAAAAAAAATTTAATGGGGAATTATTATTTCTTTTCGAACAATAATTTCAGGGAGAAGAAAAATTGGTTAAAATACATTTCTGAAAATAATTAAATAGAGATTTTGACGGTTGAAGAATTCCAGTTTTTAAAATAACTCAGGTTAAAAGCAATTTTCTTTAAATAAAAGTTTTCATGTTTAACGAATTTATTGCTTTAAAAATAAAATTTCATGGAAGTGAAATTACGGGTAAAAGATGGATAATAACGGTTGAAGAATTCCATTTTTTTAAATAATTAAGGTTTAAACCAATTTTCTTTAAAAAAAAATTTTTCATGGGGAATTATTGTTTCTTTTCAAACAAAAATTTCAAGCATAATGAAATAACTGTTAAAATATAGAATTTAAGTTTGAAGCAATTTTCTTTAAAATAACATTTATTCATGGTTTATGAATTTATTTCTTTTAAACCAAAATTCCATTGAAATTGAAATGACGGTTAAAATATAGATTAATACGGTTGAAAAATTCAATTTTTTAAAAGAATTTTAGTTTTAAGCCATTTTCTTCAAAATAACATTTTTCATGGTTTGTAAATTAATTGCTTTCAAACCTTAATTTCATCGAAGATTAAATAACGGTTAAAAGTGAGATATTTACGGTTTAAAAAATTACATATTTAAAAATAATTTAGGTTTAAAGCAATTTTCTTTAAAATAGAATTATTTCATGAATAACGAATTTATTGCATTTAAAATAAAATTTCATGGAAAATAAAATAACGTTTGAAAGAAAGATTTTTATTGTTGAAGGATTCCATTTTTTAAAAGAATTTAAGTTTAAATCAATTTTCTTTAAATAACATTTTTTTATGGTTATATTGCTTTTTAACCAAAATTTTAAGAAAAATGAACGGTTTCGATAGAGATTTTGTTGGTTGAAGATTTCCGTTTTTTTTAAAGAATTTAAGTAAAAAGCAATTTTCTTTAAAATAACATTTTTTCACGGTTTATAAATTTATTACTTTTAAACCAATGGAAATTGAAATAACGGTTAAAAGAAAGATTTTAATGGTTGAAGAATTCAATTTTTTAAAATAACTTAGGTTTAAAGCAATTTTCTTTCAAATAAATTATTTCATGTATAACGAATTTATTGTTTTAAAAATAAAATTTAATGGAAAATGAAATTTCGGTTTAAAGATAGATTTTGACGATTGAAGAATTACATTTTTTTAAATAATTTTGATTTAAAGCAATTTTCTTTAAAATAATTTTTTTAATTTGTTGAAGAATAAAATTTTTTTAAATAATTTAGAGTTAAGGCATTTTTCTTTAAAATAATGTTTTTTAAATGTGGATTAAATATTTCTTTTCAAACAAAAATTTCAGGGAAAATGAAATAACGGTTAAAATAAAGATATTCATGGTGAAGATTTCCATATTTTAAAAGAATTTAAGCTAAAAGCAATAACTTAAAATTACAATTTTTCATGGTAAAAGAATTTATTGCTTTCAAACCTAAATTTAATGGAAAATGAAAAAAAACGGTTTAAATTAAGATTATTATGGTTCAACAATTTTATTTTTTTAAATAATTCAAGTTTAAAAAATTGTTCTTTAAATGAGGTTTTTTAATGGGAAATCATTTTTTTTTCCAAACAAAAATTTCAGGGTAAAGGAAAAAACGGTTAAAATAAATATTTTTATGGTTGAAGAATCCAAGTTTTTAAAAAAACTTAAAAGGTTAAAAGCAATTTTCTTTAAATAAAAGTTTTCATGTTTAACTAATTTATTGCTTTAAAAATAAGATAGATTATAACGGTTGAAGAATTCCATTTTTTAAGTAATTAAGGTTTAAAGCAATTTTCTTTAAAATAACATTTTTACACGGTTAATGAATTTATTGCTTTTAAACCAATATTTCATGGATATTGAAATAACAGTTAAAAGAAAGATTTTAATGGTTGAAGAATTCAATTTCTTAAAATCACTTAGGTTTAAAGCATTTTCTCTTAAATAAAATTATTTCATTTATAACGAATTTATTGTTTTAAAAATAAAATTTAATGGAAAATGAAATTTCGGTTAAAAGATAGATTTTGACGGTTGAAGAATTACATTTTTTGAAATAATTTAGATTTAAAGCAATTTTCTTTAAAATTATTTTTTTTAATGGGTTGAATAATTGCATTTTTTTTAATAATTAAGATTTAAAGCAATATTCTTTAAAAATACTTTTTTAATGGGGAATAAATATTTCATTTCAAACAAAAATTTCAGGAATATGAAATAACGGTTAAAATAAAGATATTCATGGTGAAGATTTCCATTTTTTAAAAGAATTTAAATTAAAAGAAATTTTCTGTAAAATAACAATTTTTCATGGTAAATGAATTTATTGCTTTCATACCTAAATTTAATGGAAAATGAAAAAAAACGTTTAAAATTAAGATTATTATGGTTCAAAAATTTTATTTTTTTAAATAATTCAAGTTAAAAATTTTTTTCTTTAAAATAAGATTTTTTAATGGGAAATCATTTTTTCTTTCCAATCAAAAATTTCAGGGAAAATGAAATAACGGTTAAAAATAAGATATTTACGGTTGAGGAATTCCACTTTTTAAAATAATTAAGGTTTCGAGCAATTTTCTTTAAAATAAAATTTTTTAATGGGGAATCGTTATTTCTTTTCAAACAAAAATTTCAGGGAAAATGAAATAACGGTTAAAATAAATATTTTTATTGTTGTAGGATTCCATTTTTTAAAAGAATTTAAGTTTAAAGCAATTTTCTTTAAATAACATTTTTTCATGGTTATAAATATATTGCTTTTTAACCAAAATTTAAAGAAAGATAAACTAATGGTTTAAATAGATATTTTGTTGGTTGAAGATTTCTGTTTTTTTTTTAAGAATTAAAGTTAAAAGCAATTTTCTTAAATATAACATTTTTTCATGGTAAATGAATTTATTGCTTTTAAACCAAAATTTCATGGAAATTGATGGAACGGTTAAAGATAGATTTTAATGGTTAAAGTTTTCAATTTTTTTAAATAATTTATGTTTTTTAGCAATTTTCTTTAAAATAAAATTATTTTATGTGTAACATATTTATTGTTTTAAAAATAAAATTTAATGGAAAATGAAATTTCGGTTAAAAGATAGATTTTGACGGTTGAAGAATTACATTTTTTTAAATAATTTAGATTTAAAGCAATTTTCTTTAAAATATTTTTTTTAATGGGGAATAAATATTTCTTTTCGAAGAAAAATTTCAGGGAAAATGGAATAACGCTTAAAATATAGATATTCATGGTGAAGATTTCCATTTTTTAAAAGAATTTAAGTTTTAAACAATTTTCTTTTAATAACAGTTTTTCATGGTTATATTGCTTTTTAACCAAAATTTCATGAAAAATGAAATAACGGTTTTAATAGAGATTTTTATTGTTGAAGATTTCCGTTTTTTAAAGAATTTAAGTTTAAAGCAATTTTCTTTAAATATTATTTATTCATAATTAATGAATTTATTGCTTTTAAACCAAAATTTCATGGAAATTGAAATAACGGTTAAAATAAAGATTTTTATGGTTGAAGAGTTCCACTTTTTAAAATAACTTAACTTTAAAGCGATTTAAAGAAAATCGCTTTAAAGCGATTTAAAGAAAATCGCTTTAAAGCTAAGTTATTTTAAAAAGTGGAACTCTTCAACCATAAAAATCTTTATTTTAACCGTTATTTCAATTTCCATGAAATTTTGGTTTAAAAGCAATAAATTCATTAATTATGAATAAATTTTATTTTAAGAAAATTTCTTTAAACTTAAATTCTTTAAAAAAAATGGAAATCTTC
The DNA here is from genome assembly GCA_936435175.1 of Glyphotaelius pellucidus. NCBI lineage: Eukaryota > Metazoa > Arthropoda > Insecta > Trichoptera > Limnephilidae > Glyphotaelius > Glyphotaelius pellucidus. The sequence continues at coordinate 30,977,561 of OW386554.1, forward strand.
AACCGTAAAAATCTCTATTTAAACCGTTATGTCATTGCTTGAAATTTTTGTTTGAAAAGAAATAATTATTCCCCATAAAAAATTTTATTTTAAAGAAAATTGCTTTCAAATTAAATTATTTAAAAAAATGGAATTCTTCAACCGTCGAAATCTACCTTTTAACCGTAATGTCATTTTTCATGAAATTTTGGTTTAACAGCAATAAATTCATTAATTATGAATAAATTTTATTTTAAGAAAATTTCTTTAAACTTAAATTCTTTGAAAAAAATGGAAATCTTCAACCGTAAAAATCTCTATTTAAACCGTTATGTCATTGCTTGAAATTTTTGTTTGAAAAGAAATAATTATTCCCCATAAAAATTTTTATTTTAAAGAAAATTGCTTTCAAATTAAATTATTTAAAAAAATGGAATTCTTCAACCGTCGAAATCTACCTTTTAACCGTAATGTCATTTTTCATGAAATTTTAACGAATGTTAATGTTAACGTTAATGTTTAACGAATTTATTGTTTTAAAACGAAAAATCATGGAAAATTAAATTACGGTTAAAAGATTGATTTTGACGGTTGAAGATTTCCATTTTAGGTTTTAAGCAATTTTCTTTAAAATAATTTTTTTCATGGTTAATGAATTTATTGCTTTTAAACCTAAACTTTTTTACCTAAATTTAATGTTAATTGAAATAACGGTTAAAAGATAGATTTTGACGGTTAAAGAATTCCATTTTAGGTTTAAAGCAATTTTCTTTAAAATAATTTTTTTTCATGGGGAATGATTATTTCTTTTCAAACAAAAATTTTATGGAAAATGAAATAACGGTTAAAATAAAGATATTCATGGTTGAAGAGTCCCATTTTTTTAAAGAATTTATGTTTAAAGCAATTCTCCTTAAATAACATTTTTTCATATTTAATGATTTATTGCTTTTTAACCAAAATTTCATGGAAATCGAAATAACGGTAAAAATAAATTTTTATGGTTGAGAATTCCATTTTTTAAAATAACTTAGGTTTAAAGCAATTTTCTTTAAAATAAAATTTTTTCATGTTTAACGAATGTGTTGCTTTAAAAATAAAATTTCATGGAAAATGAATTACGGTTGAAAGAAAGATTTTTATTATTGAAGAATCCCATGTTTTTAAAAGAATTTAGGTTTAAAGGAATTTTCTTTAAAATAACAATTTTTCATGGTAAAAGAATTTATTGCTTTCAAACCTACTGCATGATTACACCATTTCTGGATCGCAGTTAACAAATAAAGATTATATACGTGACCTCGGTGTTATTTTGGACTCTAAACTTACATTTGAAAAACACTTTGATAACATTGTCACCAAAGCAACAAAAAGTCTAGGTTTTGTACTGAGAACATGCAAATTTTTCAAAAACACTAAGGACGGGTTGTTTCAAAAAATTTGATGGATTCATCAAATATTTGAAGTTGATTTTCACGTTCTGTGTAAGTTCTATTCAAGTTCTGTGATTATTTCAGTTTTGTGACGCAACTATCCTATAACGATGTAACAACAAAACATGAATAGAACTTACACAGAACGTGAAAATCAAGTTCAAATATTTGATGAATCCATCAATTTTTTTGAAACAACCCGTCATAAGACTTTTCTGACTCTCTACAATTCACATGTTCGTCCTCACCTAGAATACTGTTCACAAGTTTGGAACCCGCGCTATATTGTTTATGTTAACAGGTCAGAAAGAGTTCAGGAGCGATTTCTCAAATTCCTCAATTTTAAATCATTCAACATATACAACTCTTACGACGAAATCGAGAAACATTTTCGAATCACGAAACTACTCAACAGGAGGCTTGTCGCTGATCAGATGCTCCTGTACAAAATCATTAACTCTAAAGTTGACTGCCCGGAGTTGCTAAACAAAATAAATTTCCACGCGCCGATTCGATATAGTAGACAAAATACCCTTTTCTATATTGACAGATGCAACACCAATTCCAATCAAAATGAATTTATGCAAAGGACATGTAACTTCTATAACAATAAATTTGCAAATATAGACACACGTGCTGACATATTCACTGCTAGTTACTGTCGTTACAAAAATTCATTGTATAACATTCTAGGTGCGAATAACACATATTCATGATTATAAAATTAATTGTATCTAATATTTTTATATTACTTGCGTGGCAACTTTCCCTTAACTTTCCTTTAACCCTCTCCTCCTACCCTTCCCAACCCAAATACCTAATTTGCAGTCTATTACAGTTATAATCATACTTATTTTATTGTTGTGTATTGGTTTATTATTTGTTGAATTTGGATTTGTATTATTATTATTTTTTTAAATTGCTGCTTAGTTCTGTTTTTTTTTTTCATTTTTCTTAAATATTTTAGTTTACATTCAGTTAGTCTTTATAAATACCTATCTGTGAACATTAATAATTGGTCTGTTTTTTATTATTCTCTTATGTATATTATATTACTAAGACTGTTTATGTTCCTTAAATAAATAAATAAATAAAACCTAAATTTCATGGAAAATGTAATAACGGTTAAAAGAATTTTTTTCATGGTTAGCAAATAATATTTTTTCATGGTTAGCAAATATATTGCTTTTTAACCAAATTTTCATGAAAAATTAAATAACGGTATAATTAACGGTTGAAAAATTTTATTTTTTAAAATAATTTAGATTTAAAGCATTCTTTAAAATAACATTTTTTAATCGGGAATAATTTCTTCTCTTCAAACAAAAGTTTCAGGGAAAATAGAATAACGGTTAAAATAAAGATTTTTATGGTTGAAAAATTCCAATTTTGAAAAGAATAAAGGTTAAAAGCAATTTTCTTTAAAATAACATTCTTTCATGGTTAATAAATTTATTGCTTAAATGAAATTGCTTAAAAAAATTATTTTTAAAAACGAAACGTTTTTCCCATTAAAATCAATATTTTAACCGCTATGAAATTTTGTTTGAAAAGCAATAAATTCATTTTCCATGAAAAAATGTTATTTTAATGAAAAATGCATTAAACTTTAATTTTTTAAAAAAATGGAATTCTTCATACATGAAAATCTATCTTTTAACCGTTATTTCATTTTCCGTGAAATTTTGATTTATAGGCAATAAATTCATTAACCATGAAAAAAAATTATTTTAAAGAAAATTGTTTTTGAATTAAAATTCTTTTAAAAAATTGAAATCTTCAACCATCGAAATCTATATTTTACTTTAAACCATAATTTTATTATCAAACAATTTATTGCTTTAAAACAAATTTTGGTTTTAAAGCAATAAATTCATTAACCATAAAAAATGTTAGATTAAAGAAAATTGCTTTAAACTTAGATTCTTTAAAAAAATTAATATCACCAACCATAAAAATCTGTCTTTTTACCGTAATTTCATTTTCAATGAAATTACTGTTTGAAAGCAATTAATTCATTTACTAAATTTTAAATTTTTTAACAAAAACGACTTGTTCAACCATGAAATTCTATCTTTTAACCGTTATTTAATTTTTCTTGAAATTTTGGTTTTAAAGCAATAAATTCATTAACCATGAAAGAAAAACATTATTTTGAAAAAACGAAATTCTTTTAACAAAAAATCTATTTTTAAACCGTTTTTTCATTTAAAGGGTTTGTAATGAATAAATTTACTACCGATGAAAAAATGTTAATTTAAAGAAAATTGCTTTTAAATGATATTTAAAAAAAATGGAATTCTTCAAACAAATAAATCTCTTTCTTCAAAATTCGCAAATTCACTTTCTGGCATCATTATTTAATTTAATGAAAACAAATGACTTTGTGTACACCATTGTCAATTATAAATTTGAATTTAACATTTTTCGTAAAGATACAATTACAGATATCATTATACATGAAACTTCTAATCATCCATTTTCACAAAAATTAAATTAGAAGTAGATTAATTAATGTTCCCTTATCTTTGAGTAATTTTAAGACAGAATTAAATACTATAAAACAAATTAAATAATAGTAATAATTAAAAACATGCCAGATAATATCCAACCAGCTTTTTACGCCAATAACAAATTAAAAAATTGTATATTAAATAACAAGGACAAAGGTGTTTTTTTGAACAAATCTGGGGCTTATAAATTTATTTGTAATGATTGTAATTTTTTTTATATTGGGAAGACTTCTAGGAATTTTAACATTAGAGTTAAGAAACATTTAAGATGTTTAAATAATAATAATAATATTTCAGAATTTGCATACCACATTTTGGAAACAGGTCATTCTTTTGATATTAATAAAGGTTTAAAAATTTTACACACTAACACAACGGGTAACCAATTAGATAATTTAGAAATTTTAGAAATTAGAAAAAGTGTTAATAGTAAATTAAATATTATAAATAACCAAACGTTTTTTTTAAAACAGCCACCGTTTAAATTTATTTTCGTATTAATACTTACTTTTATAAAAATTTATTTTGTTATTTAGTTTGTTTTGTTTTAAAAGAATTTTATTATGTTAATGTAATTTTTACCCATCCTAAAATAACTTTTATATTTTATTTTATATAATTGTTTTTTATGATATTTTAAGTAATTAATCACCTTTCCTTTCTAATATTTTGTCATTGTTCTAATTAGTCTATACTTGTTTGTCTTTTGTTATTTTTTATTAACTTATTTTCCTAACAAAGAAAACATAGTTTTCGTTACATGTTGATATTGTAAATTAAAAAGTGGTGTTTACGAAGTTATTTGTTTTCATTAAATTAAATAAATCTCTATTTTTCATGTAATTTTGGTTTAAAAGCAATAAATTCATAAAACATGAAAAAATGTTATGTAAAAAAAAATTGCTCCTAACTTAAATTCGTTTAAAAAATGGAATTCTTCAACCATAAAAATCTTTACGTTAACCATTATTTCATTTTCCATGAAATTTTGTTTTAAAAGCAATAAATTCATTAACCATGAAAAAAATTTATTTTAAAGAAAATTGCTTTGAGCCTAAATTCTTTTAAAAAATGGAATTCTTCAACCATGAAAATCTTTAATTTTACCGTTATTTCATTTTCCATGAAATTTTTGCTTTAAAAGCAAAGAATTAATTAACCATGAAAAAAAGTTGTTTTAAAGAAAATTGCTTTATCTAAATTATTTTAAAAAATGGAATTTTTCAACCGTAAAAATCTATCTTTAAACCGTTATTTCATTTTCCATGAAATTAAGGTTTGAAAGCAATAAAATCTTTAAGCATGAAAAAATGTTATTTTAAAAAAAATTGCTTTAAACCTAAATTCTTTTAAAAATTGGAATTTTTCAACCATAAAAACGTATATTTTAACGGTTATTTCATTTACCATGAAATTGAAAGCATTTAATTCATAAACCATGAAAAAATGTTATTTAACAAATTAAAAAAAATTCTTTTTAAAAACGAAATTCTTTTCCCAAGAAAATCTATATATTATCCTCTTTTTTATTTTCCATGAAATTTTGTTTGAAAGGCAATAAATTCATTTGCCATTAAATATGTTATTTTAATAAAAATTGCTTTAAACTTAAATGCTTTTAATAAATGGAATTCTTCAACCATGAAAATCTTTATTTTAACCGTTATTTCATTTTCCATGAAATTTTGTTTTATGGGCAATAAATTCATTAACCATGAAAAAAAAATTTTGTCATCGTACTTTTCTAGCAGAAAACATTTACATACAAGTTGATTTTTCTGACAGAATAATGAATCTTCAACCATCAAAATATATATTTAACTTAAAACCATAATTTTATTTAAGAAAAAAAATTTTTTTGTACAAACGAAATTCTTTTAAGATAAAAATCTATTTTTAAACCGTTTTTTCATTTAACATGAAATTAAGGTTTGTTAATAATAAATTCACTTCCGATGAAAAAATTTAAATATTAAAAAAAATTCAAAAAGCTTCCAAATGAAATTCTTTTTAAAAATGTAATTCTTCAAACAAATAAATCTCTATTTTAACCGTTATTTTATTTTACATGAAATTTTGGTTGAAAAGCAATAAATTCATAAACATGAAAAAATGTTATTTAAAAAAATTGCTATTAACTTAAATTCGTTTAAAAAATGGAATTCTTCAACCATCAAAATCTTTAATTTAACGGAGTTTTCATTTTCCCACGAAATCTTGATTTAAAAGCAATACATTCATTAACCATGAAAAAATGTTATTTTAAAAAAATTGCTTTGAACCTACATTCTTTTAAGAATGGTAATCTTCAACCGTTAAAATCTATTTTTTAACCGTAATTTCATTTTCAATGAAATTTTGGTTTAAAAGCAATGAATTCGTTAACCATGAAAAAATGTTATTTTAAGAAAATTGCTTTAAACCTAAATTATTTTATAAAATGGAAATCTTAAACCATAAATTTAACTTTTAACCGTAATTTCATTTTCCATGAAATTTTTGTTTGAAAGCAATTAATTCATTTACCATAAAAAAAACGTTAATTTAAAGAAAATTATTTTAAAGAAACGTTAAACGTTAAAAGTTATTTTAAAGAAAATTGTTAAAACTTAAATTTTTTAACAAAATGGATTTGTTCAACCATGAAATTCTATATTTTAACCGTTATTTCATTTACCACGAAATTTGGGTTTTAAGGCAATAAATTCATTAACCATGAAAAAAAAAATTCTTTTGAAAAAACGAAATTCTTTTACCACAAAAATCTATTTTTAACCGATTTTTCATTTAACTCGAAAATAAGGTTTATAAGCATTAAATTCACTCCCAAAGAAAAAATGTTAATGTAAAGAAAATTTCTTTAAACTTAATTTCTTTTAAAAAATGGAAATCTTCAACCATGAAATTCTTTATTTATCCGTTATTTCATTTTCCATGAAATTTTGGTTAAAAAGCAATAAATTAATTAACCATGAAGACAGGTTATTATAAAGAAAATTGCTTTAAACCTTAATTCTTTCAGAAATGGAATTCTTCAAACGTAAAAATCGTACAAATTTTAAAAAACCGTAAAAATTTTACCGTAATTTAATTTTCTATGAAATTTTGGTTTAAAAGCAATGAATTCATTAATCATGAAAAAAATGTTATTTTAAAGATATTGCTTTAAACTTAAATTCTTAAAAAAATTTAATTCTCAACCATAAAAATCTAACCATGAAAATATGTTCATTCAAAGAAAATTTCTTTAAACTTAAATTCTTTTAAAAAATGGAAATCTTCAACCATAAAAATCCATATTTTAACCGTAATTTCATTTTCCATGAAATTTCGTTTGAAAAGCAACAAATTCATTTACCATGAAAAAATAACTTAAAAATTAAATTTTTTTAATAAAAGGAACTCTGCAACCATAGAAATCTAACCATGAAAAAACGTTATTTTAAAGAAAATTGCTTCAAATTTAAATTCTTTTAAAAAATGGAAATCTTCAACCATAAAAATCCATATTTTAACCGTTATTTCATTTTCCATGAAATTTCGTTTGAAAAGCAATAAATTCATTTACCATGAAAAAATTGCTTAAAAAATTTTTTTTTTTTTAAATGGAATTCTTCAACTATAGAAATCTAACCATGAAAAACTGTTATTTTAAAGAAAATTGCTTCAAACTTAGATTCTTTTAAAAAATGGAATTCTTCAACCAAGAAATTCGATATTTTTATTATGGAATTTTTAAAATAAAATTCTTTCGCAAACGTTTTTTTCTAAAAGTTTTTCGCACACATTTTTAAAATAGCAAAAAATACATTCCTCGTTGATAAATCAACGAGGAAGATATTTATATCTAAACGGCATTCAAAGAGAAAATTTTAAAAATAAAAAACCAAAAACCCTTACCGTAAAAACCTTTCTTTAAGCCGCAATTTTATTGAATAATGGTAAGAGGCAAATAGAGGCATGGTGAGGCAATAAGTGGCAAAAATAGCCAAAGTGAGGCAAAAAGGCAATAAAAGGCAAATAGAGGCAATTTGAGGTGTAATGCGTGGTATTGAATTTATAACCTAAGTTATGACCGAGCCAATGTGTTAAAAAGCGCCAATAAAACGATGACATTTTTGTATTTTTTAGTAAGAATCCAAAGAGGAAGCGAGTAGAAGCAAGAAAAGGCATGAAAAGGTAAGTAGAGGCATGAAGGTGCAAGTAGAGGAAGTGGAGGCAAGTAGAGGGTAGAGGTAAGTAGAAACAAGTGAGGCAAGGTGAGGCAAATTGAGGCAAGTTTAGGCAAGTAGAGGCAAGTAGAAGTACGTGAGGGTAAGTATAAGCAAGTAAAAGTTGAGTTAAGTAGAGGCAAATAGAGGCAAGTAGAGGGAAGGAGAGGCAAGTAGAGGCAAGGTAGAGCAAGTGGAGGCAAGGAGGGGCAAGTAGAGGCAAGTAGAAGAAATTAGAAGCAAGTTAGAGCTGAGGGCTCAGGGGTGACAAAGAGCCCATAAAACGCCCAAAGAAGAAGCAAGTAGAGAGATGCAGAGGCAAGTAGAGGCAAGTATGTGCAATTTGGGGCAATTAAAGACAAGAAGAGGCAAGAAAATGCAAGAAAAGTAAAATAGATGGTAAAAAAGGCAGGTAGAAGCATGTACAGGCAAATAAAGGCAAGTGAGCAAGAACATACAAGAAAAGGCAAATAGAGGCAAATAGAAGCCAGTTGGTGTAAGTAGAGGCAAAAAGAAGTAAGAAGAGTCATGGTAAGGCAAGTAGAGGCAAGGAACGTCAAGTAGTGGCAAAGAGAGGCAAGTAGGGGCAATAAGATGCAAGTAGAGGAAATAGAGGCAAGCAAACGCAAGGAGATGCATATAAAGGCAAATAGAGGCATTTAGAGGCAAGATGCGAGTAGAGGGAAGAAGAAGTAATAAGAGGCAAATAGAAGCAAGTAAAGGCAAGGTGAGGCAATAAGATGCAAATAGAGGTAAGTAGAAAAATTTAGAGGCAAGTGCACGCAAGTTGATGCAAGGACAGGCAAGTAAAAGCAATTAGGGGCAAGTAAAGGCAAGTAGTGGTACGATGCGTGGTTTTAAACTTCTAACTTCTAAGTTATGACTGAACCCAAGTGTGACAAAGCGCTCATAAAACGATGAAAATTTTGAATTTTTAGGAAGAATCCATTAAAAAAGCAAGTAGAGGTAAGTAGCGGCAAGTAGAACGGCAAGCAACGTTGCTTGAAATGGCTTTAGCCGTGTTTGGTGACCAGATCTGAATAGCCAGGTACTTTCCCACCTTCCTCTTCCCTATCTCCTTCCCCTCCCCACTACCTTCAGCCTCACAACATACCTCGATTGGGGATGCCATAGTCTCACTGGCTCCAGACGGGAGCAGTTGGGACTCTTGTGCGGTATTAACTGTAAAAAAAAAAAAAAAGTAGAAGCAAGTAGAGGGAAGTCGAGGCAAGTATAGGCAAGGTAAGGCAAGTAGAGGCAAGGAAAGGCAAGTAGTCTCAGAGAGGCAAGTAGGGGCAATAAGAGGCAAGTAGACGCAAGGAGAGATATTTTAAGGCAAGTAGAGGCATGTAGAGGCAAGGAGATGCAACTTAAAGGTAGAGGAGGCAAAAAAAGGTAAGTAGAGGCAAGTAGAAGTAAGTTGGGGCAAAGGGCTTAAGTGTGACAAAGCCTCCGTAAATCGATGAAATTTTCGTATTTTTAGTAAGAATCCAAAGAAGAAGCAAATGGAGGCAAGAAGAGGCATGCAGAGACAAGTAGAGCCAAGTTGAGTTAAGTAGAGGCATGTAGAAGCTGGTTGGGGCAAGTAGAGATAAATAGAGGCAAGAAGAGGAAAGAAAAGGCAAGTAGAGGCAAGAAGGGCCAAGTAGAGGTAGGTAGAGGCAAGTAGAGGCAAGGTGCGGTATTAAGGGCAAGTTGGTGCAAGAATAGGCAAGTAGAAGCAAGTAGTAGCATTGTAATAAAGTAAAAGCAATACAGGCAAGTTAAGTCAACTAGAGGTAAGTAGAGGCAAGTAGACAAGTAGAGGCATACAGAGGCTTGAAGAGACAAGTAAAGGCACGTAGATGCGTGTAGAGGTAAGTAGCGGCAAGTAATCATACTTTGTTCCCTCCAAGAGCTTCCTCTCCTGCCTTTCCCTAAAGACTTTCCACACAGCAACCCTTAAGAAGACATTGGCCCTGAGTGAAATTGTTTTTCTCGAGGCCTCCTGAATGAAGCCTTTGTAAAAAAAATGAAAAATATATGGTGCCGAAGCAGATATACTAGGATAAAAACCGTGCGCCGCCAACTCTATATCTGAAATGTTTGGCAACTCCTTAGTATTTATTTAAAAGTTTATAAAAATGTGCCATCATTATGTAGAGCAACTACAGAAATATCAAAATAACAATAAATTAATAAAATTTATATACATTTAAAATATAACGACTTTATTCAATAAACTACGTATCTAGTTCGTGATCTTCTTAACATCTCCCAATTTTATCTTTGCCTTTGAATTGAATTGTTTTCATTAAATAACGGAGCTATTAACGAATGGCAATATCAGATTGAAGGGCAACTTGAATTGATTTTTTAAAGCCTTTAAAAATCTTTTAAGTCCTCTGTTATCCCATAACTTATTTAGGAATTCGGTATCTACTCGGTAATGATAATGAAAAAAGAAAAAACAAATTGTAATATTGATAAAAGGAATTTGCAGGTAACCGTTACAGTTGAACATAGAAATTAATGTTGGAAGTTTGTAAGCTAAGCGGGGTCTCCTCCGCCCTTGAACATGAACATTTGCTTATACATTTTGCTTGAACATCACTATAAACATTGACAATTGGGGCGTGGCATTACTACAGACGTCTACAAAAATGTGTATGGCCACGCCCCCGTTGCCAACGTTTATTATTAAATTCGAAAAACAGCTAATTTTCACAAAAAGTTTCAGTTTTTCGATTCTTGGAGACCTCAACACGGGCATGTGCCTAGCATGGTGGTCGAAAAATCATAAAATTCATGTAACAAACATTTTAATGAATAAAGAAAACTTAAGAAAAAAAAAACTGTTTTGGATTAATTAACCGTTAAACCTCGAAATACAGGTAACTTTCACAAATGAATTAAGATTTCTGATTCTTTGAAAATATGCTGTATTTTATTAGTTAACCGTTAAATTCGAAAAAAAAACTTTCACAAAGAAATTCAGTTATCCGATTCTTGTAAAATATGCTCTATTTTATAAGGTAACCGTTAAATTCGAAAATACTGGTTGCTTTCACAGATAATTTAATTTTTTTGATTCTTGGAAAATATGATGTTTTGGATTAATCAAACATTAAACCTGGAAATACAGGTAAATTTCACAAAAAAATTCAGTTTTCTGATTCTTGGAAAGTATGCTCTATTTTTTAAGTAAACCGTTAATTTCGAAAATACATCTAACTTTAACAAAATAAATTCAGTTTTCCTATTCTCGAAAAATGTCCTCTTTTTTATAAGTTCACCGTTAAAATCGAAAATACACGTTACTTTCACATTCAATTAATTTTACATGGATTTTAGGAAAGTTTGCTGTTTTGTATTAATTAAATTTTAAACCTGTTTACCTGTTAAAATCGTTTAACCTGTATTTGAATAAATTCAGTTTTCCGATTCTTGGAAAATATGCTCTTTTTATAAATTTAACGTAGAATTCGAAAATGCAGTTAATTTTCACAAATAAATAAATTTTTTGGATTCTTGGAAAATATGCTGTTTTGATTAATTAAACTTTTAACCTGGAAATACAGGTAACTTTCGCAAATAAATTCAGTTTTCCCATTCTTGAAAAATATGCTCTATTTTGAAAGTACACCGTAAAATTCGAAAAACACGTAACTTTTACAAATATATAATTTTTTTTGATTCTTGGAAAATATGCTGTTCTGGAATAATTAAACGTTTAACCTGGAAATACAGGTTACTTGCAAAAATAAATTCAGTTTTCCGATTCTTGGAAAATACGCTCTATTCTGAAAGTCAACCGTTTAATTCGAAAAAACAGCTAATTTTCACAAAAAGATTCAGTTTTTTGGTTCTTGGAGAATAAACTGTTTTGGATTAATTAACCGTTAAACCTGGAAATACAGGTAACTTTCACATATGAATTCAGATTTCTGATTCTTTGAAAATATGCTGTATTTTATTAGTTAACCGTTAAATTCGAAAAAAAAACTTTCACAAAGAAATTCAGTTATCCGATTCTTGTAAAATATGCTCTATTTTATAAGGTAACCGTTAAATTCGAAAATACTGGTTGCTTTCACAGATAATTTAATTTTTTTGATTCTTGGAAAATATGATGTTTTGGATTAATCAAACATTAAACCTGGAAATACAGGTAACTTTCACAATAAATTCAGTTTTCTGATTCTTGGAAAGTATGCTCTATTTTGTAAGTAAACCTTTAAATTCGAAAATACATCTAACTTTAACAAAATAAATTCAGTTTTCCTATTCTCGAAAAATGTTCTCTTTTTTATAAGTTCACCGTAAAAATCGAAAACACACGTTACTTTCACATTCAATTAATTTTATATGGATTTTAGGAAAGTTTGCTGTTTTGGAATAATTAAATTTTAAACCTGTTTACCTGTTAAAACCGTTTAACCTGTACTTGAATAAATTCAGTTTTCCGATTCTTGGAAAATATGCTCTTTTTATAAGTTCAACGTAGAATTCGAAAATGCAGTTAATTTTCACAAATAAATAAATTTTTTGGATTCTTGGAAAATATGCTGTTTTGATTAATTAAACGTTTAACCTGGAAATACAGGTAACTTTCGCAAATAAATTCAGTTTTCCCATTCTTGAAAAATATGCTCTATTTTGAAAGTACACCGTAAAATTCGAAAAACACGTAACTTTTACAAATATATAATTTTTTTTGATTCTTGGAAAATATGCTGTTCTTGATTAATGAAACGTTTAACCTGGAAATACAGGTTACTTGCAAAAATAAATTCAGTTTTCTGATTCTTGAAAAATATGCTCTATTTTGAAAGTTAACCGTTTAATTCGAAAAAACAGCTAATTTTCACAAAAAGATTCAGTTTTTTGGTTCTTGGAGAATAAACTGTTTTGGATTAATTAACCGTTAAACCTGGAAATACATGTAACTTTCACAAATAAATTAAGATTTCTGATTCTTTGAAAATATGCTGTTATTTATTAGTTAACCGTTAAATTCAGAAATACTGGTTGCTTTCACAGATAATTTATTTTTTTTTGATTCTTGGAAATATGATGTTTTGGATTATTCAAACATTAAACCTGGAAATAAAGGTAACTTTCACAAAAAATTCAGTTTTCTGATTCTTGGAAAGTATGCTCTATTTTGTAAGTAAACCGTTAAATTCGAAAATACATCTAACTTTAACAAAATAAATTCAGTTTTCCTATTCTCGAAAAATGTTCTCTTTTTTATAAGTTCACCGTTAAAATCGGAAATACACGTTATTTTCACAATCAATTAATTTTATATTTTAGGAAAGTTTGCTGTTTTGTATTAATTAAATTTTAAACCTGTTTTCCTGTCAAAACCGTTTAACCTGTATTTGAATAAATTCAGTTTTCCAATTCTTGGAAAATATGCTCTTTTTTATAAGCTTGCCGTAGAATTCGAAAATGCAGGTAATTTTCACAAATAAATAAATTTTTTGGATTCTTGGAAAATATGCTGTTTTGATTAATTAAACGTTTTACCTGGAAATACAGGTAGCTTTCGCAAATAAATTCAGTTTTCCGATTCTTGGAAAATATGCTCTATTTTAAAAGAACACCGTAAAATTCGAAAAAGCACGCAACTTTTACAAATATATAATTTTTTTTGATTCTTGGAAAATATGCTGTTCTGGATTAATTAAACGTTTAACCTGAAATTACAGGTAACTTGCAAAAATAAATTTAATTTTCTGATTCTTGGAAAATATGCTCTATTTTGAAAGTTAACCGTTAAATTCGAAAAAACAGCTAATTTTCACAAAAAGATTCAGTTTTTTGGTTCTTGGAGAATAAACTGTTTTGGATTAATTAACCGTTAAACCTGGAAATACAGGTAACTTTCAAAAATGAATTGAGATTTCTGATTCTTTGAAAATATGCTGTATTTTATTAGTTAACCGTTAAATTCGAAAAAAAACTTTCACAAAGGAATTCAGTTTTCCGATTCTTGTAAAATATGCTCTGTTTTAAAAGATAACCGTTAAATTCGAAAATACTGGTTGCTTTCGCAAATAATTTAATTTTTTTGATTCTTGGAAAATATGATGTTTTGGATTAATCAAACATTAAACCTGGAAATCCAGGTAACTTTCACAAAAAAATTCAGTTTTCTGATTCGGCGTTTTTGCCGCAAAATGACAGATTTCAGCGTTTTGAGGTTTATAGCGGCTAATGGCACTAAAAACACATTTTGAAGTTTTTCTCGCCAAATGGCAGATTTCTGCGTTTTGATGTTTATAGCGCCTAATAACACTAAAAACACATATTGAAGTTTTTGGCGCCAAATGGGAGATTTCAGCGATTTGAGTTTTATAGCGCTCTAAAAACTTTACTAGACACTTTAAAACCATGTTAACGTTTTTGGTGCTAAGTGGCAGATTTCAGCGTTATGAATGTTTTCGCGCCTAATGGCACTAAAAAAAAATTTTGAAGTTTTTGACAAATGGCTTTTTTCAGCATAATGAATTTTATTTCGCCTAATGTCACAAATTGTCGCGTTTGGCGCTAAATGGCAGATTTCAGTATATTGAGTATTATAGCGCCTAATGATGCTCAAAAAAGTTTTTACGTTTTTGCCGCAAAATGGCGAATTTCAGCGTTTTGAGGTTTAAAGCGCCAAATGGCACTAAAAACACATATTGAAGTTTTTGGCGCCACAGCACATTTCAGCAATTTAAGTTTTATAGCCACTTATGACACTATAACCATTTTGACGTCTTTGGCGTTAAATGGCAGATTTCAGCGTTGAGTTATATAGTGCCTAATGGCACTAAAAAGCTTTTGGCGCTAAGTGGCATATTTCAGTATTTTGAGGTTGATAGCGCCTAATGGCACTAAAAACACATATTGAAGTTTTTGGCGCCAAATGCAGTTTTCAGCAATTTGAGTTTTATAGCGACTTGTGACACTTTTTAACCATTTTGATGTTTTTGGCGCCAAATGGCAGATTTCAGTATTTTGAGTTTTATAGTGGTTTGTGACACTTTAAAACCATTCTGACTTTTTTGGCGCTAAATGGTAGATTTCAGCATTTCATATTTTGTTGCACCTAATGTCACAAAATAAAGTTTTTGTCGTGTTTAGCGCTAAATGGCATATTTTAGTATTTTGAGTTTTATGGCGCCTAATGATGCTCAACATAATTTTGGCATTTTTGCCACAAAATGGCGGATTTCTTGTTTTGAGGTTTATAGCGCCTAATGGCACTGAAAACACGTATTGAAGCTTTTGGCGCCTTATGGCAGATTTCAGCGATTTGAGGTTTATAGCGACTTGTGACACTTCAAAACAATTTTGCCTTTTTTGACGCTAAATGGTAGATTTCAGCATTTTTAATTTTATTGCACCTAATGTCACAAAATAATCTTTTAGTCGCGTATGGCGAGTAAATGGCAGATTTTGGCGATTTGAGTTTTATAGCGCCTGATGAAAACATCAATATATTTTTAAGTGCCGTTAGGCGCTATAAACCTCAAAATCTGAAAAAAGCCATTTAACGCCAAAAACTTCAAAATGTCTTTATAGTGCCATCAGGCGCTATAAAACTCATAACGCCGAAATCTGCCATTTAGCGCCAAACGCGACTAAAAGATTATTTTGTGACATAAGGTGCAATTAAATTCAAAATGCTGAAATCTACCATTTAGCGCCAAAAACGTCAAAATGGTTTTTAAGTGTCACAAGACGCTATAGAATTCAAATTGCTGTAATCTGCCATTTGGCGCCAAAAACTTCAATGTGTTTTTAGTGCCAATAGGCTCTACAAACCTCAAAACGCTGAAATCTGCCATTTGGCGCCAAACGGGAAAAAAAGATTATTTTGTGACATTAGGTGCAATAAAATTCAAAATGCTGAAATCTACCATTTAGCGCCGAAAACGTCAAAATAGTTTCAAAGTGTCACAAGGCGCTACATAATTCAAATTGCTGTAATCTGCCATTTTGCGCCAAAAACTTCAATATGTTTTTTTAGTGCCATTAGGCGCTATAAAGCTCAAAACGCCGAAATCTGCCATTTTGCGACAAAAACGTCAAAATTGTTTTGAGCATCATTAGGCGCTGTAAAACTCAAAATATTGTAATTGCCCCTTAAGCGCCAAACGCGACAAAAAGGTTGTTTTGTGACAGGTGCAATAAAATTAAAAAGGCTGAAATCTACCATTTAGCGCCAAAAACGTCAAAATGGTTTAAAGTGTCACAAGTCGCTATAAAACTCAAAATACTGAAATCTGCCATTTGGCGCCAAAAACATCAATATGTATTTTAAGTGCCTTTAGGCGCTATAAACCTCAAAATCTGAAAAAAAGCCATTTAACGCCAAAAACTTCAAAATGTCTATAGTGCCATCAGGCGCTATAAAACTCATAACGCCGAAATCTGCCATTTAGCGCCAAACGCGACTAAAAGATTATTTTGTGACATTAGGTGCAGAAAAATTCAAAATGCTGAAATCTACCATTTAGCGCCAAAAACGTCAAAATGGTTTTAAAGTGTCACAAGTCGCTATATAATTCAAATTGCTGTAATCTGCCATTTGGCGCCAAAAACTTCAATGTGTTTTTAGTGCCATTAGGCGCTATAAAGCTCAAAACGCCGAAATCTGCCATTTTGCGACAAAAACGTCAAAATTGTTTTGAGCATCATTAGGCGCTACAAAACTCAAAATATTGTAATCGCCCCCGTTTTGAGCTTTATAGCGCCTAATGGCACTAAAAACACATATTGGAGTTTTTGGCGCCAAATGGCAGATAACAGCGATTTGAGTTTTATGGCGACTTGTGACACTTTATAACAATTTTGACGTTTTTGACGCTTAATGGTAGATTTCAGCATTTTGAATTTTATTGCATCTAATGTCACAAAATAATCTTTTTTTCGCGTTTGGCGCTAAATGGCAGATTTCAGTATTTTGAGTTTTATAGCGCCTAATGACGCTCAAAACAATTTTGACGTTTTTGCCGCAAAATGGCAGATTTCAGCAATTTGAGTTTAATAGCGACTTGTGATACTTTAAAACCAATTGGGAATTTGAATTTAAATTTAAAACCATCTTGGAATTTGGGAGGCGGGAATGGGTACCGCCGTCCCGGGAACCTTTATTGTATAACCAACACCTCTGCCATAGGTCACCCCAAGTGGTTCGCTACGTTTGGTGATTTAGCAGGGGTGCCCGGGTTCATGGGGGCAGGTTTGTCTAGGCGGATGACCAAGACATACTGAACCCCAGATTCCTACCCACCCTTTAATCCCTTTTCCTTCCCAGAACTCTCCTTCCCCTTCCTTTCCTCAAAAAAACCCTCCACATAGCATCCTCAAAGATGACATAGGCCCTGAGGGAAATTATTTTTCTCAGGGCCTCCTATGTGGAGCTCATGTAAAAAAAAAAACAAAAACTTTAACGTTTTTGGTGCTAAATGGTAGATTTCAGCGTTATGAGTGTTATAGCGCCTAATGGCACTTAAAAGCCATTTTCAAGTTTTTTGCGCTAAAAGGCTTTTTTCAACATTTTGAATTTTATTGCGCCTAATGTCACAAAATAATATTTTTGTCTCTTATGGCGCTAAATGGCCTTTTTCAGCATTTTGAATTTTATTGCGCCTAATGTCACAAAATAATCTTTTTGTCGCGTTTGGCGCTAAATGGCAGATTTCAGTATTTTGAGTTTTATTGTGCCTAATGATGCTCAATACAATTTTGGCGTTTTTGCCGCAAAATGGCAGATTTCAGCGTTTTGAGTTTTATAGGGCCTTATTGCACTAAAAACACGTATTGAAGTTTTTGGCGCCTAACGGCAGATTTCAGCAATTTGAGTTTTATAGCGACTTGTGACACTTTATAACAATTTTGACGTTTTTGGCGCTAAATGGCAGATTTCAGCATTTTGAGTTTTATCGCGCCTAAACATGTTAAAACCATTAGAATTTTTTGGAACTACATGGCAGATGTCAGCATTTTGAGTTTTATAGTGCCTAATGGCACATTTCTTTGACGTTTTTGGCGCTAATCGGCAGATTTCAGCATTTTGAGGTTTATAGCGCCTAATGGCATTAAATATCCTTTGCTATCTAAGCCCTCCGTAATAAGAATCTCCAGTCAATTTAATAAAATCTTTTATTAAAATTACTTAAATGAAAACAGGTTGTATGAAGCCCATTAGGACTTTTATTTACTATCTTGACTCCTCAACCAATCATCGTGACAAGAACTTAAATCCCTCGGTACTGAAAAGGTTAACAATTTGCGGACAAGGCCTGTACGATAAATTGAATAACGCCGATACTAATTTTTAACAAATTATGACCTGCGGGCATCGCTCATTACTGCAACAAGTGTGGCCACCAATCATGCGAACAAAGGCAACAATGTTACCGCCGGAGTTGTACCTACAATTTTACCATGTTACCACGTTACCTTGTCACCATGTTACGATATTGAAAGACTCGAAGGCTTTTCATAATTAAAACAAACAATGTTTTGCTGAATTGTTTAGTTATAGTATTTCTTAAATTAAATATTAACGCCATTCGGCTTTTACATAATATAACGTAGTATTAGGTGAAAAATAAAAAAAAAAAACAGCACGAAATAGAAAACTGAAATTGAGAAAGACATGTGTATTTAACAAATCAAACAATAAATAATACAATATTGGAACAATGAAAAAAAAAATTTATATTATAAATGAAAACAACTTAACTTAAGGAGGCATTTTGAAAATGTTTAATGGTAGGTAAATAATAGGTAAAATATATTTCAACTTGAGAAGGTTTCTATATATTACAATCGAAAAACCTCTTTTCTAATGAAACAAAAAAATTAAGAAAATTTGTGAACATAGTTTTTGTAGGTTTGTAATTTTATTTGCCCAAATTTGAATGATGAAAAGAAAAAAGTTTTTTAAATAAAATTAAATATTAATTCAGGTTGAAGTGGTTTATAATATTTCTATGAATAATACAAAAAATACTAAAATTAATAATATAATATAAAAATACTTAATAAAAACGCATTAATACGATAGAGAGATATGTGTTTTAAAAGGTTTGTATGAAAAGTTTGGAGCCAACTGACAAAATTATAAGCCCCAAGAGCATACTGAAAGCTCTGCACCCTTTTACTAATATTATTGGTTTTTGTTTGACAATCAGCCAGTCGCATTTTGCTTTTAATTAGCATTCCCAGTTTTTTTAATAGAACGCCTCCCACATCGCCAATAAAATATAAATGAATGGAGCATCCTTAAAAACGGCGAAAAATACTCCCATCGATTTAATAAACAGAGAGTGGTCCTCGCTGTACAGAAAACTACCCAAAGTAGAGTAGAGTTTGTTCTCCAAGATAATAATAACAAGTTGGAGTATCGCCTCAACAAATGCAGTCTCCTGTTTCTCGCCTTTCGCCTCCATGTCTCGGGCCTTCCTGCTCCAATACGTTTCCGAGTCTACCTCTTCCTTTGTCTGCCACTGAGCCGCTTCTACTGGAACACCTTATTATTTGGTCATGACTTTTGTGTCCGATCATTTGGCATTCTTTGGTAACTTGCAACATGTCCAGCCAGTCAACCATTCCTTCTCAAGCAACCACAAATTAAATTAGACTTACACATGCCCTAACGCTAAATCTAAATATCATTTCGACGGTAAACCAAGTGACCATATTTTTGGCACCAGAAGAGTTCAAGAATGCTTTGAATAAACTATGACATCAGACGTGAGTTGACCGTCGAAGAGCGCGCATTGAAATAACCAATCCGTGCGCAGAAAAGTAAATATCGCTAAAGTAAGACAACTGTGTACAGCGTAGTCTATTGTGGGACTTTTCTGCGCAAGGCATTCTCTGATATTTCAAGTGTTCGTTTTTAATGCGCCGACTAAATTATAAATCATTTGTAAAAGTGTCTAACCAAATATTTGATTTTGGAAACAAGTTGAACCTTTGTTCGCCCGATTCGGTAATCTCAATTGTAAAAAGGACTGGTCATTCATTAGCAAATCCTATTTACAAGACAAGATAGTGATTCTAAAATGCGAGTTGCCTCTAGACTGTCGGATTCATTTATTGACGCCGCTTTTCCTGATCCGCGCTAGATAGTTTGTCCCCTCACCTGTCCTCATCCTCGTAGGTAGGTTTTTTCTTTAGTGTATTGCACAAAAAAATCTTCAAAGTACATAAGTAGTCTTACTAAAAAGAGAGTCCATATTGATACTTGAAAATTTGAATGAGACTAATTAGAAAAATTGTGCCAATCTGTCGATTTTATTTCAATGTAAGATACTTACATAAAATTGGCTCTTCTGCTAGTACCCCTGGGGCCACGTTTTATGGAGGACGCAAATAAAGTACAATAGAACAACAATGATCGGATCTCTCCATTGCAACAAGCGACAAGATCATATTTCACCTTATGACAGCTGATTAATGGTAAATGAATAAATAATTCTTGCAAGAGGAATAGTCATCTCAATCTCTGCGTCGATGGAAACAAACTAGTTAAATTCTCGGACGAAAAATCTTCATATCTTCAGAAATCCTACAAAAAAATTTGTTAGAAATTTAATTTTATGAATAATCCCGTTAAAATTTTAATTTTATAGACAGCCCATCTAAATTCTTTAAGGTATTTAATTTTTACACCGACAGATTTGGACCTACATTTTTGAATGTCAATGGTGTCATTGAGATTATGGCATCCTCAATTCGGGTGTGATGCCATAATTGTGAGGCTGAAAGTAGTGGGGAGAAGAAAGAAATGAGGATGTTGCATGTTTGACGGCCGGCGTGGTCAAGCGGTAAGACTCTTGACTCGCAATCCGAAGGTCACGTGAATTTGTGTTATTTCACAATTAATTCATTTAAAATAATATGTATTTGCGGCACGGTCCAGAGTGGAAGATATTATCAGCATCGCCCTGGTGTAAAATCAACATTCAGAATTGAAATGTTGCTTAAAATGGCTTAAAACGCGTTTGGTGAAGTTGTGAGGAAGTGTGGCTATTCACACCTGACCACCACACACAGCTAAAGCCTTTTCAAACAACGTTTCAATTCCGAATGGTGGTCTTACACCAGGGCGACACTGAAAGTATGTTCAGCTCTAGAATGTACCGCAAATATTACTTATTTATGAGTATTATTTTAAATTAATAAATTTTGAAATAAAAATAATATTATCATTTTCATAGTTTTAAATGTTCGATCATTTTCGCAGTCAAATCAAGAAAGTCTGACGACCGCAGTTTCGGTTTTATTCATACTATTACACAAAATTCCGAATTTTTACACCGACGTGAAAGTTATCCTTGATGGAAAAGATCGTACTTCAAATTTTTTAAGCTAATCTCCGGCATTATACTGAATCCGCCCAAGTTGAAGGAGATAAACTTATGTCCCTAACGCGTACACACGTGGGAGATCCCACGCACTTTTTATGCTCCGAAAGCGAGAACTTCTTCCTATCAAAATGCGCCGTTAAACAGAGCAATTCAACTGATAAATGAATCTGTATTGAGCATCGACATCTTCAATGTCACCTACACCTTCTGACGTACGTCACAAGATAGTGAAACTGCCCCCATACACTTTTTTTTCTTTAAATGTTGTAATCTTCTCCATAATATTCTGGTGTATCCTTTTATGGAGAACCTGATAAAATAAATAAATAAATAAATACTTAAACCTAAACTACTATTAAAAAAAAAAGATTTTTTTTAATGCATTTCCTGCTGCATTTTTTAATCAATAATAGCAATCATTCCAACGTCATGACAACGGATATAGCACAATGATGCATTGAAGCTGTAACACAATTTATAGATATTTGTCCACAATTTTTAAATTGCATGAATTGAAATGAATGACGTGCTGACATTACAACAGTATAATATTTTGAAGCTTTGATTGACTCTATCGAACATTTCTAAGAATTGATACCAACAATGCTAAAAGTAATGCAAAAAATGTGTGCAAATGGCCTCGGGCCTATTTTGTCGGAATGATAAAATAATTCCGCTTTGAAATAAAATCCAAATAAATGGAATATTATAATATAATCGAACAATATTAAGCCTCCACTACCCGATTTTCTACCGATTTCTTGCATATCTCCCTTGAACATTTGAAGTTTTTAAGCTCTTAAAAAAATATATACTTTATTTTTGAAGATAATATCTATACAACCCCACACCCAAACGAAAATTATATAAAATTCCCTCGATAGAAAAAAATCGCAAAGTATGCCTCGAAAATTTTTATTTTCAAACCTGTCTCTATTATTTAACAAATTATATGTATGAAAAAATTCACAGTGTTTCTTTGAACGATGTTTTAGACAACCCCCACGAGATTTTTGCTCTATTTTAAACGAGTCATGTTTTATTAAGCATTTTCACAATTTTCGCTTCAATTCTATCATTGAAAATATTAGCGCGCTCTGTCCAACATTCGTAATTACATATCTCTCCATCTTCTTCTTTTTGAGCCGGGAAGCGTCGTCTTAATACGGTAACGTCTGCGTGATTGAATTTCAGAACACTGTTTCGAGTACATGTTGACGCTACGCCGTACGCGTCACGCCACAAGTAACATCAGTGTACGTGGAATTTCAAACAAAGCTACCGTTGTAATTCAGTTTTTAATTCAAGAATCTCGTCAGCAAGTCGGACGGGAACGTGTCGTCCCTATGTATAACTGCCACGTATTTGTTAAAAAGTAGTATCTGTTCGGATATAGAAAGATTGACAGTAATGCATAGTTGTGTCAAGCGGCTATATATTACGTTCACCATCATTGCCTCTCTCGGTTACTTTGTACCGGTGACTATCACTCGATGACAGTGGATCCGAGGAACAGGCTAGTTTTGAAACCAGTTTCTATTGGAATAAAATGGTAAAACACAAAAACTAACTAGGCGAAGCCGAACCAAAAGCTGCCTAGTATCATAATAATATAAACTAAAAACTACTTTTGAAAGGTGCGCTTTTAAATTTTATAATTACCGTTAAACATATAATAAATTTTGAATGCAAACATAAGAAAAGCTTTAAAAATATCTCACCTTATGTTTTTTCTACCTTAAATTATAAAAAACACACATCGCAAATGTATGGGGAGGCGGGGCACGTTGTAACAGGGGCACGTTGTTATATCATCGATAATTCACACATTACAGCGAATTTTTGCGCGCGTGTCTATGGTGGAGATGCTTAAACTAGCCGACCCCAAAACGAATGTTCCAAAAAAATCTAATAAATGAAATTGATCTTCCTGTGTGCAAAGTTACCTTGAAAAAATTTGAAGTCATGTTGTCACCTTACCGTAGGTAAGTTAATATATACCGTATTTTTTATGTTTTAAACCCTTCTGCTTAGTTTCTGAACATTTATCTCAACCGTTGTAAATTTCGTGTAAATGATATTACGCTTTTAATGTGAAATTTGTCAAGGGGGCAAGTTGTTACAAAACTATAAAAAAAAAAAACAATGAAACCTATGAAAACTATAAAATGATTTGAAAGGTGTTGAAATACGATTTTAAAATTATGTTATTAGAAAGAAACATATGATTTTTGAAATATTAAAATCATGATACCCCTTACACCTTACCTTATTAAAAGTGTTTTTTCGGTAATACAGTGTAGTGAACCACCTTACCGCATAAAAACAGTTTCCCGTGGTAAATTGCCTTACCGTATAAAAAAGTTTTCCCATGGTAAATGACCTTACCTTATAAAACCGGTTTCAGATGGTAAATGACTTTACTGTATAAAACTGGTTTTTACCGTATAAATAAGTATAATACTGGTTTCCCATGGTAAATGACCTTACTGGAAAAAACAGTTTCCCGTGGTAAACGACCTAACCGTATAAAAACGCTGTCCCATGGTAAATGACCTTACCGTATTTAACGGTTTTATACCGTAATAATACTGCGTAAAGAAGTCAGTTTCCCATGTAAATGTCCGTACTTTAAAAAAATAAAAGCTTTTACAAAAAATAATCTTACTGCGTAAAAAATACAGTTTTCATGTAATTGTCCATACTGTACAAAAATTGATTTTCATGGTAAATGACCTCGACGTGCATAAAAAGTTTTAATGATAAAGATCTTAACTCCATAAAAAGATAGTTTCCCGTATTAATGTCCGCTTTGTATAAAAACATATTTTTAAGTAACCTCGCCGTGCAAAAAAAAATTTTATGGTAAATATCCTTACTGCGTAATAAAAATAGTTTCCCATGTAATAATTGTCCGTACCGTTTAAAAAAAGATTTTTGTGGTAAATGACCTCGCCGTGCAAAAAGTTTTTATGGTAAATATCTTTACTGGGTAAAAGAGTTAGTTTACCATGTAAATGTCCGTACTGTATAAAAATAAATTTTTGTGGTAAATGACATCGCCGTGCAAAAAAGTTTTTATGGTAAATATCTTTACTGGGTAAAAAAGATAGTTTACCATGTAATGTCCGTACTGTATAAAAATATATTTTCGTGGTTAATGACCTTACCGTGCAAAAAAGTTTTAATGGAATGTCTTTACTACGTAAAAACGCAAGTATTAAAAGTTAGGATAAATATCCTTTCCGTTTAAAAAAGGCAGTTTTCGTGTAAAAGTCCGTTTACATAAAAACAGTTTTTCGAGGAAAACGACCTCGACCTGCAAAAAAGTTTTTATGATAAATAAATTTTCCGTTGAAAAAAGGTAATCAGTGCAAGGTTCCCTACTATTTAAAAACTTATTTACGTGGTTTTGTGGTACCTTGCCGTGCAAAAAATATTTTTATAAATAAATAAGCCAACTGCGTTAAAAACATAGATTCTGTGTAAATCTGCAAAATGCATAAAAACAGATTTTCGTGGTATTTGGCCTCGCGGTACAAGAAAAGTTTTTATGATAAATAACTTATTGGTTTAAAAATGATGTTTTCCATGTCAATTTTCGTTTTGCCAAAAAAAACAGATTTTGTGGTAAATGATCTCACCGTGCAAAAAAGTTTTTATGTTAAATAACCTTTCCGTTTAAAAAGATGTTTTCCATGTAAGTAAACAAGTAGAGGCAAGTAGAAGCAAATAGAGGACAGAAAAAGCAATAAGAGGCAAGAAAAGGCAAGTAGAGGCAAGTGAAAGCAAGCATAGGCAAATTTATTTATTTTTTATTTATTTATTTATTTATTTATTTATTTTATTTATTTATTTATTTATTTATTTATTTATTTATTTATTTATTTATTTATTTATTTATTTATTTATTTATTTATTTATTTATTTATTTATTTATTTATTTATTTATTTATTTATTTATTTATTTATTTATTTATTTATTTATTTATTTATTTATTTATTTATTTATTTATTTATTTATTTATTTATTTATTTATTTATTTATTTATTTATTTATTTATTTATTTATTTATTTATTTATTTATTTATTTATTTATTTATTTATTTATTTATTTATTTATTTATTTATTTATTTATTTATTTATTTATTTATTTATTTATTTATTTATTTATTTATTTATTTATTTATTTATTTATTTATTTATTTATTTATTTATTTATTTATTTATTTATTTATTTATTTATTTATTTATTTATTTATTTATTTATTTATTTATTTATTTATTTATTTATTTATTTATTTATTTATTTATTTATTTATTTATTTATTTATTTATTTATTTATTTATTTATTTATTTATTGATCAACGCCCTTTTTCAGGGCTTTTACATATTAATGGTAATAAATACAATATTTATTGTACATATCTGAACTGCTTCAGTAACAATATTTTATATTTGTTTAAAGATAAACTGAAGATGTCCACGGACTTGGTGTAATTGTTTCCTTCCATTAGTATTCTGGGTAAAGAGGAATACATATGGTAGTTAGTCCCAGAATTTCTGCACTGAAATAAAATAAAGGAAACTAAAGGCAAGAAGGGTGCGTGTTGCGTTACCACGCATATTTTATACCTAAAAAAGTCAAACGAATAAGTTATGGCCGAACCATAATATGAATAACGAAAAATAATTTATTTATTTTTAAATTTGAAGAAAAATGACGTTTCCTTTGAAAGAACAGGTAAAAAGACACAAGTAGAAGCAAGAAGATGCAAGAAGAGGCAAGAAGAAGCAAGTTAGGCAAGATGAGGCAAGCAGAGGCAAGAAAAGGTAAGTTAGGCAAGTTAGGAAATTAGAGGCAAGAAGTGGCAAGAAGACTCGATTTAGGCCAGAAGAGGCAAGTAAAGGCAAATTTGTCAAAAAGAGGCACGTAGAGGCAAGAAGAGGCAAGAAAACCCAAGTTGAGGCAAGAGAAGGCAAGTTGAGGTAAGTTAGGCAAGAAGAGGCAAGTAAAGACAAGTTAGGCAAGAAGAGGGAAGTTGAGGCAAGTAAAAGTAAGAAGAAGCAAGAAGAGCCAAAAAGAGGCGAGAAGAAGCAAGTAGGCAAGATGAGGCGGAAATTACGGTTGAAAATTAGTTTTTTTGTATGGAAAAAGAATTTCCTTTTTAAAAATTTTATAATATGGTTTTTAAATTTGCTCTCAAAAATTTTATCGTTTAATGCAATTTTCTTTGTAAAAACCGTTTTTCATGATTAATGAATTTATTGCTTAAAACAAAATTGCATGGTGAATGAAATTATGGTTAAGAAAGAGTTTTATATGATAAAAGGAATTCGTTGTTTTGAGGAATTTTCTCTTGAATGCCGATATTGATATTTATTGATATTTATCAAGGAAGTAAGCGTTTTTTTGGAATTTTTAAAATTTTTGCGAAAAATATGTTTTTGTTTGTAAATAAATTTCCTTTTCCTAACAGTTTTTCATGGAAAAAAAAAATCTTTTTTTAATTTTTTAACATGGTTTGTAAATTTTCTGTCAAAAATATTTTTTCGTTTAAAGCAATTTTCTTTTCAAAAACCGTTTTTCACGGTTAATGAATTTATTGAATTTTTTTAATTTCTCTTTGAATGCCGTTTAGATATTTATCGAGGAAATCCGCGTTTTTTTGCTTTTTTGTTAAATTTTATGAAAAAATGCTTTTCTTGGTAAATAAATTTCCTTTTCCTTATTGAAATGTTTAGTTTCCTTACTGGAATTTTCTTTAATGGACAAAGAATTTCTGTTTTTACGATTTTATAACATGGTGTAATTTTTCTGTTAATTTTTTTCATTAAAGCAATTTTCTATTTTAAAACCATTTTTTATGGTAAAACAAATTTTTTACCGTATTTTTATTCATCATAAAATTTTGTTTTGTAACAATAAATTTATTAACCATGAAAAACGGTTTTTAAAAAGAAAATTTCTGAAACGATAAAATGTTTTTGACAGAAAATTGACAGACCATGTTAAGAATTTTAAAAAAGTCATTCTTTTTCCGTAAAACCCTGTTAGGAAAAGAAAACTTATTTACATAGAAAAACATTTTTTACAAAAATTTTAAAATTGCAAAAAAAAGCATTCTTCCTTGATAAATATCTCAACCGCATTCAAGAGGAAATTCAAGAGAAAATTCTTCAAAAAAACATATTCCTTTTTCCATCAAAACCATGTTTTTACCATTATTTCATTCACCATTAAATTTTGTTTTAAAGCAATAAATTCATTAACCGTGAAAAACGGTTTTTGAAAAGAAGATTGCTTTAAATGAAAAAATACTTTTGACAGAAAATTTACAAACCATGTTAAAAAATTAAATTTTTTTCCATGAAAAACTGTTAGGAAAAGGAAATTTATTTGCAAAAAAAACATATTTTTCGCAAAAATTTTAAAAATTCCAAAAAAACGCTTACTTCCTTGATAAATATCAATAAATATCAATATCGGCATTCAAGAGAAAATTCCTCAAAACAACGAATTCCTTTTGCCATATAAAACTCTTTCTTAACCATAATTTCATTCACCATGCAATTTTGTTTTAAGCAATAAATTCATTAATCATGAAAAACGGTTTTTACAAAGAAAATTGCATTAAACGATAAAATTTTTGAGAGCAAATTTAAAAACCATATTATAAAATTTTTAAAAAGGAAATTCTTTTTCCATACAAAAAAACTAATTTTCAACCGTAATTTCCGCCTCATCTTGCCTACTTGCTTCTTCTCGCCTATTTTTGGCACTTCTAGCTTCTTCTTGCTTCTTTTTACGTGCCTCAACTTCCCTTTTCTTGCCTAACTTACCTTAACTTGCCTCCTCTTGCCACAACTTGTATATATAATACAGCACATTTAAGAATAATCAGAAAACTGAATTGATTCATGAAAATGCATTGTATTTCCTGGTTTAACGGTAAACTTATAAAATACAGCATATTTTCCTAAAAACAGAAAACCAAATTCATTTGTAAAAGAACCCTGTATTTTCAGGTTTAACATTTAACTAAAAATACAGCACATTTTCCGGAAATCAGAAAATTGAATTTATTTGTGAAAATGCCCTGTATTTCTTGGTTAAACAGTAAACTTATAAAATATTCAGCCTATTTTCAAGAATCAGAAAACCGAATTCATTTGTGAAAGAACCCCGTATTTTCAGGATTAATGGTTAACTAATAAAATGCAGCATATTTTTTTATAATCAGAAAACCTTAATTATTCCTGATAAGTACCTAAATATCCAGGTTAAACGGTTAACTCATAAAATTCTGCATATTTTACAAGTATCAGAAAACTGAATTTTTGTGAAAGAACCCTGTATTTCCAGGTTTAACGGATAACTAATAAAAGACAGCAAATTTTCTAAAAATTACACTTAATGTATTTGTGAAATGTCCCCTGTATTTCCAAATTAAACGGTAAATTAATAAAAAACAGCATATTTTCCAAGAAGCAGAAAAGTGAATTCATTTTGTGAAAGTACCCTGTATCTCCAGGTTAAACTAGTAACTAATAAAATACATCACGTTTTCAAAGAATCAGAAAACTGAATTAATATGTGGAAGAACCCTGTATTTTCCAGATTTAACGATTAACCAATAAAAATAAGCACATTTTTGAGGAACGAAAAAACTTAATTTATTCGTGGTTTGCGGTTAACTAAGAAAATACAGCGTATTTTCTAAGAATCAGTAAGCCGAATTATTTGTGAAAATAACGTGTATTTCCAGGTTTAACGGTCAACTAATAAAAAACAGCACATTTTCCAAGAATCAGAAAACTCAATTTATTTGTGAAAAACACTGTATTTTATCGGTTTAACGGTATACTCATAAAATACAGCATATTTTC
Source organism: Glyphotaelius pellucidus (assembly GCA_936435175.1). Classification (NCBI taxonomy): domain Eukaryota; kingdom Metazoa; phylum Arthropoda; class Insecta; order Trichoptera; family Limnephilidae; genus Glyphotaelius; species Glyphotaelius pellucidus. Next base: position 31,006,954 of record OW386554.1, read on the forward strand.
CAAGAATCAGAAAAATTGGATTTATTTAATCTAATAAAATTCAAGACATTTTCCAAGAATCAGTAAACTGAATTTTTTTGTGAAAGAACACTGTATTATCTAGGTTTAACGGTTAACTTATTAAATACAGCATATTTTACAAGAAGCAGAAAAAATAATTTATTTGTGAAAGTACCCTGTTCTTCCAAGTTTTACGGGTAACTAATAAAATACAGCACATTTTCAATGAATCAGAAAACTGAATTTATATGTGGATGAACCCTGTTTTTTCCAGATTTAACGGTTAACTAATAAAAGTAAGATCATTTTCGAGGAATCAAAAAACAAAAACTATTCGTTGTTTACGGTAAACTAAGAAAATACAGCGTATTTTCTAAGAATCAGTAAACTAAAATTATTTGTGAAATAACATCTATTTCCAAGTTAAACGGTATACAAATAAAATACAGGAAATTTTACAAAAATCAGGAAAATGAATATATTTGGGAAAGAACACTGTATTTTCTAGCTTTTACAGTTTACTCATAAAACACAGCATAAGCACAGTTAACTAATAAACAACAGCACATTTTCTAAAATTCAGAAAACTGAAATTATTTGTGAAAGAACCCCTGTAGTATTTGTGAAAGAACCCCTGTATTTCTTGGTTTAACGGTAAATTAATATAATACAGCACATTTTAGAAGAAACAGAAAACTGAATTTATTTGTGAAAATGCCCTGTATTTCCTGGTTTAACAGTAAACCTATAAAATATTCACCATATTTTCAAGAATCAGAAAACCGAATTCATTTGTGAAAGAACCCTGTTTTCCAGGTTCAACGGTTAACATATAAAATACAGCACATTTTCCAAAAATCAGCAAACTGAATTTATTTGTGAAATAAGTATTATGTAAGTTTAACGGTTAACTGATAAAAAACAGCATATTTTATAAAATTCAGAAAACTGAATTTGTTTGTGAAAGAACCTCTGTATTATTTGTGAGAGAACCCCAGTATTTTTGGTTTAACGGTAAATTAATATAATACATGACATTTTCCAAAAAACTTAATTTATTTGTGAAAATGCTCTGTATTTCCAGGTTTAACGGTAAACTTATGAAATACAGCATATTTTCCAAGAATCGGAAAACCGAATTCATTTGTGAAAGAACCCTGTATTTCCAGGTTTAACGGTAAACTAATAAAATACATGACATTTTCCAAAAATAACAGATAATTTTTATGTGAAATATCCCCTAGATTTCCAGGTTGACTAATAAACAACAGCGTATATTCCTAGAAGCAGAAAAGTGAATTTATTTATGAAAGTACCCTGTATTTGCAGGTTAAACGGGTAACTAATAAAATACAGCACATTTTCAAAGAATCAGAAAAAAGAATTTATATGTGGAAAAACCCTGTATTTTCCAGATTTAACGGTTAACCAATAAATATAAGCAAATTTTCGAGGAATAAAAAAACTGAATTTATTCGTGGTTAACTAAGAAAATACAGCGTATTTTCTAAGAAGCATAAAAGTGAATTTATTTTCAGCAGTAAACCGAATTATTTGTGAAAAAACGTCTTTCCAGGTTTAACGGTCAACTAATTAAAAAACGGCACATTTTCAAAGAATCAGGAAACTGAATTTATTTGTGAAAAAACACTGTATTTTCTAGGTTTAACAGTTTACTCATAAAAAACAGCACATTGTCCAAGAATCAGAAAACTGGATTTATGTGATCTAATAAAATTCAACACATTTTCCAAAAATCAGTAAACTGAATTTTTTTGTGAAAGAACACTGTATTTTCTAGGTTTAACGGTTAACTTATTAAATACAGCATATTTTACAAGAAGCAGAAAAAATAATTTATTTGTGAAAGTACCCTGTTCTTCCAAGTTTTACGGGTAACTAATAAAATACAGCATATTTTATAAAATTCAGAAAACTTAATTTGTTTGTGAAAGAACACTGTATTATCTAGGTTTAAAGGTTAACTAATAAAATACAGCACATTTTCCTAAAATCAGAAAAGTGAATTTATTTGTGAAAAAACTCCTGTATTTCTTGGTTTAAAGGTAATTTAATATAATACAGCATATTTTAGAAGGATCAGAAAACTTAATTTATTTGTAGAAATGCCCTGTATTTCCTGGTTTAACGGTAAACTTAAAAAAGACAGCATATTTTCCAAGAATCAAAAACTGAATTTATTTGTGAAAGAATCCTGTTACCAGGTTTAACCGTTTTATAATAAAATACAGCACATTTTCCAAGAATCAGAAAACAGAATTTATTTATGAAAATTACATGTATTTCCAGGTTTTTCGGTTAACTTTAAATTAGAGCACATTTTCCAAGAATCAAAAAACTGTATTTATTTGTGAAAGTATCCTTAATTTCCAGGTTGAACGGTTATAAATAAAAGTAAATAAAAATATATTATGTTTTTTTTTTAAATTATGATTTATTTAATCTATTAAAATTCAACACATTTTCCAAGAATCAGAAATCTGGATTTATTTGTGAAAGAAACTCCAGGTTTCACGGTAAATTAATAAAATGCAGCGTATTTTTTGAGAATCAGTAAACTAAATTAAATATTAAAAAATCATGTACTTCCAGGTTTAACCATTAATTAATAAAATACAGGACATTTTACAAGAATCGGGAAAATGAATTTATTTTGTGAAAAAACACCGTATTTTCTAGGATTAACGGTTTGCTCATAAAATACAGCATATTTACGAAGTAACAGAAAACTGGGTTTATATAATCAAATAAAATTCAACACTGTTTCCAAGAATCAGAAAAACGGATTTATTTGTGAATGAACCTGTACTTCTAGGTTAAACGGTTAACTAATAAAATGCAGCACATTTTCCAAAAATCAGAGAACTGAATTTATTTGTGAAAGAACCCAAGAATTTCCAGGTTGAACGGTTAACTTATAAAATGCAGCATATTTTCCAATAATCAGTAAACCGAATTTTTTTTTAAAGTACCTGCATACCCAGGTTAAGCGGTTATCGTATAAAATACAGCATATTTTATCTGTTGTTTATTAATTTACCGTTTAATCTAGAAATACAGGTTCATTCACAAATTAATCCGTTTTTCTGATTCTTGGAAACAGTGTTGAATTTCATTAGATTAAATAAATCCAGTTTTCTGTTACTTGCTAAATATGCTGTATTTTATGAGTAAATCGTTAAACCTGGAAATACATGTTATTTTCACAAATAATTTCGATTTACTGATTCTAAGAAAAAACAGCGTTAACCGTGGAAAAACTGGTAACTTTCACGAATAAATTAAGTTTTCTGATTTCTGGAAAATGTGCTTACTTTTATTAGTTAACCGTTAAATGTGGAAAATACGGAGTTCTTCCACAAATAAATTCAGTTTTTTGAGTCTTGTAAAATATGCGGTATTTTATCTGTTTACGTTACGTTTACTGTTACCGTTTAACCTGGATGTAGTTAATTTTCATGAATAATTTCGGTTTTCTAATTTTTGGAAAATGTGCAGTATTTTATTAGTAAACCGTTCATCCTGAAAATACAGGGTTTTGTCACAAATAAAATCGGTTTTCTGATTTTTGAAAATGTGCTGTATTTTGTTAGTTAACCGTTAAACCCGAAAATACCGGGTTCTTTCACAAATAAAATCGGTTTTCTGATTCTTCGAAAATTTGCTGCATTTTATTAGCTTATCATTAAACCTGAAAATACAGGGCATTTTCACAAATAAATCCAGATTTCTGATTCTTGAAAAATATGTTGAATTTTATAAATTTACCGTTAAACCTGGAAATGCAGGTTCTTTCACAAATTAATCCATTTTTCTGATTCTTGGTGAAATATGTTGAATTTTATTAGATTAAATAAATTCAATTTGACGATTCTTGGAAAATATGCTGTATTTTAAGAGTAAACCTTTAAACCTAGAACATACAGGGTTCTTTCACAAATTAATTCATTTTCCTGATTCTTGTAAAATGTTCTGTATTTTATTAGTTAACCATTAAACCTGGTAATACATGTTTTTTTTAATAATTAATTCAGGTTACTGATTCTTAGAAAATACGGTGTATTTTCTTAGTTAACCGTAAGTCACGAATAAATTAAATAACGGTTAACTAATAAAAGACAACACATTTCCAAGAATCAAAAAACTGAATTTATTTGTGAAAGAACCCTGTTATTTCAGGTTTAACCGTTTAATCACAAAATGCATCACATTTTCCAAGAATTAGTAAAAACAATTTATTTATGAAAGAACCCATGTATTTCCAGGTTGAACCGTAAACTAATAAAATGCGGCATATTTTGCAAGAATCAGAAAACTAAATTTATTTATGGAAGAACTCTATATTTTCCAGATTTAACGGTAAACTAATAAAAGTAAGCACATTTTCGAGAAATCGGAAATGTTAATATATTCATGAAATTAACGGTATTACGGTTAACTAAGAAAATACAGCGTATTTTCTATGAATCAGTAAACCGAAATTAATTGTGAAAAAAACATGTACTTCCAGGTTTAACGGTTTACTCATAAAATACAACACATCTTCCAAGAATCAGAAAACTGGATTTATTTGTGAAAGAATCTGTATTTCCAGGTTTAACCGTTAAAAATTAAATGCAGCTTATTCTACAAGAATCAGAATTGAATTTATTTATGGAAAAACTATATTTTCCAGATTTAACGGTTAACTAATAAAAGAAAGCACATTTTCGAGAAATCAGTAATATTAATTTATTCGTGAAATTAACCAGTTTTTCCAGGATTTACGGTTAACTAAGAAAATACAGCATGTTTTATCAGTTAACCAAAATTATTTCTGAAATAAATATGTACTTCCAGGTTCAACAGTTTACTCATAAAATACAGCCAATTTTCCAAGATTCAGAAAACTGGATTTATTTGTGAAAATGCTCTGTATTTCCAGGTTTAACAGTCAAATAATAAAATACAGCGCATTAAACAAAAATCAGAAAACTGAATTTATTTGTGAAAATCCACTGTGTTTGCAGGTTTAAAGGTAAACAAATTGAAAACAGCAGATTTGTAAAGAATTAGAAAACCGATTTAATTTGTGAAAGACACCTGTATATCCTTGTTTAAAATTTCAGTATATATTCCAATCATCAGAAAACCGAAATTATTCCTGAAAGTAACCTGTACATCCAGGTTGAACGGTTAACTAATAAAATACAGAAAATTTTACAACAATAAGAAAACTGAATTTTTTTGTGAAAGAACTCTGTACTTTCCAGGTTAAACGGTTAACTAATAAAAATAAGCAATTTTCTAGAAATCAGAAAACTTATTCGTGAAGGTAACCAGTTTTTCCAGGGTTTAAGGTTAACTAAGAAAATACAGCGTATGTTCCTTGAATCGGTAAACCGAAATTATTTGTGAAAATAACATGTAATTACAGGTTTAACGGTTTACTCATAAAATACAACACATTTTCCAAGAATCAGAAAACTGGATTTATTTGTGGAAGAACTCCGCATTTACCAGATTTGACGGTTAACTAATAAAAGTAAGCATATTTTCGAGGAATCAAAAAACTTTATTTATTCGTGGTTTACGGTTAACTAAGAAAATGCATCGTATTTTATAAGAATCAGTAAACCAAATTAATTTAAAAAAAACATATTTTTCCAGGTGTAACGGTTAACTAATAAAATACGGGACATTTTACAAGAATCAGGAAAATGAATTTATTTGTGAAAGAACACTGTATTTTATAGGTTAAACGGCTTACTCGTAATATATAGCATATTTTCCAAAAATCAGAAAACTGGATTTATTTATTCTAATAAAATTCATCACATTTTCCAAGAATCAGAAAAATGGATTTATTTGTGAAAGAACCTGCATTTCCTGGTTTAACGGTAAATTAATAAAATACAACACATTTTTCAAGAACCAGAAAAATTGATTTATTTGTGAAAGGACCAATATTTCCAGGGTAAACAGTAAATTAATAAAATACAGCATATTTTACAAGAATCAGAAAACAGAATTTATTCGTGAAAAAAAAATGTGTTTCTAGGTTTACCGGTTAACTTATCAATTAAAGCACTTTTTCCAAGAATAAAAAAAACTGTTTTTATTTGTGAAAGTACCCTGTATTTCCAGGTCGAACGGTTAACTAATTAAATGCACCAAATTTTCCATTAATCGAAAACCGAATTTTTTTATGTATTTACAAGTTTAACGGTAAACTAATAAAATACAGCATATTTTACAAGAATCAAAAAAACTGAATTTATTGTAAAAGAATCCTGTATTTCCAGGTAAAACTGTTAACTAAAAAAGACAGCACATTTTCTTAGAATCAAAAAACTGAATTAATTTGTGTAAGAACCCTGTATTTCCAGGATTAACCGTTAAGAAAATTCAGAAGAAGGATCAGAAACTTCAAAATACTTGAAGTTTCTGATTTTTGGACAATTTGCTGTATTTCATTAGTTAACGGTTAAACCTGGAAACTCAGGGTTCTTTCACAAATAAATTCAGATGTCTGATTCTTCATTATATGTCGTCTTTTATTCGTTATCCGTTAAACCTGGAAAAACGGGGAACTTTCACAAATAAATTCACTTTTCTGATTATTGTGTAATATGTGCTGTAACAAAATTAAAGAACTGAACCCAAAATTAAAGTGAGTTTGGAGCCATAGGGCTTGAGAAAACGACGTTTGAAGTTTGACCCCAAGACAAACCAAATAGCGAATAAACACGGTGTCTTTTCAAAAACTTTTATTTTCCATAACTTTTTGCTTGATTCGTATACATGCCATGGTTCGTTATAAGAATCCAAAGTTTAGGTGGGTTTGGAGCCATAGGGCCTGAGAAAACGACGATTGAAGTTCGACCCCAAGACATACCAAATAGCGAATAAAAACTGTGTAGATGAGATACGATTGTGCAGAGAGGATTATGTTTGTGTATTAGAATGACTGGAGAAGGACCTTGATTTTGTGTTACTATCACTGCTTGAAAAATGATAAAAATACATGTGGCATAGAAAGGAAAGGACTCACCGAAAGGATGAAAGAAAGTTCTTAAAACGAACCATGGCTTGTACACCAATCAAACAAAAAGTAATGCAAAATTAAAATTTTTTGAAAAGACGCCGTTTTTATGAGGCCGCCGCCGGCATCCCCGTGTCGGTCGGCCCGGGTCCGCGTGCGGGTCCTTGTGCACTGCCGGTTTATTGTTCGTGTGCGGGTTCTAGAGCGGGTCCCGGGTCCGAGTTCTTCTGCGGGTTCTATCCGAGGGCGGGTCGGAGTTCTTGGCCGAATTAGCTGAATCTATTATAAGATATGGAATTACAGCTTGGGGACTTTCCTGTCAAACAAATGTTAATCGTGTTCAATCAGTTCAAAATTCATTAGTTAAATTATAAGCTCATACAAGTCTATATGAACAAAGGCAAAATGATCCGTACTTTTACCAAAATCTCAAAATTCTCTCAGTAGGAGCAATTCTGTGGTATAAAATTATATTTCAGCATATGAATAGCCCTATATACATAAATAAACTGGACCCCCCTTTCAATACTCGTTTTGCGTAAAATGAAGGACTAATTGAACCTAAGCATTTAAACAAATATGGACAAAGAACCCTGCCGAAATTAAAAAATGTACAAATGGTAAAAAAAATATCATTTTGAAAAATTGGCTTCCCGAAAGAAATAATTTGTATTAGACTAACACAAAAATTCTAACTTCATAATAAAGTAAAATAAGTTTATTTTTATATCCAAAGTAAAAGTACCCATCGACAAACTGCTAAAAAGTAGTTTATTGGGACTTTTCTTTTTTCTGTACAATATTTAATTTTTTGTCATATTGCATTACTTTGTATTTATAATAAATAAATTAAACATAAAAAAAAAACCCGAGCGTCCCGTCTCGGTGCGCCGCAACAGGGCCCAGTATCTACTCACTCCGCACTTAAGAACTCGAACCCGGGACCCGCTCCTAGAACACGAGTGCTTTTAAGACGAAGCACTCCTCGGAGGCCTCCGGCAAAATGCAGAACTTACTCATCTCTACCCCTTTCTGGCCACTTCTTCTGGAAGTTTTTTACATTAATTCCACACAGGAGGCCCATGTCATCTTCGGGGATTTTTTAGGGATGGTATTTTTAGGGAAAGGAAGGAGAGGAAGTTCTGCCAAATAAAAAGCTATGAAGAGTATGTAGGAATCTCGGGATCAATGAATTCAGGAGTGACGGACGTATGAATCCATCCCTACCACAGCGGAGCAAAGTGATGGGTCGAGAGAGTCAGGTTGGAGAGGTTTAGGTTAGGTCTCCCTCAACCGGATGTGTCTAGGAGCGACGCACCTATGGATCCCCCTCCCACAGCGGAGCAAAGCGATACGTCGAGAGAGTTAGATTTGAGAGGTTTAGTTTAGGTCTCCCTCAGCCGTTCTCTTCCGATCTGGCCCGCCACTGCGTCGGTGGGCAAATGCATTCGCCACAAAGACCTAGAAAAACCTCAACCAGTCACCAAACATAGCGAACCACTTGCGGTGATCAGTTCAAAATTCATGACTATGACTGGTGTGTTGGTTATCCAATAAACTGTTCCCGGGGCAATTATTGACCTTTGGGCGGTAAAAACGTGTTCTTTTAATCCGGCGCTGCTCAGGTACTTACCTATTGCTTTTATTTTGATCATTTAAATGACACAGCAGAATAAGCCAGAATGTTTGCGATGGTTCAGCGGCGATGAGCCTCTTGTAAGCATTTTTTTCTGACTTTGGGCAATAACTATTTTTTTAAATAAATTATATGATCAGATACATTTTTAGATCGTCACGTCACTTTTTTTTACACGACAGAAAATTTGCCGATTTTAGCTAGCGTGTATTTTTTATTTTATTTAAAGAACATAAACATTCTTAATGCTAATATACAAAAGAGATTGAGAAAAACAGACCAGTCAACAAAATGATTAACTGATCTACTGATTTTAGTTTATATTATTGTAACTTTGACGGCTTCCGTGGTCCCGAGGCAAGACTCTCGACTCACAATCCGAAGGTCGCGGGTTCGAACCCGGCGTGTGCAAATAAATTTTATTTGATTAATTTGTGTTATTTCACAATTTATTCATTTAAAATAATAAATGGTGTATTTGCGGCACGTTCCAGAGTGGAAGATACTATCAGTATCGCCCTGGTGTAAGACCACCATTCAGAATTGAAACGTTGCTTGAAATGGCTTTAGCCGTGTTTAGTGACCAGATCTGAATAGCCAGGTACTTCCCCACCTTCCTCTTCCCTATCTCCTTCCCCTCCCTACTACCTTCAGCCTCACAACATACCCGATTGGGGATGCCATAGTCTCACTGGCTCCAGACGGGAGCAGTTGGGACTCTTGTGCGGTATTAACTGTAAAAAAAAAAAAAAAACTTATGTTATTTTTATTTATTTATATAATTTTATTATTTATTTATATTATTTTAGTTTATATTATTGTAACTTCCTTTTCGGCGTCATTTTTAAACTGTTATAAAGGTTGTTTTTAAACTGTTATAAAAACATGGGCTATGTTCTGAAATTTGTAGCAAAAATTGTACTGTTTTTACCGCCAAAAATTCATATTTCATTTTTTTAAATCCTTCATTCAAGACGTCTAACAACTAACCTACTAACGGAAACAAATTGTTTTTCAATTTCAGATGAAGCTATCATGAGTTATCCTGTCCACCGCAAGGACACTTTTTAGGGTTCTCCAGAAAACAGGTCCCACCAACTGATTTTTTCAAATTTTTTGATGAAAATTTTATGAAATAGTGTTGCAGTTTTATATGCTTCAATTTTTAAATAAATAAGTATTTATTTTTGTTATTTATTTTTGGGGTGTTATGCCGTGTTTCGTTACCTCCTTCTTTAGCCAACGTTTCGGACAGCGTTACAGCGTACATCATCAGGGCAGACGAGCAAATGATATTGGTGAATGTGTTTGCTTATGTATGTCGAAACGATACCGTGCTGCCAGCTCCATTTCTTTACGAGCTGGTGTTAGAAAAAATTCAGCATGGTTTTTTGCGTTTAGCTTTGGTGTAGCCGTCAATTACTGGATACCAAGAACTATTGAGCTTAGCTCCGTCGTCTCTATTAATTTGATGGGGTTTTTATGGATTTCAATTGCCTCCGTAATTAGGCGTTCTCTGTAAGTTTTGGGTCTTCCCAGGACTTCAGGAACAAATCCAAAGTAATGGCCGGTTCCTATTAAGTGCTCGGTATTTAATGTATAAAAAAAAGAAAATATGCTTTTTTTGTAACCTTCGAAACCCATGTAACCCTGAAACCGTAAAATAATAATATAATAAAATTTGTTTTTACTTTAAAATAATAATAAATAAAATAACATCAACTGTAAAATAAAAATATAATAAAATATGTTTTTACTTTATTTAAAAAAAAAAAAACAATTTCTTTGGTCCGCGTACAGTTCAGGAGGACATTGATTTTTTTTTAAATTCGTATTGATCTTACTTCTGTGGTTACATTTATGTAAAAAATGTAACCCGATTTCTTAATAATTTTCTCTTTTCGTGTATACAACCATCAACAATGTATTTCCTGGATTAAAGAAATGCGTCAATTTCGATAGGAAATTTTTAAGAAATTGCCATCGCTTAAAAAACTTGAAAAACAGGTTTGAACAATTACTGATGTTTCAGAAATCTCTTTTAAATAAAAAGATTAATAAAAAAATCACCATGCAAGCGGCTCATTGTTCGTAGGAAGTTGTTCCACCGAGAGATCGTATCTAACGCTTTCAATATTGGTGGAGTCACGTTTAATATGAAAAATGCTAAATTCATCAGCATGCAGCATTGTGTGTTAATTCTGCGAATCTTTTAATCCTACTTTATGCACACAACAATAATCGTATTCATAAATTCAGTCAACATGCTGTGTTACAGAAATGACAACTGCAAAACGCATGAAAAAATGTTTAAGACACTAATCTCACAGCAAGTATTAAAAAGTTTCATATACCATTCACAATGCTCTTGAATCTTATAGTACCTTGTAGAGTATTCTTATAAGCTTGTCAGCTGATTAAAATTTGATCAAAAGCAGTAACGTCCCGAGAATCCGAGTTCAATGGTTTGGTACCTGCCAAGCGTCCTACCCAACATAAATAAATATTGACGTAAATTTTTATGGACTTACTTTTATGAATTCTTTTAAAGTGTCGAAAAATCAAAATGGCGCTGATCGTCACTCATAATATGACGGCCAGCGGTAAGGCTCTTGACTCGCATTTCGAAGGTCGCGGGATCGAATGCCGGCGTGGCAAATAAATTGTATTTGATTAATTTGTGTTATTTCACAATTTATTAATTTATAATAATATATAAATTTCTACTTTTTATTATAATTTCTTCTTTTTATTTTAATTTCTACTTTTTATTATAATTTCTACTTTTATTATAATTTCTACTTTTTATTATAATTTCTACTTTTTTACTATAATTTTTCCAATTTTTAGCGTCATTTATACTTAAATCCATGTCCACACTAGACTCCATACTTCATACATCGTAACTTTTATCCTTTGGTCACCATGAGACAGGCAGCCGCCTAGTATGGTGATCTAATATTCTTTATGTAAATGTCACTAATATGTTACATGTGTTCTATAAATAAAAATAAATAAAAAAAATATAGTATATTTGCGGCACGTTCCAGAGTGGAAGATACTCTCAGTATCGCCCTGGTGTAAGGCCACCATTCAGAATTGAAACGTTCTCCACGAGACCAGATCTGAATAGACAAGTATTTCCCACCTTCCTCTTCCCCATCTTCCTCCCCTCCCCACTACCTGCATCTCCACAACGTACCCCAATTGGGGATGCCATAGTCTCACTGGCTCCAGACGGGAGCAGTTGGGACTCTTGTGCGGTATTCGTATAAATAAAAAATTGAGAAAATTTGTGGGGTTCAAACATTCCAATTCCAACCTAAGTTGAGCAAAACAAAAGCTTTATTTTTTACTCTCTTTAAATCTTCAATCGTTGCATTTGTACCACGATTTAATAAAATACTAAACAACTTCACACTTAAAAAAAACACGAAACCCTTCAAAGAAAATTACTAGGTACCTACTCATCCAACCCATCAATTTTAAATTAATAAGCACAACAGGAACGTGTTAAAAAAATAATGATTATCTCTGGCCACGAAATTTCTCTATGGCATACCTGAAGTTCTTTTTTTAAAACCAAATACCCGCCTTAACACGTCGCGCCGGTCATAATAAGGCTGAACCTAATAATAATTCATTCATTTGTTTCTATAATGATAGGCCTCTAAAATAGACGATCAGTCAATTTGAATAACAGGAGAGATTTAATCGAATATTTAGGTCTAGAATCTTCATCATTATTAAAGAAAGACCTGTTTTAGACGTGTTGGAACTGTCCCTCCATTTAGTGTGGTTATCTATACGGACACCACATTATTCATATCCTAATTAATTGGACTAAATCTATCGAGGTGATTTTGTGTAACAATTTTGTAACGATTAATTATTTTATGAGATGATTCAATGCCAACATTCATTTAGCTGCCGTGGTGATGGAGGTTTGGCAACGTTGCAGGTAGTCGTAGATTTTCAGCCATTCGAACAGTTTTCCAGTGACGTTTACGCGTTGTTGATATTATGATAAAGAATTCTTATTGAAATCCTTATTGATTCGGTTCTCAATCCTTAATTATTGTTAAATAAAACATCAAGGTAACGTTTCAACACATTTTTACAGTTAATATTACATTTAATATGATATAAACTACCATTTTAAACTCTTACAATTCTCGGCACTTCACCGCCATTAATTGCAGTGTTGTTTTACAAATTCTTTACGAAATGCACGTGTTTTATGATAAAAAAATATCGTGATTATCTTCAAGACTTGACTCAGTTTTTGGTCACCGTTCAATAAAACATCAATGTAATGTTTTTTTCATGTTTTTACAGTAAATAATCATGTGTGATATAGTTTTACACTTTTCAATTGTCGGCGTATAACCTATAATAATGCTTGTGTTGTTTTTCAGATTCTTACGAAATATACGTTGTATAAAGATTTACGGCACAAAATATTGTGATTAGAGTTTATAATCATCATTGAATAAAACAAGGTAACGTTTATTCACATTTTTACAGTAAATATTATGTTTTATTATGATGAATACCATTTGTTATGTTTTGAGAGTCAGTAACCTAACCCCTAATTATTTTTTATTTCGTCGCTACATGACTATTTTTCATAGTACTTTACACTATGTTAAACACTATTCAAAGCATATTATAAAGTAATATACAGGCAATGTTTTTTATTTCTTGTTTTAGAGAAATGAAAGAGCCTTGGAGATGTCAAACCACGACTTTAACTTGAAAAAAATGGAGATGAATCTGTTTCTATCCGTTGTGGAAGGTTTTAGTTTGAAGATATTGTGATTATGTCCACAGTTTGAAACCATTGTTGGATAAATCAAATATAAAGGTAACGTTTATTCACATTTTGGTAAATATTTAAATATACAATATAGAATTTTTATTTCATCAGTTAGATAATCATGAGAAGTAAGTATTTCATTTTCCGGAATTGGAAACTAATGCATTTTAGTAGATATTTCATTAAAAAACAGACAATTTCACATATTTTCTTCATGCCATGTTTTGATATTTTTTTTCCTTTTTTAATCAAACCCAAACTAAGAACCTATTTTAGGGTCATGTGTTAATATTTTGGATTAAATAAGAGAAGAAAAAAAACTAACCTTAAAACTTTGACATAACGAAATAAATATTAAAATTCATTATTTTGAAAACTGAAATTATTATCTAACTAATGTTAAGTGTTTTTGTAATGAAAAGTGCATATTGAGCGTGTCCCTATTAGGTAAATATTCACCCACATTTTTATAGTAACATCTAGAGTTAAACAATCAATGATGTAAATATTGCATTACGTAAACTCGTTTAACATACGTTGCTACATGACTATTTGTAATAGTATTTTACACAATGTCAAACACCATTCAAAGCGTATATTAAGTAATATACAGGAAGTGTTTTTTTTTATTTCTTGTTTTAGAGAAATGGGAGAGCCTGGGAGATGTCAAACCATGACATTAACTTGAAAAATCGAGATGAATCTGTGACGACGACACAACATTCAGCGAACATTTGCCCATCGGTGAAGTGATTAGTGACAGATGAAAGTCCGTGTGGAAGAATATAACCTAATCTACCCAAATATTTACATATCAAAACGAAAATCCTTCAGTGCGACAAGAATGTGTTTCTGAAAAGAGACATTTTTTTAAATTGTATTGAGTTGTTGACACTTTTAAAACATAATGAACGGTGAAGCCAGTATGGAAAGTACAGTAAGTCAAGTTAATATTATTATGTTTTACACTCTCCACAATGGAGCGCTTAAAACAACCCTGAAGTATAGTAGTGAGGCGTGGCACTAGCAAAAGAAGAATGAAAGTTTACTGGATGCTGTAGAAACGAGATCCCGGAGGCGAAGGATCTACAATCTGTTTTATGTCCCGTTGAAAACTCTCCAACATTATGCTCTGGCATCATGAAATATGACTGAAATTTATTTATTTCATTTATGATGTTATTTAGGGTTCCATGCCAACTGAGAATAAAGTAAACTCAACACCTCCTTGAAAAGTCATTAAAAGCTATGAAAAAAATCATTTTAAATTTGCCGATAACCCTAACCTAACATAACCTATTTAACCAATTTCTTATGTATATTTTATATCACTCTGAATTACTTATCTGAAATGGTTCTGAGTTGGTTTCATTCCGAGTTGTCACCGTTATTTAGACTACTGAATGAGATATGTGTGGTAAAACCGTGACGACCAAGTGAAATATATGAAGATCCGCAAAGAATACAAGGCTGGTGTAGTAGAACGAGCAAGATTAAGAAACAAATGCTTAGATGGTTTGGGCATGTAGAGCGTATGAACAAAGAAAGGAGTGTATTGAGAACAAGCATATGATGCGAATGTGAATGGTAGAAGAAGTCAAGGACGCCCGAGGAAGACATGTCAGATCAAGTGAACCGAATAGATAGCATGGTTGAGTCAAAATAACAGAAGGATACTTCCATTGATAATGCTTGGTGTAGCTCAGGCTCGGGGGCTCCATCGAAGCCAGGGTCAAGCTAGCCTGTCAGAAGCTGGGCATACTGTATAGGGACTGCAGATACTTCAATAGTACACAACTGCTGATCCTTACAAATCGCAAGTGCACCCCACTGTTGAATTTGGCAACCATCTCTAGTCTGGAGCCCCAAAATTTATGAAAAAAACTGCAGAAATGATTGATAATTGCAATCTTTAGAGCTCCGGCGTCAGGTAGGTATGCTGTCGATGTTCTACCGGTATTACAATGAAAGATGCTCCGAGGAACTAGCGTCATTTATCCCTTTGGCACCAGTGAATAGTATATGTTGGCGCGTACATATGATGTGTACATATGTTGGCGCGCTAAACATATGTACACATCATATGATTGTTTCTCAGGCTAAAAATAATGATAAAATGTATTTGTGAAAGATCATCCACTACGCATTGTTCGGTTGCTCAAGTTGTTTTATATCTTAATTACAGATTTCTGGCCAGTGGTTCAGTGGGCATCGCGTTTGGGTCCCACCAGGACGTCCCGTGTTCGATTCCTCGGCTGGCTAGGTCCTCCATCACAACACAAGCAACATTTTCGGCTTTCTGTGGTGGTAGTAGGAGATTTTCAAACATTGTTGGGTTATTCGTGACCCGGGAATGTTTGTCTTTCTTTTTAAAAAAATTTACAATTTTTTTTTACAATTTACAATACACTTCCATTGTATTTATATTAAAGTGAGTTATTTTATGGACAAAACTATCTATTCATTTTGCGTATGTAAACAACGGGCGCAAACAATTAATTATTATTAAGGTCATTGTCAAAAGAATTTGTATTCTACTCTTTCATAGATGGCGCGAGTATAATTATTTTACGGAAAAACGCTTTTTAGAAGTTATGCTTTAAAATAATAAGAATAATTAATTGTTCGCGCTCGTACATACGCAATATGAATAAATAGTTTTGTCAATAAAAAAAACTCAAATCTTTCAAGAGAGGCTGACAAATACAATATTGGATTGAATCACCGATGTAATATTGTATTTGTCAGCCTCTCTTGAAAGATTTGAGTTTTTTTATTGACAAAACTATTTATTCATATTGCGTATGTGCGGGCGCGAATAATTAATTATTCTTAATATTTTAAAGCATAACTTCTAAAAAGCGTTTTTCCATAAAATAATTATATGCACGCCATCTATGAAAGAGTAGAATACGAATTCTTTAGACAATCGCCTATTTTTCCGTAAAATTATTATACGCGCGCCGTCTATGAAAGAGTAGAACATGAACTACATATTCATATTATAGTCTTACCTGGATGGCGCGTATAATAATTTTATAGAAAAAACGCTTTTACATGTAATGCTTTAAAATATTAAGAATAATTAATTGTTTGCGCCCGTACATATGCAAAATGAATTGATAGTTTTGACAATAAAAAAATTCAAATCTTTCTAGAAAGGCCAAATACAATATTGGATTGAATCACCGATGCGATATTGTATTTTTTAGCCTTTCTTGAAAGATTTGAGTTTTTTTATTGACAAAATTATTTATTCATATTGCGTATGTACGGTCGCAAACTATTAATTAATCTTAATATTGCATGACTTGTAAAAAGCGTTTTTCCGTAAAACAATTATACGCGCGCCATCTATGACAGAGTAATGAATTCTTTTGACAATCACCTTTATTCCACTCATGAGGCCCCCTAGGAAAATAATTTCCCTCAAATCCTATGTCACCTTCGGGGGTGCTGTGTAGAGGGTCTTTTTGACAGGAGGAAGATTGTAGGAGGAAGAAAACACAGAGGTCGGAAAATCGTTCCACAGCCAAACTGTTGAACTTAAAAACGACCCATTCTCACGTGACAAATTTGAACCGTGTACATATGTTGGGCGCGCATTTGGCGTGTTTCCCGACTATGCACCGGTGCCGAAGGGGTCAACGACGATAGTTCCATTTTAATACCGGTAGAACAATGGTTAAATAATTTGCTTGTTAAAATAATTTAAAAGCAATAAAATAGTACAACAGCATAATTAATCTTCTACCTAAATGTTTAATCAAATAAATGTCAACCTTTCTCTTAAACATGGAAAAAAATTGTATTTATCGTAATCAGTCTTTTTATGTAGCTGGTACCCGGCATGCGTTGCAATGCCATTCAAAGAAATAAACTGATTATCCCTGCATGTCCTTTCCCATTCACCCCCCGTTCACTTTCCGAGTCCTCTTCCCCTCCCGCGTTCCCCTACCACTTTCACCGTTTTACCCCTCTCTTGTCACCCCTCCTGCGAACTCCACCTCCCCCGTTCCCCTCCTCCTCCTGCCTTTCCTCCCTGCTGCTAAAATATATGAAATACGCACATTTTCATTTATACAAATTTCTTAAGCCAGAGCTTACCATTACATATAGCTTTCGCGGGCGTGCGCACAACATGTCACCAAAGTTTCATCGCAATTGGGTCAATGGTATGGCAGCGCATAAATTCGACTGATTCGTGGACTGTTCGAAAACTCGGCTATTATGGAGAGCATTAGTTTCTATGTTCCCGATGGTTATCTCCGTCACCGACAGCATAGACTGTTTTATCTCCCGGCTTGCAGAACTAACTTGCCAATGGTTATGCCAGTCGGGAGAGCAGTCTTGTTGTTAAATTGAATCACTTTGAATATCGACATGTTTAGCATCAATGAAGCACAATTTTTGACATGTCACGACAATCACAAATATTGACAAGTTTAGCATCAATAAAGCAAGCTTTATTGCTTTATTGCTTTTAGCTTTTATACAAAATAAAAATTAATTTTTCTTAAGTTACTTAAAGATTATTCAATCTCTTTAATATCTTCAATATCACACTCTAAACTATAAGTTATTTAAGTAAATTAAAACTATAAAAACTAAAAAAATTCAACTAACAAAAATTAATACATAAACCTTTAAATTATTCATATGAATAACTTGAATAAAACTTATTAATTTATTGAGATTTTTGCCCACGTTTATGGCTAATAATTCCTCAGTTCACCCTAAGTCTAAAATTTTTTTAAATCCTAATCCTAATTTTAATGTTCCTCTATTAACCCCGTAAGTTGCTAAATATGGTATAAATCAAATTCCACCTAAAAATCTTAAAAACTTTAACTGAATTCGAAACGATATCAGTATATAAAAGTAATTTACTATCACCCCTAAAATCCCCCCTATTATAATAACCCCTAATACTAATAATTTTAAGGATAAGGGCAAATAAACAGTTATTATCACAGGCATTATTAACCAAATTAATCTGGCCCCCCCTAAAATTCTCAAGATAAATAGTGAAATTATCCCTATTACCATTAATTGATCTTCATCGTGTAAATTAATCAAACTTAAAAAGTTAAACTCTGAGATAAATCTTCAATAAAAAATTCGCACAGAATAACACACAGTTAATCCAGTAGATATGTAGCATAAAAAAAAACTTAAAATATTTAGATTAGTTAAAAGATTAACTTCCAAAATTAAATCCTTAGAATAAAACCCCGTTAAAAAAGGAAGCCCACACAGGGCTAAATTTGCAATATTAAAAATTCCACACGTTAAAGGTATAAACTTTACAGAATTCCCCATAAATCGGATATCTTGCATATCCCCAAAACTATGGATTAAAATTCCTGCGCATAAAAACAATATACTTTTAAAAAATGCATGAGCTAATAAATGAAAAAAAGCTAAATTACTAAATCCAGCTCCTAAAATACATATTATTAGTCCTAACTGTCTTAATGTAGAAAGAGCAATAATTTTTTTTAAGTCATACTCGAAATTTGCCCCCAGCCCAGAAATAAATATGGTTAATGCTCCTGTTAATATTAAAATTTTAAATAAATTTGTATTAACTAATAGAGGACTGAATCGAATTAATAAATATACTCCCGCAGTTACTAAAGTCGATGAATGAACTAAAGCAGAAACAGGAGTAGGAGCTGCTATAGCAGCCGGTAATCAAGCTCTAAACGGAACTTGAGCTCTTTTAGTTATTCCAGCTAAAATTACTAAACCCCCAATAAATATTATTAAGTTATCTTTATCTATATAATCTAAATAAAAATAAAAATTTCAACCCCCATAATTTAATATCCATGCAATTGATAATAAAATAGCAGCATCTCCTACCCGGTTAGATAAAATAGTTAATATTCCAGCATTATAAGATTTTACATTTTGATAAAAAATAACTAAACAATAAGAAATTAGACCTAATCCATCCCAACCTAACAAAATTCTAATTAAATTAGGTCTGATAATTATTAAAATCATAGATAAAACAAATAAAATTACTAATAGTAAAAATCGTACTTTATTTAAATCACCAGACATATAACTTCTTCTATATAAAATTACTATTCTAGAAATAAATATTACAGTTCTTATAAAAATTGTTGATTTTCAATCAAATAGTAATACTATAACTAAATCAGCAGAATTTACCCCGTAAAATTTATATTCTAAAAAAATAGATAAATTATTAAAAATTAAATAATTGCCAAAAATCAAACTAATTAAGGCTAATACTAGTAAAAATAATCTTGTAATAAAATATAAATTAATAATTTAAAATAACTCAGTTATATCATTAACTCCACAAATTAATATTTTAATTAAACTATTTAAATTAATAAAGTATATAATCAACCCCTAAAAATAATAAATTTAGAGGAATTCAATGAAGAAAAAGTAATAAAAACTCACGAGACTCAATTAAATAATAATTATTTAAATTTACAACTCTCGCCCCCTGCTGAACAAAAGCAAATAAATAAAGGCTGTATCCCGCTGAAAAAAAAGAAACTAACCCTAATAATAATATTAAACTAAAAGATCATGATACCAATCTTCTAATTAGTATAATTTCCCCCAATAAATTTAATGAAAGAGGAGCTGCTATATTTCTCGATAAAAATATAAATCATCATAAAGAAAGAGATGGTATTATAGAAATTATACCCTTATTTAAAATTAAATTTCGTCTAAATAAACGCTCATAATTTAAATTTACTAAACAAAATAATCCAGAAGAACAAAGACCATGCCCAATTATCACTAGATAGGCTCCTCTGATTCCCCAACAAGTTTGAGTTAATAATCCAGCTAACATTAACCCTATGTGCACTACAGATGAATAAGCAACAAGTGCTTTTATATCTATTTGAAAAAAACACATCAAACTAACTAACAAGCCCCCCAATATACTGAGTATAATTAAATAACTATTAAATCTTATATTTAAAAAACTAATAACTTTTAAGACTCGAATAATACCGTAACCCCCTAATTTAAGCATAATACCAGCTAAAATTATAGAACCAGAAATAGGAGCCTCTAGATGAGCCTTAGGTAATCATAGGTGAACTAAAAATATGGGAATTTTAACTAAAAAAGCCCCTAATATAATAATATATAAAAAAGCTCTATTTAGTCTTAAATCTCCTCAATTAATTATATAAATTATTAATGAACCCACTTCTTTATAAATATAAAAAATTCCTATTAATAACGGCAAAGAAACTACTATTGTATAAAACAATAAATAAAACCCAGCTTGAATACGCTCAGGTTGAGCTCCTCAACCTAAAATTAAATTATATTTTCTCTGAATTGTTAATTTTTATTTTGTCCTGAGGAAGGAAGGGTTCTTCTGTAACTGGTCGATAATTAAATTAAATATAGTTTTTTAAAAGAGTACGTTTGTTTTAATTTTTAGGTATGTATACTTATTTTTTATTAATACATAAAACATACATCACACTATTAAAAATCGCCATAGTTTTCTTACCGATCTGATTCTTTACTTTTTACTGTAAAGCGCCCTTATTGTAAAACCGTAAAGCATCTTTTAAAGTTTTTTTTATTGAATGTGTAACTAACTTTATATTAGCGAACTTTATTTTTAAATTTTAACAGATCCTTTTGGTATGACATCTAGCATCATAATATGCAGGTAAAAAAACTATTACATCCATTTGACAACTTTGCTGTTTTAAAAAACAACTGCTTTCTTCTGATTACAATGAATTAATCTTCAATGTGTAAAATATATATGGGGCCTAATGCTTGAAATACCTACTCTGCTAGAAATGCCTCTGAATCCCTAGGACCGGGGATGATGATTGTTCATCCATTTTGTGGCTCAAAAAATGCTGAATAAATATTTTTACTCCTACATTAGATAGGCCACAATTTCGTCAATCTAGAGCACATACTGTGGGTTTTTAGAGCATTCAAAAGAGGTAGGTTTTAGAGTACTTTCTGGTACCTATATCAAATTACCAAAACTGCCATTACATGCACTTCTAGCATTAATCCCATGTTTCCTTTTCAAAAATCCTAGTACAAATGTATGAAATATAATAATAGTATTTCATCTGCCAAATATAACATTGGTTCACCCCATAGACAAAATGCAATGTTGCCAAGTCTAGCACCAAGGCTTTCCAATGAAGATTGGCTGTGGATGATTGGTTCGTATGCGTTAATTTTAGAATGATATTAGAAGGGTACCTTACCTTAGGCAGGGTCGTAGCCAGAGTTGAATTTAAGATAGGGCAGCGGTAATTACAGGTAGGGCGCAAATCTTCTTCTTCTTTTGTATGGTGGGGGGGTCAGAGGGAGACATCTAGGGCGCAAGTAAAAATGTAACTTAATCTGATCTGGTGAATCGATTTTCGTCGTACATGTGTGAGACAATACTTAATTGGATGATCAAAACATTTAGTTATTTAACAATGATAAAGGATTACCTTGTGTTCTTTCTCCAGGTAGATGCTAGGTACACAAGTATTTGTACACAAGGTAACTTTTTTGTATGAATACCGCACAAGAGTCCCAACTACTCCCGTTTGGAGCCAGTGGGACTATGGCATCCCCAATCGGGGTATGTTGTGAGGTTGAAGGTAGTGGGGAGGGGAAGGAGATGGGGGAGAGGAAGGTGGGGAAGTACCTGACTATTCAAATCTGGTCACTAAATACGGCTAAAGCCATTTCAAGCGGGCGTTTCAATTCTGAATGGTGGTCTTACACCAGGGCGATACTAATAGTATCTTCCACTCTGGAACGTGCCGCAAATTAACTATATATATATTATTTTAAATGAATAAATTGTGAAATAACACAAATCAATCAAATAAAATTTATTTGCCACGCCGGGATTCGATCCCGCAACCTTCGGAATGCTAGTCAAGAGCTGGACCGCTGGACTACGCCGGCCGTTTTGATCATTGCTAACAATGATAAGTAACAGCAGCATCAATGGCTTTTCATTTACTAAGGTTTATATTAGGAACCAAACATAATTTGAAATTACAAAAATAAAATTAATAAAAATTCCTTCGTTAAAACAATCGATTTCTTCGATTCGACGTATCATTAAAAATACGAAGTACTTCATTTAGATCAACTGACTTGGTTCTTTTCTTTTCAAAGACCAGAAACACCATGCCTGCCATTCTTTCCCATCGACAGCCTCTGAGGCCTATTGATTGCAGTCAATGTTGAAAACGTAGACTCACACACAGCAGTGCTGCAGACTATTGTCGCCACAGATTCAAAAATGATGATATGATCCTTGATTAATTCGAAGCTGTTTAGTTCAATGTCGCTACGCTACATTAATAGGTAGTATTTTTTTTCAATCATATCAAACTATAAACAAACAGTTTACCATATAGTATATTATCAAATTCGATGGTATTTCTTAAGGTTGGGCACAGGTATTTTGAGGTAGGGCATTTCCCCATAATACCCCCCCTAGCTAGTCGGCAACCCGGGCGTTTATTGAGATCAGATATTATATATCATTGAAGAAGAAGATGGTACCAATAAAACTATACGAAACATGAAACAGAACAAGACACAGAAAAATAAAAAGATAACTGTAACTGGAAAACTAACGCAGGATCTTTAGCACCGTTGTGATTTGATAGCACTCGGGTGAAACGGAAATGACGCATTACAATATACCTACGAAACTGCGCTCATTGGCCGCTTTGATTATGATCTCACTTTTCAAAGCTCCTATTGGTTGAGATATGGATATGAAACGGAAATTACGCATTACAGAACCTACGAAGCGTCAAACTGCGCTCATTGGCTCCTTTGATTATGATCTCATTTTTCAAAGCACCTATTGGTTGAGATATGGATATGAAACGGAAATTTCGCATTACAGAACCTACGAAGTGTCAAACTGCGCTCATTGGCTCCTTTGATTATGATCTCACTTTTCAAGTCTCCTATTGGTTGAGATTGTTTTGGTGAAGTTTCGCTTCTACCGTGTGTGAACTGCACTTTATCGTACCTTGGTCTGTTTAATGTTTTGTTAAGATTTATAAGTATTATCTAATTCTTCAATGATATATTATATTGATGGATCTATCCTTGAAAAGTTATTAAAGAGTTTATTTCAAAGAAATTTAAAAATACAGTTTGTTTGGTAGAAGATTATCTTAGTATACATCAATGAGTGTTTCTTTGTTTATCCCTTGCGTTCCTATACGAATCATCCGATTGTCACAAAAATTTGGTTTTTTGATGTCCGCGTGCCCGCGGTGGTTTTTTTTATACAATAGTGAGCTCTGGCGTTATGAAATTATTTCCTTTACTATTTATCCGACTGCGATAAAACTTTGCTGAGTTGTTTCTATTGTGCACTGGTGAGTCATGGCATTATGTTAGCATCCTCAAAGATGACATAGGCCCTGAGGGAAATTATTTTTTCCTCAGGGCCTCCTGTGTGGAGTTAATGTAAAAAAAAAAAAAAAAATTATGAAATTTGTATAAAAATTTTTGAAAATTGAGTGTATTTCATATTTAGCGGTGGGGAGCGAAAAAAGGAGGGGTGACGAACGCGAGATGAGAGGGAGAAGTGGAAGGGGAACGGGAAGGGACACGCAGAGAGAAACAATTTTTTTTATTTAAGTGGCATTGCAACTGAGGAAAATAATTCCCCTCAGGGCCCATGTCATCTTTGGGGATGCTGTGCGGGGGATAGTTTTAGGAAAAAAGTGAAGGAAGTTCTGGGAAGGAAAAGGTATTAGGGGTGTGTAGGAATCTGGGGGTCAGTGAGTCCAGGAGTGACGGAAGTCCGAATCCATTCCTCCCACGGCGGTGCAAGGCGATGTTCCGAGAGAGTACGGTTGGAGAAGTCAAAGGGACTTCGTCAACCATTCTCTCCCGATCCTGTCTGCCATGCAGCTGGTGGGCAGACGTATCTGCCGCCAAGACCCGGACTAACCTCACCCCATGAGCCCGGGCAGCCCTGCTAAGTCTATGGCCGAGGTGTTGGTTATCCAATAAATGGTCCCGGGGCGGCGGTAGCCATACCCGCCTCCCAAATGTAACTCTCTCTAGTAGTTTATAAAAAATATTTGTTTCTTTAATAAGGAACTCCAGGCAACTTTGAATGTTTCTTTTTTTATTATTTTAAGCACGCTTTTAAGTAAGTACGCTCAGATAAGTGTATAATATTTGCTTTTATTTCAATTAGAAATTTTCAAGACTACTTACCTAAGTACACGATTTTAAACCAGATGACGTCAAAATCTCTCTAAAATTCTCCGCATTTGCATTGCGATCGTGGTCGAATGACGTCACGGGGGCAGTATTTTTTTTAATAATTTTTCAAATTTGATTTATTTATTTACAGTGCGAATCTACATATCGATCGTCCAGTTGATTAGTCAAACATCTTCAAATACTAAGTTTTGAGATAACGAGGACAATATTCGAATGCTCGCCATAAATCAAATATTATTTACATGTGTTGTGCATTTTACGTATTAAATATAAAATAATTCTGGATGACGTAACGGTCCGGTACATTATATGAGATTATGAAATATCTTACTTATGACCCAGACCTAAGTAACGGAAGTAACTCCATTAATGGAGGACTAAACGCCGTTGGCGCCAACAAAAAACTGTCAAAAGAAGCGAAGCTAGCCGTTCATAATGGTGTGCTGGTACCTACCCTGATGTGTGGCAGTGAGGCATGGAACTGGCAAAGAAAGGATGAAAGTAGACTGAATGCTATAGAAATGAGATCCCTGAGGCGTATGTGTGGTAAAACCATGTATTATCGTGTGAGAAATGTGGAGATCCGCAAAGAATGTAAGACTGATTGTAAGCGTAATGAGTAAGAAAGGGACGCTCAGATGGTTTGGGCATATAGAGCTAATGAATGAGGAAAGGAGTGTAAGGAGAACATATTACACAAATGTGAATGATAGATGAAGTCGGGGACGCCCGATGGAGACATGGCACGACCAAGTGAATCAGATACTTGAGTCGGGCGATGTCAAGAGTCAGTTTAATAGAAGAGCAGGTATGAGACGATGTATGAATGTGAACGAGGCAAAGAGTATGTGCCAAGATCAAGTTGTTTGGCGGTCCATATTCTCTACCTACCCCTGCGGAAACGGCGTGATGGTTAGTTAGTTAGTTATTTATAACCCAGAAAACAACAATTTTGTTTAATTTACTACAAGCTTTTCTGCATCATAATAGAGAATTCCAGTCCATTTTTTTTGTGAATAATGACCTTCTAACTTAAATAACTGCATATTTATTTTTATTTTTATAGTTAGTTTTAATAGTTAAAATAAATGTCAAAGTTTTAATTTTTCAAGATCCCCCGAAAACCACCGAATCTAGTGTGACGTCATCATGACTAACCGAAGTATGGAACTTGTAGGGAACTGGAATCAGCTGTTCGACTCCCGCCATTTTGGATTTCAGCATTGGAGCGTTTTCATAGACATTACTGGGCAATACGATCGTTTTTTGTACAGTTAAAGTTTTTGAATATTTTAAATAATATAGATAAACTAATAGAGATACTTTATTTTTGATACTGAATTATTTAGGCCTAAATAATGTTTCAATAAAAACAAAAACTATCATATGTCCAATTCTCTATAAGCCAATAACATGGAATGCCGAACGGCTTGCGTCTTCATTTCTATTGATTTCTATACAACTTTGACCCAGGTGACCCGGCGCGGTGACGTCACGCCGCCAAAATCCAGCAATAGGGTGTTTTAATGACACGTTTTAAAATGGACTTTTTAATATATTTTTTTAAAACTCTACGTTAAATATTATGTAATAAAACTTATATATTCAGAATCAGCGGATATTGGTCTATATGAACATATTTTTTTAAAGCCATAATATTTTTCACTGGAGTTCCTTATTGATTTGGAGGGTACACTTTTACACATAACTGCACCCTCAACTCAAATTTAGATTTTTCGGAGACATCTGCCTAAGCAACTGGACGATTGATGTGTGCAGTGATAACATCACAAACACCTTTTTCGTAGTTGGTCAAAAGGATATGATTAAACCATTGAGTTGAACGCCTTTATTTTGATGTACCTGTATGGATTTTTAATCGATTATTGTCGATACAATGACAATATATGATGTCGAATAGTGAGGTCTGGCCTACGTTGATAAAAAATGCTGCCTAAAATGATACAACAAGACTTTTGGTTTAAAAGCCACGAAGCCACCCATCCACAATAATAAAGACGAATCTCTCATTTCAAGTAGTTACTAAAATATGTAAATTTAGCTTGTTGTTGTCAATTTGAGTTAATTAATTGGGCCCTTAATGTTAATTGCGTTTTGTCGAAAGTCAACATGCAACTCGGAACCTGTGATTTGGGCCGGTAACTGTAATTTTTAGCTGCGTGGGCTTAATTCTAGTCACAAATAACTTGTTCAACATTCAACACGCACCCATATTATATTAGATTAATTGTTATTAAAAGTTTGTCAGTTTGTTTTAATAGTTTTTTTTTCAACTTACATTTTTAAAAAAATCGAGTGAAGTCGAAATTACAGAATTCATTGGTGAAGATCTTCTAAGAAATACCGAACAATATAAAAAAGAGAAAATGTATTATTTTTCTTAAAGAATTGTAGAAATATTAAGAGAAGCATAATCTTTGTAATTTGTAAATCTTAATTTAAAAAAATATATATATTTATTTAATATTTGTATGTTTTTACAATAAGTATACTTTTTTAACATGTTAAACAGAGTTTTAAAATGAATGTAATAATAGGCTTTCATCACCATAAAGCAACAAGGCTCTTGTGTTTGGTGAGGGAATTCAAGCTCAATTATTTGTAATCATTTGAGTAAGTAAATAATAATATTGCAACTAATAACAAAAGATATTTTAGATTATTAGATTTGTCAAAGAATTTATAAGATTTGTAAAAGAATCTATAAGATTTGTCAAAGAATCTATAAGATTTGTCAAAGAATCTGTAAGATTTGTCAAATAATCTATAAAATTTGTCAAAGAATCTGTAAGATTTGTCAAAGAATCTATAAGATTTGTCAAAGAATCTATAAGATTTGTCAAAGAATCTATAAGATTTGTCAAAGAATCTATATATAAAAAGGCAAAAGTCAGTCATATTAAATGCATGTAGGATTACGAAAGATTTTTTAAATATTTATGTTGAGGGATCAGTAGGATTTATCGGTCCAGTTAGGAGTTCTATCGAGCCGAACCCTCTGATATGAAAATATCTTGAGTCGGTGAATTATTTTCCCATTTGGTCTCTGGTAGGTTGACATGTTGTTCTTGTATTGTTTTGTATTTATTATACATACAGTGCAATTGCATAGCGTGGATTGACTCGATGATTATTTGTGGAAAAGTGTGTGGAAGGGTTAAGTTTTTCATGTGGGGAAGATTTAACCCGGACATAAAGTCTAGAGAACAGAAAAACTCGAGAAACATCAATAAATAAATTTCAAGATTTAAATGAAATATTAATAATAGAAATTAATTCTTACAGTAAGAACTTTCAGGTAATTGGAGATATCAAAAAGTCTCCCTTAACCTATCGTCGTCTCCCGTCTATCCGACCTGCCAAGCAGTAACCATGAACCCAGGTAATCCTGCTAAGTCACCAAACGTTGCGACCTACTTGGGATGAACTATGACAGGGGTGATGATTATGGTTCCCGGGTAGTAGTACCCATGCCTCTCAAAATACAATTAGCTCCACTCATCAGGAGACCCTGAGATTAAAGTTTCCCTTGGGTCCTATGTCATCTTTGGGGATTGCTGTGTGAAGGGTCTTTTCAGGGAAAGGGGGGAAAGGAAGTTCTGGGATGGAAGGGGTTGGTAGGAATATGGGGGTCAGCGTGTCCAGTCCAGAAGTGATCTCAGCGGTGCAAGGCGATGGGTCAAGAAAATCTCGCTGGAGGAGTCAAAGAGTCTTCCTCAACCGGCCGAACAGACGCATTTGCCGTCAAGATCAGGACAAACCTCACCTCGTGAAACCAGCCACCGTATATATATCTCAGCCACCAAACGTGTTTGCAAAGATAATATCTTTAGAAGTTTGTTATCCAATGAATGGTTCTCTGGGAGACAATAATGCGGTATGCATACCAACCTTCCATAATAAAATTACTGTATTTTTATTATAACTTAATGAGTAAAACCTGAAATTGTAATATTTAATCACGTGATTAAATAAAGACTGAAGGCAAGTTATAAAAAAAATAAAAAATCTTTCATCCTAGACTTGCAGAAAAGTCAATAGAAGTCGCACTTTAAATAAAAGTTGATACTTGTATCCAGGACACTATCTAGATAGCATTTAGTTCGAGAAGATTGTTGCAGACATGCTTAAAAATAGCATACAAAAAAAAGTGAGTTAAAGAAAATGAAGGTATTGTTGATAGGTCTAGTTAAACATGACTGAAGGGGATAGGGTCCCATTAGCTCAGTAGTAGAGCAACGTTCCGGCAAAGCAAAGATCCTGGGTTCAGTTTCTAGACGCGACCGTAAATTTTTCTGATTTTTCTGTTTCAAATTTTCGATTGCGTGCCGATTATATTATCTTCAGTGAAGAGATTACTGTAATAATTGATTTCACAATTGATGACGATGGTGTTCAAATATTCAATGTGATCATCCACTTGATTCGCCGTTCAAGATGGCCCAGCAATAGCTCTTAAATCCCTGTCCGAACATTGTTCTTTTATTGGCTTTACAGGTTGTACAGTTTATTTGTTTCTTGTGCAAATTCTTCATTAATAATCTTCAGCAAGACATGCAGCGGTGTTATTGATGGTGTCATTAGACTATGTCATCTGCATAACTTAAATCATTAAAAATAGGAAGTACGAATGATCAATACAGCTAACATTGTGTACAATTGAACAGGTCATCTCGGGTAGGGATTATTATTTTATTTTATGAATTGAGCGAAGGATTAACGAGCCATGACAGCATCTCCAAATATATCCTGGGAGGACGCCAACAAAGTACTAAAAGTAAAGTAAATAATACTAGCACTGACATTATAGAAAAGGCAAGCAAAAAATGGACCGTATAGAATAAGATAACGATAACGATATATTAATAAAAACATTCACAAAAATATAATTGAAGAAAAGCCTTCTCTTCATCTAGTTATTTTATATGAATACCGCACAAGAGTCCCAACTGCTCCCGCCTGGAGCCAGTGAGACTATGACATTCCCAATCGGGGATTGTGAGGCTGAAGGTAGTGGGGAGCGGAAGAAGAAGATGGGGAAGAGGAATGTGGGAAGTACCTGGCTATTCAGATCTGGTCACCAAACACGGCTAGAGCCATTTTAAGAAACGTTTCAATACTGAACGGTGGTCTTACACCAGGGCGATACTGAGAGTATCTTTCACTCTAATGTGGGAGTTAAAAAGAAGAGAGAAACTGACGAAGAAGATCGGTTGATTGAATTTTATTTTACCTGTATTGTATTTTATCAATGATTTTTCTCTTGATGACTCGTCTGCCCTGATGATGAACACTGTAACGCTGTCCGAAACGTTGGCTAGAGAATGAGGTAGCGCAACACGGCATAATACCCCAAAATAAATAGCAAAAATACTTTTGACCGTGAAAACCTAAAATCATACCTTTCTCTTGATGAGTTTTCTATGTTTCACTTCATCACTAAACAATTGCGGAGAAAATCCAATGTAGTCCATTCCGTCCAGTAGATCAGTTTCCCATCTTAAGGGTCTACTATTCGTGAACACAGCGCTGAAAAAGAAGAAGATGGAGAGATATGTAATTACGAGTGTTGGACAGAGCGCGCTAATATGGTTAGTCGTAGAATAGCAGCGAAAATTGCGAAAAAGCTTAATAAAACATGACTCGTTTAAAATAGAGCAAAAATCTCGCGGAACGTATCTTAAGTATCGTTCAAAGAAACATTGTGAATTTTTTCACAAATATAACTTGTAAAATAAAAGAAATAGACTTGTTTAAAATAATTTTCGGAGCATACTTTGCGATTTTTTTCTATCGAGGGAATTTCATATAATTTGCGTTTCGGCGTGGAACGTATCTAGATATTATCTTCAAAAATAACATATTTTTTTAAGAGCTTAAAAACTTCAAATGTTTAAGGGAGATATGTAAGAAATCGGTCGAAATACGAATAGTAGACCCTTAAATAAAAGAGAATCAATTATATTTGATATATACTAACCAGGGTGTTACGGAACGTAATTGACTTACTTACTGTACGTAAGTGATTCCTGTGGATGAAAATGTGAATGAAAATTTGTTCTCCGGTGACTTTTTTTGGTTTTTTTTTTCAAACCTAACAACAACAAAAAATTCTTCCACGTGTCATCACTGGTCATTCAGCCGAGTAACCGTTCAACCCCTCACCCCGACCCTAACTGTCCTATACTTATAAAACGTTACTTACGTTAAAGTAAGTCTTTTTAAAGTAAATCTTTTATAATATTTTGTTTCCTTTTACTCTACTCTCATTCAATTTAGCTTCATAACTCGTGGTTAAGGGAGTAGTATTATAAAATGCCAAAGAATATAATGTTTAGTACTTATGTGATATGTAAACAACATTCAATTCAATTAAATAACTACGAACGTAATTCAACAAATGTTATTTTAGAAAAAAAACGATAGTAATAAGCAAAATGTAATATGTATGCTAGGTAGTGTAGATAAAGGGACAGTGTATCACATCATGGCCACAATACATCTTAAAATGCAAAAGATATGGAGTGACAGAGGCATAACGAAAACCACCAAGACGGTCCAGTCCGCGCGAAGATTTTCCCCATATTTCTAAAGGGCGTGGAAACATGGACTCTTAGAGCCAGCGAAAGAAAGCGGATAGACGCCCTCGAAATGTGATGCTGAAGAATAATGCTCAGAATTCCATGGATAGCCAAACGCACAAATGTGTCAATTCTGGAAGAGCTAGGCATCCACAACAGGCTTTCAACTAACTGCCTATAACCTGCCTATTTTAAGATTGTTTGGAAACGTTGCTCGCCAAAGCGGTAACTCCAAATTGGAGAAAGAAGTTACTGGTAAAGTGGAAGGCAGTATGGGAGTTGTTTCCAACTCTCATAATATTAAATGTAATGAGAAGGGTTCTGTTTCAAATAAAAGAAGATTGGCACTCACTTGGATTTATTGATTACAAGGATTACTAATTGACAATTAATAGAGTTTTTAATAGCTGCACGGACTGTCACGGAGTGGCCGGCCGCGAATCGTCTCTCTCCACCTCTCGTCCCCTCGATGGTCGGGTGTCAACACTCCACAGCAGAAAAGGCAAAGGAAAGTCACCAATGCGTTGGAGAGACAAAGCCCTGCGTCGGTGTCCGCAGCTCTCCACGCAGCCAGAACCGCGAGTCGCGTCCCCCATGGAAGTTGGAGTTGAGACGATCCTCAGCAATGAAGAACCGACTTTAGAAGAAGATACCACTTTTCAAGGTCACGGAGTTGTTATTTTAATATTTTTTTTGCATTGGTAGAACATGTGAGTTTTCCTGAAGATTTCTCACAGAAAGCACGTGTGTCGTGCTGTGGTTGCTCGGATGCCCGCTCAGTTATTTTGTTATTTAGCATAATGTAGAAGCAGTAATATCGGTGAATTGGGTGCAGGTAAATGTGGACGTAAGAAAATGGTGAACGACTCAATGTACGCAAGTGGATATTAATTCGAAAATAGACTTTTCGAGTAAAAACCATAATTGAATTAGTCCCGCTGACATCTATATGTACATCTACATCTGTACGTATTACAAATGAAATATCTCGTTTTCAATGAGTATGTCGCCGACTTAACGATTTATTGATTTTCACTACACTGATACTGGTTCAAGAAGGGAACATTGCTTTCTTTCTAAAATTGTACGTGATTATCAACAATGATAATTTCGTTGGTGTAACTTGGGTTCAACGACCAATAAAACTGGTATTTGCTTTGATTTTAAAAATTGAAACTGATTGTCGGAAAGATTCAGACTAGCGATAAAGTGGGTATCAAAATTATTTTATTAATTAATAATAAACTGTCTTTTTGATATGTGCACTTCTTTTGTTTAAATTTAGGAAAGGTGTTGTAATTTTAAAAATTTTCGAAATGTGTATTTTCGATCATCTTTTGATCCTTTGGTAAATATTATCTCCTATCTATATATTAATACGCAAAGCAAAAACTTTGTACCCCTTTTTACGAAAATTGCGCGGACGGAGGAGTATGAAATTTCGCACACTTATCGTTTATACAGAGAAGGAGTGCAGAAAGCTAATATGTTTTTTAAATTATGCATAAAAAATACATTAAATCAATAAAAAAAACATTACAATTATGGTCGAATTTCGACCATTGGGCGACCACTGGTTACTCTAAATACAGCTTCGTAAATCCTCGATTTATAATAACCCGGTTTTTTTCACGGGTCTGCGCTAGATTTAATGTAATCCTAAAAACAGATTTATTATTATGTATTGAAAAAAATATTAATGTATTATATTTTCCCACTAATTCGTACTGGAAAACGTGAATACCTCAATATCACTTATTGGAACGCCTTGTTACTGTCTTAAAATGGTGTTCATTATGTAAAACTTCCTATGTAGGCACCGTGCTTTTTTTCTAATGGGCATTCTTCTGACAGTGGGGTTAACGGCTGTAAGATGGTTAGTAAGTACTACGGGCATTAAAGGTACCTTATTAAGTCAGGTACCTACGCCTCAAAAATCAGTATTTCATAAAGTATTGCTTCACTTTCGCTTTACCCCCCAGAATACTGAGTGAAAGGGACAAAAGCACATCAGGCTGATAACACCTAAATAAAATCGTCAACATCGAGGTTTGGTGTTCCCCATTCATTCCTCCAAAATTGAACCAATTTTTAAGATTTTTTTGCCAAATACAGTTGGCAAAAATATAACCGATGTATCGGAAGAAAATATTTTATGTCTGTCCATTTTGCTTTTTTTTGTGTCTTTGTCTAGTTTGTACACTGAACGTCTGTTGATGGCGTTCAATCAAGGCAATTTTAACGATTTTTGGAGGGTCCTAACTCCTATAAGAACATATCAAAAGAAAACAAAACGTACCGTCACACTAGTGGTCAAAATCTACATTATATTAAAAATAAACATTTGCACTAGTGTCAATATCTAGAGAGGATATTGGTGGAAAAAACGTGGGAATGGAAAAAACGCCGCCCGGTACCCTCTTAAGGAGAAGATTAATGCTGTATCACCAATTTCGAATAATCTTTCCTTCGAATCGTTTTATTTATCAAAATTTATCAAAAAATGTGCTCTGGATAAATTGAAGCTTTTCCCACCATTTTCATTGGAGTAGAAATAAAAATAAAAATGGTAATTAAGATAATTTAATTAAGATTTATAAAAAAATAAGCGTAAACCACTAAAAATGTATTTTTTTCAATTTTTTTATGAGAAAAACTCTCTTTTTATAACTTTTGAAGGTTATTCCCATCAACGTAATATATCATTGAAGAAGAAGATAACACTTATAATCTAAATGAAAATATGAAAGAAAACAAGACACAGAAAAATAGAAAAAGACAATGGTCGCAACTGGGACTCGAACTGGGTTCGAGTCTAACCGGGACGTGAAAAATTGAATATTCATTTAGACTTTCATAAAGTTCCATATGAATAAATTCGGATACATTTATCCGAGACGCTATTCAGGTTACAAACCAATTCTTAGAATGATTGTTTCCAATAAAAAGAGTAGTTGCCTATAATATGGAAAAAGAACTAGTTGGAGATAATATTAATGATTCTAAATATTTGAAATATGAGATTGACAAATATGACGGATTGACAGAAAGTGGCAATAGCGAAATTGGAAAACGCGCACGTCCCGGTTAGACGAGAGGTCTGGGTTCGAGTCCCAGTGTTATCTTCTTCTTCAATGATGTGTATTTTTTCATTACAAATGTACGAAAGCATGTATGAAAAAACTTTTTTTAAATACTACTTTATGGCTAAATTTATCTATGACAGTTTCATTTTCTTTTTACAAAAGTATTCACAAAATATTAAAAAAAAACAACTTTGGCCCTTGAAATTGTGACCCCTAGACTCCGTTTGTCAAGCGATTTTTACGTCTATTACCTATATTCGTGGCGATATATGGAGGCGTTCAAGTATTTCATGACACAATTTTTGAAGATTTTTGACCCTCCCCTCCAGGTAACGAGCCGTAACTTTTTTCTGTGCCCTCGTAAAACATAAACGGAAAGGTTGCGAACTAGGAAGATTTTAATTTCCTAGTTTTTTACATAAATAAAAAAAAAACATGTTACGTAACGGCTTGTTTGAACCCCCCTCCCGCCCCTGTAATGCACGGTAACGTTTTACAAGACTCCACCTCCCTCCAAATTGCGTTACGTTATACTTGAACGGCCCCTAAGTCACTAAAAATATGTACATTTTGGCTTGTGGCTTCTGCAACGCAATGTTTCGATTCCGAATGCCGACCTCTCACCAAAAACAGTGAACAAACTACATAAGTACTAAATTTCATAAACGCCCAATCTTGAACCCGCGACCTCTGTGTCCAGAGCCAAGTAGCTAAACAAGCAGTAATAACGTGTCTCCACGGAGTCATGGCTCCGTGGGATTTTAGCACGTACCCGATTCGCTTGAACGTTCAATTTACATTAATGTTAATGAGGCGGTAAAGCAATTAAAGGCTGAAAAGTTATGGTTTTGATCGCGTTTACCAGGGAAGAGCAATCTACACATCTGTAGGTCCTGCACCGATTCATTGCTGGAAGCTTAGTGAGCGTTGGGATTATTACATTAGTAATTATAATTAATATTTTATTTACTCCACATCCTTGTGTTTATGAGGACAACACTGACAGACCCTTCTCCCCTCGGCATCCCAATTTTAAGGAATTCAATGCTTTATATAATTATAAAAAGGATAAATAAATATATTTTTAATTACTTGTACTGCTTTCAATCCAGTTCTAAAAACTCTGTAAGTATTATTTATTTATTTTATTTATTTATTTATTTATTTATTTATATACGCCTATTTAGGCTTTTACATATATATATATATATATATAACAATATTTATGAATTATACTTATAAATAGTGCAGGAAATAACTATTTAAGACAATTGCACAAAAATAATTATAAAGTAACAACATTATTGAATTAGATCCACACAGTATGTAGGTACCAAATATTTAGAAAAAATATTTAAAATATAAAAATCCAAAATAGCTTTTTTCTTTATGCAGACAAAATACAAATAAATAGCTTTATCAAGGTATTCCCATACTTGATAAAAAAAACTTCAATAAAGTATGCTTATATATTGAAATTGATGTACTAAATATATCAACAACATCGGAGTATTTGTTTCCTAGCTGTTGAATCCGTCGCATAGGAGTGTAATATTGCGATGTTGAAGTAGAGTTGTCACAATAATAAGGTCGGTACTGTCTTGTAACTGACCTGCCTGGAGTGTGAAAAGAGATCACATACAATAAATCAGGGGTATCAAACATTGAATTTACGATTTTATATAAACAGGTTAGATCGGAAATGATTCTACGATCAGATAATTTTATTAAATTTAATGAACAAAGTACATTATCGTAATTTGGCATTCTCTAGGAATGCCCATTTTAAAATTTACATATCTTAAAAATAAGTTACTAAAATTACAAAAACCTACCCAGCCAAAGGATACACAATATCTAAATTAAACAACAACAAAAAACTATATGAAAACTCACTCAAATGAAAAATAGTTCAAAGAGAGGCAAGAGACAAAAAGAGATATAAAAACCAAAGTAATATTAGTTTAACAATAATTGTTAGATATTTTTTAGCAATAGCAGGATGTATATATTTAGCAATAGCAGGATGTTCGACCAGTCAGTGATTGAGTGGGCATCGCGTTTGGGTCCCACCCGGGCGTCCCGTGTTTGATTCCTCGGCTGGCTAAGTCCTCCATCACAACACAAGCAACATTTTCGGCTTTCTGTGGTGGTAGTAGGAGATTTTCAAACTTTGTTGGGTTATTCGTAACCCGGGAATGTTTGTCTTTCTTTTAAGTTTAAGATAGTTTAAGTAATTTTCTGAATCCGTAAAAATTTCAGGCGAAAATGTCTACTTCAGCACACTTATATTTTGTAAAGTCGACATGACATATAAACGTATTTAGTAAAGTCGACATGACATATAAACGTATTTAGAAGATGTATGTATACAGCATGCTGTACATGGATTTGGGAACGTTTGTTATAAAGACCGAAAGCTCTTTCTCTTCAAATATGTTAACTTCACAGACCATGTAATTTCAATCATTCATAATCTTTAAAGTAGTTACACGCTAAACTTTAAGACCGTTCTGAACTTGGTACATTCCATTCTCGCTCAGTTACTGACTTTACAATGAACGTAAGCGAAAGAGATGCGCAAAAACATACGTGCGACAGAGAAAGACGTGGGCGGGGGGAATATGCCATTTTTTTTGTTCCGAAACTCGCCTTTTGCGAGGATTTCTGATCAACGTCAGGCCGGTCTTAAAGTTTTGCGTGTACTATACCTTTGGCCATGGGTGTAGGCACAGTGGAGCAAGGTGGGGCGTTTGCCATGTATTTTGTCTTTTTTACATACTTCATAAGGAAGTTGTATCGGGAGCCATATAAAAAAACATTTGCTTTACATGGATCATTATTTTCGTACCTACGGTTTCACGCAGAAAGTTGCCGTTAGAGAAGAATAATATTTTGGGATTATTAAAAAATGGCAACCATACTACTATAGACAACGTGAAAGAATCAATCATTTGCGTGTTGCGTTGCCGTCAACAAATCATCAAAAAGTCATATGAAATTCACATTACCGAACAGTATAACATACTTCACAATCAGTATAAACACTGATTTTAGCCTTTCTATCAAAATTTCATTTATAACGAAACAGACATGCAAAATTTTCACACATTATGTGTAATTTCGTTTAACGATGACAGTCGATAGATATCAAATAATGTCTACCATTTTAAACTGAACGAAAATATCAAAATACAACACGACGCCACATTGATTATTATGAACCATTCTAAACCCTCCAGTGTCCTTGTATTCAGCGTTTGTTAGCATACATATTTACTCTCAATAAAAAATATACAGTACTTACGTAAAAAAAAAAATAATTTGAAATAATTTCTCTCAGTTATTGCCGAATCTAAAAAGAAACAAAAAGTAAAAGATTAGAATAAAATTAGGGCTGACTCTCATCACAGGGCTGTCTCATCGTGGGTGACGCAGATAACTCAACAATGTACCACTTCATCGCTCCTTTGAAAAGTCATTAAAAGTGAAGAAAAAATAAAACTAGGTTAAATAGGTTACGTTAGGTTAGGTTATGGGCTATTTTTATTCATTTTTTTCACTTTTAATGCATTTTCAATTGAAATGCTATTTTGTTGAGTTGTCTTGGAACCCCATCGTGAATATTGGTTATAATTGGAATTTATTTTATGTTGGCAATAAAAATTAAAAATATGAACCAAAGTCTTGTTTTTTCACATTGCTCTGGGAAATCTTAAAAGTTGATTAAAAAATTGTGGCGCGCCGCTGGTACCTACCATCATTCCTTTGCTGACCGCTTTTTCAGGATTCTAAACCATAAAAAATAATCTTTATTGGCTTTATCTTTGTTTCAGGTTCATTTTAGTATTCTTTACAGAGCTTTTAATGCTGGTATTGAAGTCGGCAATAAAATGTAAGTAGGTATCACTTTCCTAATTAAAATTAAAGAGAAAATATATTATCAGTACCTACTCATCAACTTTTCACATTATATGATATATATATATATATATATATATATATATATATATTATATAGGGTGTAACAGCATTAACCCGAAGGAGATCGAGATAGATATCGGGCGAGATCTCCTGTCAGATTTGTGTAATTTTCTACGGCTGTTAAATGAATAAATAATCATGCATACTTGCAGGAATTCGTGTTTAGAACGATATAAACTAAAATACGGGACAGCTCACAGCTAAAATTAGAATAGAATATATAGAAAAAGCAAATAACAGCCGTAGAAAATCGCACAAATCTGACAGGAGATCTCGCCTGAGATCTAAATCGATCTGACAAAGATAGAGAATGGCTCTTCTGAACATATTTGGAGTTCAAAAACTAAATGTCATTTTGCCGTCAATACATTCTATTAATAACAAAAAATCAGAGTGTGCAATCGCACGCGGTAAAAGTGAAACCTTCAGAAAACTAGACAAGTGTGGGGAGACTACGAAGCACCGCACAAAGGGAAGACTGATAGGCTACGAAGCATTTTACAAAGAGGAGACCGATTATACTTATCATCTCTCGCAGGCTGAATCCTATATATATATGCGTTTGTCTCTTTTTAGTGCCGCTGTTTTTCGTTTCTTCGAGCTTCAAATCACAACGGTGCTAAAGAAGTTTTCACTTAAAAAACAAATGAATTTGTACACATCGCCACAATTCAGCAGCCACATTTTTTTAATCACACATGACCACTCTCCTACTATTCGCGACGAGATCATTTATTTATTTATTTATTTCTATATATTACAGTATTTACCTATAGATCAATTTCGAAAACATTTTTACATAATATATTTTGTAATTTTATTGTTGGGTGTAAGGTAGGTTTGTGAAGGTGAAACTGTGGATAGGTATTGTTGTATGTTTCGTGAACACCTCACTAGGAAAACCTGTGCTGAGGTGTTTACGTGTTTCTTTATGTTTATGTATGACAAGTATTTATTTGTTGTAATAGAAAGTTTTATATGAAATTTTTTTTTTTCAAATTTTAATATTTATTTTACATTGGTTATTTAGAAGAGCAAAAAAAAGTATTTAAATATATTAGAGGAATATAAAAAGTATATAAATATATACATATATAAACATACACATACATACACATCCATAAAAATACATGTACCTGCACACATGCATATATAAATATATATATACATACGTATACATACGTAAACATACGCATACACATTCACATACACATACCTATATATACACACATATATAAATTGTAAGTGTATGTATAGTTGTTGGATACTTGAAAAACTACTTAATTTTTAGGTTTATTCAATTTTATACTTTTTATAGTTTTGTTACGTTTGGTTGGGAATAATAATGTTTTGTATAAAGTTAATATCTTGATTTTTAATCCAGTCAGTGATATATTTTTTATGAATGTTTGTAGATGTATTTGCAGATAATATTTGTTTCAAAGTAATGGGCACGCAATTAAAAAGTTTGGTTGCATAATACTGAAAGTGTCTTTGTCCATGTGTGGTGTGGGTTATCGGTATGTTCAGTGTTTTATTTGTTGAGGACCTGGTTTTTGGTTGAATTGGAATGTGTTGTTTGTTTTGGACAAGGTATATTATAGCAGATTTGGCATAAAGTTGTCTTATTGACATGACTTCTAATGCTTTGTAGATTTCGCTAGAATCTGTGTGAAATGGTACTTGCAGGATGAGTTTAATTATTGCTTTTTGTATTTTTTGAATTGGGTCAATTGCTATGTTTGTAGCACTTCCCCAAGCTAGTATTCCATATGTGGCAATGGATTGACAAAGTGCAAAATAGATCGATCTTAGTATTATTAGTGGGAAGATGTTTTTAACGTACTTTATTAGGTGCATGACTCGTTTCAGTTTATTTGTGATGAAATTAATGTGGTCAGTCCAGCGTAAGTGTGAATCAATAATAACCCCCAGGTATTTTGTATGTTTTACCCTTTCTATATGTTCGCACTGGCAGTTGGATAAAGTACAGTCATGTTTAATCAAGCCTATGTTTGATGGAGGTTGACCTCTTTGTGTAATACTATGAGTTATATATTTTGTTTTGATTGTATTAACTGTAAGAGTATTACTGTTTAGCCATTTTTTGACGATTGATAAACTTTTTTCGGCTATTATAAATACATCTTTCCATGTGGCTGCTTGACAGAGAAGAACTGTATCGTCAGCGAAGGTTACGATTTTACCTTCAATTTTAATGTCGCACAGTTCATTTATATAAATGAGGAATAATAAAGGGCCAAGTACACTCCCCTGTGGGACTCCGTACGTAATTGAAAGTGGTTCACTTGTCTTGTTGTCAATTTTTACTTGTTGCGTTATGTCAGACATGAAGCTTTTAATTAAATTGAATTCTACTCCATTAATGCCAATGTTTTTTAACTTCTTGAAAAGTTTTTTATGTGAAATTGTGTCGAAAACTTTACATAGATCTAAATAAATAGAGATAACTTTTTTTTTAGCGTCTAGATTATGTGTAATGAAGTCCGTTACGGTAGCTATTGCATGTTCTGTGCTCCTGTTTTTCCTGAAGCCATGTTGGTTTACCGAGAGTATTTGTTTTGCTTCTAAACAGTGTTTGAGCTGTTTTTTAATAGTTTTTCCAGGATTTTCGAAATGGTATTTAGTAGCGTAATGGGTCTGTAGTTGTTAACATTATTTTTTTGTCCTGATTTGAAAATTGGAATAATAAGGCCTTTTTTTAGTAAGCTAGGAAAAATTCCTTCTTTTAGACTACGATTAATTAAATATGTGAGTGGTATAAGTAGTTGTTGGCTTAATGTTAAGATAGTTTTAGAGTGTATACCATCAGGACCCGCAGTATTGTTAATCTTTAGTGAATGAATTATTTTATTGGTATCTTCTATTGTAATATTTTGTAATTTGAAGTGTCTGTTAAAATTTTCATTGCTTATGTTAGATGTATTGTTTTGAGGTTCCTGAATATCTTGGGGAGGCTGGGTAATTTTGATATTTTCAGCTAGGCTAGCTCCAATATTTGTGTAGTGTTTGTTGATGTAATTAAGGATACGTGTAGGGTTGTCATGAAAGTGGAGTTCTTTATCATCGATGAGTAGATTTTTTATGGTATCGTCTTTTTTCTTCTGTGAATGCGAACTTTCCCTCAGAATTGACCATACGCTTTTAGGGTCTTAGTTTGATGTTATCAGTTTGTTTCTATAGTATAATTCTTTGGCTTTACGTATTGTTAAAGAACAGATGTTTCTGTACCTTTTGTAGAAGAAATATAGCGAGGTATTATATGGGTTCAGTTTGACTTGTTTGTGTAATTTGTCTCTTTTTTTAATGCTATTTATGATGCTTTGGGTAATCCATTTTTTAAGTCTTATTTTACGGTGTGGAATAGGTATGCATACCGTTTTGGTATTTTGGGTGATGAGAGTTTGTAGGTATGTTAAAAAGAAATTCCAGGCCTCTTCTGCCGAGTTATATTTTCTAAGATGTTCCCACGTTTTTATTTCTAAACATTGTTTTAGGTTAACGTAATCAATTTTTTATTTGTGGTATAATTTTGGAAAGTTGAGTTTCTAGTTAGCAAAGTTAGGCCTATCATAATTGTGTAATGATCTGTGATTGTGGATTCGTATACTGCACTACATATTGGACTTTTTGATTTTACCATAAAGTGATCTATACATGATTCTGAGTCTTTGCTTACTCTGGTAGGAGTATTAATGATGCTAATAATGCCGTGTTCCAGAAGCATCAGTTGGTAATCGATATTTTGAGGGTGGCCATTAGGAAGTATATTTATGTTTAGATCACCAGCTATAATGATGTTTTTGTATGAAGTGAGTTTTTTTAGGTGAGTATCTAAAGCTATTATAAATGGTGTAACGTTATGTGTGGATGGTGGTCTGTATAGGGCGAGAACACACGTATCTGAGTCGATGATTATTTGTAGACAGTTAGTATTTATCAAGTCGATTTCTGAAACAGAGGCGTTAAGACTATCATGTATGTACACAACAATCCCATCATTTTGATTTTTGTTTTTTAATGTGTGATACTCAGTATAATTTAATTTATGTTTTTTTGTAAAAGCGGTTGATATCCAACATTCCGTTAGGATTATAATTTTGAAATCTGTATTAAAGTTGTGTAAGAGTATGTCAAGTTCGTCGTAGTTACGATTAAGTGATCTTATATTTT
This sequence comes from Glyphotaelius pellucidus, assembly GCA_936435175.1. Classification (NCBI taxonomy): domain Eukaryota; kingdom Metazoa; phylum Arthropoda; class Insecta; order Trichoptera; family Limnephilidae; genus Glyphotaelius; species Glyphotaelius pellucidus. The sequence goes on from OW386554.1 coordinate 31,049,584, forward strand.
GATTAATTAGTGTCAGAGAATCTGGATTGTTAAAAATATCATCACATACTTTAGGGTCGTTGGTTATATGATGTTGGTGAGAGCTATTTAAGTTCATTGAGAGTAGATCAGCCATGATGTTGTATAAATCCGGATAGTTTTGTTATGAGGTCTGAGTGAGTTCTTCATTAGTTACATAATTTTTTTAAGTCATTTTCGTGTTTTATTTGTATAATTTTTTCCCCTGGCCCTTTCCGGAATAGCAGTTTTCCGAAGTTTTTGTCTTTTGCTGATTGCTTCGTTTTCCAAAGTAATTCTTTGTAGTACGGTGTAAGTACTTCATCATGTGATACACGATATCATGTGATACACGTTTTGTTGCCGTGCTGCTAGAAAGAGACGGAGTGCTTATAACGTGACCCGCCGCTAGGCTACAACCGACCACTCAGTTACGACCTGTGATGGAAAAATATTTTTAAAGTTTTTACTGACGGGATAGCGTCTTATAAATCGATGAACGCCGGCTGCACTCACGAAAAGCATTACTCATTGTCACGTTCCGCCTGAGCCGAGCGTGCAAGCGAGAGCGCGGAACAAGCGATAGAGAGGCACGATCGGCCTAAGCGTTCGGCTTGTGACTGTAAAATTCTATGTAAAAGTTTTCTTATGACGGTATCACGTAAAATTATCGTCCGTAAACCGACTTTACAGTCAACCAATTTTTTTTTAAATTTCATCGGACAGCAAAATCACATATTTTTGCATTTTTACTCCAAATACGCTCAGGAATCGCTGGTCAAAATCCTTCAGGAATGTGCTGTTACACCCTGTATGAACTCATTATACAATCATGAACATCAATACATAAAATACTACTGTGTTAAAATATTATTACATTAAAATTATTGGGAACACCTTACCAGAGGCAATAACATCCACGATACTGGAAAGGCCACTACATATTTATATCAACTAATGGGTTTTACCGATTCCATTTTGATTTATGACAATAAACAAGCAACTACAGATAAATATTTCAAATCAAACGATAGAGATGATAATATTTAGTGATGCGGCTATTACAAAATAGTGTTACTTAAATTAGTTAACAACAAATTACAATTTGTTATAATATTTCGCTTGTTCGTTACTAATTGAACGTCAGGTTTTTTGTTACGGGCACCAATTAATACCTGCTTGAAAGTATTTCGGTTGGGAGAGTCGAGTTTTTCAAACGAATCGCAAATAAACTCAAGTGTTTCTCGAGAATGTTGAATCAATGTGCTTACCAATTAATTATTCTCACTTATCAGTAAAATGTTTATAATGATAAACGAAGAGACGGACCTACAACAATTTATGCCCGGAGCAGAAAATGTAAATGGCTTTGAGCTTGGAGTTTTGAGCTTTGAGTTTTGTGCTTTGAGCTTTGAATTTTGAGCTTTAAACTTTGAACTTTAATCTTTGAACTTTGAGCTTTGAGTTTTGAGTTTTGAGCGTTGACTTAAACAATTCAGCGGTATATCACCATCATCTTGATAGCTTATACATAGGACAACGAATATTAATAAATAAACAACATAAATACTTGCAGTAGGTAGAAAACTCGACTAACTTCTCCGACATAGGGGGTATTTCACCATCCTCCTCAAAGCTTATCCTTACACATAACGAATATTAATAAATAATCAAATTAATACTCGTAACTAGTAAAAAAACTCGGCAAACTTATCCTATACGTAGCCATTATTCATAGGTTCAAGTACCGAATCGTAAACAGACTTTTTAAATAAATAAATCCTGTATAATTAATCTAAAATGCACGTTACCGTATGAATAATCTACAAGGAGGATGGTGAAATACCTCCGAGGTTATAGCCACTATTCATAGGTTTCAGTAGATACCAAATAGTAAAATCGGATTTTATAAATAAGTAAATCTAAAACATAAATACGTCATCCTCTGCATCAGCTGTCAAAAGGATGTGAAATAGGTTCATCACCATTATCTACTATACGTACACCAGTAATGATGAATGAAGTAGATATAGGGTGTTAAGGGGCGTACTTTATTTAACCAGTAATTCCTGACATTATTTGAAGTAAAAATGTAAATGAAATTTTGGTCTCCGATGATATTTTAGATGTTTTGTTTCCTTCTTAAAACTTTTAAATTCAGTTAAGTATTGAACAGGGAGGGTGGGGATAAGGGGTTGGGTGGTTACTCGGCTGAATGACTATTGAATAATGTATTGAAGAAAAAAAAATGAAAAGAAACACCAATAAAGACATCCGGAGACCAAAATTTCATTTACACTTTTTACTACAAATAATGTCAGGAATCACTGGTTAGAATAAGTCGATTACGTCCTTTAACACCCTGCTATTTATAGATAATACCCAAGGTTCGTAGAATATATATTTAATAAGCTCATAGGGCCTTTTTCGCAAAAAAAAACTCGCTTTCAAAATTTCGAACGCGTTAAGTAAAACATGCTACCTTGGGGACTTGGACTTCAAGCTACGTCACGAATTTTTAACTAATCACCTCTCTACCCCCAGGATAAGTTAACTTTATTAAAAATGCTAGTGGTTGCCCAATGGTCGAAATTCGACTGTAATTGTAATGTTGTTTTTATTGATTTTTTTACGCATATTTTTTTTTTAATATTAGCGTTCTGCACTCCTTCTCTATATAAACTATAAGTGTGCGAAATTTCATACTCCTCCGTCCGCGCAATTTTCGTAAAAAGGGGTACAAAGTTTTTGCTTCACGTATTAATATACTGATGATGATGATAATATACTGATATTCTACGAACCTTGGATAGTTCATAAACACATACATATTTCTCTGATAAATTCTTTAAAAAAAGTTGCACGAACCGAACCAGAATCATCAGAGTTGAGGTTAAAGAAGGGAGGATAATTCTTGTTAGAAAACTTGTCATGAGGTAAATAGGTATGGTAGGAAAGGTAGGAAGGTATACCTACCTAACTTATTTATATATTTTTTTTTTGTAAACGCTAGTTTGAAAAATCGCAAGCAGGTTCCTTCACAATCAATTTAGCGTAAATGGCCGCAAAACCATTGATTCCGAATCAATTCCTCAATTATTGATTTATACTACAAGTGACCTTTGAACTTTGATATTACTATTTTTAATGAATAATTATTTCAGAAAACGAGTCTTCCTAATACACTGAGCAGATAAACTGATAGAAATGTGTTGTGGGCGTCTCCGTGTGCCCGATTAACTTCATTTTTTTCTCACTTAATTTCAAGGAGGCATCGAAGTTCTTTCTTGAAACGATAATAAATTAATTTCATTTTTGACCATATCGAAATTGGGGAATCGAAAGGTTTATGGCAGCATTATTTGATATTTCATGTGTCTGTAAATTTGTTTGTTACGTTCCGGTTCCGGTTTAAAATGGTGGCCGTGTTGAATACTCCCTTTTATCCCGCTTTTTTTTATATTTACTGTTTTTTGTATTATCTCCACACAGGAGACCGCGAGGAAAATAATTTCCCTCTTAGGGGATGCTGTGTGGAGGGTCTTTTTAATGAAAGGGTTGAATTTATGGAAAGGAAAAGGGTATGAAGGGTGGGTAGGAATCTGGGGGTCAGTGTGTCCAGGAGTGATAGATAGTATGAATCCATTCCACAAACTGCGGTGCAAGGCGATGGGTCGAGAGGTTACGACTGGAGAGGCCAAAAGGTCTCCTTCAATCAGTCTCTCTCGATCTGGCCAGCCACGCAGTAGGTGGGCACGCACGTCCGCCACCAAGACCTAGACAAACCTAGACCCCATTTATTTCATATTGACCGGTGTACATCCATACTTATATTATAAATGCGAAACTGCTCGAGTTTGTTTGTTACGCTTTTACGCATATAACAATAGAACGATTTGAAAAATTCTTTCACCAATAGAAAGCTAAATTATATGCGAGGACTATATATATATAGGTTGTATATAAAGGTAAGCTCTGGCGTTAAGAAATTATAAATATTAATATTTTGTATTTGTTGTAGGTTTTGTGTCGCTAACAAAAGAGAGTTATTGCTAACGTCAGAAAATAAATCGCCATGGAAACGATGTTGATACATATATTTGTGGGCTCTGTGCTGGTAGGTGCTCAGCCCGCTACCTACTGGTCGGCTGCTACTCCAGAAAATTCAAAAATTAGAATATGTTTTGTTTTTTGGACAAGCTTATGTTTTGGAATAAATGTCAGATGAGAGTTCCTACATTAAAAATATAACGTTCGTAACGATTGTAAAGACTGTATAATAAATAGTGTTATTTTGTATTATATTTACAAACTTCCACATATTGAAATAAAAATAAATCTCCGAAATGTTGGTAAGCGCATAAATTCCGAACGACTGCACCAAATCGGATAATTAATTTTTTCTTTGACCTCTAGCATTATGAAATTTAGGTGGCACGCGAGCTGTTTGAAAACTGAATGTACCGGGAATAAATGTATGGAATGCGGGAGGGGGTGGGGGAGGGAGGGATGGGGATAATTGATAAGTGCAAGCGATACAGTAATTTCCCCTAATACCATGCGAGCGAAGCCGAGGGGAAAAGCTATTAGAAGTATAAATATGTGACACTTCTTGATATTCTTCGTTCATTGGATCAATTATATTTTGTGTAAATTAGGCGATCAGTGGTCTACCGGATCTAGCATACTTTTAAACTTACAATTTGAAATGATTTATTTGCCATAAATAACTGGCTAAATATATGAACTAACCGCCTCACCGTTTCTTGGAAAGGTAGGCGGAGAGGATTTAACGCACACACCTTGGGGCACACATTCCATTTATGCACTGGTATATTTTTCCGTTCATTTACTGACTGTATCATGTCTTCACGAGACGACTCCGATTTCTTCTACCATCATGATGCCGAAATTGCTTGTTATCTCAGCAGAGATCCAGAAGGGGAGTTTTTTTTTATTTGAGTAGGTACCGCATAAGAGTCCCAACATAGACCAGAGCCAAGCGCCTGCATGGAGTTAGTATTGCCATGGCATCCCCAATTAGGGTTGAGGGTATGTTTTGAGGCTTAAAGTAGTGGGGAGGGAAAGGAGACGAGGAAGAGGAAGGTGGGAGGCGATTTCGGTTCTACTTAAGAATAAGTAATTGTCTTTAAAATTAAAATTAATATACTGCCATCCGAGAGAATTGGTATCGCAGTAGTTAACGAAACAGTCGTTCATTTTAAGGTCAAGGACAATTTCTTATCCTTAAGGCCCAGTAGTAAGCGCTCAAAAAGAAGGGGTGATACGTAAATTCGAACGTTAGAGGGAGCGCGCTAATTTTATAAATGATAATACTTAAGCGAAAATTGTGAAAATGATTAATCAATAAAACACGACTCGTTTAAGATACAGCAAAAATATTGGATAACCTATCGTAACCTACTTAACCATTTTTTTTTCATCACTTATAATGACTTTTCTGAGATGGTTCTGAGTTGGTTTCCGGTCACCACTTTTTTCATAAATATTACTTATACTAACAGAAAAACGTGTTCATACCTAATCATTTTCGGAGCATACTTTGCAATTTTTTTCTATTTAATTTTTTATGATTACCTTTTTGGCGTAGCGTATAGATATTATATTCAAGAGAAGTATGTTATAAAATGGTAGAAATTCGAAATGCCGCGGCTAAAGCCGTTTCAAGTTTCGATTTTTAATGATGATCTGTCTCCAGGACGAAACTGAAAGTATCCACCGCTTTGACTCTGGCTTCTTGAAATTTGCGTAGCGCTTTCTTGGTCAATGGTTAATATTTGTCTTGTAGTGTTATCATGAGCTTTGTAATATATCAATTTACAACTAAACAACGAATCACATACGAAAAGCCTTGATACACATTTTCAATAATAAATTTGTAATTCCGAAGTCGGTTTGCAGCCAACAGGCGCTTTTAATACGCCAGAGCATAGCATTATATACAGTCTATAGTCCTTGCAAATAATGTAGCTTTCTATTGGTGAAAGAATTTTTAAATTCTTTTTATTGGTTAATTCGTGAAAGCATAACAAACAAACTCGAGCAGTTTCGCATTTATAATATTAGTATAGATATGAAAAAGACAAGTAATATTAAATGACTATTTGATTTATAAGCAATATTAATAAATAAAATATTAGATAGTTAATTAACTAATATTTAACGAATAATTAAGTTAAAAACCGTACCATGAACTAGGGTTCGTCATTGACCTCGCGCCATGGCATGTACGGCTGAGCGCTCCACACTCTTCGCGCTTTATCCAAAAAACGGTTATGCGTATAAAAAAATATTGCAAACAATATTTGTAGAAAATTTAATACCCTACAACTTTTATTTCAAATACAAATACGATTTGAGGCAAAGGAAGCGAGATATTTCCAAAAAAATGATTTTCGTGACCTTTGACCTTGAATATCCAAAGTCGCGGTAACGTGACCTTATGAGACTTTTGAGACAACATTTAGAATACCAAAATAAAAGTTTTTACAAATTTTCAGCTTATTCCGTTTCATTTAGAGGTGAAATCCTTATTTGACTGGACTACAACATCAATAATACCTTATACAAAAATTGTGCCAAACTTCCAGCAAAATAGAATCAAAGGATCGAAAGAAATCCAGAAACAATGTGGTTAGATCCGATGAAAATTTGTCATTTAGTTTTTTGCAAACGTAAATCTGCCTATCTGATTCTCCTTTAAAAAATCTGTCCAAAGGACTACTGATGAATAAACCAATTAAGGCGAGGGCGTTCATAATAAGGACCTCCACTGGCCTCCAGCCATCTGAATAAGTCACCAACGTTTTACAAGATTGCTAATATCGTAATATCTTCATCTCCCGATGTTTATTCATGTCGAACCCACAGTTTAATTACTAAATTTGCATATCAACGCTGCACAGGGCGTAGCCGGGAATATTAAACTGGAGGTGTCAGTGCCGCCATCAAATATTGCGTTCATCAAGATTTCTTGAGAGATTAATAATGATTAATATTAAGGTGATGCATCACGTCATGTAAAATTCGGGATCAGGCTGCTAACAATAACGCTCTTAAAAGCGTTAATATCCGGCCGCCGGATATCCGTCTGAACATGGCCGATTGGCGACTCGTTACACGAGCAAACCGCACGAACGATCGGGTGGACTCATGGGCCCATTCGTTTACGAGTGAAGTTAGTGTTTTATTGAATTGATTGCAGACACAATCATTTGAGAAAAAACGTACTGTTATACATAGTTTGAGTTTGAGGTGATTTTATGTGTTTCTTTCTATAAATTCAAAGAGATTCAGTTACCGAAGAAAAATGTCTTCGATAAAAATAAGATTACCTGGAAACATTTTGATATAAAAAGTGACGATCAAAAATTTTCTATTTGTAAAATTATGTAATGTTAAAATTTCTCGTGGTGCGGAAGGAAAATGTATGCACCAAACAAAAATGGCTTATCTCTTTTCTTCTGATTTTTATAATCGCTGAACGAACGATTTATCTATCGAATGATATGGTTAGGTAAATAGGTGTAACTGGTGTTAAGTATAATATGTGGAAAGAAATCGATTTTGTCCTTCACAAAAAAAATGACATGCCTTCTTAATAAAACATCCATTTCACGACGTTTTATCGATTTGCCTCTATAATAAATACATCATGACGTTACAAAGAAAAGTCATTATAATAACGTTATTTACGTTCAAAATTTGACTACTAATAATTTATTCCTACAGTTTACTAACAAGTTACACGTCAAAAATCAAAATATTGCATTTTATTCTGATGCTCTGTTTTTTTTTTTTTTTACATGAGCTCCACACAGGAGGCCCTGAAGAAAATAATTTCCCTCAGGGCCTATGTCATCTTTGGGGATGCTGTGTGGAGGGTTTTTTAAGGAAAGGAAGGGTAGGAGAGATCTGGGAAGGAAAAGGGTTTAAGGGGTGGGTAGGAATCTGGGGTTCAGTGTGTCCAGGTCATCCGCCTCCAAGATCTGGACAAACCTCACCCCATGAACCCGGGCACCCCTGCTAAATCACCAAACGTAGCGAACCACCTGGGGTGGCCTATGGCAGAGGTGTTGGTTATCCAATAAAGGTTCCCGGGGCGGCGGTACCCATTCCCGCCTCCCAAATTTAACATTATCCGGTATCCGGCCGGATACTCGTTTATTATCAGCTATCCAGTCGGATTTTAAATTTAGGCCGGATACCGGATATTTAACGAATATCCGTTTCATCTCTAATAAATTCCAATTTAACACCAATGATAATGTTTTGATTTATTCACGAAAAAACATCGCCAAAAAGCGTGTTTTGGCACAAATATTTAAATGCTTTACGATCATTTTCTAAAGAATTTATTTTTCCAGATTATACAATTAAACCATAACCGAACCCCTTTCGTTCGTAAGTAAGAGATTTTGAACTTTAAAGCAGTTTGCAGGCCTGATTTTTTTTCTGGGCTTATTAAAAACTAATCAAAAAAATATTCAATTATTTCAAATTCTTTCTCCTTGCAATATCTAAAACATCTAAAATATTTCTGAGCCATCTAATTTTCGAACTAAAATCAAATGATTTTGCATTGCTTAGTAGTGCATCACCTTAAGTTGATATATGGACTATCTTTCAATCATAAAGTCTTAAAAACCAGCTTTAAAGATGGTACTAATTTTAATTACTTTTTATGTGAGTACCACACAACAGTCCCAACTGCTCCCAAACGGAGCCATTGAGACTATGGCATCTCTTATTATTGTAGAATGTTGTGAGGTTGAAGGTAGCGAGAAGGGGAAGGCGATGGGAAGAGGAATGGGAGGATTTTTGTGGCTAATCAAATCTGGTCACCAAATACGGCCAAAGCCATTTCAAGCAATTTTTAGATAATGAATGTCGGCTTTTCATCGAGAAAGTGTATCTGGGTGGTTTTTCTTTTTAACCTACATAAAGTTGTATCCACCAGTTAGTGGAGAAAAATTCAACAGAATTACCAATATTATTATTTTAAAATTACTTTAAAATCTACTGTATTCAAGACGTAACGAATGTCTGCGTTTAAAAAAAAATATGTGTTTATATTTTTGTAGTAAAAATTACGTGACAGAGGTGTAACTCCTCGTGATAGAAGTGTATTTCATACAAATCACAGCTATCTTCTGCCATCTCGACTTGCGTGTATTTTATAATGTTACAAAAACGATATGACGACATAAAATATAAAACTATTTTTAAATTCCAAAAGGTATAACCTATCAACAATAATTATTATTTTTAATGATGTTTTTTTTTTTTTTTACATTAACTCCACACAGGAGGCCCTGAGGAAAAAATAATTTCCCTCAGGGCCTATGTCATCTTTGAGGATGCTGTGTGGAGGGTGTTTTTGAGGAGAGGAAGGAGTGAACATGGTTCTTGAAGAGACCCATATTGTAGGAGGGAGGAAACACAGAGGCCGGCAAATCGTTCCACAGCCGAGCTGTTGAACTCAAGAACGAGTCGTAGAAACGACCCGTTCTCATGTGACTAATGTCAACCGTGTACAAATGTTGAGCGCGCGTTTGGCGTGTTTCCCGACTATGCACCGGTGCCGAGGGGATCAATGACGCTAGTTCCTCGGAGCATCTTTCATTGTAATACCGGTAGAACAAGGACAGCATTCCCACCTGGTGCCTGTGCTCTAAAGATTGCAATCCGTTAGTTAAATTAGGAGAATCTATCAAACGGACCGCCCGTTTCTGCACAGAGTCAAGGGTTTTTTTCAGGTATTTTGGGGCTCCAGACCAGAGGTGGCTGCCAAATTCAACCGTGGGGCGCACTTGCGATTTGTACAGGGCTAGCAGTTGTGTACTATTAAAGTATCTGCGTGCCCTGTACAGTATGCCCAGTTTCTGAGAGGCTAACTTAACTCTGGCCTCGATGGAGCCCCCGTACCTGAGCTGGTCACTTAGAGTTACACCAAGCATATCAATGGAAGGCCTGTTCGGGAGAATGCTTCCGTTGAAGGAGACTAGATTATCATTTCGATCCCTTTTAGACGTGATCAGACATGATTGGGTCTTTGAAACATTAAATTCGACGAGGTTATTCTTACCCCAAGAGGAAACACTCTCGAGGTAACCGTCCATTCTTTGTTTCAAAGCCCTCCGAGCCATTGGGGTTTGTGAGCCCTTTGGAGGTTTGTCAAACAAAAAGCTATCATGGACTGTACTGTCGTCCGCGTAGCAATGAATCGGTGCACACGTCAAGAGGTCATTGATGTGCAACAAAAACAAAGTCGGAGACAGAACCGATCCCTGTGGGACGCCAGCATTTATCGAATGCGAGGAAGAGGTGAAACCATCAGCAACCGCCTGAATCGACCTCTCCCTCAAAAAGTCGGCAATCCACATACACAAGGAAGCGGGAAGTCCGTAAGAAGGCAGTTTGTTGACAAGCCCTCGGTGCCAAACCCGGTCAAAGGCCTTGGAAATATCCAGTGAAACCGTTTGGGTTTCACCAAAACGTTCCAGGCACCGCCCCCAAACATGCGTCACATACGCGAGAAGATCACCGCACGAGCGGTTCCGCCGGAATCCGTATTGACGGTCGTTAATAATTTTGTTCTTCTCGAGGTATGTGAGCAGTTTGTCGTTGATCACACGTTCCATCACTTTTGACAGAACAGATGTGATCGCTATGGGGCGGTAGTTGGCCGGGTTGGAGCGGTCACCCTTCTTTGGAATAGGGTGAATGATCGCTTTTTTCCAACCGGAGGGCACAGTCCCAAACTTCAGGGACATTTTGAAAAGCTTCGTCAAAATTGGAGCTATTTCTGCAGCGCACCTCTGCAATACCAGGGCAGGTATTCCGTCAGGCCCACTAGCTTTATTAACATCGAGCCCTCGTAAGACTTATTTTATTTTTTATTTTATTTTATTGTTGTTATACGCCCATATGGGCTTTTACGTAGATTATACAATAATATTTAAGATATCGAGGATTATACATAAATAGAATTTAAATCAAAAGTTTTAAAAATGAAAACATTTAAAAAATATAAAGGTAGTTTTTGAAGATTATAGCGTAAAACCGTGAAATATTTGAAACAATATAACATTTGACAATAACATAGAATAAAATACAATATAAAACATTACAATAACACATCAAATCGTTAAATATATTACACCCACGTTACAATAATTTGTAGGATTCCACAAAGTGTTGGTTTAAAATGCATTTTAGATTATAAAGGGAATCAGCGAATATATCTACAATATCACCAAACTTGTTGCCTAAATCATGCATCCTATTGGTAAGTGAGTGTGATTGATAGTTGGTTGTGTATGTGTTGCAAAAGAATGTAATATTTTGTCTAGTATTCCTTGTCGGTACATGGAGTTTAATGGTACTAACAATGGCAGGGCTGTCAATTAGGTTGTTCATGACTCTGTATAATAAAATTAAATCTGAAATGATTCTTCTGTCAGATAGCGTAATTAAATTAAGTCGATTCATCAAACTTATATAATTAATGTTTTCTATTGGGATTTTGAGCTTGAAATTTAAGTACCTAAGAAATTTGTGTTGAACCCGTTCTATTTTGTTAGAGTGTACTTTATAGAAAGGGGACCAAATAGGTGAATTATATTCCACTTGATTTCTAACTAATGAAATATAGAGTGTTTTCATGCAATCAAAGGACTTAAAATCAGTTAAGGTTCTACAAAGGAAGCCAAGCATCTTTAAAGCCTTATTAGTTATTTCATCTATATGTGCTGTGAAAGTTAAGTTTGAATCGAATATAACTCCCAAGTCGCGAATTTGTGATACTGGTGTTAATTTAACATTATTTAAATTATATTCATGTAAGATTTGAGAATGAGTTCTGGAAAATCGAATTACTTGACATTTCTCAATGTTCAAAAATAACATATTTTGTTTGCACCATTTAAAAAGTTCATCTAAATTAGCTTGTAAAATTAGGCAATCATGTATATTTCGTATTCTTTTAAACAATTTTAGATCATCTGCAAAAAGTAGGACTTGTACATCTTTAAATATATTTACAATGTCATTAATGAATATTAAGAAGAATATTGGGCCGAGGTGGGACCCTTGCGGGACACCACTTGTGGCCTCGAATACATAGGATTCTATAAAATTAATCCTGACACTAAGCACTCTATTACTGAGGTAACTGATAATCCATGTCAATAAACTACCTTTGATGCCCAACAGTCTGAGTTTAGATATAAGAATGTGATGCCGAACCTTATCAAATGCTTTACTGAAATCGGTGTAAATAGAATCCACTTGTTGTTTCAGACTAAGGGATTCGCATATGTAATTATTATAGATAGTTAAATTACTTAAGGTAGATCGACCTCTGATAAAGCCATGTTGGTTAGGAACAATAATATTGTTGATAGGTTTTACAATGGTATCTAATACCAATGACTCGAAAAGTTTGGGTAAAGCAGACATAATGCAAATAGGTCTATAGTTTGATATATCGCTTTTGTCACCTTTTTTATGAATAGGCGTTAAATAACTCTTTTTCCACAAAGCCGGAAAACAGCCAGAAGCTAAGGATTTGTTAAAAAGTTTATGTAAAGGATATATCAAACTATCAATGCAAGTTATTAAAAATATGGGAGGAATACCATCCGGTCCAGCAGATTTATTACTATCTAATGCTTTAATGCCCCTTTCTATGGATTCTAAATTTATGAAACATTGGCTTAGGTTTAATGACTCTTCTACTGACGTACTGGAGACTGCATTGACGGGAATATCTTTATCGTAAACACTTTTAAATGAGTCAGCAAAGAGATTTACTATACCCTCAATACTGTCAGCACATTTTTCTTTAAAGTACATGCTATTAGGATATCCACAGTTGTCTTTTCGTTGAGATTTAGTAAAATTCCAGAATTTTTTCACATTGTGATGATGTACCTCATTTTCTATTACATTAACATAATCACTATAGCATTTTAATGATAATTCTTTACATTGTTTTCGTAGTTTAGAAAATGTTATATAATCATTAGGATTTCTGGTATGTTTATACTTTCTATGGATACATTTTTTTTTATTAATTAAACTAGTTAGTTCCCTTGAAAACCATTTTGGATAATTAGATGATGTGAAGCTAACCCTGGGAACAAATTGTTCTATAGAGGTATTTAAAATCGAGTAAAAGTATTCAATTTGATCATTAATATTATTTTCCTCATCTAAAAAAGACCAATCTGTTTGGGTAAGGTACTCAGTAATATGATGGTATTCAGCTTTGGAAAAGTTATACGATGGGGCACTTGTTTTTTTTGAAGATGTTAAAGGCATATTTGTTATGATAATGTCCAATGGTGGGTGGTGTTGATCTAACGGTAATAATAATTCGTCGGATAACTCAACCACTATTTTCGAATCACTTGAAAACACTAAATCCAACATTCGATTGTTAAAGTTGAAAATCTTGTTTGATTGAGTTAATCCCAGGAATACTGACATATCACGAATTTCACTGCATTTAGCACACTGTAATTCGGCTTGGTTTATAGCAGGTCTGTTGTCATCTTGGCTGGTCCAGTTAGGAAGGTTATAATCACCGGCAATAATGAATTTTGCTTTAGGATATTTGAATTTGAGTGCTTCTATGTCCTCATTGTGATTTTTATACGTTTGCAAATCCGATGCAGGTGGGATATAGACACAGCTGATAATAATTTTTCCATTAGGTATATTGAGCAATACAAAAATTTGTTCAACACTTTTGTGTTTAACCGGTAATTTAATAGATGGTATATTCTTGGATACGCACAGCATCACACCTCCCCCGTTAGACTTTTTGCTCGTAATAGAATTTCGATCATAACGATATGTGGTATAGTGATGTAGGCCTAATTCTGACGAGCTGATATCAGCAGTTAACCATGTTTCAGTTAAAAACAGAATGTCGTGTGAGAAGATTGGGGAGTTAGTTAAGTTGGTGCAATTTCGTGCGCATTCCCCGTACATTTTGATAATATCCTGTTAGTCTAGAAAATCTGTTCTGTTTGTTTTTCAGTTTTTTGCTTGGGTTTTGATGATTTTGGGAATTCCATTGAAATGTTTGATTCGTAAATCGACTTCGCCCTTATCTTTCCTCTCTTCTAATTCCTTCCAGAGGTCAGTTAAATGCTGCCTTTGTTGTAGAGTCCTGTCAGGTTTGATTTTAATTCCATTAGAAAGAATAGTTTTGTTAAATAGTATTAATTTCGCCTGTTTGACTTCATCAAATTCTAATTTAATTGGCCTGGTTTTGTTTAGAATTTTACTTCCAAGTCTGTAAATTTTCACATCTTCTAGATTGAACTCGCTATTAATTTCACTAATAGCTGCTAACACCTTTTTTCCATCCTCCAAGACACTCACCGTGGTTGAGTTCGAATTACACTCGGGGACGTTGAGTAAAATGACGTTCTTCGAGCGGGTCTTGCGTTCCTCTATCTCAGCAAGCACGTCACAAATTGGTGTTGTTTCCTGTGGTAATACTTTCTTTTCAATGATTTTTTCGAATGTCATAACTTTTCCTTCAAGAACTCCAACAGTCACTCCAAGGTCTTGCATAGTTCCAGATAGATTAGAAAGTTTACTGAGTATTTTTGCCATTTGATCTTTTGTTATTTTCAAGGCAGGATCGGTAATGGCATTGTGGATGCTATTAATCTCCTCCTTAGCTTTGTTTAAGAAAGCAATTGCTTCATTATTATTCATTTCGAAAATGAGATTTTTTTTTTTTATAAAAGAAAAGAATGTAGGTGACAACCCTGCTCGCAATGTACAGGTAATTAGCAGTAGTAGGTAGCGGGAGCGTCCGCAAGTGTTATCCAGTAAGTGCGAGGGAGAGAATACGTCGCTACCTGATCCTGTCACTTGTTAGAGCGAGACGTAGGGAACACTGCACACAAATGATTATTAAACAAATCGATTTATAAATTTTGATAATAATGTTGAATTTTTAGGTTGATTTTGCAATGGTTATTAATAAATAAACGTAGTGCACTAAATTATGTTGCAGTACACTGAGATTTGTTTAAATACACTGTTTTATTTATTCTATTTGTAAGTTTCAAGTAGGACACAAAAAAAAAACTCGACAGCTGTCAATGATATTTATTGTTGTATGACTTGGAGTACATCCCGATGCCGGATCCTCAGCTTTTTCATATGAAAACCGCAGTGAGGAACCGACGGCGGGATAGCACCTTGATCATCGAGGGTCGAGTTTTCCGCGAACATTTTGCCTAATAAGTTAGCCTTTTCGGCGGCGGTATTAGCTAGAGAGCCGTCAGTTCTGGTTAATAAAATATTTTTAAAAAATCGCAAAAACTTGTCTCCTACAATTTTTTTGTCATACGACACTTCTGTCACGTGGGTTTTCATTCGAAATAGGTATACACGCAGCTCGTGTTTGTCACCCCCAATAGGCATTTTAGGCCTCCTACCCCCCTTGCTACAATATCCCCTATGAGATCCAAAAAGATTCATTTATAGTAAAAACAAAATGTGACGGAGTGATAAAAGTTATGTAGGTAAAAAGAAGAACAACCCATCTACCGCTCTGGAACATGCCGCAAATATTCTAAATGCGGTGTCTGGAAACCTATTGTACATTCGGGAATGTGGTAAGTTTATATCACATGGAGAAACAAAAAAAAAACGATTTAGGTATTTCGATTTTTTTTTACTTTTTAAAAAAAAAATTCGACAACTAAAGGGTTAATTAAAAATTTAAAAAATGGAGTCGGTTAAACGCTTCAGTGCATATTAAAAGACATTAAAAAGCTGAAGTTAACCCTCCAGCGACCGATTTTTTTTTCTCGGAACTCGGAACTTCGAACAAATTTAAAAAAAAATGACCTACTCCAAATTCGATGTGGGTTAACCAGTTTTTCGTTTGTACTATGAGTTTTGGGATACGGTGTGTTTTATTTTTTAATGAACAAATTGTAAAATAAATGTAATGTATTTGCGCAGGCAGGGATTTGAACCCGTGACCTCCGGATTCGTAGCGTGGATCATAAACAATCAACCACGGAGGCCGTATATAACACAGTTCGAATAGACCAGCATAATTGTAGTTGCTGTCAAAATACTAAACCAAAAACTGAAATCAATGATCATCATTAGCTATCTTGAATTCCGTAAATGATAAATTGCACCTCCATTCCAATATATACCTGCGATTTAACCGGACAAAACAGAACAGTTATAAAACAGGACAAATCGATTAAAAAAACTGATCAAAACGGGACAAAACTGGACAAAACAGGACAAAACCGGACAAAACAGGACAAAACAGGACAAAACAGGACAAAACAGGACAAATCAGGATAAAAAATGACTTTATATCGTATCTATTATATTTTGTTACGGCGAAATTAAAATTAGATTGATCCTAGAATTCATAATTTTTTTATAGGACTTTGTTTGCTAATGGGAGGCAGGACAATTATTATTATCATTACGATGGTAAAAGACTCCCATTACTATTAGTTCCATTTATGTATATTTAACCTTTTAAATGAATGTGTTGTAGGTATGTTTAATAATGGACTATTATTATAGACGGCCATGGGGCACAGCGAGCATCAATGGTATCAAGATTTACTTAGGGTGGGAATGGGACGAATGGGTCACCTATTACCAAAGAATCTGCATGGGAAGATTCTTAACGAGGCTAGCAAACTTAATAACCTAGAATTATAATTTAACCTACTGACTCCTCAAGCTAAGTCTCAATATAATGGTAAGCTTAGAAAAGGTTAAACATTTCAAAAATTACTAAAATGAATATGTAGTTTTAAATGTATGAAAGGAGTTTTTTTTTTTAATTGAAAACTTCTTTAGCACCGTTGTGATTTGAAACTCGATGAAACGAAAAATAGCGACACCAAAAAGAGACAAACACATCTATAGGATTTAGCCTGCGTGAGAATGAGATAGACTAATAGGTCTCCTCTTTGAGCGGTGCTTCACAGCCTCCCCGCTCTTGTCTACTTTAGATTTCTGAGGGTTTCACTTCTACCGCGTGTGAACTGCACACTCCAATTTTTTCTCAATGTATCAATTGACTAACGTTTCAATAGTAGGCGAGAGGACTGTGAATATTATTTACACGGGTTTTTTTTTTTTTTTTTCAATTATTTCTGGCTTTCACCCATCAAGGGTGTTCTAGGCCATCATTTCAAATTGTAGAAAAGGGAAAGGTAAATTTAAATATAAATGAAGAAGTAAATTTATATATTAATATTATTTAAATGTGCAAATTTCAAAATTATATGGAAGATTGGAATCGAGTTTAGACTTAGGAGAGATGAGATGTTGAATGGAGGGGAAGTAATTTTAGATAACGCTTGATAAAAGAGAGGATATTTATTTAGAGAGGGACAACCAAAAAATATGTGATCTAAAGTTCCCACATCTAGACCACAGAAAGTACAATCTGGGGAGTCAAGGACATGAATTTTAAACAAGTGAGAAGGAACGGAACAATGTCCGATTCTCATTCGAATAAGAGAGGAAATTTCTTTTTTGGAAAAATGGGGGAATTTTTGAAACCACGGTTTTGATGGAATAGTCCTTTGTATTGAGGCATAGCAGGCTCCCTTGGATTGACTAGCAATGTTCCAATACTCTGTCCAAGCATTGCGTGATCTATCTTTGATGATGGAAAAAATATCAGATAGGGGAATATGGTTTACGAGGGTAACAATAGGGTTAGACGCTCCTTGTTTTGCCAAGGAATCCGCAATATCGTTACCCACTATGCCAACATGTCCAGGAATCCATATCAGAGTTACAGTTTTTCCAGAGCTTTGAATGGAGGCTATCATCACTCGAATAAGGCATACAAAATGATCATCAGGATGAAGAAGAGGACTCGATTTCAGTTTTTGGAGGGAACTGAGAGAGTCAGAGAGAACAAGGGAATGTTCAAAATTATTTTTGATTATATATTTAAGTGATTCAATTATTGCAATGCACTCGGCAGAAAATATTGAAAATTGGTTTGAAATTGAATAAAATATTCTATCATTAGAATTATTGTGGTAAACGTTAATACCTATACCACAGTTAGGACAGTCTGGAGATTTGGAGCCGTCAGTAAATAAAAGAGAAGATTTGGGCCATTTAGATGAAATAATGTCATTGAACATATTATTGACAATACAGGCAGGGAGATTGGAATGACTTTTAAGAATGCCAATCCCTTCTAAAATTGTTGGGGATAGGGTGACATGACTATATTTTAATTTGTACAAAGGAAGAAGATCATTTTGGATAATTTGAAGCTCTGATAGAGAGCGAAAATTTTTACAGATGGCAGGAAGAGGTTTAGTTCGAGCTCTGATTGTAGGTGCATTTGGTGGGTTGTTGAACAATGAGACTCTCGGAATAATCTGATGACATTTAGAATTTATACATTTAAGAACAAATTTGTCAGCAAATAGTTGACGCCTTAAATAAAGTGGGGGATCAGAACATTCTACTTGAAGGGAATTGATGGGTGAAGATTGCATCGCTCCAGTTATTATCCGCAAAGATTTTGATTGAATTTTGTCTAATTTACTGAGTGCATTTTTTGATGCAGTACTAAAAAGTGGGCAGGCATAATCGAGATGGCTTCGAATAAGTGCATTGTAAAGCAATTTAATGCAAGTAGGGTGGGCACCCCACCATACGCCAGTCAAAGATCTGATGATATTTAAATTCTTTTCACAT
The DNA here is from genome assembly GCA_936435175.1 of Glyphotaelius pellucidus. NCBI lineage: Eukaryota > Metazoa > Arthropoda > Insecta > Trichoptera > Limnephilidae > Glyphotaelius > Glyphotaelius pellucidus. The sequence goes on from OW386554.1 coordinate 31,068,352, forward strand.
TTAGTAACTATATTATGAATATGGGAAGACCATTTAAGTTTCCTATCAAATGTTACTCCCAAAAATTTAACTTCAGAGGCGTTGGGGATTGGAGAGTTTTTAAATAAAATTTGAACGTGGGGGTTTTTGTGACGGTTTGAGAAGACGACACACTGACTCTTTTGGACTGAAAGTTCAAGACCATTTAAAGTGAGCCATGTGCAAAGGGCATCCATGGCTTCATTAAGATATTTGACGGCGGAAGGGATGATTTTGGATGATAAGAAGAAAGCTATGTCATCTGCAAACTCAATAACTTTTACTTGAGGGGGAATAGTGACATGCATATCGTTTGTGTATATATTATACAGTAAGGGAGATAATACATCCCCTTGGGGTAAACCTTTCCAAATAGATCTACTTTGAGGAGTAACATCTGGTAGCTCAATGAAAATTTTTCTATCAAGAAACAGATTGATAATCGATTGGACAAACATGAGAGGTAGACCGAGGCTTAAAAGTTTTTTTTTGAGGATTGGGATGGAAACTTTGTCAAAAGCGCCTTCTATGTCTATAAAGACTGCAAGACATACTTCCTGGTTAGAAATGGATAAATTAATATCAGTGCTAATGATGGCAAGGTTATCTTGAGTAGATTTTTTTTTCCTAAATCCAAATTGAGATGGAGAGAGAAGCTGTTTACTCTCGACAAAAAATTCTAACCGGTTTTTGATTAATTTTTCATAAATTTTACTGAGGGTGGATGAAAGAGCAATTGGTCTGTAGTTGGAACCAGAATTGGGTGATTTATTTGATTTTAAAATTGGGATGATTATTTGGGAACTCCAGTCATCAGGCATTATGCCAGTCTGGAATATTTTATTTAAGATGCCTAAGAAGTGGTTTAGAACATTATCATTACTATTTTTGATTACGCTGTAAGGAATGCCATCTCTGCCTGGAGATGAGTCCTTGACTGTTGATAAACAATTTTTTAATTCAATTAAATTGAATGGAGAGTCTAGCCAATGATCAGACATAGGAGTATGGTAGATGGGAGTTATTTCATCTAAGTTAGGTACAGAAGGGGGGGCAATTTTGTCTAAGAACTCATCTATCCATTTAGAATGAGACGCTCGAGGAGATGTTGAACTGAATGAGGATCGAAATCTTCGAATCATAGACCAAACTTCCGAAATTGGAGTGTTTGGAGATACTGAACTACAGAAGTTGTACCACCCAGATCTTTTTTTTGACCTCAATACCCTTTTGGCATTAGATTCGGCATTTTTGTATACAAGATAGTTCTCCATAGTCATATTGTGACGATAGGAAAGAGATTTAGCTTTCCGAATTCTCACTACTTTGGAACATTCTTCATCCCACCAGGGAGTTGGAGGGAGTTTTTTAAGAGATTTAGTTTTAGGGGGAGGATTTGATTTATTTATTGCAGATATGAGCATTGATTTGAAGTTGTCATAGTCATCTTTGACAGATAATATATCAGAAGGGGATAAATTTTGAATAAACTTATCCATATGCGAGTTAAATTCGTCCCATTTGGTGTATTTTGTTTTTATCTTTGTCGAAATATGGGACTTGTCTGAATGGAAAGAAGTTTGATAAGTGATTGTGATCGGGAAATGATCACTGGAGCAAGGGTCGGGGGACACCACCCACGAGGAGAGAGGTGCCAGGCTAGTAGAGCATATGGAGAGATCCACTGCACTGGGGTTTGTATTGGGGCGAGAGATTCTAGTAGGAGATCCGTCATTCAATAGGAAAAGGTTGGATTCATCTAGAAAATCCATCACGCTTCGACCATCTCGATCAGAGAAAGCAGAACCCCAGATGGGGGAATGGGCATTAAAATCGCCCAATAAAAAGAAAGGAGGGCTTAGCTGACGGACAATTTGCAACCAAGATTGCTTATTGAAGTGCGCTGTTGGGGGAAGATAGACAGAAACAAAGGATGTGTCCTTTATTTTAGCTGCAACCATATTTACACGGGTTCATGGGGTGAAGTATGCCTAGGTCTCGAAGGTGGATGACCAGGACACACTGAACTCCAGATTCCTACCCACCCCTTAAACCCCTTTCCTTCCTACCCACCCCTTAAACTCCTTTCATCTTCCTTTCCTTAAAAAAAAAACCCTCCCCACAGCATCCCCAAAGATGACACAGGCCCTGTGGGAAATCATTTTCCTCAGGGCCTCCTGGGTGGAGCTCATGTAAAAAAAAAAAAAAAAACACGGGCTTAGTTACTAAACTTATCTAAAAGTTTTGAAATTGCCAAATAAAGGGCTCTGTTTGTTAGGTCAATCACATAATATATTGTCAAATCCTTTCCTTTTTGTAATCCATATCCATACTATACTATACTATACTATATACTATACTATATATATATATATATACTATACTATACTATAATACTATACTATACTATATACTATACTATACTATACTATATACTATACTATACTATACTATATACTATACTATACTATACTTACTATACTATTATAAATGCGAAACTGCTCGAGTTTGTTTATGACCTTTTCACGCATAACACAATATAAAGACTTTAAAAATTCATTCACCAATAGAAAGCTAAATTATATGCGCAGACTATATTTTGTATATGATGGTAAGCTCTGGCGTAATGAAATTATAAATATTAATATATTATATTTGTTATACGTTTTCTGTCGCTAACTAAAGCAAATTTTTGCTAACGTCAGAAAAAAATCGTTTCCATGGAAACGATTGCTACTGCTTCAGAAAATTCAAATATTAGTATATGTTTTATTTTTTTGGACAAGCTTCTGTTTTGGAATAAATGTCAGTTCCTACATTAAAAATATAATTCGTAACGATTATAAAGACTGAATAAATTAACTGAATAAATAGTGTAATTTTTTATTATATTCACAAACTTTCAAATATTTAATTAAAAATAAACACCCGAAATGTTTGTAAGCGCATAAATTCCGAACGAATGAACAACATTGGATAATTCTTTTTTTCTTTGAGCTATAGCTTTATGAAATTTAGGTGGCAGGCGAGATGTTTGAAAACTGAATGTAAGGGAATGAATGTATGGAATTCGGGAGGGGGTGGGGGTGGGGAGGAGGGGGTATAATTGATAAGTTCAACCGCTACAGTAATCTCCCGTAATACCATGCGAGCGAAGCCGCGGGGAAAAGCTAGTATTAAATACAGTAGGACGCTTCGGTCATGCTGTTGTTCGATGAGTTTGCAAATTTGAGAAAAACTTCAGTCTAGTAAAAACAAAAGAAGAATGGTTTCTACAGATATCATTCTATAAAATAAAAAAAATGGTTACAATGGTAAAACAGAAATCTATACATAATATTGTTCTAGAAAAATTTAAGTGAAGTTCAGATTATAATGCAATATTGAATGGAGGGGAGAAATTGAACGGAGGTATTTGTTTAGAAATGAAAAAAAATTAAAACTAGGTGTGTAAATTAAAGTTCCCACTTCTGGACCAGAGAAAGCACCTACCTATTAAGCAAGTACTGGTGATTCAAGCACGTGAATTTTTAAAAGTTGAGAATGATCCAGTCTAGTGCTTTTGAAGTTACGCGCTTTTATCTTGAATCATCTTGGCATTACGCTACCTTTTTTTGATGTCATTTGTCAAACTGTTTTTTTTTCTTTTTAGGAATTGGATACCTACCTATTAGAGATGGAAACAACATTCTCAGTTTGGTAGGAGTAAGTTATGATTGCAACTTTTCCCCTTGCACTGGCAAACATTGTTTTGTGCTTTTACGTCATAATGATAAATAGTTATTATGAACTAGGTAGGTACCCACTCATAAATTCATACCCTGGGGACAAACAAACGTAAACCAAACCGTTATCTAGTAATTAAGGCGTTTTAAGTAAGTATACTGTAACTCTACCTACGTCTAAATTGTCTAAATGGGTAATTATTAGATATTTATCGTAGTTTAATTATAAACATCTCGATTTCACGTTTTTTGTTTCAAATTTCTTGTACTGCGCCCATAAATATTATAAATACGTAAAGGTGAACCTTTACTAATATGTAATCTAATTATTGGATCGTCTATAAAAGTTTACTATCGCAAAGTAACGTAATAATAATGAGAACCTAATTTAGGAAAGATCTTAAGACCTTATCGATCAGAAACATATCGTTTTAATGTTTCTATTACGAAATCACATTGTTGTAACAGGTAGGTACCAATTATGTTAAAAAATACTTTATTGAAAATCTATACATATAGGTAAAAATCAAAATATGTTTGGTGTATAGTGAATTGCTATATTAAGCATAGGAAATGTTTGAAACTTTCAAAATACTTTCTTAAAACCCCGCGAAGGTTTTTAGATTATTTCACATGACAATAGATCTGAAAAGTTTTTCAATCATCGCAAAAATTCTTGCGACACTGTTAAAAGTTTGAGAATGACATTTTGCAAAACAATGATTGTCAAATCAGAATTCAATTTTTAAACCTCTTTAAATTAATTAATTAATCTGTAGTACTTATACAATAATTTGAATCGAATCAAGAATTATGGATATTTTTTAAGTAGGTACTTTAATACCTAACTAAATTAATTAGTATCTATCCGCTTATTCTACTTAACTTTATTAATAAACACGACGATTTCATATTTGAAAAAATTATTTTTGCTGAACCATTAAAACGGACATCATCTTGAAACCGGAAATGGAACGTAAAAAACAAATTTACAGACAAATGAAATGCCAAACGGTCGAGTTAAAACAGAACTTCGCTCAGACAAAATAAAAATTCAAGGTACTTAATAAAAAAAATCACAAAGGCAAAACTTGTGCATGAGTATTATGGTAACGATTGACTTGATTTAAAAATCAAACATAAAATAATAAAATAAGGGTAGGTACTTAAATCAATTTTTAGATAATTAATGATAAACACAATGATCGTGATTTATTTTTGGGTAATACGCCGTGTTGCGCTACCTACTTCTTTAGCTAACGTTTCGGACAGTGTAACAGTGTCAATTATCAGGGCAAATGTGTAATCAAAAAAATTTAAACAATAATATTTGTCCATTTAAAATGCCAACCAACGTATATTAATTATTAATGGGGCATAATACAAATACGAATAATGATTTTTTCTTAGTTTGCTGGTAAGTAGGTACCGTCTATCCACAAGGACGCATAATTTCACATCTGTCAACCTAACAAATCAAGGGTGGGTATTCAAACGCACGCATGCGCGGGAAAATTCGGGGTTGTTAGCTGAGTTTTTAGCAGTTTAGTGAGAAAAATTTGCGCCTGCGATTTGGCGTCCGCTTATCACCAGCTGTTTTTGCATTCCGAAAACAAGAATTGGTGGATCTGCCATTTCGATATTCTAACTCGAATTTAGAAAATATTTCAAAATTAATTTCTCCAAGTACAACGGTGGCATGTCGGCATTAGCGAAGGTAAAATATTAAAATTACTGAATTCACTCATCTGTCATTTTTTCAGTTTCCTTTGTTAGGGGTTAGATTTTTATTAATTTAAAATTCAATATATTTTACGCTGATTCTAAACGGATTCTGGTGTGAAACGACTAAGATGTTTTCATTTTATTGTGATGTGCTTCGGTATTTGCATAAGAATCTCGTTGATAGCCTTGATGATATTATGATTATGTTGACCGGCAGCAACCCGTTCTCCCAGTTCTTGGTTTATATCTGAGTTGAAAAGTTGTATTTTTTGACAAAATTAGCCATGTCGCAAGTAATAGCAGTGACTACAGATGAAAAGGTACTGAATTATTGCAATATTAATCTTTTGAATGTGAAGAGCTAGAAGGCTGTCACGAATGAAGATGAGGTTAGTCAGAATAACTAAGTCCAAGGGTAAGAGCTCTTGCTTCTCTGTTGAGGATAGGGACTGTCTTTCAATCCCAAAAACTAAGCGTGTACCTGTTTGAACATTCTTCTTTATGTGTTTGGATGGGTTCCATGCCAACTGAGAGTAAAGTCAACTCAACACCTCTTTGAAAAGGCAAAGCTTTGAAAAAATAATTTTAAAACAGCCCATAACCCCAACCTAACGTAGCCTATTTAACCAATTTTTAATATTTTTTTTTCATCACTTTAAATGACTTTTCTTAGGTGGTTCTCAATTGGTTTCATTCTGGGTTGTCCGGTCACCGTTTGGATGATGGTGATTACGTTGTGGGGATGCAGAGACTTTTCAGCGACCACAAATCATCCTGTCACCCCTCAAGATCTAGTAGGGGAGACAATCTTCAACGATGTGCTGTAGTTTGAACTTGTTAACGTCTAAACAATACTGAGTGCTCAAGTTCCTTTTTATCTTTATCTACTAAAACACCGTAATGGAGATTCACGTCAACATTGAACAGACTGCATGTGGCAGAAGATGTCGAAGTTGTGTAGAGTAATGCCATCTGTTGGTGCTTAATCAAAGCATATGATCCCAATGATCCTACATTCTTCCTCTTTGGTCGGGAACCCATCGGCGTTGACAAGATGCCTCTTTTATTTTTTACATTAACTCCACACAGGAGACCTAATAAGGAGGAAAATAATTTTCCTCGGGGCTTATGTCATCTTTGGTGATGACGTGTACGTCTTAAAAAGACGCAGTAGGAAGACAGAAGTTAGCAAATCATTCCACAGCACAGCTGTTGAACTCGAGAACTAGTCTAAGAAATGACCTGTTCTCATGTGGCAAATGTCAACCATGTTCACATGGGAGCCAAAGGAATTATTCATGCTAGTTCCTGGAGCATCTTCCAATGAAATACCGGAGGAACGAGGACTTCGTAAGCTGTACGAGGAACTTCTCCTAACTCTGCCTGGGCGTACAATATATCAGTGGATAATAATATGCTTTTATTCTGTTGTTTTCATAGCCGGTACTGTACTCGTACTGGCGCAGTTCTTGCTCGTGGCGTGTGCGCATCTGCCTGAATCTGAAGGAGATCCCGTACGACATCAAAGCCGTCAGCCTCATCAAGGGTGGCGGAGAGCAGCACTGCAATGAGTACCGGGATGTCAACCCAATGGAGCAGGTGCCAGCCTTGCTGATCGGTAATATTGTGTTGATCTTATTGCTTTCATGCTCTCATCTTTTATTGACAATTTTTATTGATATACGTATATAACCTATTAATTATAGTCCAAACAGACCCGCCACTAGCTTTCTGAAGGTCTGCATGCAAAACTGTCTATGCTACCACCAACCCTACCCATACTTAACATGTTTACGATTTTTCCCACATTATTTTATAAAATAATCACTGATAATACATCTATAGTGTGGTAGTAGCTTGGAACTGACGCCTGGCTCTCTCATTCTACACGGCAACATGAAGAAGTCCTTTTCGAATATCTACTTTATTGAGGTGGTTTCAATCTGCTGACATTTTGCATCTTATTTCCGACAGCTGCCCGTAGATGGCGTTGTTTATAATTTAAAAAGTAATAATTGCGAGCTTGCAATAAATGTAATCACCTTCGTGAAGCTGTTGAGTTTGAACATGACGAGATCACCGTATTTGTCACCCCTTGAAGAGTTGCGTGCCCGCTTGCGGCAGGCCTGAATTGAAGGTGTGCTCTTGTATTTGAGCTGTAGAAAGTGTACGTTAACCTTTTCACTCCGTCGCAGTGTTTCTTTGACCAATAATTGATATTGAAAGTATTTGTTTTTGATAGGCAATGATCTGAGGCAAATATTTTATAAATACTTTCAGCTCTTCACAAATCCTACAATTATAATATACTGGGTTTTTTGTGGGTCTGCGTTAGTAATATTATCAGATTTGTGAATCATTGGTATGGAGGTATTTAAGAGTAATTTTATGTTTGCAGACGGCCATACCCTGGTGGAGTCCCTGTCCATAATGCACTACTTGGAGGAAACCAGGCCGCAGAGGCCCCTCATGCCGCAGGACTGCCACAAGAGGGCAAAGGTCAGGGAGATCTGTGAGGTAGGGACATTGTCATTGAATACAATCTACTTCTTTTATGTTGGTCAGATTGGGTGACACAGGCAGGATTCTGTATCTAGAATGCTGCATGACCACAAACCCTGGAGTGACCAGTAGGTCGTACAGAATGTCATCTGAAGTAATGAAGTGCTTCTTCATCACTCCAGGAGAGATTGCACATATGTTTGTATATTTTAAAATTCATTTCCATGTGAAGTAATAATAATTTTCACCTTCTCCCTGCTCCAGGTCATATCGTCGGGCATCCAGCCCCTTCAGAACCTGGTGGTTTTGATCTACGTGGGCGAGGAGAAGAAGAAAGAGTGGGCGCAGCACTGGATTACTCGTGGCTTCCGTGCTGTCGAGAAGCTGCTGTCTGCCTCGGCCGGAAAGTACTGCGTCGGAGACGAGCTCACGCTTGCTGACTGCTGTCTGATACCTCAAGTCTTCAATGCTAGAAGGTTTGCTTCTTCGCTTAATCAACAATTTTATTTTATTCACCTATTATTATTATTATTTTACACGCCGGTGTGGTCGAGTGGTAAGGCTCTCGACTCACAATCCGAAGGTTGCGAGATTGAATCCCGGTGTGGCAAATAAATTTTATTTGATTAATGTGTGTTATTTCACAATTAATTCATTTAAAATAATATAAAGTATATTTGCGGTGCATTCCAGAGTGGAAGATACTCTCGGTATCGCCCTGGTGTAAGACCACCATTCAGAATTGAAAAGTGCTTGAAATGGCTTCAGCCGTGTTTAGTGACCAGATTTGAATAGCCAGGTACTTCCCCACCTTCCTCTTCCCCATCTCTTCCCCCTCCCCGCTACCCCACTGCCTAACAACATACCCCAATTGGGGATGCCATAGTCTCACTGGCTCCAGACGGGAGCAGATGGGACTCTTGTGCGGTATTCACATAAAAAAAGTCAACAAGTCCCTTTATTAATTTAATTCAATTTATTCATTTTAAATGCATTACAAAATTAAAATTTCAAAGCATTTTTAAAAAAGAAAAATATTAATATTGGATGGCAGATGCAATTTAAACTTCAATGAAGCACAATTAGACTAACAGCAACAAAGCTTGCAGTCTAAACTGTGCTTCATTGATGTTAAACATATTAATATTCGAAGCGATTCTATTTAACAACAAGACAGCTCTCCCGACTCGTACGACCATTGGCAAGTTAGTTCTGCAAGCGGGGAGAGTTGTCTATGCTATTAACCTCTCCCCGCCGGGCTTTGTTTTTTTTTTTTTACCGACAGCTAGCCAGGTACTGCTGTTTTCCAACGGTCATAGAAATAGAGCGGCTGGCTATCAAGTTGACGTAGAGATGTGCATAAGTCATTGGTGTATTTTTATGTAATCACAAACGAAATCTGGGGTCAGATGTTTTGTTTGTTACAAACTCTGGCTTTGATGGAGCCCCGTCCCTGACACTGAGCATGTTAACGAAAGATCTGTTGGGAAACAGTCAGATTGCTTCTGTTGAAGGAAACTAGATTGTCATTTTGATCCCTTTTACTCATAATCAGACAAGATAATAATCTATGAGACTTGAAATTTGACGTGCATATGCCTGTTTCAGATTCCACGTAGATCTACGTCCGTTCCCAATAATCCTCCGTATTGACCGAGAGTTGGAGAACCATCCGGCCTTCAGGGCCGCTCACCCCTCCAGCCAGCCCGACTGTCCGCCCGAGGCCACCAAGTAGACATCCACCATCTGCCACCCGGTGACCACCTCTAGACACCCATCAACCGCCATCCGGTGGCTAACTCTAGACGCCAACCAACCATCTTAAATGATATTTTAACAAATTTTAATAATAATAAAATATACGGGAGTTTTTCAAACTTCACATTTTAATTAGAGCCTAAAGTAATTGACCTTTTTTCGTAGGTTGGGTTGAGGTTATATCAACGCGCCGTAAAAAAGCAATTGTTTTATCTTTATATGGGTTAACTTTGAAATTGAAATGATTTTTTTTTTCATTGTTATAAACTTTACTGAAAAATTGATGTTTAACCTTATCTATGCGAATGTCACTTATGTGATCCATCAGCAAATTTCCCCATATGTGGATGTCAAATGATATTATCTTGTCCATGAAGTTTCACTAAAACATTATGTGATCCATGAAGTTTCACTAAAACAAATTATGTTATCCGTAAAGTTTCAATAAAACGTATTATGTAATCCGTGAAGTTTCAAGCTGAAACATAATATTATGTGGTCCATGAAGTTTCACTAAAACATAATTGATCCATGAAGTTTCACTAAAAAGTATTATGTAATCCGTGAAGCTATAATGTAATATGTAAGCTGAAACATAATACTATTTTGTGGTCCATGAAGTTTCGCTAAAACATATGTGATCCATGAAGTTTCACTAAAACGTATTATGTAATCCGTGAAGCTATAATGTAATTATTATTGATATTTTTCAATATAAATATTTACGATCACTGAATGTTTTAAAAGCATAATAATATGACTTCTATGTCTACAGTAGTCATAAAACTACATAAAATGTAGTGTTTTGTATGCTAAGTCCTTTTTGAGCAAGCAATACACAAGGTCCGTCTTGTTAAAGTAACAGTTGATGATTCGAATATTTTTCTGCATAATATAAATATTATGAAAGTAAATTTTTTTAAATGTGGGAGAGGTTTTCGGTGGTGTAACTCTATTGTTTACAGTTTACCCACTTTAGTTTCAAACACAACGATAGAAATTTAGAAGGCATTTATAAAAAAAAAATCATAACTAAATAGAGGCAGGAATTTGAAAAAATATGTTTTTCCGAATACTTGTTCAGACGGTGAATTAAGAAATTTTTCGCGAAAGCATTTCATGACACTAATTTTTGTACTCAAAAGGTTCAAATCACTTACGTACACTGAATGGATAAAACATACCTTTAAATAAAAATTCTCTTTCATGTAGGCAGAGTACGCACTACATTGCATACTCTGTCTCTCTTACACTGCCTAACATTGTATATCGCCATTCCATTTGATTTCGAAATTTGTACTGTAACCGAATTTCAGAATTTGATATTTGTTTGCAATCGGTCCAATTTTTAGATCACCAAACATTCCCATGTCGCATTTTTTGTGTTGTTCTTAATTCTTTGAGAAATATGTACCTGTACGAATTATGCATCTCGTCAATTTGATTGGTAAAAACCTACAGTTGCGTGGAAGAATTATGTTGTATTTTATTCTTTGAAAACGATCATACGTTCCTGGTCCACTATTTACGAAATATCTTGCAATCTGTCTAATTTTTTTACAGAAGTGTTTACAAAAGTAATATAATAACAATACAATATGAAGGGCTCTGCCCACTACAACGTATCATACCATGGCCGTAACTGTATCGACACATGCAAAAATATATTCTTTCTGTGAATTAATGTGAAACAATGCCCACTCCGTAGCGTGCCATGACCGGATCCACGCCTAGAATATTTTGCAGGTGGCGATACGTTCCCTACGTAAGAAACTTCTCTGCCATAGGTCACCCCAAGTGGTCCACTACATTTGGCTAGGTTTGTCTAGGCCTTGGCAGCAATTGCATTATCCCACTTAGAGCTGAATCGGGAGAGACAGGTTGAGGGAGACCTTTTGACCTCTCCAGCCGGACTCTTTCAACCCATCGCCTTGCACCGCAGTGGGGAGAATAGATTCATACATTTGTCACTCCTGGACACACCGTCCCCCAGATCCCTACCTACCTCTATCTTTTTCCTTCCAAGAACTTCTTCTCCTTCCTTTCCCTATAAAGACCACACAGCATCCCCAAATACGACGTAGGCCTTAAGGGAAATTCTTTTCCCCAGGGCCTTCTTTGTGAAGCTAAACGCTGTCGATTAATTGCAGTGGGCGTAGTAGTGCATGTTGTGTTTCTTTTCGTGTCTGATCCGTTCATAGCACATCGTGTTATATTCCGGTTAAGTGGGCAGACTCCTTTAAAATACCTTGAAACATAAAACTTCGTTATTACCTTTAATTCAAATAGAATCCCTAGTCTTTTGTCTGTCTATGTTCAAAGGGCATTCTAACTAATATTGTGTTCTGTGCCTGTAGAAATTGGTACAAAATGTTTCGTAGCTTGACCACAAGCAAAAAAAAATCCATGCGTAATAAACCGAGCTTGTGCACCAGGTCTAGGAGGAAGCTTCGCTGGGGTACTTACCGGATCATGAATTTCTAATGCTTAGTCATCCAGGGTTTTTTCTACACGGGCTGGCCTGCCACATTCTTTGGGACCTACAGAATCTTAAAATGGTTTCATGCTCGAATAAGATTCTATTATCAGATCATTATAATTCTGTTGGTTTGAAAATTAACTTTATACATACATTTTGTCCAATGTGTGATGGTACAGGTTTTCCCCTTCGTAAACATCACATTTTCATGGGAATCTTCGAAGATGAAGAACTCTGAATCACTTGTTTCCAATGTTCCATTAATGATAAGAAGACTCAGGTATTTGTGAAAATGTCTTTTTGTGTTAACGTCTTGAGATTTAACCCTTGGAATAATAAGAAAATAATATCTATAAACTTTTGCCTGTCAAGGTTTGCGCGTAAAATTCCCGTTCACCCCGTTATTTTTAACCCTTTTGCAAAAACAAAAATTGTTCGAAAATCTAGATAAAATAATCTTTCCGATGTGAAATTAGAAATCAAAATTTTTGTTTCTAAATATAAATTTTTTTTATTGGAAATGTAAATTGGCTTAAATACATACCTGCGAATATTCTAATTAAAATAGAATAAACTTAAAATTTTAATTCCTTTTTATTAGTCCTTTTCTTAAGAAAATTTGTAATAAAACTGTCACTTCACTTTTCATCACATTCATACAATTTTATTTTAAAATTAAATGTGTTACGTCACAAATTGCTGCAAAATAAAGCCGTCACTTACAATCGGGTTTGTAAAGTATCTGAACAACGTAGCTCGTATATTCCTAAGGCAATGAGAAGCATTATTTCTTTTGCTTTCTAACATAAAAGAAATCACAAATGTTCGTATGAGAGAGAGGAAGAGAGATATCTAACTTTTAATAATGCACGGTCGCTCTGGGACAATTTGGATCTCCCGTTATTATTATGGCATATGACGTTTTGGCACAATTAGAGTCTCCTTGTGTGATTGGACAGGTTAAGCGCCTCCGTACATGGAGCTACTTACAAGCTATTCGAGTCTGATGCGCGTAGCACGCGCACCGCTCGTGAGTACCCGCCATACAATTTTGCTGGTGTTCGTACACGGCGCTACGCGACGAATGTAGGGTTGAAGTTGGTAGCGCACTACCAGCACCGTCAGTAGAGCGCTACGCGTTGCAGCATTCGTGTCTACTACTTTTGTTTGACGTTTGACAGAAATGGCGTCTGAACATGAAAGGTATGTTAGATTTGTTCTGGAAGTGGAAAAAATGCGTGTTTATATAACTTAACATTACCAGAATACGCAAGAAAGGATTTAGTGGAGAAGTCGTAGATTAATGTTGGAGAACAAGTCATTTGACATTGTTTGACATCGTGTTAACTCCACGGCTGCACGTGAAAAATGATCCAGTTCAGTATAATTCGGGTAGCGCCGTGTACGGAAACCATAATTAAAAAGTAGTATATCTGCAGGGTACTTGTGGTTGTGTCACAATCACGTAGTTTGTAAGTATCTCCATGAACGGAGGGCCTAACAGGTTCACTGCCAACTCCACCATTTTGCGGAGTTCGAATGCTTCGAGAAACTCCTCATCTACCAATTGGCGTTTTGTGTCATTTTAACTTTTGAATGCTCAGTGTTCATTTGTTAACTGTCGCATGTTATTTTATTTATGCAAAAAGTTGTGTTTTGGACTTATTTTATAACTAAATAGAGGCAATATGATAATAAATAACATCAGAGTTTTTCAAGCCTTCACTGTCCAAAGCTGGACAGGGATGTAAGGAAATGTATGTCCATACGCTTGAAAGAGACATCCGAACATGAATGAGACAGCCTGATAGTTGAGAAGTAATATGAATTATAACCTACCACTCTACCTTAACTAGTCATTATTACACTACCTGAATCAAAGTATTTTGGTGATCATTGTCATTAATCCAAGGTGACAAAAACCACAATGTAAAACCAAGAGAAATTGCCCAATGACAACCCTGGTGAACTTTATTAAAAGGACTGGATTACTGTGGTGGTCCGATGCTCTGTAGGAAACCCGCCTGCACAGCGCGGGTATAAACTGTGCGCCCTAAAGTTTAAGTTTAGACTTACGGAGTTCAATACTTCTTTTGTGTGAAAGCACTATGAAACTGTCGACGAAATAAGGCAAACAAGGAAGGTAGCACAATGGGGCTACAGCCTGATTGATTACGGGACATATGCAGACCGTCTCCTTACTAAAAATATTTTTTTGTGGTGGTCAAGCTATAGTTTGTGTAGAATTTTTTTATTAGATGAAGCGTGAATTTCTCCTTTGTGAGTAGTGATAAGACAAGCATATTGTTTTGTCTCTAAATATTAAAATGTACAAATTATTTACGGTGTCTTTATTGAAATGTTTTTAATTTTACGATGAAGTGCTCTGAAATAATGTGTAAGAATTTATGTAAATAAATAATACTATTCTTAAGAGCAGACATGGGTTTTTTTTTATTCCTTTTAAGCCCATTAACAGCCTTGAGATACATCTGCCAGGAACCTGTGAAATATTTCGTTAGGCTGAAAGTGTCTGCTTATTATGAAAGGTGGTAATGACGATACTGAGAGTTTGAAATTACTCTGAAGCGAGGTGCAAATGTACGAGGGTCAGTAAAAAAAATGCCTCCTATTTTTTTTCTACTTAAATAAAGTTAGTTAAGTGAAAATTTTGAATTTGGTGCCACTCGTCAAACCTTCTGCAATCTATTGCAGTAGTAACTTTTTGCGTCAACAGGTGGCAGCACTGCAGTAGCTTGCAAAATGACCGACATCGATGTTCGTAATAGACAGCGTTCCGTGATTGATTCTTGACTGTAGAAGGTGAAACGCCCATTCATGAAAGACTGAAAAATGTGTATCCTGATGCAACAGTGGATGACAGCACTGCTAGATGATGGGATCGTCGCTGTAACGAATCTGAAAGACAAACGGAGCTGGCTGGCAAAAAGCGGAACGGCGCAGGCCATTAATTGCAGTGATTGCACGTGAGTTGATGACATCATTCGTGGTGACCCCAGATAACTACAGATGACGCATTCTCTCTCAGTAAAGTCAGTGTGATGACGATTATTCAGCAAAAGTTTGTGCAAGGTGGGTACCAAGAAATTTAACCGGCCGGAATAAAGAAACAAGAAAAACAATAGCCTCACTTGCAGCGCTTGATTTCTGGAAAAAATTGTGACCGGAGATGAAATATGGGTTCATTTTTTTTTACCTGAATCAAAGAGGCAGTCAATGGAATGACATCATACAAACTCACCTAGGATAAAAAAAATCAAAACTGTGTGATCGGCAGGGAAAGTTATGGCGATGGTATTCTGGATGTCATTGTGCTTTTTACAACACTGTGATACATGCCCTTGTTAAAAGATTGACCAAAGCTGTGGAAATGGACAGATATTATATTGAAAAGTAACAATTTAATTGTCAATAGTGTGGTTTTTAACCCACTTGCATTTTTTTATTTCTTGACAAAAAGGAGAATAAAAATAGGAGGCATTACTTTTTGGCTGACCCTAGTATTATACTTTATTCTTCAAATGAAAAATCTTATTCTTTTAATTCTATAGAAAAATTTATTCAAAATGCAGGTCATATAATATATACAAAATGAAGGTCAAATATTTAGGTTCAGCTCCAAAGAGTGGAAAGCTTTGCCGCTGAGGATTATAAAATTTCTGCAAAAATGGTTGCCGAGTCAGTTATTAGAGTTTCACTAGATTTTACCAAATATGTACATACCTATGTCGAATAAATGCAAATAATCACGGCTGAAATAATTAAAAATATTTCTTTGTTAAATCCAACACGCAGATAATACCGTCCTTTATAAAGTGACATTTTTAACATTAACTAATCCAGTAGAAGTAATATCCCAAGGAAAAATGAATATATAAAGTAGAAACTGCAATCACAATGCGTAGGCATTATTCTTCAACACTGCATTTGCAAGGCTCCATCCCCTAGGCCCTAAGGGTTAAGACGGAATAACCAGTCAACCGGAAATATGTTATTTTTAAATCAAATTCTAGACATATTGACTCTTTTCTACAAGAAAATAAGAATTGATTCCGAAAGATTGTTTTTTTATCTAGTAAAGTTGTGTTTTAAATTTTGAAAAAATATGTTTACGATAATAATGTTGTACTGTTGGTCATTGGCAGATATGTTAAATTTTCAAACAAAATGTTAATACGACACACATTTCAAATCATACAGTAAAATAAATCAATAAATTATCTAGGAAAGCTATTTTTCAGAATTTTAATTTTAATTCACATAAAATTGCGCAAGTATTTTATTCACACAATATTTCAGTTTGCATATTTATTTACAGTCTTACAAACTTATACATATATTTCAGATTTTTTTACACACATTTTTAGCTTTTTAGCTTTTAGAGATTGTCGAAAAATAATTAAGACACTAGCTGACCCAGCCACGCGTTGCTGTGGCTAACGAAACACAACGCCATCTACTGGATGGTTACCTAAAGTTTTAACTCAACCGCCATTTGTTAATTTGCTTACAAATCAAATCCACACCACTCGCTTACCAGCCCGCTCCAAGTCCACCACATACAGACATTCTCCTTTAATTACATGTTTCAACCAATTTACACAAAACCTTGACAAGTTATACACCTAAACCTTCCTCATAAATCACTCTATAAAACTGCATGAAAATCCAAAAAGTTTTTGAGTTTTAATGCGAACAGGCATACAGATGCGGCTGAGGACTTTAATTTATAAAATGTAGAGATTATTAAGACATGTGATCAAGAAATAATTACAAAAGAGTATATAATTTTATCAGTTTATTTTAGCACTTTTATCGCAAACTTGTATGTAGGTATTTAAGCATATTTTGAATGAAATAAAATCGATTTTGAATTATTGGTTAAAAATGCTGATACGGAGAATTATCAATCGATCTCACCGGAACCGCCCTGAACAGTTGCAAGGGTACGATAAAAGATATTCAAATGCAAGAGATATTTTATGGTGTCCGTTCGACTGTGGGTGGGATTCCTTCCGAATGAGGGTAGTTTGAATACGGAAAGTTATTGATTTTTTGAAGGCGTGCAGTAGTATTGGTTGACAATATAGATGGAAAGAATTCGTTCATCTAGTTGGTTTTTTTAAGGTGTACTAGTATGTATTGTGGTATGGTGTAGTGGGTGTAGTAGTATTGGTTTAAAATATCGGCGACATCAGGAAACACAGATTTTTTTAAGGTGTACATTAGTATTGGTTAACAATATAGTTTGAACACGGAAAGAATTCGTTCGTTTAGTTAAGTTAGTTGAGTTTATTCGTTAGTTGGTAAACAATATCGGCGACACCAGGAAGCGCAGTCCCACCCAGTAAAAACTGCGGATAGCACATCTCTTATATTTCAATATCTTTGGGTACGATCGTAAGACAATCTTTCAAAGAAATCTGAATTCTCGGCCACTGGAATGGGCCTCAAAGAAAAAATAAAGAATGAAAGATGTTCTGAAAAACTTTTGAGAAGGTTCCGCTAAAGCAGTGGTTCCCAACCGGTGGTCCGCGAGATCTAAAATGTGGTCAGCGAAACATTCATTCATTTTACTACAAAACCGAATCGAAAGGTATCCAAAAGCTGATTCATAACCCTTTTGGTATTAGTGTTGGAGAGGTAGCTGAAGAAGTCCAAGAAGAGCTCATTCTTGTACCTTGTGGTCCCTGTGAGAACAAATAAATATCACGGTGGTCCCTGGTCAAAAAAAAGATCGGGACACAGATTCATAGGTAGGTAGCTGTTCCATGCAAACTGAGAATAAAGTCAACTCAACACCTCTTTGAAAAGTCATTAAAATCTGTGAAAAAAATTATTTTAAATTAGACAATAACCCTAACCTAACGTAACCTATTGAACCAATTTTTATATATTTTTTTTTTACCACTCTAAATGACTTATCTGAGATGGTTCTGAGTTGGTTTCATTCCGAGTTGTCCGGTCACCGTAGGAAGCACAGGTTCTCAACCTTATTTTGCCCACCGCCCACTTTGATAATTTTTTTTCCTGTCCTTTAGGTTTTAACTAGTGCCAAGCGCCGTTTGGATCAGCCCTGAGAGGAAGCATGGTACACATAGATTTACAAAAAAAGGTTACTAAATCTAAATGTAATAATTGCTGTACATTTCATTGGGATATTAATTGCTCTTCGCCGAGTCATTGGCCTTCCTGCCAGAAAGTCATCTTCAAAACTGTACTTCTACTTTGTTCTTGTAAATAGTTGTTTCTTGTAGAAATTGTTGAAACAAAGTGTAATTTCCATAATGTATGCCTAAGAGTGCGGCGGTTAGGTAAATACTTACCAAACTAGTTTATTATTTTTTTTAATGTTTTAATTTCTTGCTAAGGCAATCCCAATGAGTTACAGAACTCATTTTAGGATAGGAGGAACCTACGATTCATAGGTGGGAGGAGATATTACAATTTTGCATAGGCATTAAATATTAAAAATATAAGTTTCACGAACAGTATAGACAAAAATAAAAGACAGGGTAAGTAGAAACAAACAATAGAAAACAAATAAAGAAAAAAAGAAACAAGGTTATAAAATTATGGATGATTACATATCCATGGAAAAGAAAAGGAGAGAAAAAGAAAAAGACAAGAATGACAAGAAAATTACATAGTTTCATCCTTAAGCGTAAGTACTTCAAAAATATTCTTTTAAATCATTACTCTGATTTTTTTTATTATTTTGGTGGATTCCCTTGTACCTATATATCTGAAAGCGAATTATGTAATGTATAGGCAACCTAGTACAGAATTTTTTATTTTAAGTATTGTGTGCGTGGATGTCTTGATTGTAAAGTGGCTTTATGTTAATGTGAGTTGATTGTTGAGTAATTTGTAGGACGGTGCTTGTGATTTCATTAGGAAGGATTGTGATTAGAAGAACACCGGAAAATTAAGAAATTTCTCTGATATGGGTGTCCCTTGGGAGTCCAAAAACATTTCTAAGAGCTTGGTTTTGAACCACCTGCAGATCAGCTATCAATTTCTTTGAGGCGAAGCCTCAGATACAGCAGAGATAGGAAAGGTGTGAATGTACCATAGCATAGTACACTGATGTAAGTAAAGGAATAGGTAGTAATCCTTGAAGTCCTTATGTGGGTAATTTTCTCTTTTACATGATTTACGTGGAGATCCCACGAGAGTTGGGAATCTATGATCAGGCTCAAATATGTTGTGCTCATTTTCTTTTCGAGGCAGTTAGTTATCAGTTCAATAAAAATGTGAGGTAGATGAAAACAAATAACTTGTACACCACTATTTAAATTAAATTAAATATTATTTTAAATAGTGGTGTACACAAAGTTATTTGTTTTCATTTATTAATAATGATACACCACAAAGTGAATTTGCAAAGTTTGAAGAATTAAAATAAAATTCACTAAATACTAATTATTTAAAGAAAAGTCATCTTTTATTTTCAAATTCTACTGTGCAACAATGTTGACGTTTCATGTTTGACAGTTGTTGGCGGCATAGATGTCACAGTTGGCAGCACGTTGGCGGTTCCAAGCCGATAAAAATATAAACAAAAAATTGACCATTTGAGCGCTCCAAAACTCCAAACAACGCGGAATGCGCGCAGCTCCCCATTGGCCGAAACAGGGAGCCAACAGCAACAGCAAACATGGTCGCGCGTCCCCCTGGCGGATTTGCCGAAAAGCAGCCACTTTGTTTCTAGTCGCGAGTGGCGAGAAGCGATCTGTCAAACGTTCTCGCGTTCTCGTTTGTTCGCGATGATGAGCATTGAAAATTTGTATTTCTTCAAAATGGTGGTGAAATAGGTATATTTACCGTGTGCTGTGTTCAAGTGCGACCCATTCTCAGTGTTCAGTGCCCGAAAACATAGTGTTCTTTCAAAATGACGGAAAAAGTGAAATCGGAAAAGATGACTAATGTCAGCAAGCCCGTTCCCATGAAACTTTTTGCCGCTTGGGAAGTGGACAGGACACCCTCAAATTGCGTTCCCAGGTAAATATACAACTTCATGAGTGTTGTAATATCAGGTTCTAGGTCTTGAATTAATGCAGTGTTCAAGTTCGTGTTATAAAACATTGAAAACGTCTGTCGGTTCGTTGACTTTCTGTGAGGCGTCACCCTGTGATAAAACCAGAGTATTAATTGCGCCACATTGTTTGTACACAATGGAGATGGCCCTCCGTTTTTATTTATTTACCAATTTAATGGGTGATTTGTCGGTATTTGGGGTATCTTCAGTTGAGTGAACCGTGAGCCAGACTATCACATCCACTCACAGAGGAAGGTCAAGGCGTAATCAGTGCCAGTAGAAGATAAGCTCTGTTTCTGTTGTCTGTCGCTGGTAATTTACCTACCAGAGTATAGTCGGTCTGGACATTATCTTTAGGTACCACACCAGTATCGACGTTGCATTATGTACCTTCTCTTTGTTTATTATCGTAAATCGGTGCTATAGAAATGAAAGTTTATAATTTCATGGCCTACGGTACCTACATAAGAATTACTTTTGTCATAATATTGTTTTACGCTTTTAGATTCACAAATATAGAAATGTTATTTTAACAAAGAGCCACATTAAATTTTGCTCTGATTGTTTTAGATGTTATTATTGTGAAAACTATTCGCCTTTTCGTTTTGTGTTTACATTAGCCCGAACACTCTGAATAATAAATTTCATATTGATATTATAAAATGCGTAGGTAAGTACCTAGCCAATGTGTCAAAAAAATTGTTCGTTTATGTTTCGCTTCCTTCAATTAAACAGTGTTTTCTAAAAATGTAAGAACTGACAAGATGATTCTCAAAACATCCACTTTGACTAGAAAACGAGTAGGACCTACCTAGGCCATTTTAAAAAAGGGCGATCGAGCAGGTGGGCTACGATGCCTAAAATATGCCCCGTGTTTGTGAATCAGACAACAGATTCCCGCCAGATCAAATCGCCGACATTAAATGAAAAATATTCACTACACCGTTTTACTTTATTTAATATTATGATTTTGTTTATAGAATCTGATGAGTATTTTATTATCAAGTTAATTTATTATTGAACCAAAGTTTCATGTATTTCAAACGAATGCTAAAAATATATTTTATCAATGATTTATTAACGCAGAGATTTTCTTTGCTTAACGGCTTATTACCATGATTAAATCAAGAATTTTTCTTCTTGTATAATGTAGAATCTTTCCTATTGGCCACAATCAAAATCAATATCAATCACTGTCTTTTTTTACATTAGCTCCACACAGGAAAATAATTCCCTTCAGGGCATGCTGTGTGGAGGGTCTTTTTAGGAGAGGAAGTTCTGGGAAGGAAAAGGGTATGATAGGTGGGTAGGAATCTGTGTGTCCAGGAGTGGCGGATGTACGAATCCATCCCTCCCACTGCGGTGCAAGGCGATGTCCCGAGAGAGTACGGCTGGAGAAGTCAAAAGGATTCCCTCAACCATTTTCTTCCGTTCCGGCCTTCCATGCAGTTGGTGGCATCCGCCGCCAAGACCCGGACAAACCTCACCCCATAAACCCGGGCACCCCTGCTAAGTCACCAAACGTAGCGAACCACTTGGGGTGACCTATGGAAGAGGTGTTGGTTATCCAATTAATGGTTCCCGGGGTGGCGGACCCATACCCGTCTCCCAAATGTATATATATATCTACTGAGAAACCCGGGAAACTTTTCATATTCCTTTCCAAAGAACCAACCTAACCGTCTCCCATGAATCTCTTGCGCGAATGTGTAACAAAAATTTCTCGAATCTCTTTTCACTTGACCTAAACTAGGTTTGTTATCTACTCAGAAATCCCGAAAATTTCCATATTCCTTGACTTTTTCTATTTCCTGTATGCTTATCGATAAAGCAGTTGGCACATTTGGGTGGCAGTCCCAGAGATTTGTGATGTGATGATCTTCAACACAGTGCATGTATGTTGGTCGATCCATTTTGTTGAAGAATTTTTGTGCTGTGGGTCCAAATCTTTGGCAATGAAAGCATTGGGTAAAAGGGAATTGCAACAAAATAAAATTGAAGTTTTCTTTTAATTTTTTTTTAAATTAACATTCATGAAGATGAGGAAATCATGATGTACCTACCCATTCAACAACCTACAGTCCGCCTCGGAACAGGAATCTCTAGTGAGGATTGTGAATAAACTGCTTTATTTTGTATTTTTTAAATTGTCAAAAAAAATCACATAAATTCTCATGAATCCAAGGTGTAATTTTTTTATTGATGAAGTGAATCTCATTTCACCATTTGTACGGAGTTTTTTTTAATAATTTGGTTTCTTGTATTGGTATTTTTCATAAATTGCTTTGACGTGTCATCGTTTTTGTGAATGATGTCTTCTAGAAAATCTTCTTCTGCGTAATCTCCGTTGTTCCTCCGCTTTTATGTTTTGCCTGATTTGTTTATTTGCTCGTTAAGTTGTGTTGCCTCTTCTTTTTTTCAAATATAATTATTTATCTATATAAAGTTTGGTTATAAGTGATTTAACGATGCCTATAATCGTAAGGATTATTTGTGTGGAGGTTCATTTAAATAATTAATGGTCTTTCACCAGAGCGACTGATAGTGGAATAACATTTTTATTGACCCTATTTCCCTTCTGATTTACGAAAGCTGTTATCTCTTTACTCTATACTATCTAAATCTAAACTTGTATTATTAAATGCGAAAGTGCCTGTGTTTGTTTGTTACCCTTTTACGCCTAAACCACTAAACCGATTTTAAAAATTCTTTCACCAATAGAAAGCTACATTGTCAGCGAGTAACATAGGCTGTATACAATGGTAATCTCTGGCGTTATGAAATTTGTATAAATGAAAATGTGTGTATTTCATATACTTTAACGGCAGGGAGAAGGTGGGGTTCGCGGAGAGTGATTGAGTGAGTTGATCAGTGGTATTTCCACCATCAGTGGTATTACCATGCGAGCGAAGCCGCGGGTAAAAGCTAGTGTATATATAAATCATTATAAACATTAAATACTAATTCATAGGTTCTCAACCTTATTTTGCCCACTGCCAACTTTGAGAATATTTTTTTTCTAGAGAGAGGGTTGGGGGGGCTCTTCTATGACGGAATCAATAATTCGATTAAAATATATTAAATTATTTGGCATACCCTTTTGGGTAGCAAGTTAAAAAACCAATTGTTTTGTATTTTAATTACCGGGTTGCTACCTCCTTTCTTCTTGTATTCACGATATAGTGTCAATTCTTAATAATAATAATGCACGTAAGATGATAATATTATGTAACAAAACATAAAATCATATTAACTAATTTAATGTAATCTGAATGTAATGGAATCTTTCAGTCAATATTTATCCACTTCCCGAACTACTGAAATATGTGAATTTTCGCACACCGTGATAAAATGATTACAATGCATACAATAACAAAAATTAACCAATATTAAAGTTTACTCTCCTTTATTATCATGCTATATTATCCTTAATTACTCCGTGATTAGCGGTTTTTTTGTCTTTTTAGACCGCATTTTTTTACATGCGCACAACCTCACTGTGCCCTCAACGCCCTCTAATTTTCTCTAGGTCTTCTATTGCCCCCTTGAAATTCTCAAAAGCCCACAAGAGGGCGTTATCGCCCACGTTGAGAAAGTATGCACTAATTGATAACATAATATACATTTTTTGCTGTCACCAAAGCACAAACTGTGACATGTTGCTTTCTAAAGGCGAAACAGGTGTGGTGCATCAAATATTTTCACAGATCAAGATTTTTTTATATACGTACACTGTTTCTAAGCACCTACACATTAGGATACATTTTGTATGCATGTAAATCTTATAAATGTACCAATTAGTGTTTTTAAGTATGAAGTGTGCCTTTGAGTGTGTGTAAAAATCAGTATATTGCCTTTGTTATGTCTTAATATATTTTATGCCTTTGTATTGTAGTCACTTAAAATTTTATTCTTCTGTATCTATTTTCACCATAACATTTATTTTTCAGTGTTATAATTGACCTTCTGGCATTAAGTAATAATAATAATAAAAAAAAATTATTTCGCCTAAATACAATAAACATATGCGGAAACTTTGACTAGCCAACTAGGAATGGATCCTGTCAAATTGACAATTTTGTCAAATTAATAATTATAGTTAATATCATAATTTAATATTACGTTGCTTAATTATGTAACATATTATTATTATTTTTTATTTTATTTTTTTATGAGTAAAAACTCAAATTGTAATATTTAATTAAATGAAGACACTATGAGCGAAACTCAATCGAAAATCTGGAAACAGATAAATCAGAAAAAGATATTTCTGTTTTCAGATTTTCGATTGAGTTTAGCTCGTAGTGTCTTCATTTAATTAAATAACACATTTATAGAAGGAAAAAAGTGTTGCGATTTGATTCCTCGTATTGCTTTGGAAGTTTAGCGGGTGCTTACAACGAAGATTAATAATTTAAAAAATTTTGTCTGCCTTGCAAATCAGTAGGGAAGGGGGTCTCACAAATGTGACGATGTGTGACAGGGACGGGTAGTGTAAAAAATCATGAAATTCGTGGGACGTAATTTATGGATGGCCCCTTATGGACACCAAATAAAAGATGATAATTAGAAACTAATGGGTGACTAATGACAGTCGAATTCATGCAATGTTTAAAGCCGGCATAGTATCTCAGGAAACATGCCTGTAGAGTGTAGGCGCCATATCGAAGCAACAGGTCCTCGACCCTTCTTTGAAAAGGGGAAAAAGTAACGCCGAAATTTACATCAGTTTTTTTTTTTTAATTATTACTAACTTATTATTCATATTGCGATTTCATATCAAAGTCTCAGTCAACTGTCGCAATTTTGCTGCATGTCAGTTTTCTGATGTGCTTTGACGTTCTCCTCTCTGGTCTATATGATGTCCTCAAAGTTGTCACCTAAATTTCATGATTTTTGACCTCTCCCTCGTACAGCTCAATGCACTGTGCGGCGCGTTAAAAAAACATTTGTGCGAATGGGGCTTACAGCGCTTATCGTCATACTTTCTTATCAGTGCTTGTAATCGTGTAATTATCAGACGCCCTTATCTGTTGTCATATCACCTGTGTTTCTATGATATAATATCTGATAATACACGCGCGCTCAATCGCCGCGACAACCTCATCATTGTGTAGATAGCTTCTCCGTGTGTCTAATATAAACAGGCTTATAATGGCTTACCGTTTGGCCGATATTATTATAAAATAAGGTTTATTTTTATAATAAAGCCGTTTTTTTAAGTGAATCGTTTTTAAAAATGCTCCTGTTGTGCTAAGGTCTTGCAAGATGAAACGACGGTTCGCTCCAAACTACTGAAATTAGTTAATATTTAAATTCAGCTTAAATCTTCGACATTTTCGATCACGTGAAAAATGTTATGGCGTCTTAAACAAAGGGAATTGGGAACATTTATTTCAATACTGCTAACACATAAATATATTATTATTTTTTATTTAACTTTTATGAGTAAAACCTCAAATTTTAATATTTAATTAAATGAAGACACTATGAGCGAAACTCAATCCAAAATCTGGAAACAGAAAAATCAGAAAAGATATTTGCACCTCTGGGACTCGAACCCAGGACCTCCCTACTTTCCGGGTGAGTGCTCTTGACCACTGAGCTAAGGTGTCGATATCCAATTCGGTCACTTTAAACTGTACCTTACTTCGACTAAGAACCACCCATATTATCTTCATTTTCTTAACGCATATTTTTATTGGCAGAAAGATGGCAGCCAATAAAAATATGCGTTAAGAAAATGAAGATAATATGGGTGATTCTTAGTCGAAGTATGTTAAAGTGACCGAATTGGATATCGACACCTTAGCTCAGTGGTCAAGAGCACTCAACCGGAAAGTAAAAAGTCCTGGGTTCGAGTCCCAGAGGTGCAAATATCTTTTTCTGATTTTTCTGTTTCCAGATTTTCGATTGAGTTTCGCTCATAGTGTCTTCATTTAATTAAACATAAATATATGTCTGAAGGGGCTTCATTCACTCCCGCGTTACAGGTGACCGGCCAACTCAGAATGAAACCAACTCAGAACCACCTCAGAAAGTTCATAAGGAGTGATGATAAAAAAATATAAAAAATTGCTTGAATAGGTTAAGTTAGGTTAGGGTTATGGGCTATTTTAAATTTTAAAAAAATCATTACTTTTAATGACTTTTCAATGTGGTGTTGAGTTGATTTGTTTCTGAGTTGACATGGAACCATATCGACAATAACTACACATCATTTGGCTAAAGAATGAGGGAACGCAACACGGCAAAGATACTTTTAGCCATGAAAATCTCAGATCATATCACAATACTACTTCTTCCCTGATTCCAATAAAATTATAATGAAAAATAATTATTAAAACACTGTTTTGTTGGCTGTAGTTGAAGACTTTAGGGTTCTACCATTTATATAATTAAACCTCGTTTGTGCCTCATTATTCATTATTAATTTTATCCCGCATTTAAAACATTAAATTAATGATTCTCGCTTTCTTTTGGCTTTCTCCTACGGAAATGCATCGTGAAGTGGATATAATAATATATCTGCGAATTTAACAACACTATCTATACTACTATATTGTACCTGTACAGTTCGGTACGTTTGGTGATGGGTGACAGGGGCGGCCGATGTGTCTGCCTACCTGCTGCGTCGCGGGCCGGATCGAGAGAGACTGGTTGAGGAGGTCTTCTGACCTCTCCTCCTAGTCTATAATCCCTCCACCCATCGCCTTGCACCGCAATAGGAGGGATAGATTCATACATCCGTCACTCCTGGTCACACTGATCCCCAGATTCCTACCTATCCCTCATACTTATTTCCTTCCCAGAATTTCCTCTTCTTCATTTACTTAAAAAATAAACTCCACACAGCATCCCCTAAGTTGACATAGGCCCTGAGTGAAATTATTTTCTTCAGGGCCTTCTATGTGGAGCTTATAAAAAAAATTTAAATAATAAAAAAATAATTGTAGGGTGGGCCATAAGCATTTGCACTTTTGTAGTCGCGCTAGCGGGGATTCCGAACGGGTGAGGAGAGCGTGACCACTTATGCGCGTCTCCTCGCTTCTTGGAAATGTCACAATTGATGTCTTTACGGGAGAGCAACGCGCTTTCTGGGTAAAACATTTTTACAAACACATGATTTTGTTCTATTCATTCTATTATTTTTACAAAACAATGATCCACGCCGTCTGATTCGCTCTCATCACCAATAACAGAGCATTAATCAGTCCCCAAGAGTTAGTTTAATTAAATAATGGTTTAAAAACTTCAGATGCTTTGGCGATAGAATTTTTTCAACCATAATTGCAGCAGTTCGTTAGTTACAGACTTGGACGCAGCAAGATGGTACAAACTGTCATACTTCCAACGAGATAGACCCATAATTAAAGAAATTTTCCCTAACAAACTAATTTCGCGCAAAGGAGATATTCCATGGCCTCCCCGCAATCTGGATCTAACCCCAGCTGATTTTTTTTGTGGGATATATTTGTATATATATATTTTATTTTTTTCCGAGATTTGTGTCGAAAAGTTTTCGTAAATCTAAGGGCCATATTTGAGGAATGCCAGCGGCGAAATGGCGGCCATTTTGACGAAACTATTTAACAAGAAATGATTTTCCAGCATATTTTTGTTCTTATCAATAATCATTTATTTATATACAGTCTGTATTTTTTTCATGGTTGGTTCAAAATGCAAATGCTTATGACCCACCCTATATTTTTACGCAGCATCGCGTTGATTCGCACATGCATTGTACATGTATCAGTGATCGAAAAACCGGTGAATGCAATATTTTAGTTATTAGTTGTATCATGGTTTATCTAGTCTGTAATTAGAAGTAAGATTGAAGAAATGTTTTATCAATTTGTACAGAGCCTTTGAAGTAATTTTCCACAAAGACGGCGCTGTACGAAACGTCCAAATATTAGATCTCTAAAATCCAAATCAAGCCGGGCAGCCCCTTGGCTGAGAGGTAAGAGGTTTGTTACCAGAGCCTTAATGCGAGATTTCGAAATTCAAGTGCTAAAGGTTAAAGTGTTGCACTTTAAAGCTTATCTGTACGCGCTCGTTGTTTCTTGACTACAAGTTATTGGATAATACATTTCCTTAACCTTCAGTTTTATTGGTCGCGTTGAACTGAAAAGCCTGCGCCATTACCCGCAACACCTCTCACGCCTCACGCTAACCGCTGGCCGATAATCATACTGCTGTAATATGTAGTAGGCACCGAACAGATAAACTGACAGAAGTTTTTAGTGGGCGTGTCCTTATGCCCGAAGTTAGGTTAATTTTACTTTGAGGCGGCGCTATTCGGCTGAAAAAGAATAAGATGGAGAGATGTGTAATTACGAATGTTGGACAGAGCGCGCTAATATTTTAAGTGATGAAATCGCAGCGAAAAATGCGAAAAAGCTTATTAAAAAATGACTCGTTTAAAATAGAGCAAAAATCTCGTGGAACGCATCTTAAGTATCATTTAAAGAAACATTGTGAATTTTTTAACAAATATAACTTGTAAAATAAAAAAATCATTAACCTTTAGCACTCGAATTATCCAATAATATATTTGGATAATAATAATATTCGGACGTTTTGTACAGCGCCGTCTTTGTGAAAAATTACTTCAAAGGCTCTGTACAAATTTATAAAACATTTCTACAATCTTACTTCTAATTACAGACTAGATAAACCATAATAACAATTAATGACCAAAATATGGCATTAACCGATTTTCCGATCACTGATACAAAACTACATGTCATTTGACCAATCAAAGAGGTGCTTCGTAAAAATGTACAGCTGTATAGGGTGTATATAAACTTTTGCACTTTTGAAATAACCATTTAAAAAAATACAGATTGCTTATAAATAAATGATTATTGATAAGAACAAATCATATGTATATCACAGTTTTAAGTTTGATGACATTGAGCGGTTTACAAGCTGCTAGCCAGCGAATTCACTGCTAGTAAATCTGCTAGTAAACTCGCTCAGTGTAATCATATTAACTAGCCAACTTGCAAATTTTACACTGAACAATTTTACTAGCAGATAGTGAATTCGCCGGCTAGTAGCTTGTAAACTCGCTCAATGTCATCGAGGCTTTACTGAACCCTGTCAAGTACTACTGGGACGGGAGCACTACTGATTGGGGTGGTTCAATCTTGTATCGTACTTTTGGTGAAGTCGTTCAAACATTTTCAAATGTTGGCATTCTTTGCTTGAACAGATCATCATTTTCATTGGCCCGTCCGAGTCCTTGGAGTTAAAAGGTCTTTTTTTCTTTCTATTCGGTATAGATCACGCTTCTAGGAATTGTGTGTTCAGAGGAGGCGTGTGTCGGCCGGTGCTCCAATAAACCCCGGGAAATGCCAAGGCCCTTCTAGCAGTAGCTTGTGGCCACCGCTGCGAGCAGTAACCATTACCAGTAACAATTCATTTCCTGAACTAGAAATGGACAGATCGGACGTTTTGGCAACGAATGAAAATGCTACCGCCATCTCTGTTTCTACCTCGTAAGAATAATACAAACGGTACTTTTAACAAAACATGGAAATAGTATACAAAGGTTAAGAGTACCTACATAAGTTTTATTTTTTTCCTTCAAAATTAATAGGGTTCTTTGTTTTAACCACGTTTATTGTTTATAAAATTCCGACATGTTTCGTGAGCGGTGTTCACTTTCTCAGGGTAAGTAATTAAAACCAAAGAATCGCTGGTTAAAATCCTTTAACACCCTTTATTATTTGTATAAAACAATAAAATTTATTTTTATTTTTAACTGTACGAAACCTCATATTGTAATATTTAATTAAATGAAGACAATATTAGCGAAACTCATTCGAAAATCTGGAAACAGAAAATCAGAAAAAGATATTTGCACCTCTGGGACTCAAACTCATGACCTTTCGCTTAAGGGGCAAATGCGCTAACCACTGCTAAGCAACAGGAAAACTTCGTCAGATGGAATGACAGCCTGTCAGAAGCAGCAAAATTAAAGTGCGGCGTTAGGCAAGGAGGCTCAATGTCCCCAGTGCTGTTCAACGTATATATGGACGAACTTAGTAAAACACTGAACAAAGCAAGAATCGGATGCCATGTTGCCGGAGTATGTATGAATAACATAAGTTATGCAGATGACATGGTCATACTAGCCCCATCAGTAAGGGCAATGAGAAAACTTCTGGCCATTTGCCAAGCATACGTCGATAGTCATGGTTTGATGTACAATGCCAAAAAGTCATCATTGCTGGTGTTTAAAGCAAATACTGTTCCTACTGTCATTCCACCCATTCTCCTCGGCGGAGACAATGTCAAAATCTGCAGTGAAATAAAATATTTGGGGCATGTCGTCACTGATGACCTAAATGATAAAAATGACATAGAACGCCAAAGAAGAGTACTAAGCGTGCGAGCCAACATGCTCGCCAGGAGATTCAACAGGTGCAGTTCTCCGGTGAAGAAGCAAATATTCCAGAGCTACTGCATGAGCTTTTATACCGGCGAACTATGGACAAGATACTCACAAGGCGTCATGAACACACTTCGAGTACAATACAATAACGCATATAGGGCGCTATTCGGCCTACCTTGGCGATGCAGTGCCTCGCAGATGTTCGCAGAAGGAAGGGTACATGGGTTCGCCGCTTTGATGCGCCACAGAATAGCCGGGGTGAGACAGCGCTACCAAAGATCGGAGAACACTCTCGTCCTGGCCGTGGCCCAGTGGCAGGGCGCGCCTCTTCACCAAACGTGGAGAATTCATCTGAAGCCCCCGTAGATCGAGCATAGATGAATATTGGAGAAAAACACTGGCTCCTACAATCTGAGATCCGATGGAACAACAAGTACCTGATTTAAAGACTTAACTATATTTTTTATGAATAGTGTATCTAATGATGCTTCTCTTTTTTAATTTTTTTATTTTGTTAATTTTTATCTTTTTATTTATTCATATGTAATTAATATTCATATATAATAGCATATGTAATTATACCCTATATGGGATGTGTGGGATTGCACTCCCCTCCCCACAGACCTTAAAAAAAAAAAAAAAAAAAAAAAAAAAAAAAAAAAAAAAAAAAAAAAAAAAAAAAAAAAAAAAAAAAAAAAAAAAAAAAAAAAAAAAAAACTGCGCCAAGGTGTCGATATCCGTTCCGTCATTTTTAGCCGTATCGTACTTCGACTAAGAACCACCCACATTATCTTCAATTTCTTATCGCATATTTTATTGGCTGCTATTTTCATGTACGATTGCAAGATTCAAACCCGAACTTAATGCTATCTAGATGGTGTCTGGATAAATCTTTATCCATTTTATTCAATATGCGACATCTATTGACTTTTCTGCAAGTCTAGGATGAATATTTATTTCTAACTTTATGAGTAAAAACCCATAGGTTCGAGTCCCAGAGGTGCAAATACCTTTTTCTAACTTTTCTGTTTCCAGATTTTCGAATGAGTTTCGCTAATATTGTCTTCATTTAATCAACTAAAATTTACTTACGCAGGTCGGAATTTTAACCCGCCATCTCCGGATTCCCAGCCAAGGATCTATTAATATCTGATGAAGATCTGGTCACAACACGACGATCAAAGCCATTTGAAGCAACACGTTTCGATTGTGAATGGTGGTCTTTCACCGGGGCCGAGAATCTATGGTTCAGAGACTCTTCAAATGTCAATATATTCAAAATGGCGTTGATCTTCGGCTGACCCTTGGTGTAGCCGCAGTTTTTAAAAGGGACCAATTTAACGAACTACATGTTTTTATTGGCGCTAATTTGGACCCGCAGCGGTCCTTTCCGGAGGCAATACAAAGGTGAATTTATATTGACGTTAGTTATTGTAAATAGCTGAAGCACCCGGCGTTGCCCGTGCTTTTCGCAGAGTTTTTCTTAATTTCATTGCAGTGACTCTTGTTTTGAAGAAGTGTGCAAAATTTCGTCAATCTCGGAACAAAATTGTAGATTTTTGTAAAAAATCGTACCCACGCCGCCCGCCCTTTGTCCTCCCTCTCGCCACATATAAATAGAAGTTTTTTTTTTAAATAGAAGGGCAATTCTTAATATTTGTTTGTGTTGTCTCTGAAACGCAAGGAAGTGTATTTATAATATTAAAATAATAAATGGATAATTTTATCCAAGACGCTATCTTAATAGCATTTAGTTCTGGTTGAATCGCGCAATCAATCAAATTAATTATATTTGGCTAATTTATACTGCGCCGTTTTCGTGAAAAAATCATCATTCATGAAGATAGCAGCCAATAAAAATATGCGTTAATGCGTTAGAAAATGAAGATAATGTTGGTAGTTCTTGTTCGAAGAAGTTAAAAGTTAATTATGACAGAATTGGACAAGGATAGTCGGTAGAGCAACTAACTCGGCAAGTCATAGGTCTTGGGTTCAAATCCCAGGTGTGACCGTATCTTTTTTAGATTTTTTTTGTTTCAGATTTTCGATTGAGTTTCGCTAATATTGTCTTCATTAATTAAATATTACAATTTGAGTTTTGCTCATTAAGATGAAGCCATGCGACGTATTGCAAAATCATACAAAATCATGTATTTTTGTTTTGAAAATTTTATCGCTTGGAAGTATTATAAATGCTTCAATTAAATACTGCGTGTAGAGCATATTTTGGCCCTTAAAAATATCGGTCATTTTTTTATAAGTCTTTTAATAAGCCTAGAAAAAAATTAAGTATTAGGTCTATAAAAAAACACTCCTACTTATAAACCCTTTTTCGGATTTAGTTTTATTGCATAATGTGGCAAATTTAGTTTCTTTTATGATAATCGCGAAAAAAGTTGATATTTATGCATGAACTTCACG
The DNA here is from genome assembly GCA_936435175.1 of Glyphotaelius pellucidus. Lineage (NCBI taxonomy): Eukaryota > Metazoa > Arthropoda > Insecta > Trichoptera > Limnephilidae > Glyphotaelius > Glyphotaelius pellucidus. The sequence goes on from OW386554.1 coordinate 31,101,447, forward strand.
AAATAAAATAAAATGTGCATTTTCGCGTTGTTATTTTTGACATCAATCAAGACCGCCGGCATTCGACGAAAATGTTATTTCAAAGTGAACCTTATGCCATGGACATAAGGACCACACAATCGCCACCGCCTTTTTGTCGCATTCTCCACCCAACCGTTGTGGTGGACAGACGTCCTCGACTTAGTGACTCTCTGCGCCGTAAAATGTTATTCGAGTTTACGTACTATCGATTTTAAAATTTCCTAATTATATACGTAGATGTTTTGTAGGTATGTGTGTATATCTACGTGTGTGTATGTGTATACTTACACATATGACCTTTTTTTCTTATTTCACTGTTTAATTCCTATCTTTTGTTTTACACATAAAAAATATTACTATTTTTTCTTTGTTAAATTGTGCTTTACATTCGTTTTCTCCGCCTTTTTTACTCGAGCTCTACTCTCAAAAAAGGTGTAATACTTATTAATTAATGTATTTTTAAAAGAAAAACTTTATTTAATTTATAAAAACATGTAACCTCTGTACCATTATATTCAATTCAATAAAAAAAAATATGCCGGTTAACCACTTTATAATTTACTTTATTTATATAATAACTAGCTTTTTCCCGCGGCTTCGCTCGCATGGTATTACGGGAAATTACTGTAGCGGTTGAACTTATCAATTATCCCCCCTCCTCCCTACCCCACCCCCTCCTGCATTCCATACATTCATTCCCTTACATTCAGTTTTCAAACATCTAGCCTGCCACCTAAATTTCACAACGAAAAAAAGAATTATCCAATTTTGTTCATTCGTTCGGAATTTATGCGCTTACAAACATTTCGGATGTTTATTTTTAATTAAATATTTGGAAGTTTGTTAATAGAATACAAAATTTCACTATTTATTATTCAGTCTTTATAATCGTTACGAATTATATTTTTAATGTAGGAACTCTTATCTGACATTTATTCCAGCTTGTCCAATAAAAACAAAACATATTCTAATATTTGAATTTTCTGGGGCAGTAGCTGACCAGGGGGCTGAGTACCTACCAGCTTAGAGCCCAAAAATATATCAACATCGTTTCCATGGGAATGATTTTTTTCTGACATTTGCAATTAACTCGCTTTTGCTAGCGACAGAAAACGTATAACAAAAATAATATATTAATATTTATAATTTCATAACGCCAGAGCTTACCATCATATACAACATATAGTCTGCGCATATAATTTTGCTTTCTATTGGTGAATGAATTTTTAAAGTCTTTTTATTGGTTAATGCCTGAAAAGGTCATAAACAAACTCGAGCAGTTTCGCATTTATAATATTAGTATGGATACTCGTATTTGAAAATTGAAAAATATATATATAATTCTGTTGCCAAATGTCGTTTGAAGTAGGCAATAACTTTGCCTATGATTTGACATTTACAATTTTAAATCTGGCGCGCTTTTGAGTATTAAACAGTGACAACAGTACCGCACAGTGAGCAAATTTTAATATATCGTTAACAATTTAATATTTATAAATTCGTTTCATTTTCCGTATAAAACGACTTCCTTGAAGTACTCGATTCACATTTTTAATAAGTTATATTATTTTTATTTAAAAAAACGCGATTTTTAAAATTCCGCCGTAACATTGATGAACTTAATTATTTTTACGTTGATAACACTGGCATAAATCTAACTATGCACGTCAAATCTCCGTAGAAGAGAAACGTATTAACTTTAATTAATTAACCTTTATTGCCAAGTTCTTACTTTCGGGGAGTGATTAAATATATTTTTTTGTTTATTAATACCTAAATTACAGTCCGAAGCTTTCCCGTTCAGTTGTTAGCCGCCAAGCTGCTGTTGGTGAATATTTTTGTTGAAAATTGTTATTTCCAATATTTTTATTTTTAAATAAATGCATATTGTCCAGAAGAATTTTAAACAATCTAATTTATTAGCAGTTCAAATATAATTGTAGGCCTCCTGGTCAAATGTATTTGACGGCCTCCGTGTTTGAGGGGAAAGGCTCTCGTCTAGCGATCCGATGGTCGCGGGTTCAAATAATTATATATAATATATTATGGTATATTTATGGCATGTTCCGGAATGAAAGATACTCTCAGTATCGCCCTGGTGTAAGACCAACATTCGAAATTGATACGTTGCTTAGTGACCAGATCTGAATAGTGAGGTACTTCCCCACCTTCCTCTTCCCAATCTCTTTCTCTTCCTCGCTACCTTCAGCCTCACAACATACCCCAATTGGGGATGCCGTAGTCTCACCGACTCCAAAAGCAGAAGTTGAGACTCTTGTGTGGTATTCACATAAAAAAATAAAAAAGGCACTTGAAAATAAGATAAATCTTCTTGATAGAAATAACGCCATAATTTTGTTAACTGTTAATTAAAGTTTAGTAGGTATTATATAAAACAGATTCCCAAGAATGAAGATTTTTTGTTTATCCACTTAAAATTCGGAGTTCACCACTCTCAGTCAATTACCTGTAAACTAAATGTTTGCATTAATGTACCCTCCTCCACCCAGAGCAAATGATTCCTTCATGTATTACGGTCCTCTTCAAAATTCGCGTTAATACATCCCTTCTTACAGATCCTTCTTTAAGCCGCCCCACAACGCTGCCCAACTGGTTGCTTGAAAATAAAAACTTTTCAATAGAATTCTAAACAAATGTGAACTGCAAGAGTGTATAGAAGAGTAAAATAAATCGTATGATAAAATAACTATAAATTGCATATTAATAACTACCTAAAAAGTTATATTATAAAAAATAATTTAAAAATTCAAAATTATTAAACATTTTTGATTAATAAACTATACAAATCTTAAGTACGTTCAAATGTTTTATAAACCTAGTCTATTCCGTGCGAAGGAGAGCGGTTCATCTTGGTTCATGAGTTTAAAAAACAGTCTTTTCTGCCTCCTGTAAAATTTGATAAATGAAAGTTACTTGTTCTACAAATTAGGCCCATGATATGTTAATTTTACCGTGTACTTTGACAATCATAAATAAGTATTTAGTATAATTATTATGTTTATATTTTTCACACATTTTACCACAGTGTATTTGAGGGCGGAACTCGGGATTTATGAGCCTGACGCCTCTTATCTATTATTGGTTGTCAAGTTTTCTCAAGTATTTTATAATCCCTCGCAAAACAGACGATTTCGAATTTTTCAAGGACTATGGGATCACCTTAAGTTAAAAATAAAAATATTTTTAACTTGGCACCAAGAGATAACACAGAGTACAACAGGACGTAGGTCCAAAATACTGATCCTCTTAAAGATTTCATGCGAACTGCCTGTGATTGATAGTTTTAGAATAATCTTTATAATTAGTTTCTGAGCTTTAAAAATCGAATCAACGGCGGCAGCGTTTGCTCCTCCCCAGGCTATAATACCGTACTCGATTAGAGATTGACATAGTGTTTAGTAAATTGTTTTGAGTTGAGTACTTATATTTACTTTCAAATTCTGTTTCCTGTTGTGATAATATGTTCTTTCTACTTTAAATTACTGTCAAAAATAATAGCAAGAAGTCTAGTGACAATTATTTAGCTGGAAGTTTTATAACGGATGCATTATTATTATTTGCAATGCTTAGTAAATTGTTTTGAGTTGAGTACTTATATTTACTTTCAAATTCTGTTTCCTGTTGTGATAATATGTTATTTCTACTTTAAATTACTGTCAAAAATAATAGCAAGAAGTCTAGTGACAATTATTTAGCTGGATGTTTTATAACGGATGCATTATTACTATTTGCAATGCGCTCGTCTCGCCATCTGCCCCACACCGTTTACCTTGATCCACAATTTGAGTATAATTTATTGTTTGGTATGTATGTTAGAGTACAGTCATTCGAGATAAGTGTGAGATCACTTTCTCCCTGTGCCAGTTCAGTGTTCAGTCCATCCGCGCTCCGGTGACGCTTTCATCATTCCGTCATTCGGGAAACTCGCTCACCGGCACGAGAAACTACCGAGAACAAGGTAGCAGAGATAGCTACTTGTGACTATTATTGCCTTCGATGCGAAGATTGTTGATATTACGAATATTGCGCACAGATTATTCCGCACATGGAAGATTCCAAACATTCATTTTTGCGCACATTGCAAACGCCGAACACAGTTTATTCCACACATGAAAAACTCCAGAGAACACATTTTTGTACATAGATTATTAATTATTAGGCATAATAAAAAAAGTGGGGCATATTATTCCTTACATAAAGTAGGTACCTGTTCTTAATGACACGTAATTCAAATTTCCGTGATCGGTAATAATTTTTATTTAAGTGAAACTACTTTAGCACCGTTGCGATTTGAAACTCAAATGAAACAGAAACGACACTAAAAAGAGATAAACACATACATCTACAGGATTTAGCCTGCGAGAGAATGAGATAGGATGAAACCTTGCCGCATTGGCCGCTTTGATTTGATGAGCTCACTTTCAAAGCTCCTATTGGTTGAGATTGTGTGAGCTTCTACCGCGTGTGAACTGCACTCGATTTTTTAATTTTTATTTGTGCGGTGCTTCGAAGTCTCCCCACTCTTGCCTACTTTAGTTTTTTGAAGGTTTCGCTTCTACCGCGTGTGAATAGCACACTCTTGTTTTTTAAAAAAAAAATTTAATTTCATTTTATTTGGGACACCAACAGTAATTCGTGTTAATTCAATGTAATCAATAATCCGAATAAGGGGCTATCCATAAATTACGTCACACCTTAAGGGGGGGAGGGGTGTATAGAAGTGTTACATGGTGTACGGGGAGGGGGGTCATCAGCTTTGTGACGTCACATGCAGTTAGGCTTATCAGATGACAGAAATTTTCCTGACATGTCCGTCTGATAGTACGAATTTTCAAAACGAAAGAAAACATCCATGAAACCCCGTGTTCTCACACACTTATTACCGCGAGTTTATAAAATCAGGCCGACACCTCGCAGTATCCCATTTAGCCCTCAATATCTCCATATCCCGATTCGCCCCTCCCTGTAGAGATCGCTTTCGACACAAAACATCCCATCTCGCCCCTCCGTCGTGGTAAATACGACCGCGACGAAAAACTTCAAAATATTACCAGCTATTATATTATTACTTTTACATGTTAAATTGCAATACGTGGGATGTCACGCTAGGGGGGAGGGGGAAAAAATCATGAAATTCGTTTGACGTAATTTATGAATGGCCCCTAATGTGTGGTGATTAATCTGTGCACGACATAATCAATATGTTCGTGACAATCTTTGTGAGGAATATTCTTTGTTCGGAATTTTCCAAGTGCGCTAAAATCTGCTTCCAATATTCGTGGTCGGAATAATCACCCAACCCTGCCAACTACTAACCTGTGTACATACATAATGTATGTTACCTCCTCGGCAAATACTTGTATGCCGGGCACCTGGTACCTGGTATTCGCTAGAGCGGCTAATTATGCGCGCGCGAGAGCTAAAAGCGCAAGTTGTGTCGAAATTACCCATAATTTTGTTATTTCAATTTAAACATAAATATATTATCTTGATTTTGATGCGGTTTCTTGGCGTTTCGAACAGTTGTTTATATACGTGACTGGTACGAATGCAATTCTGCAGATATATTTAATGCAATTCCAGTCTTATTCAAAACATGTATCTACACATTGGATGATAAGTTCAAGTACAGTATTGTTAATTGTTAGTTGTTAATCATGACGTGTATATTGTTAGTATGAGACGCTGTATGAATAATAAAGAAGGCAGAGTTGTGTGGCGGTTCACGCTATATGCTTCAATGACATTATACATTACATCTAGACTCACCATTGTCTCACAAACTCAAGAGAGAATGTGGCAAGTAAGAAACGCCCTTATGTTTTCAGTAAATTCTTAATTCAAAAATTATTAATGTACGACAAAGTTAGACATCCAAGAACGTGTGTATGAACGATTTATTAAGAATTTCCTGGAGCAGCAGCCGACCAGTAGGTAGGGGGATGAGTACCTACCAGTATATAGCCCACAAATATATCAACATCGTTTCCATGGGAACGATTTGTTTTAGCAATAGCTCACTTTTGTTAGTGACAGAAAACGAATAACAAATAAAATATATTAATATTTATAATTTCATAACGCCAGAGCTTTCCATTATATACAGCCTACAGTCCTCGCATATAATTTAGCTTTCTTATGGTGAAAGAACTTTTAAAATCGTTTTATTGTTTTATGCGTGAAAGCGTAACAAACAAACTCGAGCAGTTTCGCATTTATAATATCTATTAGTATGGATATAACGTCATTGATCTGCTTACCAACGCTAGTTTGTAAGTTTCATTTTAGGTACTGTAACTGCGTTATCTATTGTACAATCAATAAAAAAATATGTTTTAAGCAGACTCGGGTCAATAATATATTATATATAACCTTTGACATTCATACCAAATACGTCATTATCTATCAGCGTTCAATCCGTTATTATCATTACTTTGAGTCGGATGATGTTTTTTGTTTGAATTTTTCACATCTAAATAATGATTACAACCAGTGTTGCCAAATGAATTTTTAAAATGAAGCCAGACGACACCCGATAAGGAGCTAAAAAAAGATAAAACCTTGTAAATTCTGTGTTTGGACCGCGAGGGGAGGGGGGGGGGGGTGCGAAACGAGCTAAAAATATTTTTGGAGCTGACGGCCTCATTTTGGGGCTAAATCTAGCTGTAAAGGAGCTGAGCTGGCAACACTGATGACTTGCAACCTCAATTATTTGAGATAGAAAAAATCCCAAACATCGAATAGAATGACAGTCCAAAGGGCATAAGCAATCAATAGGCCACTTGCATGGATTTCATAATGACTTCGAAATGAAATCGTGTGCATAGATTTTTCTACTAAGATTACGAAAATGTTACTAAATTTTTTATAAATTTATAGTTTTTTTTATTTTTTATTAAATAAATCATTTTTTTGGGCTCGTGACGTCACTACATGAAAAGTTTCGACTCCAATAATATTCAATTAATTTTGTAAAATTCAACACCGATTTTTTTATTATATATTGCACTTTAATTTCCGGCGAACTTTTGAATTTGACCCAAATGGTACGGCCACAATGGGGCCAACTTCCAACTGCAAACGTTTGGACGATTTGGCCCAACACATCAGTCTGCGCAATATTATTATTACGGGAGAGTGGTAAAAAATATTATTGTAGCGGATAAAAATTGCTTAAAATTGAATTTTTTTTAGCTTTACGAATCGAAATCAATATTATGGAAACCGAAGCATCGCCTGCACAATTGTAGGCAGCTGATAAGATACAGCGCAGAATCAGCTGTTCGATGTCTGCCATTTTGGAGTTCGTTGGCTTTGGGGTAGAAGTAACATAAAATTCACTTTCTTTATTGCCTGCGAACTTCGTTACAGGTACTTTATAAATTATGTCCCGTCTTTTCGGTTTATAAAAAATGGTCTGATTTTTGGGATTGAAATTTTCAAAATATCGCTAGGGTCTTAGAATATTTGCCTTAACCGGAAAAAAAAATTAAAAAATGTGATGCAAGTGGCCAATTGTGATGATAATAATATTTCGGGCCTTCGTATGTTCAACTATTGCTTGGTACTTGCCTGCACTTTTTTAGGTCATTTATTGCACGCTTCGTCGTGTCAGGACGGAGCTATTGACATGCTTACTCACAATAGAAAAGAAAACGATACGTTTGGCAACAGCTTGCATCCGAAGCCGCCATTAAAGCGAAGCACTTCGAAGTAATGCAAAATTATAAATTTTATCACTTATTGAAAAACATTGTAATATTTGTGCCTGAACTTCATAAATTAAAATAAAATTGCTTTTTGGCTTTTTTTGTTATTTATTTTTGGGGTGTTATGCCGTGTTTCGCTACCTCCTTCTTTAGCCAACGTTTCGGACAGCGTTACAGTGTCCATCATCAGGGCAGATGAGCAAATGATATTGGTGAAAGTGTTTACATAAGTACATGGACACTGTAACACTGAAACGTTGGCTAAAGAAGGAGGTAGCGAAACACGGCATAACACCCCAAAAATACTTTTGGCCGTGAAAACCTAAAAACATACATGCTCTTTGGCTTTTTTTTCGTAAATAAATCAAAACAGGCGGCTGGTGTTAAATGGGAATTTAAACCTTATCGCCACCTCCGTAAGGAGTGTTATTGTTAGCGGCCCGATCAAATTTTGCTCTACGTGATGCATCGCTTTTACAAAAAAAAAAACTGAGTGTGCAATTCACACGCGGTAATTTTTTTCATTTTATGCTAAATTACTACTAAAGGAAATGGTTTGGTTGGGTAAGGTTAGGTTAGTTTAAGTTAGGTTAGGGGTTGTCTATTAATCACGTGAGGCTCGAAAGGGGGGGAGGGGTTCGTAAAAATCATGAAATATCACGAGGGGGGGGGGGATATAATGAGATATCACGTGTATTTATTTTTCGTTGAACGCACGATTTCTAAACCAAACAACGGCGCGTGGCCTTGACTCAACCGTTGCCAGGCAACGATTTTTCCGCGCGTTGCGACAACCGCTCGGCTCACCAGTCTCCAGTAAGTCTGTGATTTTGACGCCGAATACATGCGTAAATCTTTGCCGCGTATGTTTTGTATTTTTATTCCTTCCTTCCTTCCTTTATTGTTTTTACGCCAGTGAAAAACAACCTGCAAACTTTGTCTGGACATTTTTATCATGATGCTTAATTTTCCAAAATTTAATCAGATTAACCTGTATTTAAAGATAATATTCTGAAAATTTCAACATACTTTGTACTAAAAATATACACGTGATTTTGGGTATGGGGGGCGGTTAGTCTAAAACCTCACCACATATCACGAGGGGGGGAGGGATCAGAAAGAAGCTAAAAAACATCACTTCATTAATGAACGATCCCTTAGGTTAGATTAGGGTAGATGACATCATTGAGGATTAGTTGGATTCGTTACGATAAAAAAACGTTTTATCAATTTATTTAATTATTCGAAACCACACATAAACAAAAAGTAAGGTGTGATATTTGTTATGAATAAAATGAAATAATTTCTTGAAACAATATCGCAGCATCACTAGTTAATAACATATTCTTTGTTTGGTCCATTTTTAACACTGACCTCGAAACGAGCCAACATGGCGGCTACATTTTGCAAAATGTCGCTGTTCCGGAAGAAAAACGCCACAAGTTCAAAATATGCTTTTGAGTTATTTATTCCATTAATTTTTTATTTAAGTACTGCATAAAATTAAAAAGATTGAATACACCATTCTAAAGTTCTGTTATAAACTAAACCAGCGCATTTTCAAATAAAAAGTTAAATTTTCTGTGAGGAAAGTTTAAAAAATAGTTAGTACGTAATCAATCATCAATATTAATTTCGGTTATCTGTGATGTTCAATGAACTCAAATTTGTTTTGAATTTAAGTTTTATTTTAACTGATTGTGTGAAGAATAATTCAGACGTTAGAGAGCAGGTACCTACCTATATCGTAATGTTTTAACAGGAAATTTTTTTTTTTTTGTTTTTCAAAATTGTAATTAATTATAATATCCCGCGAATTTTCACTGACCTGCGCTAGTTATCTGTAATAGTTAAACGAAAAGTAATAGTAATTTTGATGAGTCACATTGAAAATTTTACTTGTCGTGACAAAGCGTTCCCCCACTTTAACGTTTTCTGTTAAAACACTGACCAAGTTCATACAGATTGCAATCTTTAGGGCACAGGCGTCAGGTGGGAATGCTGTCCTGGTTCTATTCTATCGGTATTACAATAGATTACAGTAGACAACAGGAAGATGCTCCGAGGAACTAGCGTCATTGATGCATAGTCGGGAAATACGCCAAACACAGCTCAACAGCTCGGCTGTGGAACGATTTTCCGGCCTCTGTGTTTCCTCCCTCCTACAACATGGGTCTCTTCAAGACCCATGTTCACTCCTTCCTCTCCTCAAAAACACCCTCCGCACAGCATCTTCAAAGATGACATAGGCCCTGAGGAAAATTATTTTCCTCAGGGTCTCTTGTGTGGAGTTAATGTAAAAAAAAAAAAATACAGCGTGTTGTCATTTTGAACTCTTCAAGATTGCTTGAGACGCCAGCCAGCCGACTGCGCTGACTCGGCAAATTCCAAATAAATATAAGATAACGCATAAGGTATTCCTAAGGTGGTCGCCCGAGAAGAGATTTGATTTAGAATAGAACATTAAACTTTAAACTTGAAAATGCGGCTTTTTTGATTTGTGGCGTTTTTCTTCCTGACCAGCAAATGTAAATTGATCGCTCAAATACATCAGCATGCAATGTGATCGTTTCACACCCCGGTGGCGCTATGTTGAGTTGTTGCCGTATCGCGTTAGTTGCAAGTTAGGTGAGGTGCCATTTGTAACGTTGTTAATACGCCAATTTGCACGAGCAATTTGTATCAACTCAGTTTAATTTTCTGATTGGATTTGATTTTCATGACTGCTCTGCACTTGGCTTTCAAATTGAAATTAGTCCAAGGGGAAATGAGATTCCTCTATACCAGGGTCGGCCAACTCGCGGCCAGCGGGGCCTATGCGTGCGGCCCGCGACGCCTTTCCGCGGCCCGCGAACTTTAAAGTGACTACGTAATGAAAATGGTAGATTATTTTTATTTTTTACACAGTCCGCTTGCAACGACAACGTAATGTACTACTTATACTACTATTCAAAATCTCTACAGGATCACTGTCACAATATTGCAGTGCTACAAGTATAAGTTGACGGTGGCCTAAACTAACGCTTTATCTTTATATATTTTATTCTGGTAACTACACCTACTGTCGTTACGTCGTAGACATCAGCGCCTTTCTTTTTCGCCAACTTGTATGTGTATCACTATACAATTCAGTATGCGTCATCTATGAACGCAGTGGAGATGGTCGATATTCAGAATTGGCAATCACCGCGATTCTAACTTCTAGTTCCAATTCCAAAAAGGCACATACCGACATGGAGAAAACTAATTATTCACGTTCACAGAAGTCTAATTTAAATAGTCGCACACTGACTCACAGTGGATAAAAACCATTCTCTTGTTCAAACTGTAACTATTCATGTTCACAGAAATTTAATTTAAGTAGTCACAATCTTACCTCAAAGTTGAGAAAACCATTCTCTTGTTCAAACTGTAACTATTCATGTTCACAGAAACCCAATTTAAGTAGTCACACACTGACTTTCAGTGGAGAAAACGATTAACGTATCCCGACTGTAGCTATTTATATTCAGAAAAGTCAATAAAGAGACAAAATTATTCACAGTGGAGAAACACCATGCTATTATTCAAACTGTAACTATTCATGTTCTCAGAAATCTAATTTAAGTAGTCACACACTGACTCACAGTGAAGTAAAAAAAAATACTCTTGTTCATACTGTAACTATTCATGTTCACAGAAGTCTAATTTAAGTAATCATACACCGACTCACAGAGAAGGAAAACTTTTTCTTGCTCAAACTGTAACTATTCAAGTTCACAAAAGTCTAATTTAAGTAGTCACACACTGACTCACAGTGGAGAAAACCATTCTCGTCTCCGTGATTTGCGATTTGTGAGCAACAGAATATCAAAATTCATTCCCCAGTTGCGACTACAGATATGAATAAAAAAATCAATGACCTGTGCGGGCCCCTTGGAAAATTTTAGGTCGTGAAATCGGCCCGTGGTGCAATTTGGGTTGGCCAGGCCTGCTCTATACGAACCTTTTCACTAACGACTAATAGAGGAGCTATGAATCTAAGCTTTACCTAGATAGGAATATATTGCAAATTTATTGAAAATGCTACACTAACCAAAATACGTTTTTTAATCAACTTTTAAGTTATATTAAATACCTCGTATTGAACATGTTAATTCGACCTCCGTGGTCGGCGTGCTCTCTCAAATATCTTCAAGTAAGAATCCGGAGGTCTCGAGCGTAAGTAAGTTTCATTGAATCAAATTGTGTTATTTCACCTACTATTGTTTATACTTTATTTTCGATACGTTCCAGAGTGCTAGATATTGTCAGAATCGCCCTTGAAATGGCTTTGGTAGTTTTAGTGGAAGTTTTTTTAGTTTTAGTTTTTTTTTTTTTACTTTTTTTGAGAATACTACTCTTCCATCGAAACGTTTGGATACACTGACACTCAGATTTCCTTCCTACCCCTCTTACATGTTTCCTTCCCGGAACTTCCTCTCCTTAAAAATACCCTCCACACAGCATGCCCTAAGATGACACAGGGCTTGATGGAAATTATCCTCAGGGCCCCCTGAGTGGAACTAACTTTAAAAAATTGAATAATATAGGTAAATGTATATTTGCTACAGAAGTACATAGCAGTGTTGTTAATTGTTAGAACCTGCAGACAAGCTGCCATATGACAGCTTTGTGGGTCTACTCTATTTATTGTACAAAATGTTCTCTGTAATTTTAATAAATAATAAAAAAAAAAAAAAAAAAAAAGTTAAAAATAAATAATAACTATATAAGGGGCCATCCATAAATTACGTCACACGAATTTCATGATTTTTGACCCCCCCCCGTCCCTGTCACACATCGTTACATTTGTGAGACCCCCTCCCCTTAGTGTGACGTCACATATATTGCAATTTCACATTTTTTCGTTTACATTTAAGTTTTTGCGTTTTAATCATTTAAATTTTTACAAGTGACGTCACAGAGCTGATGACCCCCCCATACCCCTTGTCACACAATGTCACACTTCTCTACACCCCTCTTCCCCCCTTAAGGTGTGACGTAATTTATGGATGGCCCCTAATATATCTACAATAAATATAACGCATCTAAAACAACGTAATTAATAATAATAATGCATTTTTGTATATTTAGAGAAGGAATTTGTTACTTAAAGAAAATAAATTAGTTAGGAATAACGGAGGGTGGTCGAATATTAAATAAATGGATAATTTGTATAGCGCCGTTTTTTGTCAAATAAAAAAAATCACCTTTTGAATGTTGACTGGCAGAGGTTACCTTCATGACGTTTCCCAGTACAACAACGCATTGCTGTATAATGTTGGTGACCTTCGACGACTTTGCGAGTTAATGTTGAAAACATTACATACCCAATTTATGCGGACTAGTATCTACTTGCATTAATAATATATTTAGAATTCATTAGAAATCATCTAAATATATATTTGGATGATTTCTACAGCTCCGTTTTATTTAAAAGTCAACTTAAGGGATTGATCAGTATCTTCTCTCAATTTGTAATAATTAGCGTCGCGATTCCTAATCTCATTTTACATCCTTTCATCTGGAGTACCCCAGGGATCTGTTCTCGTTCCACTTCTCTTCATCCTCTTCACAAATGATGTCTAAGCCTAAGAATTCATAAAAAATTATTCAACACCCTTGATGTGATTTTTCACAAGAACGGTGCTCTACAAATTATCCAATTATTATTAACAGGTTCATAACTTTTTAATAATTGGAATTAAAAATCAAAAAAACAAATTACTATAATGCAGTTTCATACTATTCTTAATTAACTAATCAAATTTTCCACTTAGCCCCTCAGAAATCAGCGTATTCTTAGAACGCCAAAATATTTCCGCTTTGCAGTAAAATCCAAATAAATGTAACGTGTCTTAACGTTTCCGAAAACTATAAAACTGTTTTTGTAAGGTGATGAAATGTCATCATTAGAAATAAAAATATAATTTTTGAAAAAAAAAGTTTTTAATGCAAACATAAAAAGTTTTAAAAATGGCTCACCTTACGTTTTCCTATCTAAAATTACTGATAACGAAAATAAAGAAAAACACACACATATTCTATTGGGCTAATGTATTATAAACTTTTTATATATATAATTAATAGAAAGGTCTCGAAATTGTATTCATTTTTCTCAAATTGCCATCGGAAACTTTGGTTTTTCGTTAGCACATTGAAATTTTTCTACGGTTAAATTTTTGCACATTGAAAATTTTCTATGGTTTAATTCTATATTTATTTTAAGCGTTGAGTTTTCTCTTTCTAACACCGTTTAAATTATATTTCTCACCACGACAGTTAGAGAAGTGCAACGATTTATACGTGACCTGTGTGAGCTGGGACTTTGGTCTCCTGTGATGGTTTATATGGGTTAGTAGAGAAAAATTCTCGGGTCTGAGGGATTTCGAACAATATTAATAGGGTTACATCTGCGTGGTTGAATTTCAGAACCCGGCTTCGAGTGCATGTCTGACGCCGCGCCCTACTCGCCGCGCCCTACTCGCCGCGCCACATATATGAAGTTTCAATCAAAGCTACCGTTGTAATTCGGTTTTGAATTCAAGAATTCGTCAAAAGATGTCGCCACTGCCGTTAGCAGGTCGGATGGGGACGTACCCCAGGCTATAAGTGCTACGAATTTGTGGTATCTCCGGATACGGAAATATTGACGGTTATACTCAGTTGTGAATAATAGAATCAACGGTACATTACATACGACGTCATTGCCTGCCCCGGTGACTAGCTATCACTGGGTGACAGTGGATCCGAGGAACGGGCTATTTTGGAGCCAGTTCTTAATGGATTTATAAAATGGTCACCAACCCTGCGGAGCGGGTTTAACTGCTAGTTTATAATTATTAAAAAACAATATATGTAAATTTTCATTATTTGTTTTTGGGGTGTTACGCCGTGTACCTCCTCTCCGTGTACTACCTCCTTCAATAGCCAGACATCTACCCTGATGATGGACACTGTAACGCCGTCCGAAACATTGGCTATAGGCGGAGGTAGCGCAACACGGCATAACACCCCAAAAACAAATAACGAAAATGCTTTAGTCCGTGAAAATCTAAAAACATATCCAATATGGGTATGGGTACATATTTATTTTATGGGTTACGGCGTGCGCAAATAAATTTTATTCGATTAATTTGTGTTATTTCACAATTTATTAATTTAAAATAATATATAGTATATTTGCGGCACGTTCCAGAGTGGAAGATACTATCAGTATCGCCCTGGTGTAAGACCACCATTCAGAACTGAAACGTTGCTTGAAATGGCTTTAGCCGTGTTTAGTGACCAGATCTGAATAGCCAGGTACTTCCCCACCTTCCTCTTCCCTATCTCCTTCCCCTCCCCACTACCTTCAGCCTCACAACATACCCCAATTGGGGATGCCATAGTCTCACTGGCTCCAGACGGGAGCAGTTGGGACTCTTGTGCGGTATTAACTGTAAAAAAAAAAAAAAATATTTTCAAAGTAGATTATTTGTTGTATACAGTTACCTACACGGAACCTAGGACCACACAAATTGATCTTTGACAGAATATGTATGGAACAGTCTAAAACAGGTAGCATTACGATCGTCGCGTGTCGGTTGTTTTTCGATGAATTATACAAAAAAAAATGTAGGTATTTTGTTACACGCAATTAATTCTCCTAGAGATAGATGCACGCTTGAAAAACTTCAAATTTGCATAAATTATAATGCAGATTTGTTGTCATTAGGTAGATCTTTATTTATTTTGCACATAACTGTTAATTTGCCAATAATGAACGAGATATATTAATGAATGAATGCCTCCATTGCGTGTGCAAATTATTGATAATTAAATTCTTAATTAGATTGTTTAGTATTTCGCTGGACAGCTATTGTTTTACGACCTCCTCGTGGTGACCTTACCTCTAATGTCAAGGTCTGCTGCCTTGGCCATTGCGATGAAGTTCCCACGCGCTCCGTGTTAGAGACCTCCTCCAGATAGGGGGTAAAAATATCCGATGCTTAACGCCGTAAACCTACTGCTGACAGCTCTTTTGTAATTTCTCCCTCTTTCTCAGAAACGACAGGAATTAAAGTTACAATGCCATCTCTCGGTGGCAGGACATTTAAAAAAAAAAAATATTAGTGATAATATATTACAAAATTATCACATAACATTTATAATACACCAGCTGGTACCCGGTTTGAGTTGCTATGCCATTTAAGAATTTGTTTATCTCTGTGTGTCCTTTCCCATTTGTCCCGTTTCCCTTCCGCCTCCCCTTCCTCTTCTGCGTCCCTTTCCCCTCTAGCGTCCACTCCCCCCTTCCCGCGAACCCCCCTCCCGAGTTACCCTCCCCCTCCCAGGCTCCCCTCCCCTCCCGCATTCCATGCATTTATTCCCGGTACATTCAGTTTTCGAACAGCTCGCGTGCCACCTATTGCAATTTTTTTATACAAATTTCATAATGCCAGAGCTCACCAGTAGTAAAAAAAGATTTATCCATTTGGTTCAGTCGTTCGGAAGTTTTCATTTTTATTTATATAGATAGATATTAACTACAAAATTTCCCGCAAATATATCAACATTGTTGATATATTTGCGGGTAACTAACTGTAACTTTTTTTTTTCAAGGTTTAATTTATTTATTATAAATACAAAGTAATACAATATGACATAAAATATTATACAGAAAAAAGAAAAGTCAAAAAAAGTTAAAAACTAACTGGTAACTATTAGTTACTAAGACAAAGATTTGTTTTGCTTTTCGTCTGACGTTATCAATAACTCGCTTTTGTAAGGGACTGACAAATGATGGTAGTAGGGATTACTCCAATAGATTATTCCAACCCTGGGAAATTGCATTATATTTTTTTAATGGATTAGTTCATGCATGAATCTTATGAACACATTAGATTGCTAGCCGACACCCCTTTAATTTTTGTATGTCCCTTACCTGCTCCCTAGTTCTGCTGCTTCTTCATTATTTCTACAATAAATAATAATAAGATTGCTCAGTCGACTTTGACGTTCACACGAAAATGATTGTGGGGATTTCTTTTTTTATCTGTTTTGTACTTCCCTAATTAGAAGCTCGTTGTGGCGAGGAACAATGCTTTTTTATTACTTATCACGTTTTATTGCCGATAGACCTTGTTTTATATTAATTATTTTGTTGGAAGCACTTGATTTATTGTTTTTCACGAATTTTCGGAGATCTCCGAATTTGTTTACACGGTTTTATGTATACAAACAAGTAATTATCCTGTGCTCATAAAACCGCAGATTAAATTAAGTTCGAGGAAAGTAACCAAAAATGGAATAGGATCTCTAATATGGAATACCGGCCTTTCTTATAAATAAAGACCGTAGTAAACAGTGATCGTCTCTCTCTTTCAATCACTATACGCGCGTGCAGATTTCAACTTATCAGTCGAGCGAGTGCTGTGTCCGCGGTGAAACAGTTTTATTTTCTGAAGGTACTCGAGGAGAAACCTGGATTAAATGCCTCTTGAGCGGACTTTGGGCACATAATGAATGCGCTGCAGCTACAAGTAGTTTAAATTCCTTTTTGTATTTGACCAAAGTTCCTAAAGTATCTCATAGAAGTAAAGGTTGATTTTTTGATATTTGTAAAAAGCATTAACTTTGTGGCTCGCCATAATTTACAATAAAAACACATAAATTTGTTGTAGACCACTTTTATTTTATTACACTCTACCGGTTTCGGAAGGCCCTTCCTTCGTCAGGAGAATATTGTAACTAATCGCTTACCATCACCTCCCACTCACACACCTAAAATTTGTATGTCTGAAAATATTCTATGTCTATGTTGATTAGTTGCAATATTCTCCTGACGAAGGAAGGGCCTTCCGAAACCGGTAGAGTGTAATAAAATAAAAGTCGTCTACAACAAATTTATGTGTTTTTATTGTTGATTTTTGATTTTGTTTTTGCAGTGTTCTGTATTTGGGGTACTCATTCCATAATTATGTTGATTTTGTTTTTGAGTAATTATAGCCTACTTATAAAAAATAAATATAATACAAGACTTACTATGTCAATCGCAAATGTATGACTGATTGTTATTACGATTAAAAGTTTTTGATTTTTAATATTTATTTTTTTACGAGTAAAAAAACAAAACGGTGTTCCATATTTCGATACTTTCCTGTACTGAATGTACAATTACATTTCATTTTGTAATATTTTTTTATGCCCGACTTCCCTACTTACTTCCAACACGTTTTTTTCTAATTGAACAATTTAAATAAATTGATCAAACAAATGGTGTTATTGTCTTGTCGTCTTCTGAAATTTATTTGCACAAACAAATGTGCAATTTATCAATAGAGGAAGATACGCTACTGTGTCAACGCGCTCGGGTTCAGTCCAGTGGACATATTTTAGCGGGCCGTTAAAAGGAAACCGAACCGCGTTTTGTCCTTACAAACGTATTCCTCAATTCCTCTCTGGATTTTGAGACTGGTGCATATATTTTTTTAATGTTATGTAGATATCGTCCATCAGCGTGTCGGTACGTTTTGCTTTTTCTTATAAGTTACTTTTTATAAGAGTTGGGACCTTCCAAAAATCGTTAAAATTGCCTTGTTTTAATGCCATCAACAAAGTAGTATACAAACTAGACAATGTATTAAAAAAAGCAACATTTACAGATAGAGTATTTTCTTCTAATAGTTAGTAAAACAAATCTTAAAAATCGTTCAGTTTTGGAGAAGAAAAATGGAGATTCAAAACCTCAATTTTGATGATTTTATTTAGGCATTATCAGCCTGAAGTTTTGTTGTCCCTTTCGATCAGTATTCGTGGGAGTAAGAGTAACAGTGACAGTCACAGTTTGGTAAAATACCCAAAGTTGTTAAAATTTCTCGAGGACCGGTTTTCTTCGTAATGTTTGTAGCTATTTCTTTGAATAGCTATCGCTAAAACTAAGCGAGGCGGTGCTTTATTTTTTATTTGATTTTTATGAATATAATGGGTCTTGTATTTGTATAATTTCATTGAGCAATGAATGCATACTTTATTTGATCTGCAAATAGTTAAGATATTTACTACTTTAACGAAGAGCTATTTTTTCAATAATGTAAATCCTCTAATATATTGTATTTCAACGGTTTTCTGACAGTGAGAACAATACATCTACTAATGAATCATGGTTGTAAGTCGTAAACACAATTCGCAATGAACATTGGACATGATTCAGTACGCGGAGGTGACCAGCTGACCAGCTGATGCATAATTCAACTATCTTTATGAAATTACTGCAATTTATTATGATGCATTTGTGTTTTTGCATAATGCAGCGGTCATCCAATTTGATTTAATAAGATGTTATATCGGACTCTGACAGTGAATCCCGCTTTGATTTCAATTTGTCTCTGTTATTCTGCCTCATGTAATGTTTTTTTTATATCATAATGAAATGCTTTTGTTTTTCTTTAAGAATTTTATTCCTGACAACTTTGTTCGTTCGGCGATAGTACATACAACTTAATCCCTCAGGCCTCGAGCCTATTTTGACGGAAGGTCAAAATATTTCCGCTTCGCAATAAAATCTTAATAAAATGAAATATTTCTGAACCCATCCGAAAGCTAAAAACTGCTTTTATATGGTGATGAAGTACGCTTTTATATTTTAAAATTAGAATTGTAATTTTGAATGCAAACACAAAAACATTTTAAAAGTGGCTCGCTCACTTTACATTTTTTTCGAACTAAAATTACTTTACTGATAACAAAAAAACAACGTAAAAAAATAAAAACACATGTGTAGCAAATCTAATATTATTTCGAGCTTTTAATTGATAAGTGTTCAATCTCGAATACTTTCTCTTTCTCGCATCGCTTGAATCTTACTAATAGGGACGAGGGATCTCGTTGGTCAGTGAATATGAACCCCACTGCTATGGGGGCGTTCAAGAATTACGTAATGCAATTTTTGAAGATTTTTGGCCCTCCCCCCCCCCCTCCCATGTAACGCGCCGTAACGTTTTTCTGTACCCCCCCCCCTTCCTCCCTCTTCCTAAACGTTACGTAACACCCAAGTGTCTATTTGAGTTGATTTTGACAACGAAAATAAAATAAAAATGACAAAACAGTTGAGGGATTCCCCGTAAAACATCAACAAAAAGGGTTGACAACTTGGGAGAACAAAATTAAAATGACGTGCAGTATAATCGAGGGATTCACCGTAAAGTATAAACGAAAAGGGTTGCCAACTTGAAAGATTTTAATTCCTTAGTTTTTATTTTATTTAAATAACAAAAAACATGTTACGTAACGCGTTGTTCGAACCCCCCTCCCGCCCCGGTAACGCACAGTAACGTATTACAAGACCCCCTCCTCCCCCCAAATTGCATTACGTAAGTAATTAAGTATTAACTTGAACGGCCCCTAAGGGACAAACAAGGAAACATTCATATTTATATATAAAGAAGATTATTCCTGGAATGAGTTAAAAATTGAACAACTACAAAATAAGAAGAAAAGATGTTATTAAAGAGGTAAACAAACTACAATTATTTATAATAAATATCAGGGCTAGTCTGCTGCATCTTCTAAATATAAATGCATATCGCACCTACCGTATTAATTACCCACTGTCATAACTACAAAACTGCGTCAAGTTGCCTGCAATTGTGATGCGAGTTGAAAATTCTGCACATGCACAAAATGTTCCATAATTGCCAGACTAACAGTGGTAGGCGTACAGTTAATAAGTCCTAATAATAATGAATTATGCAGATGGATCATTCGATAGCCAAGAAATAAGACTTAATTCGATATTACGTAATAATTTCAAACGAGTTTTCAGACAGATAACGGGTAACGGGTTTTTAACCGGAATAATAAACAACTTCGAAAACTGTACCGCACCTCGAAATGACAATGACCGCAACACTTTGTTTTGTTTTTCTATACCAGTTATTTATTTACTGTCTATTGGATCGCTTTAGGAAACAATCCATGAAAATTGACAAGTCAAGCATGGTAAAACGAAACCTGTTTCTAAAATCTCGATGAGAAATCATAGAAGAAAAGTTAATCGATGCCGCACATTAAAAAAGGTAAATTTATCAATAACACTCTAAATAGCATTTAGTTCGGGTTGAATCTTGCAATAATACCTAAAACTAGTTCTTAGTCGAAGTATGGATACAGTTAAATTTGACTGAATCGGATAGGATCACAGTGGTAGAGCTCCGCCCTGCCAAGGCAAAGGTCCTGGGTTCGTTTCCTAGTTGTGTCCGTATCTTTTTTCTGTTTCAGATTTTCGATTGAGTGCCGCGAATATTGTCTTCGTTAATTAAATATTTCAATTTGGGGTTTTATTCATTAAGTTAAAAATAAAAATTAAATATTATTCAGCTTTATTAACCCCTCAAGCCACGGAAGAACATTACTAGCCACAAACATCATATTCCAAGACTTGGCGTCTAATTTATATAATAACTTGTGTCCTGTACAATGGCCAGTGGAGGTGCATTGTATAGCTTTGTTGCAAAGATTCTAAAATTATTCTGGCCAAAAGTTGTTTTAGCGGAAGGGATAAGTAAGAGATTACTGTGTTCTTTGGTTCCAGAATCACGAGCAGTTTGGATATTGTCAAAAAACAGTTATTTGTTTGAAGAGGTATGCTTGTATGTTTTGGCGTAAAGTTACCCAATATCCAGAACGTAAATTCTCATAAAGATTTCGTCCGATTTGCTTGTGGTCGGTAGTTTTAGAGTAATCTTTATAATATTTCTATTTTTGAAACTGATGGAATAAACAATTAGAGTCATTTGCTAAGTCTCCACTTTTGTATCCATTGTAATTTTCATAATAATTTCGAAATTAAAATATGTATTTAGCTAATAAAATGACCATTCCTACTCCAATGTAAACATGTATCCCTTCAAAAAGCTATTAAAAATCCCATGCATCATAAATGTAATAACGATTTGACAATAAAATTAGGTCATTAATAATTCATACCACTTGTAAGGTTTTTCCTAAACAATATTGAAGTGAGCTACAAACCCAAGGTAATAAGCCCACTGGAATAACCAAAATATTTAGAAATTCAACAGTCTAAAACTACTTAGTAACAAATGTAATTAGTATAATTGATTAAAACCCTTAAGACCACCCCGCTTCCCCTCCCTCATATGTTGTGTATATAAACCGTAGATTAAGAATATTTTGTACCAGTCTGAAGATGGCTCTAGCGAGCTGAAACCGGTTACGGTCATTAAACTTAAAGTGGAAAAAAGTTTTATATTTGTTTTTATTATAATATAATCTTTATAATTGATTTCTGGGCTATGAATGGCTGTAGCGTTAGTTCCTCCCTAGGTTAAAATAATACCGTTCTCGATAAGACCCGTACCCGTAAAGATTGACAGTAAATTGTTTCAAGTTGATTCGCGAGTTTGTCTAAAAAATCAGAAGAGCTATTCTCTATCTTTTGTGAGATCGAGATAGATGTCAGGCGAGATCTCCTGTCAGATTTGTGTGATTTTCTACGGCCGTAGAAACTGGCTAAATAAGGAGGAAGCATAACACTGGCTAAATAAGGAGGAAGCATAACACAGAATAATAATCCATTAAGTAATCACAAAATATCTATTGCTTATCTTTTTTTTATTTGCATATCAATAACACGAATTAAAAATATTCATCATCATCGCTCCAGGAACAAAACTTGAGTCATAGAACAATTCGGAGCAATTACCGTAATTAATGAATCATATTGGTACGCAAAGTGTAGCTAGATATATCGACCATTGTTGCTCTGAAAACGTGGGAATAAAATAATGGAAATGCGTAACATGAACTTACAAGGCAGGCTTTGATTTCATAATGTTTAGAATTATTGTATTGTACCCAGTTACACACTACAGGAAAGGAAGGCGTGATCGATACAATTTATTACTTCCATTTATTGTTCGATTGGAAATATTTCAATCAATTGATAACAATCGTTTTTTTTTGTAGGTGAGAACCTGCACGGAAAAATATGTATTACAATATTATCAATAATGTTTGTTAATTTGGTTAAAACGGGATTGCTGTTTTTACGAATGAATTCACAGGAATTGGCGTTGAAATTGTCAATTGTATTTCCTGTTATTTAGTCTTTGAGTCTTCTTAATAATTCCCCCAAAAAATACAAACATCTTATTCGCTCTTGTACGAAAAAAATTGTCATTATTTTTAGATGATTTTGAAATTTTTTTTCGTTCTTAGACGAATAATAATACTCGTACTAGTGGAAATTCGGCCAATTGTAATGTTTTTTTTTTATTTAATGTTTTTTTATGCATAATTTTAAGAAAATATTTGCATTCTGCACTCCTTCTCTATATAAACTATAAGTGTGCGAAATTTCATACTTCTCCGTCCGCGCAATTTTCGTAAAAAGGGGTACAAAGTTTTTGCTTCACGTATTAATATACAAAAAAAATTATGGTTGGATGATTTATTTGGTGACCGGACAACTCAGAAACTCCCTCAGAAAAGTCATTAAAAGTGATGAAAAAAAAAATCGTTAAATAGGTTACGTTAGGGTTACGGGCTATTTTAAATTGGGGTTATTTTAAAATTATTTTTTTCATAGCTTTTAATGACTTTCAAAAAGGTGTTGAGTTGACTTTATGCCCAGTTGGCATGGAACCGATTTATTTAGCGTCGCTTTTGCGAAATATCGCCTTTTTAAGTGAATACCGCACAAGAGGCCCGATTGCTCCCAAACGTCTGGAGCCAGTGAGGCTATGGCATCCGCAATTGGGGAATGTCGTGAGGCTGTAGGCAGTGGACAGGGAAAGGAGGTGATGAAAATGAATATGATCATCCAACACGGCTACAGCCATTACAAGCAACGTTTCAATTCTGAATGGTAGTCTTACACCAGGGCGATACTGAGAGTATCTTCCCTTCGGAACATACCGCAAATATATTATTTTTAATTAATAAATTGTGAAATATCACAAATTAATCCAATAAAATTTTCTTGCGCACGCCCAGATTTGAAGCCGCGACCTTCGGATCGCTAGTCGAGAGACATAACCGTCGACCACGGAGGCCTAGTACCCAACTGCCTATTTGTTTTTGTTTTACACTCAGATTTGTACGGATTTACAGTTATCTGTGCGTCGGGACCGTCAACCATTCTATTCAATTAAAAAATTAATTTCACTTTTCTTTAATCTTTATTTATGAAAGCGGTGAACTTTGAATTATTCGTGTATTGTGGACGTGTACATTGTCACAACACGTTCATTGTTTTACACTGTACAGCAGGTAACACGACGTTAATTTCGTTGTTCAATTTTGTAATCATGATGTGACAAACGAAATGACGCTTAATGTTTTCTTTAAACTTTTACTGTCGTATCACCAAAGCGAAAGTAACATTGTTTCATTTATTTTAATGTCAATCTATAATTTTAGTGTCAAAATAAAATGTCGCCTAACATATTTACAATTGACACATTATTTGTATTACGAAATATAATTAGACAACAAGACTAAGAAAAATATATTTCAGGCTCGGCAAATGTACGTTTTAAATTCTGAAAAAGTTAGTGTATTTTTATTATAATGATATTTGGCATTTCATTAAACATTTCTAAAATATGGACTTTTAAATCACAGGCGTTTTAAATAGAAAAGTGGTCGCCCAATGCTCGAAATTCGACCATAATTGTAATGTTTTTTTTATTGATTTAATGTATTTTTATGCATAATTTAAAAAAATATTAGCATTCTGCACTCCTTCTCTAAATAAACTATAAGTGTGCGAAATTTCATACTCCTCCGTGGGCGCAATATTCGTAAAAAGGGGTACAAAATGTTTGCTTCACGTATTAATATATAGAAGATATATAGATAGATAAAGTTAAAAATGCGCTCCGCAGATTTTTGCTGCTAAGCTCTGCGGGCGTCTTTTGTTTCGGCTTCGCCCAGTTTGAATATTGGCGAACATTTTATAAATCTGATAGGATGTGGTTCCAAAAAGAGCTGGTTTCTCGGATCCACTGTGATCCAGTGACAGCTAGTCACCGAGACAAATTAACCGCGACGGGCAATATAGGCGAATAGCCGCGTGGTATTATTATTAACAACTGCCAGTTATAATAATAATCATATTATCGTTAATCTCTCCATATCCGGAGAGATACACGAAATTATAAATCCGTAGTACTTAAGCCTCCCAGGCGATGCTAATCACGCTAGCTGCAAGTGGGGTCATCTTTTGGCATTGCTTTAATTCGTTTCTATTACAAAATTACATTTGTGTACAAACTCCACGTACGAAAACGGTTTTGCGTTAGGCGTGGCGTCAGAGTTGCATTTTTAGCCGAATACTTAAATTTCAACTATACAGTCGCAAGCATATTAATACTATTTGATGATTATTGATCTTCAAACAAATGTTGTATTGTACAACAAACATTTCAAATCATGTGATTATTGATTATCATACAGTAAAATAAATCAATACATTATCTAGGAAAGGTACTTAATTTTAGAATGTTCGTCCAATAAAATATTTAGTAGTAATTGCCTTATATTAAAAAAAACGACATTTTTCACAATCCCAGATCTGGACCCAGATGTCGCGGTTCCGAAACCCGTTGCAGACAAACCGAAATTGATTGAAATTATTTAACATAATACAGAATTTAAATCAAATTTTAAATGTGTGGTGGAAGATAACCCCCAAGTACCGTGTTTTTTTTATCTACAACTCGATAGCCATGTATTTTATATTTCTCCTGTTTTCACCTTCTCCTGACTACAGCTCTCTTGTTATAAGACTCTTTGTAATGTAGTGTGTAACAACCTGAAGGATTTTAAACAGCGATGACACTTTTTAAAATTAAAAACATAAAAATATATACTTTTCCATTACACGTCGCAACTAAGTAGTTCGGTACAGCTAGCAGGGCTCACGTGCTACGCACTCCATCTCGTTCTAGCAGCACGGTAACAGAGAAGATAGAGCACATACTACGTGGTCCCGTCCCCATATCACTGATCACACGCGTAGCAGCGTGTGATAGAAACATTATTTTTATTGAAAAAAAATATCGTCTAACAGCAAAATGACATTAACATTTTTTACTCCAAATATTCTCAGGAATCGCTGATAAAAATCCTTCAGAAGCATATTGGTGTATCCTGTATAGAGAAAACAAAGTCAGTGACTTTCACGATATCGCGATTCCTGTGTTGGAATATTTCCAAGGATTTTACTTAAAACTTGACTATTTATCATAATTATTATCCAATATTATAATTTCTTGGAAGTTGGTCAAATTTTGGAATAATTCTATGGAATTCTAATGTCCATTTTACTTTGCACGGATACTTGATTCTATAATATCTACTTACACATTGTTAGGTGTTTATTGACTGTCTCACGTACGTCGCCCTTAATCCTGAGGTATTTTTGCCGAGCGCATTCCGATGCATTTACCATTGCACATAATCATAATAATAAATGTAACGTGTTATTTTAAACTGTGTACTAGTTTTACCCGGCTTCGTCTTAGAATTTATTTTCTTTCAGTACGTGCTATTTTAATGTGTTTTTCTCATTGAACAACTGAAGTATGGATCTAATGATTATTGCAAATTAACGAGAATTCAATAAGTACATAACTTTTATTTCTTTTGCATGACGTTTATGAGAGATAAGAAGAATAGTGGCTCTATAAGCGTTCTGCTTTTATGATATATTTTTCTGTTCGGACAATTAAGGCGCGGTATACCCGCTCAAATAGCAGAAGATGGAGAAATATGTAAATACGAATGTTATACAGAGAGCGTTAATGTGAAAATCGATAATATTTTAGCGAAAATTATGAAAATGTTTGATAAAATACGACTCGTTTAAAATAGAGCAAAAATCTCGCCGGTGTTATCTAAAACAGCAATTAAAGAAACACTCTTGATTTTTTTTCATACATTTAACTTGTGAAATAACTGAAACAAACGTGTTTACAATAATTTTCGGAGTATACTTCACGATTTTTTTCCATCGAGGGAATTTCATATAACTTGCGTTTCGGCGTGAGGAACGTATAGATATTATCTTCAAGAATAACATATATTTTTAAGAGCTTTATAACTTAAAGTGTTAAAGGTACATGTGTAATAAATCCGTAGAAATGGGGTATGCCGCGACTTAAGTGTGCATTTCAAAGCTCAATAGCTTATGATGGAGTGACTTTACGATCTTAAAACAGTTCGGTTAATTATTAATGTACGACGACCTCCGTGATCAAGGGGTAAATCTTTCGGCTACGAATCCGGAGGTCGCGGGTTCAATTCCTGACGTGAGAAATAAATTTTAACGTACAGACGTAGAACTCTCTAGACCCATCGCCTTGCACTGCCATGGGAGGACTGGATTCCGTCACTACTAAACACATTGACCCCCAGATTCTTACCCACCCCTCATACTTTTCCTTCCCAGAACTTCCTCTCGTTTCTTTCCATAAAAAGATCCTCCACACAGCATCCCCTAAGTTGACATAGGCTCTGGGGGATATTCTTTTCCTCCTGGGTAGGGCTAATGTAAAGAAAAACATTAACATTTGTCACATGAGAACGGGTCGTTTCTACGATTTGCCGTTATGTGTTTCCTCCCTCCTACAACGTGGGTCTCTTTAAGACCACAAAAAGACCCTCCACTCAACATTCCTAAAAAGAGAGGCCCTGAGAGAAATTATTTTCAAGGCCGCCTCCTGTGCAGAGTTAAAATAAATAAAAATTACAGTAGTGACAAAACACGAAAAGAGTTAACTTGTTTTTTTTTATATTTATTTTTGGGGTGTTATGCCGTATTTCGCTACCTCCTTCTTTAGCCAACGTTTCGGACAGCGTTACAGTGTCCATCATCAGGGCAGATGAGCCTGATTATGGACACTGTAACGCTGTCCGAAACGTTGGCTAAAGAAGGAGGTAGCGAAACACGGCATAACACCCCAAAAATACTTTTGGCCGTGAAAACCTAAAAACATACCAGAGTTAACTTGCATTTATTTATTTATGACTTATTAGTTTGTTTTCGAATTAATCTAACTGTTGCACTGTTTATACAAACATCCTAATCCTTTTACGACTTCATCGCAATGGTAGATAATAATGTGTATCATTTGAGATAATATTGATATGATCAATGCCAAATCCTGCGTAAACAAATAGTTAAAAATACTCGTCTATATCCACCGCAAATCACACGGAGGCATCTATATTAGTACTGCGGAGATTTAAATATTAACACCTGCTCATGATGAAGTGTGCCCAATTAATCACCGTGTTTTTAAACCTAGATTTTGTATACAATAACATTTATGGTAAACAAAACTGTATTAAATTATCCATGCTAATATTATAAACGCAAAACTGCTCGAGTTTGTTTGTTACGCTTTCACGCATAAAACAGTAAAACGATTTTAAAAATTCTTTCACCAATAGAAAGCTATATTATATGCGAGGACTATAGGCTGTATATAATGGTAAGTACTGGCGTTATGAAATTATAAATATATTGCATTTGTTATACGTCTTCTGTCGCTAACAAAAGCGAGTTATTGCAAACGTCAGAAAACAAATCGTTGCCATGGAAACGATGTTGATATATTTGTGGGCTCTATGCTGGTAGGAACTCAGCCCCCTACCTACTGGTACTGCTCCAAGAAATTCAAATATTAGAATATGTTTTGTTTTTTTTTGGACAAGCTTATGTTTTGGAATAAATTTTTTAGGCAAGCTTATGTTTTGGAATAAATGTCAAATGACTGTACATTAAAAATACAATTCGTAACATTTATAAAGACTGTATAATAGTATTATTTTTTATTATATTTACAAACTTCCACATTTAAATAAAAATACATCTCCGAAATGTTTGTAAGCGCATAAATTCCGAACGACTGCACCGAATTGAATAATTCTTTTTTTCTTTGAGCTCTAGCATTATGAAATTTAGGTTCTTAACATGAAAGCTCGATCTTAATACCTTAGAAAAACATTTTTAGGTAAACATTTTATAAGCTAATCTCCGGTACTATACTAAATCCGCCTATGTTGAAAGAGATTAACTTATATGTCCGTAACGCATATACTCGTGGGAGATCCCACGCACTTTATGCTCCGAAAGCGAGAACTTCTGCGTATCAGAATGCGCCATTTAAATTAGTAACCCAACAGCAACTCGATTCCGCAGTGAGCATCGACATCTTCAATGTCACCTACAGAAAGGTCACTAACTATCTTTTGACATACGTCACAACATAGTAAAACTGCCCCGATACACACTTTTTCAATTTTGTAATCTTCTCCATAATATTGGTGAATAACTGTTTTACGGAGAACCTGAAAAAAAAATTATTATTAGGCGTTTGTTCGTATGTATAATTTAATTTTTAACAAATCAGTAGTTACCAAATGATATTACCAGTTCTTCGTAAATAGAAAAAATGTTGATGTTGATTGTTTTAATTTAAGGCGGGTGTCTTTTACCCTTTACTTACATATGTTTTTTCTTTGTTTTCAGGTAAACTTCATATTCTTCACTGAATGAAACCTGAAAATTGTTGTAAGTAGTCACTGCAGATTAAGGACCTAAAAATATCGCGTTATTCTTCGGCAAAATTCGCATATTTTGGACTAAATTTGCGTTATTTTTTTTTGCAAAATTCGCGTTATTATAATTTTTTTTTTGAAAAGCGGTGTTATTTTTTTTAGCAAAGCGATGGTTTTTAGCAACAAAAATTATGATATTAAAGTATCGTCGGTTAAGAATGGGTTAACATTTTTGCAAAATTGAGTTTTTTAATTACTTACATTGTTTTTTTTTCATTGATCAATTTTTTATGATAAATAACATTTTAAAGAAACACTTAGCTATTAAAATTTTAAATTTACAAACTTGTTAGTAAAGCCTCAACTACAAGCCGGCGAATTCACTATCTGCTAGTAAACTCGCTCACTGTAATCATATGTACTAGCTAACTAACAGATTTTACCCTGAGTTTACTAGCAGATGGTGAATTCGCCAGCTAGCAGCTTGTAAACTCGCTCAATGTAATTTTATTATTTGTAGTAGCGTGGGTGAACGGGTGGCCCGATAGTTGATCCCCTGACTGCCCCCCCCCCCCCCCCCGCCGAAATAATAATTATTTTTAAATAATAATTTCTTGTGTATTATTTTCCAATTTTAAAAAATACCTTGGTTTGTACTTCCGTGCCAACCAAGTAATTGAATTTATTTACAGTGTCTTTTTTGTACTTGCATACTCAGAACATGGTGAAGTAGTTTTATCCTTAATGCATTTGAATGAAAACACGTTTTATAATTTTGTTTTTCTGCCGTACCTCTTCTCTGCACACCTCTTCATGAACCCTTAGTTATATTTTGTGTAAGTATATGTCTACCATATTTCCCTAAACCGAACCATATTGCATAAAAGTATACCAACTGTCATGGAACCGGGTGAACGTTGCTGGTAAAATTTTCCATCCATTGTCCTTCCATACTAGATAATTGTATTTCATGGCCTATCTCCCTTGTTTCCATTTTCTTTTTTGTTTTCCCACTAAGTTCGCTGAATTTATAATAAAGCCTATCGTAATTACTATTTTCGATTAATTTGCCATCTACGGATGGTGAAACTGGTGGTGTATTACAATCTAAAATGGTGATTGTCACGGTCGTTCGGCGGCTAGTTGTGCCCCCATATGGGCCGCGAATTAGGACCCGTATTATCATTAACGAGTGACGTGAGGACATCATCTGGTGGCCGGTGGCCTCACGGCTGATGATTAACAATCTTTATTTGGTATGTGGGTCATCGTAATATAACTAAAGCCAAACGTGCTGCCGATCACTGAACATAAGTCCTCTAGAAGTGTGGTCTTTACCTATTTGGAAAATCTGGATTACGTAAGACCTTTCGACTACTAAGTCCTAGACAGGCCTTTTTAATAACACAAGAACTGCCCGAAATTAGTGCGACTACGGCACCCCCAATTGGGTTATGCTTTAATGTGAGGTTAAAGGGGTGGAGATGGCGAAGATAAAAGCTGGGAAGTACCTGGCTGTTTGTCACCAAACACAGCTTTAGCCATTTCAAGCAACATTGAACTACCAAGGTGCTGTACCACCACGATATTAAGAGTGTCTTCCACTCTAAAACGTGCCGCAAATGTACTTTATATTGTTTTTTTTATTAATTAATTGTGAAATAGCATAAATTAATCACACTAGAGCAATACTGACAGTAATCCTATTTTTATATATTTAACTCGACCGTTTTGAATTTCGTTTGCTTGTAAATTTGTTTTTACGTTCCGTTTCAAGATGGTGGCCGTTTTAATAGTTCAGTAAAGATTCTTCTCTCAAATGTGATGGTCCGATGCTCGGTGAGAAACCCTCTTGTGCGGTGTAAACTGTTCACCCTAAAGTTTATGTTTGGACTTAAGAAATTCAATTCTCCATTTGTGCGAAAGTACTGTAAAACAATACGCGATTATTAAATAACCTTCAGTGGCGTAAGCCAGAGATGACAAAATATAAAATCGTGTTTATTTGAACTTTTTTTTCAATTCCTCGTATGTAGATACCATGCCTGAAGAAAGTTAAAAAAAATAGTTGTCGTTGATAGACACCGTTTCTTGGACAAATTTCCTTCATCTTTACATTAGCTCTACACAGGGGCCCTGAGGAAAATAATTCCTCTCAGGGCGTATGTTATCTTTGGGGATGCTGTGTGGAGAGGATTTTTATAAAAGAAAGGAGAGGAAGTTTTAGGAAGGAAAACAATATGAGCGGTGGGAAAAAAATGTCCCAGTTAAATTTTTTTTTTGATGAAATATGTGATTAAGAACAAAGGTGGTAGGTATTTCAGTACCTAATTGAAAATCTTATGATTTCAAAAGAAATTTGGGTTTTAATTATTGAATGAAGATAAAATTCAAAATATGAAATAAAAATGTTTACCTTGTGAAGATTTCTAACTAGCCCACGTAAGTTATTCACATTACTCTAATTGAATACGTATTACAGTTTAACTCCAATTTCATCCGAGATAACAAATACATGCAAACATCAAGTTCAGAATCAGAGGTCAGAAATTTTAAACTTCAACCTAATTCTGATTTCTAATGCAATTGACACTTCACTCCAATATTTCTCGTTTTTCTTTTAAAGTCAACAATAAAAAGTCAATTCAAGAATACGGACATCAACTAATCCAGTTTCTACTTACTGGTACGTAAGAAATTAGCTTCCTGGACCATAAAAAATATTAAATTATCAAACAAATTAACATTTAAAAAAACTAATTTGAGTTCGCCGGGGGTCGAGGATTTTATCGGTATGCCACTGGTTTCAATAATATGACAATGAACAAGGTTCTGAAACAATGGGCAATTAATTATATAATAGCCACGTAAGAACCATCGTCTTATGTTGCAATGATTGCAACATTTGGAGTAATGGTGACCATCATCAGAGAATCTTGCGTTTCTATGAAGCAGAAATCTGTTTTCTGAAGCAGAATATCTCTCGAATGGTGAGCTGCCATATTATTTACCCTCCTTTGATTCTGTCAGAAATTTCTCGGTTAGCTAGTTATTTTCTTCTTGCAACATCATGAGCTGTGAATTTTTAAAGTTATGTTGTTGTTCCATAATCTAAACAAAAAAGAGTTTAAATTCGTGGAAAGCCGGTTAAGGTGGTGCTTAATAGAGTTCAAAAAATATTTTTTCTTATATATTTAATAATAAGTACGGTTTATTTCTAAACAAATTCTGCTGTATAAATATTATTACGCGTGACAGCTGTTTCGCCTTTTGAATACATTGTCAAGCGTTATGCCACTTACAGACGATATATTTGAGCCCTTGCACGGAATAATGTTGTATCTTGTTCCGAGAAAAAACGAAACCAATAAGTTTTTAGATTTTCACGGCCAAAAGTATTTTCATTATTTATTTTTGGGGTGTTATGCCGTGTTGATGCCCTGATGATGGACACTGTAACGCTGTCCGAAACGTTGGCTAAAGAAGGAGGTAGCGCAACACGGCATAACACCCCAAAAATAAATAATGAAAAAAAAAAAACAGTTATGTTTCACAACATTTTATACTTATTTAAAATACATAAAACGTACAATTCTTTAGAGTTTTAAATGAAAAGTCATCTAGAAACCCATTTAGATTTGAGTGATTACCAGAATTTATGCTGAATTTGTGCTAAGCGCCCAACCCGGAAAGCAGGGAGGTCCTGGGTTCGAGTCCCAGAGGTGCCAATATCTTTTTCTGATTTTTCTGTTTCCAGATTTTCGATTGAGTTTCGCTCATAATGTCTTCATTTAATTAAATATTACAGTTTGAGGTTTTACTCATAAAGTTAAAATAATAAATAATAAAATTCTATTTTCTTGCGTTCTTCAGCTTCTTGGCTATGAATTCTTTCTAGTTGAAGCCATAACACATTGGATTTTCTCCAATTATTCCCATGAATTAAACCATGCTCCTTGATTTCACCAATGGCATTATACAACATTCTTCTACAAACCAAACTTTAAAATGCTACCACAGGTTTAACTAAATTTTCATTACCATAATCCTTACCTTAAAAGATGCGTATTACTGTGTCCAACATTATTCCATCAATAACTCAAAATTGATAGTTTTGTTGGATACAACACTATTCCGGGCAAGGGCTCATTTATATTATTTTATATACGTACTTTTATAATGAAAAACTTATTGCTTTTTTATTACTGGTTATGTCACTCTTTAAAGTTTCTCCAATTTCTACATTATGTAAATTTCACAGTACTTCACCTAACGTCCTTAGGTCAAATTTAAACAATGCAGTAATTGGGGAAACTTTAAAAGGAAATAAGTTTTTAACCTTTAAAGTTTATGGGAGATTTAATCCAATATTGTATTTGTGAGTCTTTCTTGAAAGAATAGAGTTTCTTAATTGACATAACTATTTATTCATACTAGTGGTCGCCCAATGGTCGAAATTCGACCATAATTGTAATGTTTTTTTATGTTTGACATTCAGTAAGACCATAGACAAATAATATTAAAGACTAACAATATTAATCTATTCTCAATTTGACCATAGACTTTAACAATAAACAATAGAGTAGAGACGCGAGTGTGTGTGTCAAATACATGGTAGTGTGTGTAGTGTTTTTGTTATTGATTTAATCTATTTTTATGCATAATTTTTGAAAAATATTAGCATTCTGCACTCCTCCTCTATATAAACTATAAGTGTGCAAATTTTCATACTCCTCCGTCCGCGCAATTTTCGTAAAAAGGGGTACAAAGTTTTGGCTTCACGTATTAATATATTGATGATTGCAAACGCGTATGTATGTACGGGCGCAAACAATGAATTCATCGAAATATTTTTTAAGCAAAGCTTGCAAATATTTTCTAAAATAATTAAACTCACGCAACTATAAAAGAGCAGATTATATGAACTCTTTTAAATATTACCTTAAAGTGTTCCAATAATAATAGTCAATTTTGCTATTTTCGCCAAAATCGCATTCCATTATTATTGGAGCGATATTTTCGAGTTTATTTCAAATGAAAATCTAATCAAAGTTCCTTTTTTCCTACGCCTGTTATTATTTTTAGTCGCATATTGCGCCAAGTCATTTTATCGAATCAATAACGTTTTTTGTTGGAAATCCAAACATTCTTACATAGATTTTTATAGCGATAATCCGCTGTTTCTATGTTGACTCTTCAAAATTACAGTTTATGAATAATTAAATGCTTCGGTCGCCAGCTACTTTTATATAATTTGTTTGTTTTGTACTTTGAATTACGAATGTTTACAAGTTTTTATTATTAACATTCGAAGTGCTTACATATTGACTAATAAATAACGGAGGTTTTTTTTTACATTAACTCCACACAGGAGGCCCTGACGAAAATAATTTCCCTCAGGGCCATGTCATCTGTGATGTTGTGTGGAGGGTCTTTTTGAGGATAGGAAAGAATGAACATTGGTCTTGAAGAGACCCATGTTGTAGGAGGGAGGAAACACAGAAGCCGGCAAATCGTTCCATAGCCGAGCTGTTGAACTCAAGAACGAGTCGAAAAAACGACCCGTTCTCATGTGACAAATGTCAACCGTGTACATATATTGGGCGCGCGTTTGGCGTGCCTCCTGACTATGCACCGGTGCCGAAAAGATCAATGACGCTAGTTCCTTAGAGCATCTTCCATTGAAGTACCGGTAGAACATGGATAGCATTCCCACCCGACGCCTGTGCTCCAAAGATCGCAACTCGTTCGTTAAGGTGGGAGAATCTATCAAACGGACCGCCCGTTTCTGCACAGAGTCGAGGGTATTTTTCAAGTATTTTGGAGCTCTAGACCAGAGGTGGCAGCCAAATTCAACCGTGGTGCGCACTTGTGATTTGTACAGGGTTAGCATTTGTGTACTACTTTACGGAGATTTTTAAATGTGGTAATTTTGCTTCTGAAGTCTGACTAAGTCACCTTTGGCAGTCTGATTTCGTTTACATTATTTAATTAAATAAGCCATTATGAAATTCAGTAAAAGGTGTTTAACAGAAAACCTCAAAGTGAAGTAATTTTGATTCCTAAGTAAATTAAATCAGATAGCCAAGTAAACAAACATGATTTATGACCACCGCCTTCGAGCTTCGAGGAAACCTGCAAATATTTTTGCGATGCGACAGAGGTTCAACCCACAATCTCCTGACTCCTGACTCAGAGTTGAATGCTTGTATGCGCTTGTGTGTAGGTGTCTCCACCTTAGTTGGATTCATCATAGTACATGTGCATAACAAATAGAGTGTTTCGTTTTAGACTTTATTTTTAAAAATCGAGTGCAGTTCACACGCGGTAGAAGCCATACTTCACCAAAACAATTTCAACCAATTGGAGCCTTGAAAAGTGAGATCGTAATCAAAGCGGCCAATGAGCGCAGCTCGACGCTTCGTAGGTAAACAAGGTTTCATTCTATCTCATTCTCTGGCAGGCTAAATCCTGTAGATATATGTGTTTGTCTCTTTTTAGTGTCGATATTTTTCGTTTTATCGAGTTTCAAATCACGTCGATTTAGTCCTGTTTTTACTCGAACCAATTTGCCTTTCCACTGTCTGAATTTTTTTGTATGTTCCGTATCCGGTCAATCCTGTCAAGGAGGTAGCCGTGTTTGATAGTACATTTTTATTCCGCGTGCGAGTGTTGTGAAGTCTATAATTCACAGAACTACTAGTATTATCATTGTCAATGCCAAAGGGATTTGGGAAACACCGTCGTATGCTGAGAAAAATGTTCCATAAAAAAACTGCGGTGTTTTTCCGGAGACAATGAAAAGAATAATAAAACTACAGATAACGGAACGGAATTATGAAGCTGTGTTTTTCCACGGGTTATTATTAATTCTGTTATTCAGAGTCATACTCTTAGAACAGGAAATAAAAGGGGAACACAATATTTAGGTTATAAAATTTGAATTTCGGGAATGTATTACTCGGTATGGTCTCGACAGTTAAAATCTCGTGTAGGTATCTCATAGAAATCGTTACGCCTCCCTTACTATAATGATAAGAAAACTGATCTAAACGGTTTTAGAGAGAGAAAACACCACGCTTTATAATAAAATCCAAAAATTAACCACAAAATAATTTAAATGTACACATTTATCATTTCAAAATTTCTCGCCGGATTTGAAAAGAAATTACGATATTTAGGAATTTTTTATTAATTATTTCTCCGCATTTTGTTTTTTAAGAGTTTTATTTTCCAATGTACATTCTGTACTTAAATTTTAAATTTTCTGCGACAGAATGACACAACCGTGTCATTCACTAGCAGGATTAAAACTTAAATCCTGCTAAACAAAATAAATTTCCACACGTCCATTCGATATAGTAGACAAAATACCCTTTTCTACATTGATAGATGCAACACCAATTCCAATCAAAATGAATTTATACAAAGGACATGTAACTACTATAACAACAAATTTGCAAATATAGACACACGTGCTGACGTATTTACTGCTAGTTACTGTCGCTACAGAACTTCACTGTATAACATTTTAGGTGCGAATAACACATAAATTAATTGTATCTAATATTTT
Organism: Glyphotaelius pellucidus; assembly: GCA_936435175.1. Classification (NCBI taxonomy): domain Eukaryota; kingdom Metazoa; phylum Arthropoda; class Insecta; order Trichoptera; family Limnephilidae; genus Glyphotaelius; species Glyphotaelius pellucidus. The sequence goes on from OW386554.1 coordinate 31,138,365, forward strand.
TATATTACTTGGCAACTTTCCCTTATCCCTCTCCTCCCCTTACCCTTCCCAACCCAAATCCCTATTTTGCAGTCTATTTCAGTTTTAATCACACTTATTTTAATGTTGTGTATTAGTTTACCATTTGTTGAATTCACATTTGTACTCTTATTATTTTTTTAAAATTTCTAGTTTATATTCAGTTAGTCTTGTTTCTAAATACCTATCTGTGAACATTAATAATTGGTCTGTTTTTTTATCATCCTCTTATGTTTATTGTATTACTAAGACTGGTAATGTTCCTTAAATAAATAAATATGTATGAGTTTTTTTTTTCGTTTTCAGTAATTTTAGTTAGTAAAAATGTAAGGTGAGCATTTTTTAAACCTTTTTTTATGTTTGCATTCAAAATGTTTATTTTCCAAAAATTATACATTTATTTCAAATCTCATAAATTGAAAACGTAGACCTTTTAGAAACAGTTTGTAGTTTTCGGATGCGTTCGGAAATATTCCGGATGTGTTCTAAAATATTTGGATTTTATTGCAAAGCTGAAATATTTTGACCATAACGGCGTGTCATGTCACTTTTCTAAATTTTTTCAAATTCTCATATAACCTTGTTAAATTCTCATAGTTCTTAGGTGAATACAGCGCGAGATGCCTGGAAACATTGAGACTATGTTAAAAATATGTTTGGATTCTCAATGGTTGACTTTCAACAGAACTTTTCCAGAGACGTATTTATTGAATGGTCAGGTTCTTTTCAACCTTCCTGTTCCTCATCTCAACCCCTTAAGCCGCACAATATACTCCATTCGTGGATTCCATTCCCACTGGCTTCAGTTGGGACTCCTGTGCGGTATTCACATAAAAAAGGACAATTTGAGAGGCGGGTATGGGCACCGCCGCCCTAGGAACCATTTATTGGATAACAAACACCCCTCCCATACCCAAGTGGTTCGCCACGTTTGGTGACTTAGCAGAGGTGCCAGGGCTCACGGGGTGAGATTTGTCTAGGTATTGGCGGCCAATGCGTTGGCTCACCTATTGCGTGGCGGGCCGGATCGGGAAAGATTAGTTGAGGGAGACTTAACCTAGATCTCTCCAGCCGGACTCTCGACCCATCGCCTTACACCGCAGAGGGAGAGATTGATCTACGCGTCCGTCACTCCTAAACAGGTTGACTCTCACATTCCTACCCACCCCTCACACCTTTTTCCTTCCCAGAACTTCCTCCATTCCCTAAAAGACCCTCCACACAGCATCCCCAAAGAAGCCTCCTGTGTGGAACTAATTTAATAAAAGAGTCAACCACTCCACTATCTGACGTAATTTAAAATTGCCAGTAAATCTATTTTCTTTTTTTTTTTTTTTTCTTTTTTTTTTCTTATTTCTTCAAAATAGGCATATTTACTTTGGGGTGTCATCATTAATTTTAAAAATTTATAATTTATTTTTTTTTATTTATTTTTCATAAAAATCTATTTTCAATCATTCTCGTGTAATTATAAATCAATACTTTATAAATAACACATTCCGGAGCTCATTCAGTAATTCCGATTGATTCGATCGTCGTAAATCAAGAGAACGAATCAAGAGAACCCTATTACAAGCAATTGAAGCATAAAACAAAGGTTAAGAAATAATTAGAGGGCGATGCGGCGCAGGCGAGCGAATTGCAATCCGCCATTCCCCTCGCGGCCTGCAATGCAATAACTGCATTTTTGCCTGCATAATTGTGTAAATTATTTATATTGCAGCTTAATTCCGATCGATGGGAATCGGAACTAGTCTCTCTATGATTAAAGTATTTATTCATGTATTTCTATTTATTTTTAAATTACTTTAATTAATGCACTTATAATACTGGTTCAATTAATAATATTTCGTTGTGGGTGCGCCATAATTTTTTTTTTAATAAATTGGATAATTATGTCGTTTTAATGGTGACCCGACCCGACCGTTGATTGGCCCCCCGAAATGATATTTACTATAAAATTATAATTTTTTGTGCATTATTTATCTATTTCAAACGTAAAATCGACTTCTAAAATACCATTAATAATAAGTTTTTTTTTACATGAGCTCCACACAGGAGGCTCTGAGGAAAATAATTCTCCTGAGGGCCTATGTCATCTTTGGGGATGCTGTGAGGAGGATATTTTTAGGGAAAGGAAGAAGAGGAAGTGCTGGGAAGGAAAAAATATATGAGGGTTACGTAGGAATCTGGAGATCAGTGTGTCCGGGAGTGACGGAGTATGAATATATCCCTACCACTGCTGTACAATATTCCGAGAGTCCTGCTGGAGAGGTCAAAAGATCTCCCTCAACCAGTCTCTCCCGATCCGACCTGCCACGCAGTTGGTGGGCAGACACATCCACCGCCACAACCCGGATAAACCTCACCCCATGAACCCGGACACCCCTGCTTAGTCACCAAACTTAGCGAACCACTTGGGGTGACCCATGGGAGAGATGTTGGTTATCCAATAAACGGTTTGAGGGGCGGCGGTACCCATACCCGCCTCCCAAATTATAAAGACTTTTAAGTGATGAGATAATGAATGGGGGGGAGGATATGTTTACAGAGGGACGACAAAAAATATGTGATCTAAAATTCCACTTCTAAATCAAAGAATGTGCTATCTGGTGAATCAAGTACGTGAATTTTAAAAAAGGTGAGAAGGATCGGACCAATGTCCAGTTCTCATCGAATAAGTGAGGAGATTTATTTTTGGAAAAATGGGGGAATTGTTGAAGCCATAGTTTTGATCGGATAGTCCTTTGTATTGAGGCATAGCAGGATCCCTTGGATTGAACAGCAATGTGCCAATACTCTGCCCAAGCATTGCGAGATTGCTAGATCTATCTTTTAGGATGAAAAAAAATGTCAGAAAGGGGAATGTGATTTAAGAGGGTAACAAATATGGTTGGATGCTCCTTGTTTTGCTAAGGAATCCGCAAATCTTTTTATGATTTAATATCACCTGTAAACGAATGTACGGTCCCGTCCCGTCCCCGGCGCACACGCCAAAATTTTCAAAAAAAATATTTTTAAATGCGATTTTAACCCTTGCGTATAAAGAAAACGTACGAAGGACAAGGTCAGAATCGCTTGGAGCATTCTTGTTCTTGGCGTATGAGGTATCCTAAATACACCTAGCCACTCGGAATAATTTTTATTTAATTTGTCTATGACATTGACCCTTCATTTTTCGCGGGATTTGAGCTGTCAAATTACAAGCGTCGTAGGTCATGAAAAAGATCGAAAAACCTATAAATTTATCAAATAAACGCAAGTAATGTTGTTTGTATGCATAGTTTATTATTCAAGGAATGTTTTTCGGTAAATATAATATACGATAGCACAAAATAAACCCACAAAGTCAAAACTTTGCGAAATTTACGTCGCTTCCTCCTTGGCATTTGGGAGGAAAAACTGATCTTTAAGACTAAATTTTCTGATCTGCACGTAGATTGAATTAAAATATTTCCAGGGAATCGTTTACCTGTGAATGTTTTATCTTTTTTTAAATGAAAATATGGTTTACTATTCTGCCAACATCTAATTGATAGTATTTCTTGATCGTGTGTATTTTTATAAAACTAATTATACTTTTTTTTTTTTTTTTGTTATTGTTTTTGGGGTGTTATGCCGTGTTTCGCTACCTCCTTCTTTAGCCAACGTTTCGGACAGCGTTACAGTGTCCATCATCAGGGCAGATGATGAGGTCATCTGCCCTGATGATGGACACTGTAACGCTGTCCGAAACGTTGGCTAAAGAAGGAGGTAGCGAAACACGGCATAACACCCCAAAAACAATAACAAAAATAATTTTTGGCCGTGAAAACCTAAAAACATACCTAACTAATTATACTGTACAAAAACAAGTACTTTCTACCGTTGCGATCTTTATCTCTGCGTTTTATGATGAAAATCTGACAATAGTTTGATTACGGATTGATTGATTATATATCGAACAAGATGATTGATTAGATGGTAGGTGTGTTGGACTGTTTTGGGCGTAAAAAAGGTTATCAGAATATTGAATGAGCAAACGGCTCATCTCCAGAAAAGATGGTGTAAACATACCTTTTGTTTATTTTGGAAAGCAGTTAAACTTTTTTTTCTATTTACCTTAGCAAACAGCATAGATCACCCATACCCCCCAGAGACCATTACATTTTTGAAATAACTAGCGAGTTCCCGGCATGCGGCAAAGCCACTTAATAAAGAAATTGTTTTGTCCTGCGTGACCCCCCATTCGTCCCCTTCTGTGTCTTATTTCCCTAACACAGTCCCCTCCACCTTCCCCGCCTTTCCTTTCCCATCTCCCTCTTCCCCGTCCCGCGAATCCCTCTTCCGTGTTCCCCTCTCCTCTCCCGCGTTCCATTCAGTCCCGATACATTCAGTTTTCACACAGCTCGCGTGCCACCTATTGCAAAATATTATACATATTTCATAATTCCGAGAGTTCTAGTGTATATATGTATATATATTGAAATCTTCGTGGGCGTGCCCGCAACCAAAGATTCATTGCAATCGGATGAATAATACAGGAAATAATTTCATAACGCCAGAGATCACCACTCTAAATAGAAACCATCGCGGGCGGGCGCACAACTCACTAAAGTTTCATCGCAATCGGATGAATGGTTTAGGGATGGCGTATGGGACAAACAAAGAAACATTCATTTTTGTATAAGATAACGGTTTGTGTACATATTTCTAAATTACACAACCTAACGTTTTGTGAAATATTCAATATCGTACTTAATCGAACTAAAATAATCTTTTTAATTGATGTACATTCATGCGAAAGGAAAAAACTCCAATATCTTGATTACATTATGAGAAGTGATAAATTCGAGATAACCCAATTGATAATGCAGGTAAATATTGATTAAAGGCGTATAGCAGGAAGATGTCGCACTTCTTAGCTTCTAAATCTACGTGAACTACTACAGTGTAAGAAGAGGTTATTGTTTATCCTGGCTAGGATATTTTCAGTTTACAGCACTTCCAAACCTGTAAACCGGTGCTCCGTTATTGTTGTGGATGTTGCTAATAAAAACTCTCGATTTACTAAAGTCAAGTTTATTTACAGAAGGTAATTTTACATTTGAATTCACAAAGTGCTTAAGGCTTAAACGACCTGCAAGGATCGACGCTGATACCAGAATAATTGCCCCTTCACGTTGGGCGGCGGTAAATTGTTCTCTAGTGATACCAGTATCAGATATTGCCTGGATGAAAAAATATCCGCAATACAAAATTAAAGTAGTCCTGCTACAACAATTTCGCAGAGTTGTTCCGTGCTGCAGCCTGCAGGTCAAAGGGTGCCCTGATGATAGCCAAACTCCGATAGAGGGCACCAGAATGTATGTCGACATTAGTTTCATGAACAAACAATGCCAACCTGGATATGAAACAGAGCCTGAGTATTTTAGGAATCTTCGTGTTGTTTGGTTTGAAATTATGCAGACATGGGGATTTTGTATGGACATAAAAGATGACAATAATTATTATTACGTTCCGGCATATAAATAGATAGTGAAGCATCTTCGCGCTACAGTGATTTTACGACTTGCAAACATTGAGATACCTGCAAGATAGATAAGAGGATATAAAATTACCTAGATGAGCCTAAGGTGGGCACTTTGATCAATCAACCACAGACCAAAATATAAAATAATAGTATGAACTAGGTAGCTTGCTTGTAACCTTTCCCTCTTTCTAGAAAAACGACGCACTTGACGTAATGGACTGATCTCCCAGCGGCAGGACCATACTGAATATTTTGTGTTTGCACAAAATTATTAATAGTTCTTCAAGATTCTATTTTTCGAAAACTAATGTCGATTAATTAAACTGTGGATTAATTTTCTGTGAACGGTAGTCTTCGCGGAATTTTGATTACTCCCACTTGACAGCTCGCATTCGCGACGCTCATGTGCTCTGGGGAATACAAAGTTACTATCTAACACGGCTACTGTCCTGTCAGGATTGACCGCACACGGGTCATACAAACATATTTACATCCCGACGAAATGTGTAGTGGTATAGTTATAACAGGACTTCGGTACGCTCAATCAATTATTTGTTGCAAAGCAGGTAATATCAAATGTCCGAGAATTGTTGTCTATAATTTAATTCTAATATATTCTTTGTTCCGAAGTTGAGCCAAACCTTTCCGTTTAAATTCCTGGACACTGACAGCGCTCCTGGTTACCTACAGCCACCATCCGCCGATAGATCGACTGTAACTGCAATAGGGATGAAGACTTAAATTATATCATTGAAGAAGAAGATAACACTTTTAAATCTAAATGAAAATATGAAAGAAAACAAGACACAGAAAAACAGAAAAAGACAATGGTCGCAACTGGGACAAGAACGTCCCGGTTAGACGAGAGGTCTGGGTTCGTGTCCCAGTTGCGACCATTGTCTTTTTCTGTTTTTCTGTGTCTTGTTTTCTTTCATATTTTCATTTAGATTTAAAAGTGTTATCTTCTTCTTCAATGATATATTACGTTGATGGGAATAACCTTCAAAAGTTATAAAAAGAGAGTAAAAAAAAAAAAAAAAACTTAAATTATATATTAACTGTAAGAAATTATGATTACGCAAGATCAGTGGCCATTTTGAATCCGTATCCATCCAGACTTTTAAATAGTAAAGTTTTCGTTGAGCCCAGCCCTGCAAAAGCAAACCTCGCAATCTTTATTATTATAATGTTAGTGCTTATATCACCGTCTTATCGCCAAGTATTTATCAGTACCTTCCATCTTCGCAGCGACCAACACGATAACTACTTCGCTGTTGGACTCCGTGAAGAACTGTCATAAAGCGAAAATAGTCGATTATTTAAAAGTGTTTCTATACCTGTCTCCGATTCGTATCTGACAGAAGTGAGGAGCTACCGGTACCAAGTTTCCAAGTTCTTATTTTGATCAACTTGTTTGATCTTACTCTGAGAAATTGTTCGTGGTGATTGCTTGTTATTAGTCCATTCCGAGTGTCCATAAGTCATTTCTGGTTATGTTGGAGAGAAGAAGATCTTCGGACGTTGGAGATTCTAGGTGAGCAGTTTATAATAGGATTGATGTTTTGTTGAGCTACTTGTCTATCTTGTTGTACAAGCTAATTGTAGAGTTACTCGTTGATATCTTGTTGTAATCATTCCGTAAACATGAAATCGTGTTTCCTTTTTGAATAAGTAGTTATTTAAAAAAAACTCCGTTTTCATGCATTAATTATATTAAGTTTCTAGATGTTCTCGTTCTAGACGTCATGTTCATCGTGTTATTAAATCATTTTTGTTAGTCTATTTGCCATTAGGAAAGCTGGGATTTCTTGTCAACTATTTTGTTTGCCTATTTGTTCGTGTCGTTTTTCGCCTACAATAAGATTTATTGATGTTCTTTTTAATTTGAGTTATTCTTTTTTTTTTTACATATTTCCCTGTTGTATTGAGTAGTTTCGTAGTGTTATTTTTTAGTATTTTTGTTCATGAACTAATTTTAGATAACAGTACAACAAGTTTAATATGGGTTTCATGATTTCCTGTTCGAGTCGCATTGCTTTACAAGTTAAAGGGTTTGTCGATATTTTTTCGTGTCCTTTACCCGACTAAATGTTCTTAACAATTTCAGTCATTCTTTTTTGTATTAGTACATTCATGGTGTTTTTTTTTGGTAAATTTTCCATTAACATTCTTTCTGGTAACGTTGCAACAAGTTTAATAAGGGTCTCATGGTTTCTTGGTATTCCTGTTCGAGTCGTTATGTTTTGCCTATTTCCCCCCGTTGCTTTGTAAGCTGAAGGGTTTGTCGATGTTCTTGTTTCTCTGTACATAGTTTGATGTAAGTCATGCTTAGTTTCATGACTACAAAGTTTGTCGCTGTAACTAATACATTTTAGTGAAACATGACAGTTTAGGCGTTGTTTGCGCTTACCCCTGGAACCCTATTTCAAGTTATAGTTTAGACATGTTCGGTGCCTACATACTTCTAAAAACAAACTTGTAACAGCTTCAACCTCCCCCCCTTTAACTTTATAGTGGAGCTTATTACATTCCAGGGTTCAAGTTTTCGACAACCAAGTTTCGACAAGTTTTTCATGAACAAGCGACAAGTACTCAGTATTGGGTTAACGGGTTGTAGTTCGTAAAGTTTTTGTATTTATGGGACTTAACGGTCCATTTTTTTTAGTCAACAATAATTAACACAAACTTCTTACAGCGAAAACCGGTTCCATGTCAATTCCGAATCATGCAATGTCAACATCCCTTTGGAAAATTATTAAAAGTTATGAAAAAAAAAAAAAGAAAAATAGTCCATAAAACCTTAACCAACCTAACCTAACCTATTTAACCGATTTTTCACTTTTGAAAGGAGGTGTTGAAAGTTGCATGATTCTGACTTGTCAGGTCACGGTGAAAACCATGCATAATTGAAATTACAATTCTCTTTACCATATTTATCTCAAATTACTTTAAAAAATATAAGGACTATATTTTCTGCTTCTTGTGTTTCACCCTTTCTGTTGCGTTGGATATTGCGTTCGTTATTTATTCATATCGAGTTTTAACATGTTTTCACTTAAGTGAGAACAATCCAGTTGTCAAAAAACTCGGTTAATATACAACTATGTACACAAAATTACAAAAAGACCACACAGAAAATACATCAATCTACATAAAATATTAAAATTATATAAAAACCCACTGAAATGAAAAATATTACAAAGAGAGTCACAGATACATAATATAACTAACTTAATAATAAAATTGTTACAATTTGTTTTTTTTTTCTTAGTAAATATCGACGAAAATGTCTACTTCAGCACACTCTATCTAGTATTTTATTGTTGATATTGGGCCTGATGGCGATATTATTTTTAAATGTGTTTTCACCTGAGTGAAACTATTGGTAAAAAATGTGAACAGAACTATTGTATATACTTATGAAGATTTTATTTAATTTAATGATATTAAATCACAAAAAATATAGGTTCTACAAATTATACATTAAAACAGTTGTTGGAGTGGCGTCACTAATTATTTACGGCGCTATATAATTTGTTTCCGATTGCTGTTATTATTTCATTTGATGGTTTATTGGTTCTTTGCGCTTCCGCAGTTTTTCATGAATATTACATTATATTTTTTCGTGAGTCATGATTTTCATGTCCCACTTTCCCGAGTGTGAAATGAACATTCAGGTTTTTTGAATCGATCCAATATCGATGTTATTTACCTAACCATTTTTTTAAAGAGACTCGCATTAAATGATTGTCGTAATATTTCGTTATGGCTTTGATCTTTATAGCTGGAACCTAATTTTGGACTTATTTGGAATGGTAGACGAAAACAGATTTTTTCAGGCAGTTTTTCTAAATTTGTTATTGATTCTCTTGAAAATACCAAAATCACTGTCTTTTACGTGAAAAAATGCACACATGCATTCGTATTTTATTCCCAGAACATTCAACGTACATATATTCTTAAAGCATTCAACTTGCATTGTTAGAACATTCGTCGTATACATTCTTAGGGCATCCACACATTAGTTTCAAGTGCTTACATTCGTATTATATTTATACGGAGTATCAATGTTATCAGTGTATGCATCTTTTATTCTTAGTGTTTTCGTCACACATTCTTAGAATATTCAACTAATATCTTAGGGCAAGAGAGATATTCTTAGAACATTTAACAAAAAGAATAATATTTTGCTGATTTGCATAGCAGTGTTTTCCCGAAGAATCACCTCAAGGACGCTAAGCAAATAAATATGTAATCGAATTAATATAACTGGCTTGCAACTAAGATTTAATAAAGTTATAACTATTGACTTACCTCTAAGACTTATAGATAGTTACTTATGTCTAAAACACAACTACCGACTTAAAAACTAGTGACTTATTGACATACATATTTACAACTGTGACTTAAAGTTAGAGATTTACAATTCATTTTAAAATATGTGATTAGGGTTTTGTCACTGACAACCCAGTGATAAATATTAAATTAACTAATATTCTTAGGGAAAGGTAAATTCTTAGAACATTCAACTAATATTCTTAGGGTAAGATATATTCTTAGAACATTCAACTAATATTCTTAGGGCAAGATATGTTCTTAGAACATTCAACTTATATTCTTAGAACATTCAACTAATATTTTTAGGGCAAGATATATTCTTAAAACATTCAACTAATATTCTTAGGGCAAGATATATTCTTGGAACAGTCAACTAACATTCTTAGGGCAAGATATAATCATAGAACATTCAACTTATATTTTTAGAACATTCTACTTATGTTTAGTGCATTCGTCTTATTATATTCTCACAACAATCATCTGATATTCTCAGTGGATTCGACTTAAATTTGTTGGCATTTCTTATCTTTTGGCTTTTTTTTACTTTTCAGAAGTTTTTGTTAGCGTGAGCGAACAGATTACAGAGATAACGATTGTTTACACACATAAAAAGATTATTTTAGGCGATAATACACCTAAAAACAAAAACATAGAGCCATCTTTACTGCGTATCACGCTATGTCATAAAAACTCTTTTTTTATAGCGGGTATGGTATCACGCAACAACACCTGTACAGCGGTCGAGAAAAAAAAGCTAGTGGAAGTTTCCACGCAAATATTACAAAACTAATTCTGCCATAACGTAACATAACTTCCATGATTCTCTCTTACCTATATTTTCCTAATGTAACCTAGTTTCATCGGTAATTTTCGTTCTTACAGAACCTGCCGGCTTAGGCTAGCTTTACACTCGTAAGTTTTTTCCCGTAAATCGCTCGTGTAAACGATTTATGGCCAAATTACCAATGTAAACGACACCAAAAGTCACTTCACGTAATTTATATCAAGTTACAGAAGTTGTTCCTTCGGAAGTTTTTTGACAGGTTTAACCGCGTCCGCGCGAATTTCCGGCCTTCTCACAGCTTACAAAATCAGTTTGATAACCTGAGAGACTGGCGCAAGAAATAGTACCAAAATGCGCCGTTGCGAAATCTCAAAAATTAAAAGACAATCATTTTCATTGGATTTTTTTCCTGTAAAACTAGTATTTATTTATACTTATGTAAGTTTTATGAAAATGAGCATCCTTCTATTCCATTATCGGTCCAATCCTTTCTAATCTCAATGTTCCTAATTTTTAAATTACATATTTGAATACGAAGTCGGTTGCTGTGAGCAGCTGTCAGGTAGCTGCCATTCAGATAAAATAAAAGAACTCCATCAATTTTCGCCTTTGACTGCGCAAAAGCGCGTGGAGAATTGTTTAATTAAAGCCAAATTCTGTTTCAACACTTTATTTGGGCCTTTTTGTCTTTATTGACAAAATTGCGTAAATTTGACAGTAGCAGGTCGTTGTTGAAAGGAAGCCGTCTTACCGTAAGTATATTTATAGATGTAAACGGTCGCATGAGCATTTACATGGGTCGAACTTCCGTGATCATTAATTACCACAAGTTGGATGCATATGTAAACTCTCCTGTGAGTAACCTGTCAAAACTTACGTAATCCGTAAATTTTTATTACGAGTGTAAAACTAGCCTTAGTAGTATCGCCAGATCTTACTTGCACAATAATATCGATTTTCATTTATCGGTTTTCTGCTGTGCTTAACAACAAATTTAGTTACACTGTTGCAAAATCTCGACAACTCGCGACAACTTTTTTTTTTTATTTTTTTATATTAACTCCACACAGGAGGCCCTGAGGGAAATAATTTCCCTCAGGGCCTATGTCATCTTTGAAGATGCTGTGTGGAGGGTGCTGTTGAGGAGAGGAAGGAGTGAACATGGGTCTTGAAGAGACCCATATTGTAGGAGGGAGGAAACACAGAAGCCGGCAAATCGTTCCACAGCCGGGCTGTTGAACTCAAGAACGAGTCGTAGAAACGACCCGTTCTCATGTGACTAATGTCAACCGTGTACAAATGTTGAGCGCGTGTTTGGCGTGTTTCCCGACTATGCACCGGTGCCGAGGGGATCAGTGACGCTAGTTCCTCGGAGCATCTTCCATTGTAATACCGGTAGAACAAGGACAGCATTCCCACCTGACGCCTGTGCTCTAAAGATTGCAGTCCATTTGTTAAGTTAGGAGAATCTATCACATAACCAAGCGTAAAACAAACTTAGAAACGTAATACAAGTCACAATGTTTTTAACCCTTCTGGCCTCGACCATATTTTGTCAGATGGTCAAAATTTTTCCGCTTTACAATAAAATTAAAATAAATATTTATGTATTTAATACAATAAATAGGATATTTCTGAATGTATCTGAAAACAGTTTTCGAAGGATGATAAAATACGCTTTCAAATTTTATAAATCGAGATAAACGTTTAATTTTTTAAATATAAAAATTTTGCATGCGAACTTTAAAAGGTTGTAAAAATGGCTCACCTTTTGTTTTTTTTTTATCATAACGAAAAAAAATAAAAACACTTGCATTAGACTAATGTATTAAATACTTTATGGTCATCTCACTTTTATTCGTTCCATGTAAAAATAATTAATAAAAAATTCCCGAAATTTCATAATTTTTTTCAAATAGTGATCCAAAACTCTGGTCTCATAAAGGTATACGTTTTACTTCTTTTGTCGTTAATTTATATATTTGAATATAAAGCGTGGTGTTATCTCTTTCCAACACCGTTTATAGCATGTTTCTCACTATGATACAACGATTTCTATGAGACCTATATTATTATTAGTGAACAAATTAGCCTGACGGGTTAAAAAAATGGTTCATATTCATAAGTGCAATATTTTCGAAGGTTCTATATACTAAGTTATAAACTATTAGTTGCCGAGATTAGAACACTCTTTTTTCGAAATATTTTTTCCGTCTGTGGCGGGTGGATTTGATTTGTAAAAAAATCAACGTTTTTATTCCGAGACTGATGAAATTTTGCACACTTAACCTTTAAATACAGAGGAAGGGGACTACTAATCTGATGTAAACTTCCGTCTCGAAAAACTCACTGTAAAGCCAAGTTATCAAAGGTTTGTGTATAAATAAAAATGAGAACAGAAAACGACAAGTGCTGTCGCGAGAATCTTCTTGTGTCCGACCCTCAACGATCGACACTGAATTCAACTGATAAAATTCGCAGACCGTGAATCCCATCGTCTTTGTTCCTGTCACGACCAAATCGATTTCCTCATCGCCGAGCCATTCTGCTCCCTTTTTGGTTCATGTTTGCGTTTGTATTTATGTCCAGTCATTCAGCGGACCTTTCCCCCACCTCCCTCTTGAATCTTTCCGTATTCTGATCCCTCTGACCTCCCCTTCCCCACTCCCAACCGTCGCCCTACCGGAGGATTAAGGGAGATCCGGGCAAATTTAATACCCCGGGCAGAGTGACATTTTTTTTTGCATTCCAGACGATTTATTACTTTTTGTTATAAAAACAACATTATTAGAATAATCCATTTCATACTACAATAATTATGCATGATTATCGCTGGATTACCCCAATTGAATATTGTAGTACATTTTTTAAGATGCAATATTCTTACACTTGGAAAGGAGTAGCCTACCCGCTTTGTAAATGCACTGTTATAAAAATGCTCGTTAGCCTACCTCTAATTACAGACTCGAACTTTATTTAATATTATGAATGTGTTTGACATTCGTCAGATACACGCAAAAACAATCCTCATTTATTTATACACAAGCATACATGAAGACTACGAAAAAAAATTAAATACCCCTTGTAGGTACTCGAAACAATAACAAAAACAAAGACTTTTTACAATTCCTGTAACGCTTACTACCTTTGGTCAACGAAACTTTAGATTCATTGCGACATACTTTTACAATATTCTTCCATATAGAATAAAAAAATGTGATTATCAAAATAATTTCAAAGATTACGTAAAAATTTGGATCAAAAGTAATGATAGGGCCTCTGCCGGTGCACTTATATTAATCAAATTCGAAGTTATTAATAAATAAATAAATAAAATAGTGGTTAATACACCAAAACTATAGAATGAATATATTTTCATAAAGGCTGTTCGCATACATCTGATTTTTCCATCCGATTGTCTGATCAAATAACCGGAAGGCCTTCGCGCCGCACATTTCTTATGAAAGCCCGCACACATACTATTGGAAAACCTTGATCGGTAATAAAAATAGGCCACGCCCTTCAACGCCGGCCGTTCAACTCGGTCTGAAAAGGGGCGTGGCCCCGGTTGTATTACCTATCCGATTTCCGAATCGGATGTGGGGGGTGTTAATCCGATCCGATTGACTGATCAGACAACCGGAAAGCAAAATCGGATACATGCGCCCAACCAAAAGTGTAGATATGTTCAAAGGTAATATAAATCAACTTGTAAAATGACTTTCTCAACACAAGCTATCCTAGTTATGGCAGGTTACGAGAAACCTCAACTTATAACTAAACGTGTGTATTCTTTAAATATTACCCGCTGTTTAATTATATGTTGAATTATGAACACTGCACGCATTTTATTAGTTACAGACGCAAACAAATTTCTTCCAATAAAGATGTTGTTATTATTACTAAGTTACATTTTAGTACTGACAATGTAGCCACGAAGTGTGCACTTGATGTACTGCTGTCATCAAGTGCACACTTCGCAGAGCAAAAAGACAGCTGGGAATTGGCAAAAGAAACGTTCTGATATACTTCTTACTATAACAGGTGAAAGGTCTCGTATATCAGATTGTGACCATTGCAAATTCCCTACTACCTTTTTGCTTACGGCGGCATTATATTGGTCATGGGTCAATTTTATTGAGATAATTATTTCTATTGAAATAAAATTAGCGCCCGGGTTGTGCCGGCAATGAAGTTAAATGATTGGTCGCAAAGGAGTCTGCCCACATAATCTGAGCATACCATGACTGTGCTATGAACGTATCATGCACGAAAAGAAACACAATACGCATTCATTCAGCAGCGTTCTATTGTATAATTTGTGCATTTTCAAGCGTAGAGCTTATCGCCACCGGCAAAATATTCTAGCCGTGGATTTGTTGACGGTCCGGTCCGGTCATGGCACGGTACGGTGTTGTTCCGTCACCGGACGGAACGGCTTAGTGGGCGTTGTTTCATATTAATTCATATAAAGAATATTTTTTGCTCGTGTCTACACAGTTACGGTCATGTTACTCGTATGATACGTTGTAATGAGTCCTTAGCTCAATTTAAGCAACAAATCCGGTCAGAAACGCATAAACAGTTTTCTTAAAATTTTTTACAGGATTCTATTAATTTATAACATTTTTAAGTCAGCAAAACTATACTCGACAGAACGACGTGTTTTTTATTGCTAAATGTATCTTTTCGTACGTCAAAACTAACCTTACTCACTTTGCCCGGTCTCCCCTTGGCCCTTCCATTTTCCGTTCCATTAACCTATGACGAATTCCCTTCTGGACTCGAAACATCTCTTCTTTGAAACTTTGCCGTAAATGTAAACCTACTGGCAAAAAACTAAATCATTTCTAGATATTACTAGTTAGTTACTACCCGACGTCTTCTACTGTTCGCTTTATTTTTTTTTTCTTTTTGCAAAATATGGAACCAACAGTTTCGCCTACTTATTCTCCCTTTTTACATACGTCTATTTGAATTTCACTTTTGGTTGTTTGACGCAAAATCGGAAGTGGAAATTATCACACATTCGGCTGAATCTCGGCGGATAGATTCTTTGTCGATGACAATGCAATCTTTTACCATTTGGTGAAGAATAGTAGAGAAGAGACAAGAAAAGCCACGAAGGGGCAAGAAGAGCCGAGAAAAGCCGAGAAGATTCGAAAAGAGGCAGGAACAGCCAAGAGATGAAAAGACCCAATAGGAAACAAGAAGAATCAAGAAGAGAAGATCCAAGAAGAGGCGAGAACAGCCAAGAAAAGTTAAAAATTGGCAAGAAGAAAAAAGCCATAAAGGATTTAAAAAAATCATAACGCTCAATCCATAAATTTATTCCTGCCCATCCTAAATTCCAATATTGGCTGATTAGGTTGCCATGTATACCGGTCGATTAAACTTCAACTTCCTTCCCATCCTCAGAGTACGTGTTCCTAGTTCTAAGAAATGAGTGCCCCTTGGCGTACCGGTCTCACCGGGACAGGAGTGCTCCTGGCTGGGGAATTAAAAAATTAAATGTTTTAATTTTGTGGGTTTTAAAGATTTGCCATTTGACAAGGTTGGTCGCTCAGCTGATCACTTGGAAGGATAGTTCAAACCTCAGTAAAAAAAGTTCTAAAAGACATTTGAAAATAAATGTAGGTATTACAGTAATAAAACTTTGGTTTTACAAGCTGATGTTAAAAAAAAAATCAATTCTTAAAGCTAGCTAAAATTTTTGCTAAGACCCGGAAATTCCTGACAGGAAAGGTCGTCCATTATTTTTAGTTATGACTCTAAATGCAACCATATAATATACAAATCTTTTAATCTTATTCGGAGAAATGTTCAGGTATCTCCGATACTTTCCAAAGGACAAATTAGAAATTCTGCTCGGGAAATTTTGTCTTATTTGATTCATTTTTCTCGGCTTCACCACGTCTGGCGTTGTATACCAACATATATATTTTATATATTTCATACGAACTTTCGGAGACAAGACAAACGATGATGGCCGCGCCTTCTCGATTCGGCAATCGATAGCCCGAGTAGTGTATCGTGTTGAATGTCTGGAAATGTTCATATTTCAAGGGCATGTCGTATTGAGAAAAAACCCCAACCACAATAGAATACATCCATCAATCTAGTCGTTTCTGTCAACATAGCATGCAACAGTTATGAAGAAACAATACTATTAATAAAGCAGATAATATGATTTACGATTCTCAGGACCAATAATAGTATTGTGTTGTTTAACTTTTGGGCTATTGAGCCGTGTTGCATTTCGCTTACTTCTATACAACCTTTCTATGGCCATCATCTACTCTGATATGATATGCCAACACCTCACATTTTTTTCGACTGTCCCAGCAAGCATTGTCGGTTGTGCTAATTGGTGACTTTGCTCTTAGAATTGTTTGAAGTTTCGTTTTTACATTTTTAACTGTTTGTGAGAGCAAGAAATGTAGTGGTGTTTTAATATTTTGCATTAAGCCATTTTTTATTTAATTTTAATAATAAATTACTGCAACAGCTCTAATGCAAAGTTACCACCAACATTGTTCGTTGGGACAGTCGATTTATTTGTTTAACACTTTATTCGTTTGACAGAAAGTCATGTAAAGGTGGGCTTTTTGCCAGATTATTTATACCAACCCAGATTCTAAGTGCGAATTGAAAAAATAGTATTGGGTTTTCCGAATGGTGTGAATGTAAGAACAATAATAAATAAATCGTTGATCAAATGCATTATAATTTAAATATATTAAAAATATTTCTTCAAAATTCGCAAATTCACTTTGTGGCATCATTATTTAATTTAATGAAAACAATAACTTTGTGTAAACCACTATTTAATTAACAATATCAACATGTTTCGAAAACTATGTTTTCTTCGTCAGTATCCTGACGAAGAATATTAGAAAGGAGAGGTGATTAATTACTTAAAATATTAATTACTTAATATATACTCTTAATTACTTAATATTTTGTCTATGTTCTAATTAGTCTATACTTGTTTGTCTTTTGTTATTTTTATTAACTTATTATCCTGACGAAGAAAACATAGTTTTCGAAACATGTTGATATTGATAATTAAATAGTGGTGTACACAAAGTTATTTGATTTCATTAAAAAAAAAAAAAAAACTAATAAAAATAGTTCACTAATTACTTTATTATGTAAAAGAAAAAGATAAGTAATATTAAATAACTATGTACGGCTGAGCGCTCCGCACTCTTCGCGCTCTATCTTAAAAACGGTTAAGCAACTGATATTCGTGACCTTCGACCTTGAATATCTTACGTGACCTTATGAGACTTGAGTCAACGTGTAGAATACCAAAATAAAGGTTTATGCAAATATCATTGAAGAAGAAGATAACACTTATAATCTAAATGAAAATATGAAAGAAAACAAGACACAGAAAAACAGAAAAAAACAATGGTCGCAACTGGGACTCGAACCCAGACCTCTCGTAAGACGAGAGGTCTGGGTTCGAGTCCCAGTTGCGACCATTGTTTTTTTTCTGTTTTTCTGTGTCTTGTTTTCTTTCATATTTTCATTTAGATTATAAGTGTTATCTTCTTCTTCAATGATATATTACGTTGATGGGAATAACCTTCAAAAGTTATTAAAAGAGAGTTTTTCTCATAAAAAATTGTTTATGCAAATTTTCAACTTATTCCGTTTCATTATAAGGTGAAATTCTTATTTGACTGGACTAAGACTATTCTTACATTGGTGGGAAGTTCGTTTTAAGTACGATATGTATATATAATTGTTCATTCGAGCAAGAATAGATAAGATTTGCAACCAAAACCACCTTCCCTGATAATGGCACTGCAAGAATAAAACGTCGATTCACGACGCAGGAGAAAGCGCAACATGACTCACCACCCTAAAACTGAACAGCATTATAAATAATAAGAGTAATCCAAGGATTTTCTATGTTTGATGGGGAGTTTGTTGATATCGTACAAACGCTAGACTGTTCATGCGACAATCAGTGCCATAAAAATATTATCAGGAATTAAGAATGATCTGATAAAAATGAACTGTACCCATTCAGGTATTATTATTTGTTAGCGATAAAAGGCTTGCAATTTTTGTATATATGTTTTTATTGCATGAAAATCTACTTTTAGATGCGTAGTATTATTAGTTCACTTGGATTTTTTTAAACTTGAACACCACACAGGAGGCCCCGAGGAAAATAAATAAAAGTTTTTGAAAGGTGATATAATCCGCTTTTAAATGTTATAATTTCATATAAATATATACATTTTTTTAATGCAAACACAAGAAAGTTTAAAAAATGGCTCACCTTACGTGTTTTCTAATTAAAATTGCTGATAACAATAAAAAACACATATTATAAGTAAAATTATTAAAAACGTTATCGTCCTCTCACTTTCTGTGGTTTCATGTCATCGTAATCTTCTTCCCCTTATCCTATTCGGGTCGACAAGGCTCCTCCATACGTCCCTATCTTGTGCTGATTGTTCGACCTCCGTCCATGGCAGTCCCATTCTCTCCTCACATAGTTTTTGGAGTTGCCTCGCCCAGCCGTACCTTGGGCGGCCCACTAGACGTCTACCATCTAGAATTGCACACTGTATTTTCCACGGAATTCGGTCATCAGACATTCTTAGTTCGTGCCCAAGCCACCTCAGTTACGATTTTTCTACGAAGAGTAGCAGTGGTTCAATGTTTAGATTGTCTCGGATCGTCGAGTTTCTTATATGATCTCTCAAGTACCTCATTTCGGCAGCTTGTACTCTAGAGCGTGTTCGTTTGTTTAGGATCCATATCTGGTGGCCGTAAGTGAGTGTCGAGCGATATATCGTTTTGAACACTGCCATCTTTTTCTTTATACTTAGCTCGGCTTTCCTTGTAACTGAGCTGTAGAGAGGATACAAACACCGCTTCCCTTATTCTTCGATCAATTTGTCCCTCTTGCGTCCCTCGTTGGAGAATTCAACCCCGAGGTATTTGAATCTGTCCACTGTTTCAACTGAGTCCCATTAGCGAGTATGTTGCACTGAGTTTGGTCCCTTCCCATAACCATCACCACTGTTTTTTAGGTACTCAACTTTATTCCCGCCGCGCGCCGTGCACTCTTCGTTGAATCGGTTGATCCACTCTTGTAGTCCCTCCTGTGTTGTCGTCAGCAAATGAAAGGGAACTGATTCTTGTTTGCCTACCAGTGCTGCATCTGTTGTTCGACTGTTTAGGCTAAAAATCGGTTTCATGTAAAATAAATAAAATAACCAAAGTTAATATTTTTTTTTTCAAATTGCGGTTGGAAACTTTTGTTTCGTAAAGGTGTACATTTTAATTATTCTTTGGTTTAGTTTTAGATTTGAATATAAAGCCTGGTGTTTTTTCTTTCTAACACTGTTTGTATTATACTTCTAACCATGATAGTAAGTGAGACACAACGATATGAGCTGTTCCGAAAAGCAAAATTAGCCTGAGGGCTTAATGCTCTATAAATATTCCAGAACAATATGTAAATAAATAAATAAAACTCCCGATCGTATATTATATATTACCGTGCAGGAATTTAATTATGACTCTATGCGCGATAATAAATACATATTTTCTAACATTGAAATATTCTTGAAATTTCATCAAGTGGTCCTAAAAATATTCCCTCACGTCGGCCGTGTGCCAATTCCGTGAAAAAATTATTCAACGTGCAGAGCGCAGATACATCTCAATAGTGGGTCTGTCATTTCAGTAATGAACCCGCCATACATGAGCCTGTGGCAGGGATTGACCATCTGTGATGTTGACATTTTCAATATTAACTTGGCGAGTTTTGTGGATCATCTAAAAAAATTATTTCAACACTATCACTAAACACATCTTGTAAACCAATAAAATAGCTGTATTTCTCTGTTTATGTTTATGTGTTTGTATGACTTGTTGTATAACTTTTATCTAATGTAGTTTTATTTGTATTATTTCCTTAGTTTCAAAGTATGTATCTGTCAAATTAAAATTACACTACAAATCATGTAAAAGCCCTCTGGGCGTCAAATAAATAAATAAATAAAATAAATCTGTGGTGAGCGATACTTACGGCCGTTCTTTCCAACTTTTCGATCGATCAATCTGAGTCTCCGATCAGCTAAGTGATTAGTTTATTAAGACTCGTTTCGCTTATTGATCAGAGAGTTGAGAGGGAAGCTGGTGAATTTTCATCACATTTGGAATCGAACTTTTTTGATATGAGCTGTCATTTTCAAGGAATCCGAAGTTGGAAAATGGTCGCTACGGGTTACAATTAAATCTTTTAAATGCGCCGAAGCGTAGACCCGGGTCCAGTAGCATCTTACCCTAGAGTTTGTGAAAAAAATTAATTCTAAATGTATAAAATGAAGAAAAAAATTTGGTCTTCTGGATTCTATGCATGATGCAGATTCCCCAGGGTCCCGCTTGCACCACTAGTTTCCGAACACCGTGTATTTAAAAAAAATACCTCATGTAATATTAAAAGCTTTAATTTATTTATTACAATAAGTGTACAGGGGGAAGGAAAGTTAAAGATTTTAATCATTTTTTATTTATTGTGTACTTAATAATCATTATTAATATTTTTAAATATTTTTTAGAGGTCCACCTTCATTTTCCATTTTCACTGCGTATAATATTAAATTTATTCACATTGGAGATATTGCGCGCCCAGTGACATAAATTATGTTTCTTAATTTTCTTTTCAGAATCCAATTTGTAAACAAAATGCAACTACCAAATCACGCAAAATGTTCCTGTAATGCATTGCAGTTGCTTTTGGAATTATTATTTACTAGCAGTTAAAAACTCGCTGGCGGCTTTTGGTTCGGCTTCGCCCAGTTAGTGTTGGTGATCATTTATAAATCCAATAGGAACTGGTTTCAAAAATAGCCTGTTCCTCGGATCCACTGTCATCGAATGATAGTCACCGGTGCAAAGTAACCGAGACAGGCAATAACGTCATATGTATGCTTGATACAACTATGTATTACCGCCAATCTTTCCTTATCCGGAGAGATACTCAATATTTATAAATTCGTAGCACTTGTACCTAGGGGGAGACACGTTCCCATCCGACCTGCTGACGAAAGTGGCACCATCTTGTGACGAACTCTGGAATTCAAAACCGAATTACAGCTGTAGCTTTGTTGGAAATTCCAAGTACACAGATGTTATTTTTGGCGCGACGCGTACGGCTTGGCGTCAACATGCACTTGAAACTGGGTTCTGAAATTCAAGCGCGCGGACGCAGACGTATAAATACTATTCGATCGGTATTTCGAGAAGATTTTATAGAAACAACAGGTTTCTGTATTTTTTTATTGTGTTGGAGGGTTTCCGAAACTCAATTTATTATTACGCCGCTAAAAATAATATCGCTTTATTATTACTAGTAGGCGGAATGCGGAGGCAAAACGAAAATTCCAGAGCCGCTTATTATTAAAGGCAAAACAATTAAACTATCGTTATTTTACCGGTCTAATTTGTTTTATGGGGCCAACAAATTTAGCTATAAAAGATCATTTGGTTTGGGCCTATTTTTGGATATCGCTCGCCATACATTCCCAATGTTTTTGCCTCCGCCAGCCGCCTAATAACTATTACGTAAGACGCGTTTACAAAACAATACACATTAAAAATATAGATTAATTTAGGTTTGTTGTTCGTTCATTCGCTTCCGTTCCGCTTTGTCATGGAACCGTTCTTTTTTGTTAACAGGTTATTTCCAAGAAAAGTTTCCGGACCTCTGCTCTCTCTTTCCGATGTAGGCACGAGAGACGGATCCGGTGGGTGGTGTCGCCGTGTGTCGTGTCTCTCGGCGTTTCCCGGAGACCGATCAATACGATTCCTACGGTACATCATCATTCCATCTGAGACGCGAATGCTGCGGCTAATTAACGAGCCTAGAAATCTACTCAGATGTGCTTCCGTTCATTGATCGATACCGGGAATACATGTTAAATCGATACATTGCAAATGGATGGCCTGAATTCAATAAGAATGTAAATCACACGTTAAGGCGGCGCTATTCGGCTGAAAAATAAGAAGATGGAGAGATGTGTAATTACGAATGTTGAACAGAGCGCGCTAATATTTTAAGTGATGAAATCGCAGCGAAAATGGCGAAAAAGCTTAATAAAATATGACTTGTTTAAAATAGAGCAAAAATCTCGTGGAACGTATCTTAAGTATCGTTTAAGGAAACATTGTGATTTTTTTCACAAATATAACTTGTAAAATAATAGAAATAGACTTGTTTTAAATAATTTTCGGAGCATACTTTGCGATTTTTTTCTATCGAGGACATTTCAAATAATTTGCGTTTCGGCGTGGAACGTATCTAGATATTATCTTAAAAAATAACGTATATTTTTTTAAGATCTTAAGAACTTCAAATGTTTAACGTATCTAGATATTATCTTAAAAAATAACGTATATTTTTTTAAGATCTTAAGAACTTCAAATGTTTAACGTATCTAGATATTATCTTAAAAAATAACGTATATTTTTTTAAGATCTTAAGAACTTCAAATGTTTAACGTATCTAGATATTATCTTCAAAAATAACATACATTTTTTTAAGATCTTAAAAACTACAAATGTTTAAGGGAGATATGTAAGAAATCGGTCGAAATTCGAATAGTGGGCTCTTAATGATTTATTGATGATTAGCGAGTTCTCAGCATGCGTTGCTATGCCACTCAATAAAGAAATTGTTTTTCCCTGCGTGTCCTTTCCCATTCGCCCACTTCCCCTTACGCGTTCTCACTCCGCCCTCCCTCTCCCCTCTCCCGCCAAACCCCTGCCGCGAACCCCTCCCCTCTCCCATTTTCAATAAATTCAGTCCGGTACATTCAGATTTTCAAACAACTCTCGTGCCATCTATTGCAGTTTTCTAGGGACCTAACATAGCTTACCTATTTAAAATAAATGTAATTTTGGATATGATTCAAAGTATTCGATTTGGTACCTTAGGTGAGAATAATATAATTAATTTAAACATTTTTGAAAATTGAATTTTAATTAACAATCGATGGTTTGCAAAATGTCATTCTCAAATTGTGATATTTTTGACAGTCTTTTAAGAGTTTTTGTAATTATTAAAATTTCAGATGTATTGTCATGTGGTTGTAATAATGCAGAAACCTTCGCGAGGATGGAAATAAGGTATTTTGAAAGTTTAAAACATTTCCTATGCTTAAGGGGGTATTCTAGTCTAGAGGCATGAATTGTAGGTGTTTTTTCAGGTGAAACAAAAAAAAACAATAATATTTTTACCAACTTCTATTTTATGAAATATTTATTAAACATTAAAACATCCATTAAAAATAGAGTCGAACTAAAAAATTCAGAAAGTTACAGGGTGTTAAAGTGGGGGGTCTCAAAAAAATGGTTGACACAAGTGCAACCCTCTAAGGCTGGCTTTACATTCGTAAGTTTTTTCCCGTAATTCGCTCGTGTAAGTGAATTATGGCCAAATTACCAATATAAACGGCACCAAAAGTCACTTAACGTAATTTAAAGCATGTTACAGAACTTCTTCTTCCGGAAGTTTTTTGACAGGTCTAATCGCGTCCGCGTGAAATTACAGCCTTCTCACAGCTTATAAAATCAATTTGATAAGCTGAGGGACTTTTTGTAAGAAATAGTACCAAAATGCGCCGTTGCGAAATGTCAAAAATCAAAAGATATTTGTTTTTATTGGATTTTTTTCTTATAAAACTAGTATTTATTTCCACTTATTTGAGTTTTCTGAAAATGAGCATCCTTCTATTCAATTATCGGTCCAAACCTTTCTAATCTCAATGTTCTGTTTTTAAAATTACGTATTTGAATACGAAGTCGGTTGCAGTCGGCAGCTGTCAGGTAGCTGTCATTCGAATAAAATGAAATAAATCCATTAATTTTCGTCTTTGACGGCACAAAAGTGCGTGGAGAATTGTTTGGTCTTTATTTGGTCCTTTTCGTCTTTATTGACAAAATCGCGTAAATTTGACAGTAGCAGGTCGTTGTTGAAAGGAAGCCATCTTACCGCAAATAAATTTACATATGTAAACGGTTGCATGAGCAGTTACGCAGGTCGAACTTCCGAAAAACTTCCGTGATCATTAATTACCACAAGTCAGATGCATATGTAAACGCTCCTGGGAGTAACCTGTCAAAATCTTACGTAATCCATAATTTTTAATTACGAGTGTAAAGCTAGCTTAGGGAAAAGCAAAAAAAAAATATTCGCAAAATGGCGGCTGTTTGAAATAAAAAATACGTTTTTGTACCAGTTTTTTTGATTTTCCAAATTTTTTAAATATAGTAAAAATTGTGATTTTGTTATAGTTCTAGTTCCTGCCATAGAAGAATGTAAAGAGAAGGTTCACACCAATTTTCAGTAAATTGGTTTAGTAGAACTTGAGATATCGTGTCAACCGCCTCGAAAAAAGTGGTTTGGAGAAAAATGGGTTTGAAATTTTGTTCTATTTAGATTTTGGTTAGATTCCGTCTAAACCGCGACATTGAAATGGTTATAACTTTTAAAATAATGCGAATTTTGAAAAATCCTTTTAAGGAGATATTTTTGAATATTTAAACTTTGGAAATATGAATATATTTGGTATACCCCCTTAATATAGCAATACATCCCCAAGATAACACATTTTTATTTATAAAGATATTAAATATTTTTTGAGTTCTGTGCGTGAAAGTCGTTTCGTTGCTGTGTGATGCACTCTAAGGAATTCAAAATCACGTAATTTTGGTTTGAAAATAAGATCGCTTAGAAATATTTTAGATGCTTTCATTGCTTTGGATCGGTGATTTGGAACCCACACCAAGTGAAGTATTCCCTCATGTTGGAGAAGGTTCAGAAGAAATTTCTAAGATTTCTCTATCTAAGGGAGTATGGCTACTACCCCAGCGACTTTCTATTGGGCATGCTCGGGTCAGTAGGGATGTGCTCATTGTAACATATTTCTTCAGACTGATTGAGAGCATTAGTTTCTACGTTCCCGATGGTTATCTCCGTCACCGACAGAATATACTGTTTTATCTCCCGGCTTGCAGAACTAACTTGCCAATGGTCATGCCAGTCGGGAGAGCTGTCTTGTTGTTAAATAGAATCACTTCGAATATCGATTTCAGCAAACTTTGTTGCTATTAGTCTGATTGTGCTTCATTGATGTTAAAATTGCTTAAATCTGCTTACCTAATCTTAATATCTTCTCGCTTTGAAATTTAAATATTGTAATGCTTTTAAAATAAATAAATTGATTGTATTTCTTGGGCATTAACTATGTAACAATTTCTATAAATTTTGTTTATATTACAATTTTTAAGTTAGTTTTAATCCTGCTAGAGAATGACGCGGTTGTGTCGAAACCGGTCGCGGAAAAATTTAAAATTTAAGTAACAAATGTACATTGGAAAATAAAACTCTTCAAAAACAAAATGTAAATAAATTGAATTGATTTAAATACTGCGAGTAGACCACAAATTTATTTGCCTTTGAAATAATCGAGTTTTTTAATTATTATTAGTCTTTTTATGAGCCAGAAAAAAGTAAAGTAACAGGCCCAGAATAACTGCTTTAATTTAAAAAATCTCCTACTTTCGATTGGTTTCGAACCCCTTTTCGGTTATGGTTTTATTGTGTAATGTAGAAAATTAAATTCTTTATAAAATTATTGTTAAACACTTAAATATTTGTGCCTGAGCAAAATAAAATAAAACACGCTTTTTGGCAATTTTTTTTTTTTTTTAATAAATCAAACGGGCGGTCGGTGTTAAAAGGGAATTTCAACCTTATCGCCATCTACATAAGGAGTGTTATTGTTAGAGGCCTAATTCTGAATATTACACGACGTGGTGTAGGTACCGATTTTTTTTTCAAACGGGACATTTATGGGTTAAGCGCTTACTAACTAATAATCTATGCGAACCGTCTGTGAATATTAGTCAAATTCATTCAATATCATTACTGGAATCACGACGATCTCAAATTGTATGTTCATAGTTTCGTCACAAGGTCCTAATCGTGACATTTATTCTGTAGATGGCCTCATTGAATCCCCCCTCGGGCATTTGGCCCCCTTGTAGACGAAATTCTAATTGCTTTAACGACAGCTGTGAACCCAATGCTGTATTCACTAAGAAAAAATCAAAAATGATGACGACCATGACACGTCTGTGAAATATACCTAAACTAAAAATACTTTATAACGTTTTTATGAAATGAAACGTTTATAACCACGAAATTTGTTTAATTTATTAAGACCGACCGGTTTCGCTTAAGACAAACATCATGAGTGTACAAATTCAACTAATAAAAAATACACTGTGTGTGCTTATATATCGATCTTCTAGTTTATTAGCCAGCCGGCGTAGTCCAGCGGTAAGGCTCGCATTCCGAAGGTCGCGGGATTGAATCCCGGCGTGGCAAATAAACTTTATTTGATTAATTTGTGTTATTTCACAATTTATTCATTTAAAATAATATGTAGTATATTTGCGGCACGTTCCAGAGTAGAAGATACTCTCAGTATCGCCCTGGTGTAAGACCACCATTCAGAATTGAAACGTTGCTTGAAATGACTTTAGCCGTGTTTGATGACCAGATCTGAATAGCCAGGTACTTCCCACCTTCCTCTTCCCCATCTTCTTCCCCTCCCCACTACCTTCAGCCTCACAACATACTAGTTGGGACTCTTGTGCGGTATTCATATAAAAAATACGTACAGAGCAACACAAAATGTTAAACATAATTAAGGATAGCATGTATTCAAAATGTAACAGAGAGAAAGAGACCGATAATGGATTACCATATTATACTGAAAGAGACAAAGCGTCAACTGAAGAGGTACAATGGGGAATTTTATGAGTTTTTGGGAAATATGCCTCATATTGGGCTATTGGGCACATTTAATTTATTATTAAATACTAGCTGGTACCCTGCACGCGTTGCAATGCAAAGAAATAAATTGTTTTTCCCTGCATTTCCTTTTTCATGCCTCCCCATTCCCCTTCCACGCCTTCCCTTCCCTAGTCATCCCTCCCGCTAACCCAACCTCCTTCATTACCCTTCCCCGCTGCCGCTAAAATATATAACTCATTTTCATTTATACAAATTTCATAACGCCAAAGCTTACCATTATAATATATAGCCTATAAAACTTCGCGTGCGTGCGCACAACAAATCATCGCATAACATACGAACAAACAAAAATTGATTACTTTGGGTTTTAAAGGTTTTCTTTATTGCTATTGTCGGATTCTCGTTCGGTTACTTGAAACCCGTTGACGTCAAGTATATTACGATATTGACGTCAAATATTTTGACCTTAAATATATTATAATATAGTATTTTGTGTAAAACTTATAAACAAATTTTATTATCTAATAAACTGATCTTGCAACATTTTGACGTTTGTTTTTTCTTGTTTCAGGTAAGTCACTGGAACTATATAAAATTCATACATTTGGATCGTAATCTATTTTGCTGTACCTACTTACCTACCTGGTCTGGTGAATGCATTGGTGAGTGATTAATGTGCGTATTGATAACAATGTAGTATTCATGGGGTGAGGTTTGTCCGGATCTTGACTGCGGTTGCGTCTGCCAATTAACTGCGTTGTAGGCCGGATCGGGAGAGACTGGTTGAGGGAGACTTTTTAATCTCCAGCATGACTCTTTCGGAACATCGCCTTACCGTGGTGGGGGGGATTGATTCATATTTTCGTCACTCCTAAACATACTGACTCCAAAATTCCTTCCTTTTTCCTTCCCAGAAGTTCCTCAGCCTTTCCTTAAAAATACCTCACACACAGCATTATCAAATATGATGTGGGCCCTGAGAGAAATTATTTTCCGCCTTTCGATTAATCAATGCCATTGCTTTCTACAATTATTATTATTCTGGAACGGAAAATCATGTATGTGCATATCGAAAATATTTTCTTTATACCGCTAAAATAAAATAATAACACCAAAAAAGGTAAAACATACTTATTGTTTTTGCCTTTAATTTAAACAATTTAATAATTTTATTATTAAGTTCTTCTACAAGCATTTTTTGTTGTTGCGACAGCTGTTTCGCCTTACCACTTTGAAACGACTTATTTGTCACATTCTATTTATCCCCAACTTCAATTTTAAGGTGCCTAAAATAATTTATTACCGATTAAACCGTTTTACTGAGAAAATAATTATGAGAATTGATTCTCAATTTTTTCAGGTATTTTGAAATCTATTTGCTTTTATTATTACAACATGGTGTGTGTTCTTTGAATCTAGTTGAGAATGCTCTTCCCGTCTGTCCGATATAAGTAGCTTTACAGTCAGGGTAAAATAGCTCAGAAAAACAAAACAAAGCGTCTTATAATTTTAGTATCTGTTTTCTGCGGCCACCCAGTAATCTGAATGTGAATGAGAAGTGTTGAGAATGCAGAATGTTTAAAACAATAAAGCAGCACCCGTAGTACAGGGTAAAATAGCTCAGAAAAACAAAATATCTTATAATTTCAGTTTTCTGCGGCCACCCAGTAATCTGTATGTGAATGAGAAATATTGAGAATGCGGAATGTTTAAAACAATAAAGCAGCACCCGTTACCAGTTACCAGCCGAGTTGTGGCCGCGCCATTATTGCGGCGCGTGATGAGATTGCTGAGAATGGCGGGCGGAGGTATTCGAGGCGATTTGCGGTTTACGTTCGGAAGAGTGCTGACAGATTCGCCGCACCCGACAAGCGCAGCCTTTTTCATCTCCTGGAACTCGGGAAGTATTAATTCTTGCCGCGTTCTGGATGATAATGGTAACGCGTACGCGGTGATTTATTGCGCGCTGGATGAAATCTGTAAGAATATTTTAGTATAAAATTTTCGTATTAGCTACCAGAGAATAAGGAACTCCAGTGAAAAATATTACGGCTTTAAAAAAATATGTTCATATATACCAATAAACGCTGATTCTGAATATATAAGTTGTATTAAATAATATTTAAAGTAGAGTTTTAAAAAAAATATTAAAGAGTCCATATAAAAACAGTTCATTAAAACACCCTGTCAAGTTGGTATTATTGAATTTGTGAGGCGTGACGTCAC
Source organism: Glyphotaelius pellucidus (assembly GCA_936435175.1). Taxonomy (NCBI): domain Eukaryota; kingdom Metazoa; phylum Arthropoda; class Insecta; order Trichoptera; family Limnephilidae; genus Glyphotaelius; species Glyphotaelius pellucidus. The sequence goes on from OW386554.1 coordinate 31,168,104, forward strand.
CGCGTCCATAAAACGCTCCAATGCTGAAATTCAAAATGGCCGGCCATGAACAGCTGATTCCAGTTGCCTACAAAATTCATACTTCGGTTGGTCATGATGACGTCACACTAGATTCGGTGGTTTTCGGGGGATCTTGAAGAATTAAAACTTTGACATTTATTTTAACTAGTAAATCTAACTATATAAATAAAAATAAATATGCAGTTATTTAAGTTAGAAGGTGATTAATAAAAAAAATAAAAAAATTGAACTGGAGTTCCTTATTGCGTGACATTCGAGCTCCCGACAGATTTATTTTTTTATGAATACCGTTTGGAGCCATTGAGACTATGGCATCTCCGATTGGGGCATGTTGTGAGGCTGAAGATAGTGGAGAGGAGAAGGAGATGAGGAAGATGAAAGTGAGGTATTACCTGGCTATTCAGATCTGGTCACCAAATATGGCTAAAGCCATTTCAAGCAACGTTTCAATCTGAATGGTCGGTTGACACCAGGGCGATACTGAAAGTATATTTCACTCTGGAACGTGCGCAAATACGCAACATATTATTTTAAATGAATAAATTGTGAAATAATACATGTTAATCAAATAAAATTTATTGCAAGTCGAGAGCCGTAACCCTTAACCACGGAGACCGTCAAGTTGGCTCTTAGCAAACTTATATACAACTAGCTGACCCGGCCACGCGTTGTTGTCACTTGAAATAGAAACATAACGCTATCTACTGGATGGTTACCCAACCTAGATAACCAAGTGTTGTGTCGATAAATTAACTCAAACCGCCATTTGCTAGAAACTTATGGAACTTACAAATAATTAAAAAGCATAGTCCTATAACAATCATTGAATGAGCATTTGATTCGCAATAATAAATATTGAGGTCAATATTCGAGATACACAGAAAGCTAAATTTCATCAAAATCGGTTAAGTAGTTTCGGGGTTTACCTCGAACAAACGGGACGTGACGCGAGATTTTTATGTATAAAGAAAGATATGCAGTCGGCTTATTAGAGGCGTTGGTTATCCAATAAATGGTTCGAGGGGCGACGAGGCTGGTTTGGTCGTAGTTCAGTGGCAATCGGCAAAGTTTCAAAGCCTTATTTCCATTTGTTTATATTAATTATGGTTTCCACTCATTATGAAATAATGAGATTTTTTCATTTCGAACTTGGATTAAAAATAAAAATCTATCCAGTGTGTTTATGTCCTCCGTCTACTACACGTGTCATGTCTTCTGTCTATACTTACAAAGATGTAAATGTCGTTTCCTTCTTGTGTCGATACTGTCGGGACCATGACTCAATGGCAATGTTGGACGTGGGAGATTCTCTACTCTGGCCGAGTTCTTCTTTCAAAGAAAATAAATCGTTTTGCGGTTGACATTGAAGAATACTAGACTAGATTGACGTTTCAGAATCAAAAAAGACCCAATGTCTGTTGTGAATTCACATTCCAATTTCTTTAATGAATATTTTAGACGATATGAAGGAATGTTTGATGAAAAATGTGAGGTAAAATGATCGAAAACATCTACATTTGTGGAGCGTGTAACTCAAAAACGGCAGGAAATTCGAAAATTACGGAAAGAAAAAAAATTGTAGATAATTTTATGAGCTTATTCTGAATTAAATTTCCCCTGCAAAGCACCGTTTTCGAGATGTAGGCGGAAAGCCGAAAATCGGGACCTTCTCCCCTAGCTCACCGCCTAGAAGTCAGGACTTTTGGTATGTTTACACTCTAAGCACCCTGAACAAGTTTCTGAAGGAATCGTTTAGGTACCTGCTCACGCACTCTAAACCTCCTTCCTTGACTGGACTGTGGGTACACATTACATTTTCCAAACTTCTGTAGAATGGCTAGCGCGAACTCACTTTGTAGCCACAAATTCCTTTTTTTACTATGGTGTCCCTGATCACAACGCGGCCCGGCAACCGTCATCCGTAGAAATTTTGAAACCATTCGTTTCTCCGTGTCCGGGCTAGTCGCATCGCTAACCATCCTACATAAACCCTTCTGATAATTTCGTTCCATCTGTAAAACTTCAGCTAATAAATATAAAGTCTGTGATAACATTCTGCTTTATTTTTATCTCTCAACGACACAACCTTAGCACGATTACACACAAGGTAATCGGTAAGCATTATGAAGGCAAATCCCATAACCACTAAACTTAAAACCAAAATTTCAGCTACACATCGCAATCAAATATAAAAACCATCTTTGTTGTATCAAATACCTACTTAACATAAATACATTTCCATATTTTATTTGAGTCATGTATTGTACCTTATAATAAACATCTCAACACTGACATACTCGCATAATGAATATTTGAGTATTTTTAATCGTTGCCGGACTCCCTCTCCCCTGTGAAATTGAAAATTGCCCAAAAAATTGTGTTTCAAACAGCGTATTGGTGAATATATTTTGGTATTTTTAATTGTTAATACATATTTAGCATTATTACTGCTTAAATGAACATGTAAACATAATAAACGAACATTTTTTAAATAAATGAAAAAATATTTCTTTATTAGAACCACACATTTTATTTGCGCCGGCCGGTTTCGGAAAGACCGTTCCTTCCTCAGGGCAAACATATAACTTGACATTACAAAACATTGGCTGAGCACAATGTAATACTAAATGTTGTGGCTGTGTGAACGGACAGTGAAAGGGAACATGTCAAAGATAGGACAATAAGAAAAAACCTTTTTGGTTATTGATAATGGACTCATTATTACAATAAATCCCTTAATAATAATGAGTCCCCACTCTTCACAATCTCCAGCCACGCCCCAACCCTACCACAACACGTAGTAATTAATACATTGTGCTCACACCCTGTTTTGTAATATCAATTTTTTATATGAACAATTGACATTGTTTGATCATTTTCACAAGTAAAGAAAAATTCCTGCACTTGTTATTTGAAAAAGTATATTTTTAAAGTAAACTAAATTAAGGACGGGTTGTTTCAAAAAATTTTATGGATTCATCAAATATTTGATGTTAATTTTCACGTTCTGTGTAAGTTCTATTCAAGTTCTGTGATTATTTCAGTTTTTTGAAGCAGCTGCCCTATAACAATATAATAACAGAACTTGAATAGGACCTACACAGAACGTGAAAATCAACTTCAAATATTTGATGAATCCATCAATTTTTTTGAAACAACCCATCTTAAGTTTTTAATAAATTATATCAAAAAATAATTATAGATCTTAGGTATCAATTTTAATGAAATTCATTGATAAATATCACAGAAAAAACTTAAAAGAGTCCCAACTGCTCCCGTCTGGAGCCAGTGAGACCATGGCATCCCCAATTGGGGTATGTTGTGAGCCTGAAGGTAGTGGGGTGGGAAGATGTGGCTGAAGGAGACGAGGAAGAGGAAGGTGGGGTATTACATGTTTGCCCTGAGGAAGGAACGGCAGTTCCGAAACCGGCCGGAATAGATAAAATAAGGAAGAGGTTCAAACAAAGGAATTATTTATAATGGATAACCACAAAGCCATATCAACATTCAAAAATATGTATTTTAAAAATTTTATTTTAGGCAAATGAACAGTTTATAATGTAGTTAATTTGTATAATTCAATTAATTTATCTGAGAAACCAATTACAGATTTCCTCGTTACGATAATACAATTTTGTCATTGATTGTGAATATTTCTACGCGTATTTCTTCCAAATACATAAGCACACATCTCACCACTGACAGTTACACATCTGCCCTGATGATGGACACTGTAATGCTGTCCGAAACGTTGGCTAAAAAAGGAGGTAGCGCAACACGGCATAACACCCCAAAAACAAATAACGAAAATACTTTTGGCCATGAAATCTAAAACACAACTTGTTTAAAATAGAGCAAAAATGTCTTAAATAGCATTTAGAGAAACGCTATGAATGTTTTCGTACATACGTGTTTATAATAACTAGTGGTCGCCCAATGGTCGAAATTCGACCTTAATTAATTTAAATTTAACGTATTTTGTATGCATAATCTTAAAAAAATATTAGCATTCTGCACTCCTCTATATAAACTTTAAGTGTGCAAAATTACATACTCCTCCGTCCGCGCAATTTTCGTAAAAAGGGGTACAAATTTTTTGCTTCACATATTAATGTATAGATTTTCGGAGCTCGATTTTTTCTATCGAAGGAATTTCATATAATTACCGTTTCGGCTTGGCAAATTTTTTGATAATATCTTAAGAATAACATATTTTTAGTAACTTTCGAGTGTCCGTGAGAAATATATTCTAAAACGTTAGAAATTCGGAATGCCAGGTTTAAAGAACAGACCTGCATGACTCAGGAAAGCCGAAATTTTTTAAAACACATCCATTGATGAAAATTTCTTTTTATATTGAATATTCCCGTTATTTCTAACAATCTCCCGTCGGAATTTCTCCCATCCGCTATCTATTGTACCGCATGTCAATGGCGGCACGTGATTTATGGTTGCTTTGTAATAACCACTTTTTGAGATTCCGGGGAAATAAACATTTTCCTGAGATTATTATTCTTCCCGCCTATCAAAACATTTTTTGGCAGTTAATGGTTTGTGTACGGAGAAATCACTTTTGATTTTCTTGACGGGGGGTTATTTATTATTGCGTTATTTGTTATATTTATGTAATTTATACACAACATCCCACGGGCTTAAGTCAGATGTATACGTTTTAATCGGATCATCTTGTTCCCAGCACACAATTCAATCCTAAGATGAAAAAGTGACTACTTAAAAAAATGCGCAGTAGTTCGTAAACGTTCAAACATGGTGGTGGGATGAGTCACTTCTGCAATGGACACATATATTATTTATTCTACAGTTTGTCAAATAAGAGTAGAAAACAGGAAGGCGACACTGTTGATCAAATGGCAATACTAAAAATATAATAATGGTGGTAATCTAAAGCTGTGTAACCACATTTTTATTAAAAATTTAAAAGGCATAAAAGTGAAAAAAATATTTTTTCATTGCAATATAGGTAGGAACGTAACCTATTTAACCAATTTTTTATATGTATTTTTTTATCACTCTAAATAACTTATCTGAGATGGTTCTGAGTTGGTTTCATTCCGAGTTGGCCGGTCACCCCCTAGATCATGTCTCTAATGTTAGATCTGAATATATTTAACGCATATAGATCTAAAAGTCACCATTAACGATTGTTTCCTTTCTAACTTATGTTACATTCAAATTTATGTTGTAAAAAAGAATTTAATAAAATTTATGTCATTAATTAAGTAGGTACATTAACAAAATAGCTTCTTTAATTTAATTTTTTTTTAAGAACAAATATTTTTTTTGTTTTTAAATTGTGTATTGTCATTGCAGAATATTTGACAGGTAAATTGGTGTTGCCAACCTACAAATTTTGTAGTTCCATTTTTTTAACCCCCGACGCAAGGAGCGGTGTTATAAGTTTGACGTGTCTGTGTGTCTGTCTGTCTGTCTGTGGCATCGTAGCTCCTAAACGAATGGACCGATTGTGATGCAGTTTTTTTTTGTTTGAAAGCTGACGTAATAGAGATCGTTCTTAGCTACAATTGATGAAAATCTGTTCAGGCGTTTCAAGGTTATCAGTCTTTTTTGTGTCGGGAGTTTCTTAAATTTTGTAAATTTTACTTGTTTTATTTTCTACTCTTATTTGAAAGACAACATGTTTGTTGCTTTAAGAGGTAGAGTTAAATGGCTTATTGTTTTAGTGTATTGACCACAAAGCAAAGGAAAACTTAATGAATTCTGAATGTCCTTATGTGGACGACCTTATATCCTTTTTAAATTAAATAAAATGTGGTGGTGTGAATTTGATTTTTTACAAATCTAAAGTTTCGTTTCGAGATTGATGAAATTTCGAACACTTAACGTTCAAAGTAAGTGGAAAATTACATACCGTAATTAAGAAAGTTAAAGATATAGTGATAGATACATATTCAGAATGTGAACGATCACAATTCAAAATTGAAACGTTGCGTGATATATATGTCATTAGTGTTTACTGACCACATCGAATAACCAAGTACTTTTTAACATTCCTTCTCTATCTCATCTCCTTCCCCTCCCGTTCCTTTCTGCCTCATGACATGCACCTTGGGAAGTCACGCTGTGACAATATTTAATAATAAAAAAGTATAAATAAATGATAACCAGCAGCCGGTCGTAAATTTGCCATTTTTAATACGTAAACAAACTATGATTTTTTTTCTGTTTCATTGTTAAATACCTATCGTTTGTATTATACATAAAAATTACTATTTTTAGGGGGTATTCTAGTCTAGAGGCATGAATTTTAGGTGTTTCAGGTGCAACAAAAAAAAACTTCTAGTTTGTGAAATGTTTATAAAGCATTAAAGAATCCATTAGAAAAGAGTCAAACTAAAAAATTTAAAATTCAGAAAGTTACAGGGTGTTGAAGTGGGGGGTCTCAAAAAAATGGCGTGCCCTGGTTGACACGATTCCAACCCTCCCAGTAATCTAAAAAAAATAAAAAAAATAATAATTCTTAATCCAAACAAATGCGGCTATGGCCCGAATTAAGGAAAAGTAAAAAAAAAATTGGTAAAATGGCGACTGTCTGAAATAAAAAAGTCGTTTTTGTACCTGTTTTTTTGACTTTACAATTTTTTTAAAAATAGTAAATATTTAAATTTTGTTATAATTCTAGTTCCCGCCATAGAAGAATGTATAGAGAAGGCTCACGCCAATTTTCAAGTAAATTGGTTTAGTAGAACTTGAGATATCGTGTCAACCGCCTCGGAAAAAGTGGTTTGGAGAAAAATGGGTTTAAAATTTTGTTCTACTCAGATTTTGGTTAGATTTCGTCTAAACCGCCTTATTTAAATGGTTATAACTTTTTAAATAATGCGAATTTCGAAAAATCCTTTTAAGATCCTCCTTCCTTGATATTTTTGAATGTATAAACTTTGGAAATATGAAGAAAAAAAAAATTGATTTTTTTTTTCTAGACTAGAATACCCCCTTAATTTATAAAAACATGTAACTTTTGTACCATTATATTTAATAAAAATAAAAAAAAATTATATATATAAATCATTTGGGATCTTCCCGTATTACGTAGATCCAATCAAATGGATTTATTTGTAAATTTTTAACGAATTAATTTATTTGGTGTTTCTTTAAATAGTTTATTTAATTTATTTATTTAAGTAGTTAATTTATGTATTTTACTGGTTAATTTGTTTATTTTATTAGTTAATTTATTTATTTTACTAATTATTTTATTTATTTTACTAGTTAATTTATTCATTTAAGTAGTTAATTTATTTATTTTACTGGTTAATTTATTGGGTATTTATCATCAGGCTGTTTCGTCTCCAAACTTTCTCGCCACGATATTTTCATCTGCGTGTTTCACACAGTAAACGAATTATCTGTATTTTTTGTGAGTTATAATTATTTAGTCCAGATTCCAAATATCCAACACGTGAAGTGTGTTTAGATAAGTGTAAGAATGTGGAATGTAGATTACGTATGTAGATGCTCTAAAAGCCGAATCTGTAAATATGTGTAGTTTTGTGTTGTAAGTCAAACGAGAATGACGAATCTGTTGTTCACTCAGTGGAGAAGAATGCAGACTGTTTCCAGCCATTTTATTTCAGAATTTAACATGGTGCCATGTTGCCACGGATGTCGCTGGTTTTAATTAGATTAATTTGTATTTTAAGCCACAGAGTTTGAAGTAGCTTGACGACCTCGAGTCTTGATTTCAGTTTCATTTTAATTCTAACCTAGGTCAAGAAATTTCAGCTTATTTGATTCTTCGAATATTTAATACAACTTGTATTATATTTAATCCTTCAAAATTGTCAGTAGGTAAAAATACTTCCGATTTGCAATGAAATCCAAATAAGTGGAATATTTGTGAATGTACCCGAAAACTTAAACTGTTTTCAAAAGGTATGTTTTAAGGTTTTCACGGCCAAAAAGTATTTTTGTTATTGTTTTTGGGGTGTTATGCCGTGTTTCGCTATCTCCTTCTTTAGCCAACGTTTCGGACAGCGTTACAGTGTCCATCATCAGCCCTGATGATGGACACTGTAACGCTGTCCGAAACGTTGGCTAAAGAAGGAGATAGCGAAACACGGCATAACACCCCAAAAACAATAACAAAAATGTTTTCAAAAGGTTATGGAATACGGAATAACCACGTAATTTAAAAAAAATATTTTTTTTTAATGTAAAATTCAAAAAGTTTTGAAAATGGGTCACCTTTCATTTTTAGTAACTAAAATTACTGATAACTAAAAAAATACAAACATCTTTTATTAAAGAAATGAATTACGAACGTTATTGTCTCCTCACTTTTTTGAAGTTTCATGTAAAAATAATTTTCATATCAAAATTGCATAATTTTTTTTCAAATTGCAGTCGGAAACTTTTATAAAGGCGTACATTCTAACCATTTTGTGGATAACTTATAGATTTGAATATAAAGCGTGTTGTTTTCTCTTTCCAATACCTCCCACAATGAGAGACACAAAGATTTCTGTGAGACCTATGTGAGCTGAGACAAATATGGTCTCCTGTGATTAAACGGGTTAGAGAGTTATTAAAGACAGTAGTATTAGTTTTTCGATATCTCAAACAATTATATTGAGCTTTCAAATTCAACAATGGTAAAATGTATGCAAGTGTGTCTTATTACGTCACATAAAGTATAATTCATAATTCGAATGGCAGTGCAGCAGCGCCGTGTATACCGTTATGTCACCAATGTCTAAATAAAATACCTTTCTAGAGGGCTTTGCATTCCAATAAATCATTCTGTCCGAACGGTTATACAAAAATGGGAACTTTTGACGGCAAAAATGGCAAAAAAAGATGGAACTATGTAGACAGAAAGTTCGGTGTGTATTTGGATCGGTGTGTCAAGTCTTAGACATTTTGTTTAGTCATTAGATGTCACACGCTTTCAGGTCAGCCGCAAATACCGACGTTTTGACGGCTTACATTTTCTTTTGTCCTTTTTTTACATTAACTCCACACAGGAAAATAATGTCCCTCAGGGCCTGTGTCATTTTTGAAGATGCTGGGTGGAGGGTGTTTTTGAGGAGAAGAAGGAGTGGACATGGGTCTTGAAGAGACCCACCCATGTTGTAGGAGGAAAGAAACATAGAGGCCGGAAAATCGTTCCACAGCCGAGCTGTTGGAACTCAAAAACGAGAAACGACCCGTTCTCACGTGACTAACGTCAACCGTGTACAAATGTTGGGCGCCTGTTTGGCGTGTTTCCCCGACTATGCGCCGGTGCCGAGGGGATCAATGAAGCTAGTTCATCGGAGCATCTTCCATTGTAATACAACAAATGTAATACAACAAATAATAGAACAAGAACAGCATTCCCACCTGACTGACGCCTGTGCTCCAAAGATTGCAATCCGTTTGTTAAGTTAGGAGAATCTATCAAACGGACCGCCCGTTTCTGCACATAGTCTTGTTTTAGGTATTTTGGGGCTCCAGACCAGAGGGGGCTGCCAAATTCAACCGTGGGGCGCACTTGCGATTTGTACTGGGTTAGCAGTTGTGTACTCTATTAAGTTGGAGTTGTGTATTTTCATTTTAGGGATATTTCTTACATCTGTTTAAAATTTATTCGTGTAATTGTTTTTATTTATTTATAGTTGTTTTTAGCCTTTTTATGGATTTGTACAGGGTTAGCAGTTGTATGCTATTAAAGTATCTGCTGGCCCTGTACGGTACGCCCGGTCCTATTCATGGTTTTCGATAAATTCAAAAAGTTCTCTACTCAGCATTCTCTAATTTAAATAAATCCTTTGTAAATTTCAAGAAATTGTCGGTAAGCATCATTTTACAGACGGTGAGCATCATTTTCGAGAAACTTTCAAATTCACAGATATTCCCAAAAAGGGTATCCACCTTCCTTCTGACGTCCATGATAGAGTAGATCTACCAGGGCACTATAATCTCGGGAGGGCAACTTCGTCAATTAACTCCGGGAGGGCTTTCTAGCGCACAAATCACAACCAATCGACATCACCATCGGCTTTATTGGGCTCATGTTGCGAGCAGCAGCAGTCTAACCACTTCATTGTTACCGACTACTCCACTACCTACTACCTGCTTGACATTGTGCTAAAGGAAACTAATGGAACTTTCTACCCAGACCAGATTTTTCACTATTTTGTTTTAAAAAAGGCTATGTGGGATGTGGGTGTGGTTTTATAATTTGTTAACAAAAAACCATTAAGAGACATTTAAAATAAAATAGTAAAAACATGAGGGGTCATCCATAATAACTTTAACTACTGCTCAACTATCCTTTTCCTGTGTAACGAACGAGAACAAAATAAGTTTCAAATTCTCCAAAACAGGGCAATGAGAATAATACTTCGGCGAAATAGATTCTCCAAAGTAAATAAAATGTTAAAGGAACTAAATTGGCTAACCGTGAAACAGATGTTGACCCTGCACACGATGATATTTATCCATAAAACAGTGAACAACATGTTACCAAAATACTTCTCAAACAAAATTATATACAACAACGACATTCACAGACACAACACAAGGACTTGCAAGGAAATCAGACTACAAAAAAGGACAAAACGAATACGCAGAACAGTTTACTATACAAAGGGATGAAGTTATACAAGACTCTACCAGAAACTTTAAAGGCCGCACCAATTGGAAAGTTCAAAATGTATTGTAGGAGATACATAAAACAAGAAAAAATATAGTTTGAAATATGATATGATTTAATTAATTAGGAAACTGTAAACTTAAATGTACAATTTACTAAAATAAAACAAAAAAATAAATAAATTACGTCACACGAATTTCGTGATTTTTTGACGCCACCCCCCCCCCGTACCTGTCACACGTTGTCACATTTGTGAGACCCCCTACCCCCTAGCGTGACATCACACGTTTTGAAATTTTACTAGAAGTGATAAATTTTTTCGTCGCAGCATTACCACAACGGAGGGGGGGAGATGGGATGTTTTTGTGTCGAATGCAATCTCTACGGGAAGGGGCAAGTCGGGATACGGAGATATTTTTATGATTTCCACGAGGAGGCAAATGGGACACTGCGAGGTGTCGGCCTGGTTATATATAGTAGAACACGGTTTCATTGAGGTTTTCTTTCGTTTTGACAATTCGTACAATCAGACGGACAAGTCAGGCGAAAATTCCTGTCATCTTGTAAGCCTAACTGCCTGTAAGCCTAACTGTGTGACATCACAAAGCTGTTAATCCTCCCGCACGCCTCTCTACACACTTCTCTAACCCCCCCCCCCCCCTTTAGGGTGTGACGTAATTTATGGATGGCCCCTAACATCAATTGAAAAATTACTGAAAATTTAATAAAGTGTGATTTGAACATATTGTGTATTACTAAAACACCTTAGTAGGTACTAATACCGAACTAAAAAGCTACATTTTTTTTTTTTACATGAGCTTCACACAGGAGGCCCTTACGAAAATAATTTCCCTCAGGGCCTATGTCATCTTTGGGGAGGAAAGTTCGTTCTGGGAAGGAAAGGGGTTTAAGGGGTGGGTAGGAATTTGGGGTTCAGTGTGTCCTGGTCATCCGCCTCCAAGACCTAGACCAACCTCACTCCATGAACCCGGGCACCCCTGCTAAATCACCAAACGTAGCGAAACGGGGTGATCTATGGCAGAGGTGTTGGTTATCCAATAAAGGTTCCCGGGGCGGCGGTACCCATCCCCGCCTCCCAAATTGCGGAAAATATCGGACCCATAAGCTTGTCTACACGACAATGTAATATTATTAGACATATAAGTACGGATGACGTATGAGTCGTACCTGAGTTATTAAACAATGTTAATTTGGGTGCGCTTTAACCTATGTTTTTTTACATTAGCTCCTGGAAGGCCCTGCGGAAACACACCCACAGGGCCTATGTCATCTTTGGGAATGCTGTGTGGAGGATGGAAATGTCTGATCTGGGTGGTCTTTTTTTAGGAAGTTCTGGGAAGGAAAACGGTATGGGGGGTGGGTAGGACTCTGCGGTCAATGTGTCCAGGAGTGACGGGTGTATGATCCCTCCCTCTGCTGTGCAAGGTTGAGAGATAAATGGTTCCCGGGGCGGCGGTACACATACCCGCCTCCCGATTAAAATAATAAGGCGGAAACTCCAAGAAAACTATTATAATATATTGCGCCACCTCTGACAAGGGGGAAACTGTAACGTGAAGCAAGTTATACTAATATTATGGTGTTTTAGGTCAGTCGGTGAGACAGGTTTCCTTTTCGTTTGCTGGGAAGACAGCCGACCGCGTGCTCTAGAGCGAAACGCTTTACTTCACATTCTTACCTACACACAACATTACTACTCCTGAGACACCCAGTGATGTTCAAAAACGACTTCACTTTCATGATTTTTCTCCTCAAGTATCTTAATATATTCCACTATTTTTATATTTAAATATACTAGTGGTCGCGCCCAATGGTCGAAATTCGACCATAATTGTAATGTTTTTTTATGTATTTTTTATTCATAATTTGATTTAATATTATATTGAGTGAGCGGTATTTTTATGGTTATGTTTGACATTTGACATTCAGTAAGACCATAGACAAATTGACCATAGACTTTAACAATAAGCAATAGAGTAAAGATGCGTGTGTGTGTGTCAAATACATGGTAGTGTGTGTAATGTTTTATTTATTGATTTAATGTATTTTTATGCATAATTTAAAAAATATATTAGCATTCTGCACTCCTCCTCTATATAAACTATAAGTGTCACAAAGCACTCTTTTTAGGGTGAATTGCCTAAAACAAAAAAAAAAACTATAAGTGTGCGAAATTTCATACTCCATCGTCCGCGCAATTTTCGTAAAAAGGGGTACAAAGTTTTGGCTTCACGTATTAATATTATTATTATATATTAAAGAGACTATTTAAATTCAAAGTTCACTATTTGAATACACGATGGCATTCCTGCAATGTGTCAATGTGAAAATATGGAACTAGTTAAAGAATATGTTTATTTAGGCGTTATTATTGATTTTTTCAAGTGGGATATACAAATAAACAAAGTTTGTGCACGATTAAGATTAATTGTAAGCAGATTGCATAAACTAAATTTTTTTGTTTCTGTCTGCTGTTCGAATAATTTATTTATCTCTAGCTGAATCTGTTATTGGGGATTTTCCTGTAAAACAAATATCGACCATGAATCAGTGCAAAATTCATTAGTTAAATTATTAGCTGAAAAAAATTTATACAAAGAAAGGCATAATATTCATAATTTTATCAGAGTCTCAAAATTCTTTCAGTGAGAGCAATTCTGTGGTACAAAATTATATTTCAGCACATACATAAATAACCCTTTATATATAAACAGGCTGGAACACAACCATAATACTCGCTTTAACTTTAATGAACGACTTATTGTACCTAGGCATTTCAATTTGGGAGGCGGGCATGGGTACCGCCGCCCCGGGAACCTTTATTGGATAACCAACACCTCTGCCATAGGTCACTCCAAGTGGTTCGCTACGTTTGATGATTTAGCAGGGGTGGCCGGGCTCATGGGATGAGGTTTGTCTAGGTCTTGGAGGTGGATGGCCAAGACACTGAACCCCAGTTTCCTACCCACCCCTTAAACCCTTTTCCTTCCCAGAACTCTCCTTCCCTTCCTTTCCCTTCCTTAAAAAACCCTCCATACAGCATCCCCAAAGATGACATAGGGTCTGAGGGAAATTGTTTTCCTCGGGGCCTCCTGTGTAGAGCTTATGTAAAAAAAAAGGCATACAAATAAATATGGACAAAGAACGTTAAATAGCCCAAAACAAACAATTGGTGTATCTACTGAAGACTTGGCTTACTGAAAGAATTAATTTGTATTAGCTTACAATGACATTTTATTCTAGACTTTAAAATTGTTATTTATGTTTTCATAATTTTTCTTTTCTCTATATATCTGTAATTTTTTTAATTTTTATTTTATAAAAATGTAACTAATAACTGTAATAAGATTTTTTTAATGTAACGAACCCGTTAGATAAACTGCTAAAAAGCAGTTTATCGGGACTTTTTGTCTCATATTTGTAAAGTGTGTAAAATAAAATATAAATAAAAAATTTAAAAAATATTTTCTACAACATGAAAATATTCAGCTATTTGAATATAATTAACTATTTCAATATATTCAATTTGGGAGGCGGGTATGGGTACCGCGGTTCCATGCCAACTCAGAATAAAGTCAACTCAACACCTCATTGAAAAGTCATTAAAGCTATGAAAAAAATAATTTCTAAATAGCCCATAACCTTAACCTAACGTAACCTATTTGACCAAATTATTACAATCACTTTTAATGACTTTTCTGAATTACTTCTGAGTTGGTTTCATTCTGACTTGTCCGGTCACCGGGTACCGCCGTCTCAAACATACATAACCTTACCTAAAACCCATGTAACAATTTTTTTATTTTATTTTTTTCATCACTTTTAACGACCTTTCAAAGGGTGTTCAGTTGAGATCATTCTGAGTAGTCCGGTCACATAATTATATATGTTATTAAAATTTATTTTAATTCTTAACTTTTCCACGTGCTTTTCACAAGTCATTATTTCACTGTGTGCAACTGCGATGGATTCAAATGTCGAGTTGCAGACACTACACAAGTGATGAATCTATCAGTGTAATGAATCAATCGGACGTTCCTAGATTGTCGTGGCTGAGACTGTAAATCTGTGCTGAAATGACGCATTGTGAATGCTGCTAACGATCTTCTGCAGGATACTAAACAGCTTCCGGTTCCGGCACACCGTGCTCTGCGCATTATGATGACATGACTGGAATACTAATCGACGGAAATGTGTTCAAATTAGCAGATTCAAGAATAATAACGTTTGCATCGCTTGTTTCAAACATAGAACAGATATCATTTTGTGAACTTTTGAAGTGAAACTTCTATGGCCCCGTTAGTGATTTGAAATTCGCGTGAGACGGAAGTGCGTCATTAAAATTTATTATTTGATGGGTCCTCGTTTCTAAAATAACACAAATTAATCTGTTTTTATTTTCCTAATTGTACGTATCTGTATTTCATTATAGATTTTTGTAATTGTGTAAAAACTTTTTATAACTGGATTGTCCTCACGTAAGTGCGAACATATGTAAAACCCAGTATAAATAAATAAATAAAAAAATTTTGCCACGCCGGGATTCGATTTGGTGACTAGATCTGAATAGCCAGGTACTTCCCCGCATTTTTTTTTTTTTTTTACATTAACTCCACACAGGAGGCCTTGAGGAAAATAATTCCCCTCAGGGCCTATGTCATCTGGGATGCTGTGTGGAGGGTCTTTTTGAGGAGAGGAAGGAATGAACATTGGTCTTGAAGAGACCCATGTTGTAGGAGGGAGGAAACACAGATGCCGGCAAATCGTTCCATAGCCGAGCTGTTGAACTCAAGAACGAGTCGAAAAAACGACCCGTTCTCATGTGACATATGTCAACCGTGTACATATGTTGGGCGCGCGTTTGGCGTGTCTCCCGACTATGCACCGGTGCCGAAGGGATCAATGACGCTAGTTCCTCAGAGCATCTTCCATTGAAATACCGGTAGAACATGGATAGCATTCCCACCCGACGCCTGTGCTCTAAAGATTGCAACCCGTTCGTTAAGATGGGAGAATCTATCAAACGGACCGCCCGTTTCTGCACAGAGTCGAGGGTATTTTTCAAGTAATTCCTCTGTTCCTCCCCACTACCTTCAGCCTCACAACGTACCCTAATTAGGGATTCCATAGTCTCAATGGTTCCAGGCAATAATTAAGCGAAAAATGTTAAAATATTTGATAAAACACGACTCGTTTAAAATAGAGCAAAAATCTCTCAACAAATGACTAGTTGCATTTACAGACACACTGTGAAAATTTTCACACCCGTAACGTGTTAAAACAGAACGAAATATGTTTTTAATAATATTCGGAGCGATTTTTTTCTATCGATGGAATCGAATAGTATTATTAGGCTTGCGTCTGCGTGGTAGAATTTCAGAACCCAGCTTCGAGTGCATGTCTGACGCCACGCCATACGCGCCGCGCCACAAATAACATCTGTGTACGTGGAATTTCAAACAAGGCTACCGTTGTAATTCGGCTTTGAATTCAAAAATTCGTCACAAGATGTCGGCAGGACGCATAGGGACGTGCCCCCTAGGTATAAGTTGTGAATCTGGAGTTTCCTTCCGGATACGGAAATATTGACGGTAATACTAAAATAATAAATAATAAAAAAAAAAATTAAAAAAAATACTAAGTTGTATCGAACGGCTGTATATTATATGACGTCGTTGCCTATCCCGGTGACTAGCCATCATTGGTTAACAGTGGATACGAGGATTGGGCTAATTTTGGAACCAGTTCCTATTGGATTTATAAAATGGTCACCAACATTAACTGGGCGAAGCTGAACTAAAAGCCGCCCGCAGGGCCTGGCAGTAAAAACCTGTGGAGCGGGTTTTTAACTGCTTGTTTCATGTAATTACCGTTTCGGCTCTACAAATGTATAAATATTGTCTTCAAGAATAACATTTTTTTTTAGAAAAGTGTTCAATAGAAATATGTTATATATAAATCGGTAGAAATTCGGAATGCGGGGCCTTAAATTTATAGTACCTACCATTGAAAAAAAAGCGCTAAATGCATTGACCTAGTATACGTCTTGGTCGAAGGCTAAATGCCACATTGTACATTTTTGATATCAAGCTGCAAATTGTAATTTCTATGCGATATTTAGAAAATGTCTAGTTTTCGACTATAAAGTTTGTCAACTGATTCCATGAAATTCAGATGTTGTTTCATGAGTAATGGGTGATTAAAAACCGTTTTAACTTAATTCCCCTTATTTATTTTAAATCAGTATCTTGTTGTCTCTGTTTGTTATTTGTTTTAAGTTTTCTTTTACAACACACGATCCATTTACCCCCCCATGACATTATTCTAGAGTGGTCCGAGTTTATGTTCTATTTACGTGTGGGAAAAGTTGATTCTACAATGGACTTCTTTCATCCTTCAGCTTGAGAATTTGGATTCGATGGCGTGCTCGGAACCATTTGCTTTACAGTGAGTTTAATGCAGTGTGACTTGTAACGTGGTGATGGTAGATACTCGAGATGGAAACTGGGATTGCTTTGGAGAAGCGTGTGGTCGAATTCATCCGCCTTTTTCGTTATTTTTAATGAGTAGCTTTGTAAGATGTTGCCGACTTGGTAGATCATGTTATCTTGAAAGAGTTGTATAATCAAATAATATTTTTTTAATCAAACTATTCCTGCATGCTACTTACTTTCAGTGTTGCTGTATCGCCTCGGTGGATGACCACCATTCGGAACCGAAGCTTTAAATGGCTTTAGCTGTGTTTAGTTACCAGATATGAATATAATGATCTAGAATAAACAATAAATTAAAGAATACTCGTTAAGCAGCATTACATGTAGTCTCTTTTTTGAAGTGAAAACATCTTTAGCACCGTTGGGATTTGAAACTATGAAACGTAAGCGAGCGACACTAAAAAGAGACGAACACATCTATGGGATTTAGCCTGCGAAAGAATGAGATAAAGAGCCATAAAGTATTTATTTGTTTAACAGGTACTCGGTTCTAACATAATACGATAAATCCACGGTCCCACTTAAGTCTGCTTTAGTCTAGTGGTATAAAGCACCCGACGAACCTTAGCGGCCAGAAATACAACAGACCTAGAACCGAAATCTTACACATTTTTGTAAAATCAATATCCAATCTTCAAACCATTCCAAAATGAACAGGCAGAGAAAACACAAAAGAAAGCGACATCTAGCGACTCCGAAGAAGAAAACACAAATGCTAACAAGTTGTCCAAATGTATAGGAAAAGGTGCACTGAAATTCAACGACAAAAATATGGAAAACATCATCCACATTGATTCACATAATTCACATTGATAAAAAAATGCTTTGTAGTCTCCCCACTCTTGTCTACTTTAGTTTTCTGAAGATTACACTTCTACCTGTGAGTTGCAGACTCTGATTTTTTTTATATTTTTGAAAAACTATTGATATTAAGGTTTGTGAGCGAAATCTAAATGTACTTATATTAATAATCGTTAATGAGGTAGTAAACAATTATTTATTTAAGAAATTTTTGGTGTGTACTTACTTTAAGTTTAGAAAGTGAAATGTGTAATTTCTTTTAACTTAATAAATAATAGGATCATCTTTTGTAGTTCCTGATTCAGTCAAGGACAATCTCGGTGGCCGAATAGGTAATGTTTATTTGTTGAGTGGTATTCTATCATTAGATTAGAAATAAGCTCACATAGTTCAATCAAAAACAGCTTTTTGATTAGGTACTGCCAAATATAACTTTTTTTATGTAACATTGTGTTATCTTGTTTTTGATTAACTTGTTTTCTAACAGCTCATTAAAACAAAATACACGGTGTCCAGAAACTCGTAGTACATGAGGAAACTTTTTAATTTGCTTCACATTTGGAGTCGATTTTGTGGTATGACTTTTTTTGATTTTAGCTTACGTTTTCGAGTAAATGGAGTCCGAATACAGAGTTTTTTTTGCGTAAAACTTGAAAATATCGGTCGCTAGGAGGTTAATACCATCAAACAGTATTAATAGCTTTCCGTCTGCGTGGTTGAATTTTATCTGCCAGGCCTTACGCTCCGTGCCACAAAAAACATCTGTGCACGTGGAATTTCAAACGAAGCTACCGTTGTAATTCGATGTAATTTAATGTAATTTAAATTTAAAAATTCGTCACAAGATGTCGCCACTTCCGTCGGCAGGTTAGTGTTGACGTGCCCCAGGCAAGTATAAGAACTACGATTTAGTTAATTAGCAGTATCCCTCCGAATATGGAAAGATTGACGGTTACACTTAGTTTTGTATCAAGCGGCTATATATTACACCTGACGTCATTGCCATCGCGGTTACTTTGTCCCGGTGACTATCACTGGATGACAGTGGATCCGAGGAACAGGCTATTTTTGGAACCAGTTCCTATTGGATTTATAAAGTGGTCACAAACACTTACTCGGCGAAGCCGAACCAAAAGCCTCCCGCAGGGCCCAGCAGCAAAAACCTGCGGAGCGGGTTTTTAAATGCTAGTTAGATTATTAATATTTTAGTTAAGAATTAAAAAAATATATACGTTAAAAATCTTGAAGCTTAGATCAAAAAATATTTTTTTGTTCTGTATTGTACATGATTCACCAGTTTCCCGCTTATACTATGAGTTTCTGGTCACCATGTATAATTTGATCGTCGAATTGTTCGTTGTTTTTGATCTCTGAGTGCTCTGTTTTGATCGTTTATATATAAGTGTACCTACTCCTTGAGTGCCTTATCAATAACTTATCAATCTCCTCTCTACAAAATATTGCCTCTTTTATCGAGTTTAAGTCCCAACATATTGATCACATTACCTGCACTACCTACCATGGTATTTAATTAACGGTTATAGACTACTGGCTATTACTTTTTATCACATAAACTTTCAAATAACAACTATTTTCAACCATATTTTTGACACATCGTTCAATTTGGTAGGCGTGTTTGAGTACTGCCGCCCCGGGAACCATTTATTGGATAACCAACACCTCTGCCACAGGTCATCCCAAGTGGTTTGGTGACGTAAGAGTGGTGCCCGGGTTCACGGGGAGAGATTTGTCCGGTAGACGCGATTCCTGAGTTTTCAGAGTGCTAAGATTTTTTTTCAAAAAATTAACTTTTTGTTTGAAGATTTTCAGGAGTCTTTCAGTTTGGGGATGCGCCGCATCCACCAACTTAAAGATCTTTATACAAAAAAGTTGGAATTTTGAAAATAACGTCATATTTTTCAATCTCAGCCCCCTAGCTCACTGAAAACTCACGGACCGCCACTGTCATCCTGGTTTTGGCGGCGGACGCGTCTGTCAACCAACTGATCGGTAGGTCGGCTCGGAAAGTCTGGATGTGGGAAACCTTTTGAGCTCTCCAGCAAAGCTCTCTCGGAACATTTTCTTGCACCGCATTGGGAGGGATGGAGTCATTCGTCCGTCACTCCTGGAAACTCTCCTTTCCTTTACTAAAAAGACCCTCAATATAAATTGCAGTCCAGCATGCAGTTATATATAAAAGTGGGTTCCATGCCTGAGAATAAAGTCAACTCAACACCTCCTTGAAAAGGCATTAAAAGCTATGAAAAAAATAATTTTAAATTAGCGGATAACCCCAACCTAACATAACCTATTTAACCAATTTTTTTATATATTTTTTATCACTCTAAATGGCTTATCTGAGATGGTTCTGAGTTGGTTTCATTCCGAGTTGTCCGGTCACCGTAAAAGTGTACCCTCTATCTGGTACATTATTACTCTTAAACACCACCAAATCATTTATAATGCACAAAAATTGTAATGAATTTAATTAAATGTTGATATTTTCTGGTTGTCTAGTAGGATATTTCAAAATGTCATTCTAATGAACTGGATCGTTATGCCTCCCGGCGTTATTTTATATCATATTTAATATCTAGAACACAGACACGTGTAAACAACATTTTATGTATAGTGAGCATTCGAGTAGCGCTTTCCTCATTATCTCTAAACTTAGCATTTGGAGATGTCTGACTAATCAACTGAACGGTTGATGTGCTAATTCAGCATTCTTTAGCGGGTTTCAAATGAGTGAACAGAGAAATGGTAAAAATTTTGTTGACTTCGTCTTTACTCTAATAAATAATATTTTTATTTTATTTTGAGCCATTGCATTAGCACGATGAATACAAACAATCGTAATATCCGAATACCTTTGAAGATTAGTTTTAAAATTAGTTATTCAGAAGTAGAAGGAATGTTAACAGGAATCCCATTAAAACTCACCCAGCTGTATGGGAGGTATATGTTTGGTATCAACAAAGAGGCGCCTGAAAATAAACACCACTATATTTACATCAACAATGAGCGCATTCTAACGCCCAACTGTGTGAGACGATCACTATTATACGATTGTACCACCCCAGCCAGGAGCACTCCTTTCCCAGTGCGACCGGTGCACAAAAGTTATGAAGAGGTTGGAGTTTAATCAGCCGGTAAACATGCTTGATAGACAAACTTTAAGTTGTAGAAACTCTTAACGGCCTTACTAAAAAAACAATCACGGCCGGTAAACTGTTATAACAACATAAACAAGCCCGTACACACTCGAACTCGATCTGTTACTAATAAACTCACCTCCGCGGCCGTGTTGCAAAAACGCATTGTATGTATTTTAGAGCTGGCAACGCTGTATTTAGTGTACTTAATAAAAATGTTGTTTTCATTCATATCTGGAAGGTTGCGTTGGTTAGTGCGCCTGCGTGTTCATCTTTCGCAAACGATATTAACCGCGAAAAAATTCCTCTGTGAGATGTGTGTTGTGATTTTACTTATATGTGATTGTAATTTCTATTATAATGACCAATTCACTCTTATATTCATATAATTAATATATTATTTATTTGTCAAAGAAAGCAAACACTTTTTGGCTTGACATTTTACAAAATGAAACAAGTTTTTTGTTTAAAACCGCTTTATTTAAATTTATATTCGTCGACCGGTTTCGGTCGAACTCGACCTTCTTCGGGACAATGAACATACAAACTAAATTAAAGTACAGAGTTAAGATAATGACGTAAAGACAAAAGAAAGGGAGAGCATATTATAAGAGAGAGAGCTTGTTTCATTCTGTATTATTTATTTATTTATTAACGCCCTTTTTAGGGGCTTTTACTGTTATTTATGTGATTTTTCATCAGTTTTAGTCAAGTTATTGCACAATAAGTGTATTTTGAAAGTTGAATTGTCAGAAATTGGTGGTTTTATGGGTATAAATAATAAAATTTACATTTTAGGGTCTTTATTGTACGACAATTTCTTGAAAGTGATGTTTTTTGATATAACTTATACATGTGTTGGTAAACGTATCAAAGAAATGAACGTCTTAAGTTGTGCAAGCAATGCATTAAAATTTCAGTTTTTTATTTTTATTTTTTTGGAATTAAAACCAAACTTCTATTTGTTTTAAATTTTTTATTGTAGATATGAAAGAGAAGAAAGTGAAGTGACAGTTTTTGTCCAAATTCATTAAATAAGTGGACTGTGTTTTTTAAATTTTGAATTTTCTGAAATTTTTCGTCCATTTAATAGAACATGTTTACGGTAAGCTTAGGGGCCATCCATAAATTACGTCACACGAATTCCATAATTTTTTGACCCTCCCCCCCGTCCCTGTCACACATCGTCACATTTGTGAGACCACCCCCCTAATGTGACGTTACATATTTTGCAATGTAACACTTAAAAATAATCAAAATTCAGGTTTTACATGTGACGTCACAGAGCTGATGACCCTCCCATACCCCTCGTCACACAATACCCCTTGTCACCCTTATCTAAACCCCTCCCCCCCTTAGGTGTGACGTAATTTATGGATGATGGAATTTATTTATGGATGGCCCCTTACATAGGTATAAAATTTCAACTGTGTTCTAAATGTAATGCTGCTAACAATCAAAACATACTAACCACAATTTTATAATGGCCTTGAACGCCGAAACAGCTATAACAACAATAATTCAAAAATACATGCAGAACTTAATTTTTAGACGTGACGACAGAACTTTTTGGCTTATTTTTAGATACTTTACGACAAAGCAAATCAATGCACTTCCACTGGCCATTAGAACATTGTCGTATCGTATCGTCTCGGATCATGTCTTGTCGAATGCTGCCTGTGATGCCGTTTTTATTGCCTACAAAACGGAACAGAGGGAAGATACCGTTAGAGATTACCTTTATTGCCATATTTATTACGGGCTAATGACTGTTTACATCGGCTTATTGTTTCGCTAAATGGCTTGATACATAAATCACTGCCGGTAAGTTAGTGTCTTTATCGCTTGCTTTCATTGGGACTTCCGTGAGTTACCTACGCACACAGACTTTTTGGTGTCTTTAACTTAAGGTTTATTAGATACTATATTTTTTTCTGTAACGGATCGTGCGGAAAATAGTTTGTTTTTCACGTAAACCCGTTTTATTTTTAGGAACTCTTAGGATTCCGGTTCCGGTCGTTAAACTAATAAGACGTATGTCATCGATATCTGCTTTAATTTACGGAAATTCAGTGCAAAATAGTGTAATCAACTGTGTTTAATGCTCAAAATAGTGTAATCAACTGTGTTTTCTGCTCAAAAGCGTAAAATAAAAACCAAAACAAAGAGAATAAAAACAAAACACAGTTAAATCAACGTTTTGTGATAAATTTACAACAATAAAAATTTATAGCATAACCAAAAATAGCGCAAATCATAGACTAAAGTGAAGTTCGCAATAATCAGTGATACCAATATCACAACAAAGTTTTGTGTTGCCATAACAATAAAAATATCCCCAAAAATGGAGAAAAAAGATATGGAATGGCTAATAACAATGTTAGATGAGAAACTGAATAACCAAACTCTTCTTATAACAAATTCTGTAACCAAAAATGTAATGGAAGCGCTTGATGAGAAACTGAGATGTATTTCAGAAGAAAATAATATCCTAAAAGTAAAAATATCTGAACTACAACAGGAAGTGAAATTCTTGAAAAATGATAAAAGGAAAAACAATCTGGTATTTTTCGGAGTTGAAGAAACAGGAAAAACCGAAGGTGAGCTTGTTGATTGCATAAAAGATGCCATAATTGAATCAGGAACATACTTTGAGAGCAACGAAATTAGCAATATATACAGAATTGGGAAACGGATCAACAACAAAAATCGCCCTGTAATAGTTTCTATCACCACTTTATGGAAAAAGCATATCATTCTACGAAATAAGTCCAAACTTCCCCAAGGAATATACATCAAGGAGGACTACTCTAAAGAAGTGTTAGAAAAAAGAAAGCAATTGCAATTACAAGTTGAAGAAGAAAAGAAAAAAGGAAACATAGCATTCATAAAACATGATAAATTAGTAGTGAAGAAAAACAGAGACAACAACCCAGAAAAAAGGAAAAGAGAAGAGTCAGGTTCTCCAAACTCCTCAAATCAAAAGAAGACGACAACTGCCACCTCACACCGGCAAATTAATTCCTCAACCAAAACCCCAGGAAAAGACATTATAAGACCCAACATACTCTCCTACGTTGAACGAGGAAAGTCGGCTTCACTATCGGATATTCCAAAAAACATGTAAGCTGCATCGACACCAGGAACCATATTATCACAACATTAACAAAACCAACTTTTTGTAAAGACGGCCGGTCACCGTGGGGGAAGAAGACTACTACCCTCCAACTAGATTTATAAATAATCAACCACATACCCTTTCCAAGAAAACCTGTCAAAACAAAAATATAATACACATCGCAACATATAATACGCTCTCTTTAAGAACAAAGGAAAGCCTAGCGGAATTAATCTTAGCTTTAGAAAACATACATTGGTCGATATTAGGACTGAGTGAAGTACGACGCCTAGGAGAGAACATAGAGGACTATGGAGACTTTATGTTATACTACAAAGGAGAAACACCGGGCCAATACGGAACAGGATTTTTGATAAACAAAGAATTAAAACCATATATTGATGAATTTATTGGGATCTCAGAACGTATTGTAATGCTTAATGTAAAGCTACCGCCTAAAAATGAAAAGTGGTCAATTGTTCAAGTCTATTCTCCAACAGAAAAATCTAGTAAATCAGAAATCGAGTCCTTTTACTCTACACTGTCAGATGCAATAAAAACCCACTCGCACAATAATTTAATAGTAATGGGGGATTTTAATGCCAGAACAGGCGAAAGAAAAGACGGAGAGGAAATTGTGCTCGGTCCATATTCTTCAGGAATAAGAACAAGAAATGGGGAAATGCTGATACAATTGGCTTACGAAAACAACTTAAAAGTACTAAATAGTTTATACAAAAAGCGTAAGAACAATAGATGGACATGGATACATCCGAATGGCTACCATAAAAACGAGATAGACTACATCTTAACGAATAAAAGTCACAAGTTTCAAGATTGTAGAGTTATAAACAATATAAATTTTAACAGCAACCACAGAATGGTTAGAGCTAAATTACAACTTCATACACTCAAGAAAAACCGACCCTTTATGGTGAAGAAAATCAATAACATAGCATTGGAAAGTACAGAAATATTAAGAGAAAAACTAGAAAACTTCATAGAAAAAACAAAAGATTCTGATATACAAAACAAATACAATAAGTTTGAAGAACTTCTGTACGCAAATAAAAGAACCAAACATGAGGGTGAAAATAGGACAACAAAATGGATAGGAAATCAAACTAAATAACTCTTACAATCTAGAGCAGAACTAATATCAAACCCTAAGAAGTCAAAAACCACAAGAAAAGAAATAGCCCAAATTAGTAACAAAATCAAAACTCAAATGAGAAAGGACCATCAGAGATATAGATTGCAATTACTCGAAGAGTGCATACAAAGAACAGGAGGCAGCAAAAAAGCAACCAAACAACTATTAGAGAAACGAAACTGGATACCAAATTTAATAAATAAGAACCACAAATATGAAAAGCGTCGCCCAGAAATCATCTCTATAGCTACTAGCTTTTTCGCCGAACTGTATGAAAGGAAAAATACTATACAAGCAACAAGCCTAACGGGAGGAAGCGAAGTACCGGACATAATCTCTGCAGAAATAAATAAAGCTGTGAAATCTCAAAAGAAAGATAAAGCTCCAGGATCAGACGGCATTACCAATGAGTTCCTCATACTAAATAAAGACTACCTAATGCCAATTCTCAAACACCTTTTTAATGAAGTACTACATAGTGAAATTATACCCAACCAATGGACAATGTCGACTATAAAACTTTTGCACAAAAAAGGAGATAAAAATAATAATAAACATAAATAATTATAGACCTATCAGCCTGTCGTCAAATATCTACAAAATCTTCGCTAAAATAATACTTGGCAGAATAACCAAGACTCTAGATGAAAGTCAGCCAAGAGAACAGGCAGGATTCAGAAGCGGATACTCGACTTTAGACCATATTTATGTTATCAAACAATTATTCGAAAAAAGTAAAGAATTCAACTTCACCTTTTATTGCTGCTTTGTGGACTACAGTAAAGCTTTCGACACAATAGAACATGAAAAGATCTGGCAGGCACTTAAGAATCAAGGTGTCGAAATCAAATACATAAGAATTCTAAAAAACATCTATGATAACAGCAAAGCTAAAATTAAACTAGATAAAGAAGGAAATGAAATCAAAATAGAAAGAGGTGTACGCCAGGGCGACCCCCTCTCACCTAAACTTTTTACGGCAGTCCTGGAGGAGATCTTTCGTCAATTAGATTGGGAACAATGTGGGCTGTCCATTAACGGTGAAAACATTTCACATTTAAGATTCGCGGATGATTTGATAATCCTCTCGCTGACGAGTGCAGGCCTGCAGATGATGTTGAATGAACTAGATAGAGAAAGCCGAAAGGTGGGACTAGTCATGAACACAGAAAAGACCAAAGCAATGACAAACGGGAAGCAAGAACCTATCAAGATCAATAACAATCTGATCGATTATGTGGATGAGTATGTATACCTAGGTCAAATCATTTCTCCTTTAGATTTAACCACAAAAGAAGTAGACAGACGTATTGGAAATGCTTGGAAACAATATTGGGGTTTGAAAGAAATAATGAAAAACAGTGAAATCAGGATAGCTATCAAACGGAAACTTTTTGACACCTGCATACTTCCTGTACTTACTTATGGTTGCCAAACTTGGGCACTCACAAAAACTCACAATAAGAAGCTCGAAACATGTCAAAACTCCATGGAAAGAAGTATGATGGGGAAAAGACTGTCCGATAGAATAAAAATTGCAACCATTAAGAAGCAAACAAGAACAAAAGATGCCATAAAAACAATAAAAAAGCTAAAGTGGAAGTGGTCAGGCCACACAATTAGAGGAAGTGAAAAATGGTCAAAATTAGTCATGAATTGGTTCACAAGTGACAAGAAGAGAAAACGAGGTAGACCATTTAGACGGTGGGTTGACGACATCAAAGCCGTGGCAGGTGGTACATGGACAAGAACAGCTAATGATAGAGAGAAATGGCGACAGTTGGAGGAGGCCTTTGTCAACTAGTGACATACAGACAGGGAGTCGATGCATGATAAGTGAAAAGTTTATTATAAATAATGTTATATAATTTACTGTCTGAATAAAGGCTATTATTATTATTATATTTATTATTAATGACTGTTTACATCGGCTTATTGTTTCGCTAAATGGCTTGATACATAAATCACTGCCGGTAAGTTAGTGTCTTTATCGCTTGCTTTCATTGGGACTTCCGTGAGTTACCTACGCACACAGACTTTTTGGTGTCTTTAACTTAAGGTTTATTAGATACTATATTTTTTTCTGTAACGGATCGTGCGGAAAATAGTTTGTTTTTCACGTAAACCCGTTTTATTTTTGAAGATTTCAGAGAGTATTTCACCATCCTCTCGACAGGCCCCGAAATTTTTATTTGTAAAGCTTTAACGAATTAACAAAGTGATTCCCAAAGTGGTCCAGTGATTCCCAAAGTGGTCCAGGTGGACCCCTAGGGGTCCACGGGAAACCCTACGGAGGTCCACATAGGCGCGATAAAGAAATGGGGGTCCACAAGTTGTAAGTGGGAGTCCACGAACTGGTTTCGATTAGAGACCCACCCCGTGCCCCATATCCATATCCCATCCCACCCCCTCGTCTCATATCCCATTACGCTGGCGTACAGCGCACGTTGTTCCGGTTATGCATGAAATCTTCGGCAAGGGGGGGGGGGGGCGTAATGGGATATGGGTGTTCTGTACTGGGATGGGAACGTACCCATACCCCATTACGCCCCCTCCGTCGTGGCAAATATAATCTCGAATACTGGTCCATTTTGCCCCCGTTTGAAAAAGTTGTAGATCCGGTACTGTTTTGTTGTGACAGACCACACCTCCCCATTCAATATTCAGTACAACGCGTGTCGATTTTTGGGAATATGGTTGAAATGTACCAGCAGGGGGTCCACCGTGACCAGTAAAATTTTGAAAGTGGTCTACGAGGAAAAAAGTTTCGGAACCTCTGGATTAGAGGGAGGCGGGGCTAGTTGTTACAAAAATGGAAAATATTTTTTGTTGATCGACCGTTTTATTCTTAGGAACAAAAGCACATTCATTATAATAAATTGTGCACACTTTTATCAACAACATAACATTCTTTTGTAATAAAAATATACGTCACGAAAAATATAAAATAATAAAATTAAACATAAAAAAATTGTAACAACATGCCCCTCGGAGGGGCAAGTTGTTACACGGCGGGGGCACATTGTTAGACCAAAATAATAAATTAAATATAATTGATGCCTTGTTAAATTGGTTTAATAATTCCGTTGAACATTTTTATAAGCTCAGACGCTACCGAAATATTCGTCAATTTTGAAAAACAATTAAATTTTATCACCGGTAATACAAGAAATATGAGCCCAATGCTAGCACTTAGTGCATAGAACCCATTCCTCTCCAGGTTTGAAAACTCTCAGAACACACCAGATCTAGGCACTTTGCGTTTTTTGAGTCCAAAGAAGAACAGTCTGCTTTATTTTTATTTAGCGTCCATATGGGGTACGTTGTTATATGTAACAACTTGCCCCTTTGGCGAATTGCACATTAAAAGCGTAATATCATTTAAACGAAATTTACAATGGTTAAGATAAATGTTCAGAAACTAAGCAGAAGGGTGTAAAATATCAAAAATATAATATAAATTAACTTACCGATTATGGTAATGTAACAATATGACTTCAAATTCTTTCAACGAAAGTTACTTTACACACGCGAAATTCAATTTATTTATCAGATTTTTGACGTGATAACGTCATATAAATCGATGAACGCCGGCTGCACTCACGAAAAAGCACGACTCATTGTCACGTTCCACCTGAGCCGAGCGTGCAAGCGAGAGCGCGGAACAAGCGTTCGGCTTGTGTCGCATCTATCTCTCTTCCACTCCATCGTTATTATTTGACGTTATCAGGTAAAATTATCGTCCGTAAACCGACTTTACAGACAACCAATTTTTTTGGAACATCCGATTTCAATGACGTTTTGTGGGACACTATGGTCGGCTAATTCATGTAGGTCCACCATAGACATGCACGCAAACATTCGCTCTGAAAGGCTATTCCCTAAAATTTGTGATAAGAGATCGTTCTCCCGCGAGAAGTGCTGTCAGATTTGTGTGATTTTTTACGACTGTTATTTGCTTTTTCTATCGGCCGATGTCAAAATTTCAGCTGTGAGCTGTCACGTATTTTAGTTTGGGTCGTTTTAAACACGAATCCCTGCAAGTATGCATGATTATTTATTAATTTAACAGCTGTAGAAAATCACAAATCTGACAACACTTCTCGCGGGAGAACGATCTCTTATCACAAATTTTAGGGAATAATAGCCTTTCTGTTGTGTGATTTATCGATTTAACGTGCCCCCGTAACAACGTGCCCTGCCTCTCCCTACTTCATTTTTTTGTAAATCAAATAGTTTCTACTCTGGACGTAACTATTTGTTGTTCAAATTTCGTGTTTGAACGATTCCACGACGAAATTATACGAATATTCTCTTGCTCGCTCTACATTTTCCCACATATTGGATCAACCTTCTACAAATTCATTCGCAATTCCTTTGACGCATGCTCCGCTTGACACAAGGAATCCTCCACACAAATTGAATAGCGCCCTTTGTACTGACTGGTATACAAACAAAATAACTCACCCCTCTTCGTTCTACTCTCCTGGTAGGGTCGACCGACCCTGGGAATGGGATTGGGTTCACGCTTCAACTATTTTAGGTTCACAACTTAACGAGTTTTTAATTTGAACCGAGATTAAATAATAATATATTTAACTTTTGACTTATTTACCATCCTTAACCATTAACCGTTCCATAAAACGTAAACTAAATTCAAAACGATTCCTAACACGCATTAGTCAAAACCTTCGTTACACGATCTTGTCAACATGTATTTATTATCTTAGAGAAAATTCATAACGTAATCTAGATGTAACGAATACTTACAAAAGGTATTTTGTATATTTCTAATTTCGTGATATTATCCTAAGCCATTTTTCTACGAGTTCTTGAAATCACTGGACCGCAGATTTTGTCGCCATTAAATAATAACAGTCTCTGCTATTCTTTCACAAAAAAGAAACGTTTGTGGTTCAGCTTCGGTTTTTGCTGAGCACCAAATCATATTTTGTGCTTTACTTTCCCACCTGCTCCGATCTGGAGCCAGTGAGACTAAGGCATCCCCAATTGGTGTACGTTGTGAGGATGAAGGTAGTGGGAGGGGGGAAGGAAATGGGTAAGAGGAAGGGAAGGGGAAGTACCTGACTGTTCAGATCTAGTCACCAAATACGGCTAAAGCCATTTTAAGCAACGTTTCAGTTCTGAATGGTGGTCTTGCACCAGGGCCATACTGAGAGTATCTTTCACTATGGAACGTGCCGCAACTACTATGTTTTATTTTAAATAATTTGATTGTGAAATAACGATGTGAGATTCGATCCCGTGACCTTCGGAATGCGATTCAAGAGCCTTACCGCTCGATCACGCCGGTTGTCAACTACAAAAAGGATTTCATATTATGTTCTATCTATCAAATTATTTACTATTACAATAATGTTGATAAGAACGTTTAGCCAAAAGGCCAGAAAACCCAGAGTTTCATATCCAAGCATTCAAGTCGAAGAAATTTTTTAAATATTGGCATACAGAGCTCCGGGTCAAAAAGGCCCCTTTCTCTTTCATCATTAAATTATAATTCAAAATACAAAACCAGTTAATGCACAAAAACACAAGTACAAATATATTACTGGTTGTTGAAAAGATAGATACAATCGGAGAGATACAATGAAATCAACAATCCTAGAATATATACAGGGTGTTAAGGGACGTATTCGACTTTCTTTAACCAGTGATTCCTGACATTATTTGGAGTAAAAAATGTTACTTAAATTTTGGTCTCCGGTGACTTTTTTTGGTGACTTTTTTTTTTCAAAAATTCAAAATCAAAAAAAAAAAATTCTTCTGCATGTCGTCATTGGTCACTCCGCCGAGTAGCCGACCCATCCCTTACCCCGCCTCCAACTGTCCAACACCTACCATTTTTTTATGTTTTTGTTGAAAAAAAAAACATCTAAAATGTCACCGGAGACCAAAATTTAATTTACATTTTTTACTCCAAATAATGTCAGGAATCACTGGTTAAAATAAGTCAAGATTTCTCCGTGTGCGAGATGCGAACGAAATTGGCACCATCTTTTGGCATTATTGACTACTTGCTGCAATTCGGTTCGTTCAAGTAGTTACAAAATATTAGGTGATTTCCCGCAAATTATCATCAACTCGGCATAATATTTTTTTAGGAAGAACGTCACCACAGTTGAACACTACAGTTAGTTATTTACGGATAATTTCACGGGAAGCACGAATAATGAAGAACTATTTTCGTTGTACATTATTAGTCTATTCCTTATAGAGAAAGTGTGTGAACTTTAGTTGGGGAAATTATCATCACTTCTTAATTAACCGAGTATCCGAATAAAATGCAACATTGTGATTCGGACGTATATCTTGTTACGAAATTGCGAGAATATATTACTAATCTTCAAATTTTGCGCATGTACATTGTTATTCCTCCGTGGTTTTTTTTTTGTATAGTCATGAAGTAATCAAGGCAAATCGATAAAGCATCAAATGAATTATATAAATAAGGAATGAAATTTATGTTTAGTGAAGTTTCAATAATTAAGGCAATCGCGTTTTATCGCTCTTAATGCTTTTATGTTGGCGTTAAGTCACGATTGAAGCCTGTTGTTTAAATTTTTTTTACCCAAAGAACAACCGTTTTTTGAAATTGATCGTGATGGTTGAAAGATTTGTCGCTTGGAAAGCATTAAATTGAAGGAAGGTATCAATTTTCAAACATTAGCTACAGAAATTACTTTGACCTGTTTGTCTTTAGTTAAATCCATAAATAATGAGACTTGCGATTACGGCTATGTTCCACGGTTTTTCTACTGCATTGTTTCTCTGAATCTAATTATGTGGTTGTACACATAATTAGGAATTTATGTTAAATTTATTTCTTTATTTAAATTAAATCCGTCTTCAGACGTGATTTTAGATTTTCACCGACAAAAGTATTTTCGTTATTTATTTTTGGGTTGTTATGCCGTGTTGCGCTACCTCCTTATTTTGAAGCGTTACAGTGTCCATCACATATCCATGATACGTCTGTCCTGATAACGGACAATGTAACGTTGGCTGAAGAAGGAGGTAACACCAAACCTAACACCCCAAAAAAAATATCGAAAATAAATCCATCTTGATTGTGTGATACAATATTTCATGTTATCTTACATAAGTTATTGTTAATAATTAATAAATTGTAGATTATATTCATTTTAAAACCACACAAGACTAGACCCCGAGGAAAATAGTTTCCCTCAGGGCCTATATAATTTTTGGGGGACGCTGTGTGGTTTGGTCTTATTTATTAATTTTATTTTAATAAATAAAAAATAAGACCAAACATTTGTACATTAAAGTTTACAAATTTCTAATTAATTGTAACATTGCGTATTGCATACTACATTTTTCCCAGTTTGTAGCTCCTACATCTAGAACCTTCCAATTGGTGCGGACTTTAAACTTTCTGGTAGCGTTTTATAAAACTTCACCCCTTTGTACAGTTAACTATTCTGCGTATTCGCTTTGTCCTTTTTTGTAGCCTGATTTCCTTGCATGTCCTTGTGTTATGAGTGTGAAAGTCGTTGTTGTTGGTAATTTCATTTGAGAAGTATTTTGGTAACAGGTTGTTTACTATTCTATGGATAAATATCATCGTGTTCAAGGTCAGCATCTGTTTCACGGTTAGCCAATTTAGTTCCTTTAACATTTTATTTACTTTTGAAACTCTATTTCGCCTTGAAGTAACCGTGTTGTAGGAGGGAGGAAAGCCGGCGGAAAATCGTTACATGATTCCCAGTTGTTAAAATATGTTACCTGCTGAAATTAAAAACTGTGCCCAAAACAAACGATTGATGATTTTACTGAAGACTTGGCTTACTGAAAGAATTAATTTGTATTAGCTTCAATGACATATTATTTTAAGGACTTTAAAATTGTTATTTATGTTTTCATAATTTTTTTCCTCTATTAAATGCGCCATATTAATTGTTAAATTTTTAATGTTTATTTTATAAAATTGTATAAATGTTACTATTAACTCATTATAATAAGATTTTTAAATGCTAAGAACCCGTTAGACAAACTGCTAAAAAGCAGTTTATCAGGACTTTTTGTCATATACTTTATAAAGTGATAAAAATAAATAAATAAAATTTAAAAAAATTATATATTATAATTTGATATATTTAAATATTATAGTTTTTCTCATTAAGTTATTCCAAAAATAATTATTAAATCCCCGTTCTCTTATTTCTTTCACTAATAATTACGATGTCGTTTTTACCTTAAAAATTATAATCATTAGCTAACATTATTTTTTTCTTGTTCCAGGTAAGTTCTAGAAAACAACACGATCCATTTATTTGGTTACACAACTGATTTCGCTTATAATAATAAATTATTATTATTCTTGGATCACGGATCGGTAAGTCTTTTCTTTACCTGCAATATCTAAAAACAATACTATTTGAACAGTGGCAAATCCAGTAAAGAAACCGCTTAAGCCTCGTTCTGAGGCTTCAGTTTTAGTTGAATAACTAAAAATTGAACAAGATTTCGTTCCTACTAAAAATTAAAAACTGAAATTTTTAGTGCGTGCGTCTCTATAATTTTTGACATTTTGCGGAACGACCTTGAGAACGTTAATATGTTGTTAAAAAGGCACACAAAATTTCGTATATTGTTTAGATACAGATTCTAAGTAGAATTGAATTCGGTACATCTGTTACTACTTTGAGTGAGATTGTATTAAAATA
Organism: Glyphotaelius pellucidus; assembly: GCA_936435175.1. Taxonomy (NCBI): domain Eukaryota; kingdom Metazoa; phylum Arthropoda; class Insecta; order Trichoptera; family Limnephilidae; genus Glyphotaelius; species Glyphotaelius pellucidus. The sequence continues at coordinate 31,202,190 of OW386554.1, forward strand.
TTAGAACCAACCAATAAGGTATTTAATCATTTATAAATTTTGGAAGAAAAAATTTATGAAATGTTACCTTTCTAAAATTCAAGATAAGGTTCAAAAACTGGATTCTGGTAGCTTTAAAAAGCTTTTAAAAAAAAATTCATACAATTGAGATGTTTGGCAAAGGGAGATTCATTTTCAAGTATCCACTATTTTTTGCTTTTCATTATTAAACCTAATTTCTTCTTGTCTATGGTTCTGAATGTTTTATTTTTTATGTCAAGGATTCAATCTCGCAACACCCATCTCGAAAATATATTATTTAATGTGTTGTCACGGGCATTTCTATTTTTACATATAATTGCTTTTGATCCCAAAGATAGTGATGGCTTTGTTACATCCGACCATTTCAGATATTTTTTCATTGAAAAATGTCGCAACAGTATGTATGTCTAACATCTACTTTCGCCCGCAGGGAAATAAAAATCGCAAGCGAAACAAGTGTTCAGATTTGGCGGTTTGGCGTGAAACTCGAACTTTCAACTTAAGTCGCTCAACTAAAGACTTGGCCAACTTTGTTGAAAGAATTTTCACACTTTTCAATGAGCTTTCAAGTGTCATTCAGCAGAGAGTTGATCAATTAAAATTGAGTCTGAACGGGGTATTATGGACCGAAGCGTAGATAATAGCGACAAAGGGATCGACCATGAACCGTTGTTAGATAGAATGATATCTTTATTCCTATGTAAATAAGCTCAAAGTAACAGCTACATTTACTATTGAAATCATCGTTGATTGTGCCTCTGTTTGCGGCCTTGCTGACTCCTTTGCAGTCGTCAATATTGATTGTTGAGTCATCTCGACACGTAATCGTATCAGGGGTCACTAACCGCTTGCTAATGGCATTATGGCGTGCAGCACTCAGAGATTGTCTAAGTCGGTGTGACAACAGATATACAATGAAATTAGATAAACATACATTATTTAGATCTAGATTAGTGATGTAACGATTCTTTATTTGACGATAACGTTAAATCAAAAATATTTTTACGATTACGAATGATCGTATGGTTTCCATTATTCAATCAAATTGCTTACAATTACGATTATTGCATCAATATTCGTACGGTTACGAAATACAAGAGAATGCTTATATTTGAACTCTTGATAGATCCGTCATAAGCCAATATTTTTTTTAGATTTTTATATTCAGATGTGACGTACGTTTTTCAATTTTACGTGTATTTGATTACAAATATTTGGGCATTTTCTGCTTTTTCGTTTTCATGCTAAACACACTCTTGAGAACAAAGACAATAGGTAAGACGTATTATAAAAGAATTTAGCGTCATAACTATTATTTGCCGTGTTGTGTAGTGATGTCGTTATGTTATGTAAAAGCCCTGAAAAGGGGCGTTGATCAATAAATAAATAAAGTTAGTTATTCGTAGTTTTTTTTGTATCTCAACATACGTCAGTTTGGTATTATTTTTTTTTAGTTTGGTATTATCTATCGTCGTTCGTGTCTAATATGCGAACTGTTACGATATTAACTAAAGGCATGGACGGTCAGACGCCATCAGTGTTGCTTCAGCAGAACAAGTTAGAGCCTCCTAGAGTCAGGTTGTCATGTCCATATTGGTTGTAAACCTTACGATAAACGTAAATAAAGCAACTTGTAATCTCAATGAACCTTGATCTTATCTGAAAGTTTCCTAATATATTTTAAGTAGTCTTAATCATTGAAATTGATAGTTTCTACAACTATTATGATAAGTGTATTAGCGATTATATATTACTTTCGTAACACGCATCTTCTACGTGTTCTTCCATCAGTTCCAGTATCAGTGATACTAGTTAGCAATTATGTTCCGTTTTACATTCCAACGTCAGACCATTAAGTGCCTAGTACCGGTGTTCATTTGGAATGCCCTTTAATGAAGATTTTTACAATTATCATTATAACACCGCACTTCTACAATTATTCTGCCATTTAAGACCATCGGGTTGTTGAATCCTTGAAAAATGACTTAACAATCACAACTCTGTCGACATAACACCGATGTATGCCTCCCGTACTATGATTCCCGTACAGCGCAAATACAGATTTTTTAAATATTATCTTCTCGCAAGAGCTCCGAGTGAAGGCCCATGACACCTTTGGGGATGCTGTGCGGGGAGATTTAACATAAGAACCCTACCAAGTGTGGGCTTAAGTTTGGTGCCTGTCGGTTTCAAACCTGTCTCTATAGCTCTCGCAAGGAATTAGATTCTTATTAAAGTTGGACATAAATGTGATCCCTGAGGCACGCCACAAGCTGCTGTCGTTAGCCCTCAACTTAAATTTATGTTATTACCGAGCTTCGTACATAAATTATGTTTGTAAATTATCAGTCGTTTTATTTTATGTTTATAAATTATTATTAGTTTTATTGTGAATTTTTAAATTATTTGTGTTAATCTTCGATGTTTAAGTGTCAGCTTCACGACCTCTCAGCAAGACCTGTGGCCTTTCACACAATGTCTCTATAGAAATTGTTTTCAATGTTGTGTGCAATTAAATTGTAGTGATTAAATTATACCATTGTGCATATTATTATTTTACCTGTAACAAATTATGGCTGCAGAAATCAGACGTTCCTGCAGATGACGGTGCGCAATGTCACCTAGACAAACCTTACACTTCACGAAGCTATTATTTCCACGTTAATTATAATATATAATACCTTCGTCGTGCATATTATGTACGTTATTTTAGATCGGTTTTTCCAAAGCGGAGGTGTCGCCTGAGAGCAACAAATGGATGTGTTTTATAGAACGAATATGGCGACGGCATGTAACTATTATTTAATAATAAAATCATAGATATTCTTAGATTTCAGTTGATAATGCTAAACTGACATTGATTTTACAGGTCTTCCGCTTTTCTTCTTTCAAACAAATTAAAAGAAAAACCAGGGTTTTAACGAAGGTGCTATTAAGTGTGTCTCTTCTATTCCTTTGTATTCTGATTATTGATCATAATCAGTGGTCCAGCGGAAATCAATTTCGAAATGAACTTAACAAACTTATTGACTAAATACCATTTACACGTTTTTGCTGGTAGGTAACAAAAGAAGCGAGCCTAGCAATTCACAGTGGAATGCTGATACCAACCCTCGTGTATGGCAGTATTGGATAAAACTGGCAGAAGAAGAATGAAAGTAGGAGTGTAAGTACAAGAGTTGTCAGTAAACATGTCAAGAGACAAAATAGAGTACGAGTAGTTTATTAGACAATGTATGAGCAGTTTGTGCCATGGCAGCGCTGGGTGACATTCCTTCCTCCCTCGGGACGCGGTGTCATGATTAGTAAGTTAGTTACAGCCATTGACTAGAAAAATACGATATTTACGATATATATGACACAATCTGAATAGGGTATGGCGTATTCGGGTAGTTAAAGTTGGACCTGAATATGATCCCTGGGGTACACCACAAGCTGTTAACGGATAAACATTATTACCGAGTTGCATATATATTATGATTGTAAATTATCAGTTCATCGAAGCCAGAATCAAGTTAGCCTCTCAGAAGCTGGGCGTACTGTACAGGGTCTGCAGATACTTCAAAAGTATCTTTACAACTGCTCACCCTGCACAAATTGCAAGTGCGCCCCACTGTTGAATTTGGCAGTCACATCTGGTCTGGAGCCCTAAAATACCCGAAAAAACCCTTGACGCTGTGCAGAAACGGGGCAGTCCGTTTCTAGATTCCCCTGTCTTAACAATCAGATCAAATCAATCAATCTCTATGGCACAGGCGTCAAGTAGGTATGCTGTTTTGTTCTGAAGGTATTACAATGGAAAATGCTCCGAGTAACTAGCGTCATTGATCGGGAAACACGCCAAAGCACGCCCAACATATTTACATGGTTGACATTTCGCTTGCTGAGGTTTGGTTTGTACTATGTTCACAAAAACTCGTATTGAAAAATAAAAGTTTTCGAGTTTCAAAAAATTATATTTTCGTTTCCTTTATTTCAAACTAAATATTTGCTTTAAATATTTTTTAAAAATACAAGGTTAAATCTTCCTTTAAGTAAAAGAACAACGTATTTGGTTGATTTTTGAAAGAACTAACGTATACTTCAATTCATAGCTTAAAAAAAACCTAAAAATACAGGGGTACAGACCAATCCTCAGCAAACGATTTGTCACATAAGAACGGGTCGCTTCTACGACTCGTCCTTGAGTTCAACAAATCGGCTGTGAAATTAATTGCCGGCTTCAATAAAAAAAACCTCAAAAAAATCCTCCACACAACATCTTCAAAGTTGACGTAGGCACTGAGGGAAATTTTTTTAGGGTTTTTCACTGGTTGTAGCTTTTTTCTTAGATAATTTCTGTCATAATACAAAAGGCTTTTTTACTCCCAACCTCAACTTGTCACGGCGTTAAAAATGCCAGGGTCACACGAAGAGGCTGGAGGTATAAATCCAATCTAAATTTCGGGCTATTATTATTTGCGGGGAGGCTGCGGTACACGTGCCAAATGAAGAATTACCGCAGAGCCGAGCGGGGATTGCCAACCGCACTGAAGCAGCTGGCTGGAGCAAATTGCCTTCTGCCGAGGGGTGTCCGGGCCAATTTCAATTTCGTAAATGACAGCGAGTGAGAAATTTCGTAATTGGAACGAGTTTTTTTAAAACCCTTTCCAGAATGTCGAATTGTGTGAATTTTCTGGATTTTTTAGCTGGTGTGAAATTTCGTAATTGGAACTATTTTTTTAAGACCCTTCTAGAATGTTTGATTGGTGTGAATTTTTCTTATTTGGACTTTTCTAGCTCCGTAGTTTAACGCCGAGGATGAAATGAAATTACGAAAACCTTTACTATCTATTTTCTTATTAATTCGGTCGGAAGTTTATGGTGGTGTTACATTAGATTCGTTTTGATTTTTCAAACTTTATAAAAAGATGATATGTTTCAATTTATTTGATATGTGTTACTCACTAATACATTTTTTATCTAGCCCATTTAGCACGTGTTCTGTCTCTCTTATACTGCCTGACATCGTATATCATTATTACATTTTACAAAAATTACAATTTTCTTAATGATGATAAAACGAATTTCGTCATCTTCACTCCGATCGTCATCAGTTGTTACTTTAACCGCGGTTGCATCAAAAAGTGATCGGAATATCAATAAGATTTTTTTTTTACTGAAATTTCTTTAGCCCCGTTGTGATTTGAAACTCGGATGAAACGGAAATTACGCATTACAGTACATACGAAGCGTCAAACTGCGCTCATTGGCCGCTTTGATTGTGATCTCACTTTTCAAGGCTCCTATTGGTTGAGATTGTTTTGGTGAAGTTTCGCTTCTACCGCTAGTGAACTGCAATCGATTTTTTAAAAATAGTTATTTTTTGTATTTCTTGGGCATTAACTAACTATTAACAATTTCTAGTCGTTTTGTTTAGAAGAGTTTTATTTCAAATATACATTTTTGTTACTTATTTTTTTATTTATCTGCTACCAGTTTCCCCACTTCCATGTCATTCACTAGCAAACTGTAACTGTAATCTATAACTGTTATGTTGACTCCTCCCACTTTTTTCCCCCTCTCCCAAAATCACCTCATCTAATAAAATCTAATCACTTCTGTACTTGTATAAATTTGAAATTAGTTTTACGATTGCTAGTGAATGTCATGAATGTGTCGAAACCGGTAGCGGATAAATAATAATAAAATTATGTAACAAATGTACATGTGAAGTAAAACTCCCAAAAACATAAAGATATTTTCCCAAGATTACCGTAATGGTTAAGCCCTCTAATGCATAGTAATTTTTATTTTTAAATGACTGATACAATATTATCTAATACAACAATAAAATGAATGATTCGCGTTTTTGTATCATTACCTTCGTGTTATTATTTCACATCAATCCATTTGTCCGACATCCAACGCCCGTTATACAATAGCAACTTCAAACCAGCGAACAATCAATCAACGAATCATCGAAATATTTTGTTTACAAAGAGAGCACGAAAAAATGTATGGATTCCGTGCGCGCTCCCTATTATTGTAGAAATGTTGAATGCAGCTTGTTTTTCTCGTGTTAACAAAACCGCCCTGTTGTTTTCACTGATAGATTCCGTAAAATGATTAAAACGTTATCACAGTCTTCTCTAAACCAACACACTAATGTTATTTGAAGTTTATTTTCAGTTTTTTTTCTTGCATTAGCCTCACCTGAGGAAAACAATTTCTTTGGGAATGCTAAACGGTTCTCAGAGCTGCGGTAAAAACCGCATCCCAATTTACATTCTAATATACAGTATTTTTACTTTGGGTTTTTCAACGCCTGTCTCACTGGGATATACCTGTGTCGAGACACAACTGGACGGTACACAAATGAACATATTTAAGGAACATATTTGGTAGTTACAAGAATATAAGGTTACATACATATTTATTTAATACAATAAAAATAGAAAGATATATATATATATATTTTTTACATTAACTCCACACAGCATCCCAGATGACAGGGCCTATGTCATCTGGGATGCTGTGTGGAGGGTCTTTTCGAGGAGAGAAAGGAATGAACATTGGTCTTGAAGAGATGTTGTAGGAGGAAGGAAACACAGATGCCGGCAAATCGTTCCATAGCCGAGCTGTTGAACTCAAGAACGAGTCGAAAAAACGACCCGTTTTCATAGATTTGAAGAACAGTAAATAGTAAATCCTTTCAAATTTATTTATGGAATTAAATTCGACATGATACTATTTTATTATTTATTTTATATGGATTAGGTCTATGTAAATTGTTTTCTGTCTATTGTGTGATTTATTTTACAGATGTTTGCAGTGGTGTGGCGTCCAATACTTACAATCCATTTCTTTACATCTTGTTTGAATTTTGTCGAGGATTCAATTTGTCTAATCGTAGCTGATAGAGTAACGTATAGTTTGCAAACTGTGTATTTGAAGTGTCTTTGCCCAAAGGTAGTTTTGGAAAAGGGAGTTTGGAGAAGTTCTTTGTTTTTGGCTCGGGTATTGTGCATTGTTTGTGTTGCTTTGTATGATGTTTTGTTGTTTTTGTGTAAATTAACTAATATGGATCTTGCGTACAGTTGTTTTATGTGTATAATTGACAGAGTGTGGTCAACCAATTTATTACTAGCGTTTCCAGTAAGTCACGCTATTCGGAATGCGGCATCTACACCTCTACACGAAGTATTGGCGAAGTTTCCACATGTATGTAACTGGCCATTGCAGTATACTCAATGTATGGTTCAAACCTAGTACAGGTGTTTGACAGATATAATTTTATTAAAACTGTTACAGATTTACATCCCCCCTTTTTAGTATGTCACGCAAGTTGAATGCGGCGTTTGCGCTTCTATGAATTGTGTTGTTTTTTCGTCGTGGCAACACTGGAAACAAAGTATATATTATTATTTAATCTCGCTGCAAGCTGTGGTGCGTACCTATGGTGTTACCCTCTTTAGGTAACGCGAACGATAGGGTGATGTTAGCCGCCAACTGGGTGGAAGGGATTCACAGCGAGCCAAAAGTTTCTGCCAAAATTGATCAGTTTCATCGATTCAGTTCATAAATTATTAAAATACACGTCGATCGTTCAGATAAAAATGTCTGTGCGGCTCGACGATATTATTTTTTTATATTTTTATTTAAAATCTTGCTTAATTGATTGACAGCCCTGAATTCTTGGCACTCTAAAATTTTAATGTGCCGGCCAGAAACACTATCGTTTTATTGTAGCAATACTACGACCAGGGCCCAATTCAATATACCACTACACAAAATTCAAAACTTGGGTAATATGTATGGAGTAAGTCGCCAATGCAATATAAACAAGAAATACTGAAGTTCACTAAAGGAAGTTATTTCGTAAATTTATAACTATATCGACAAATGTTAACTACTAAACATAACCCTACCTATTGTATTAATGCATTATCAATCATCAATATATTAATACGTGAAGCCAAAACTTTGTACCCCTTTTTACGAAAATTGCGCGGACGGAAGCGTATGAAATTTCGCACACTTATAGTTTATATAGAGGAGGAGTGCAGAATGCTAATATATTTTAAAAATATGCATAAAAATAGATTAAACCAATAACAAAAACATTACACACACTACCATGTATTTGACACACACACTCGCGTCTTTACTCTATTGCTTATTATTAAAGTCTATTTTCAAATTGACAATAGATTAATATTGTTTGTCTTTAATATTATTTGTCTATGGTCTTACTGAATGTCAAACATAAAAAAAACATTACAATTATGGTCGAATTTCGACCATTGGGCGACCACTAGTAGTAATTAAATGGATGATTCATAGAAATATTATAACCCATTACACCCTCTTATATTATTTATTTATTTTAAAAAACTTTCTTTTTCTTTTCATCGTTTCAAAATTTGGGCAAATAATGGTACCAACCTACAAAAGTGGCTTTTCTTACTATGTTGTTCACAGATTTTTTTAAATTTTTCATTGGAAATTAGGTTTATTCCCTGTAATATGCAGACAATCTCCTCAACTTGAAATGTATTTAACTTATTATTTATCTAGCATTAAACATTTTCAACATGCCTCATCTTATATATATTAAATAAATATATTTTTTCATGGTTGCAATATTGCAATATTTACAGGATCACATTGTTTGCTTTGTTTACACTGTCTTTCTCAACTTCTGTTTTCTATTTCTTGCTGTTTTATAAGCTCACTAGAGCTGTCTTTTTCGTATTGTAATTTATTTATTTATTTATTTATTTTATTTTAAATGTACATTTACAGTTCAAAACCAATTACAAACATACATTTTATTATAAAGTAATACAATATAAAGTAATAAGTACAAACATACATTTTATTATAAAGTAATAATGGCGTTTTGAAATTTTTTAATATTTAGTTGAAAAATATCGATTTCAGGGGACAGGGAATTAAGTAATAGAATCATTTTTCCGAGCGGCATTACTAATGGTAAGTTAGTTCTGCATCTCGGAACAACAAAAGTTCTGTGTCTGCGCGCTCTTGTGAAGTTGTCGGGGACATAAAACTCAAATTTTTGTATTATATCGGGAATACAAATATTACCGTTTAAAAGTTTATATGCTGTTGTCAGCAAAGCAGTTTTCCTTCTATCGGCGAGGCTATTAATACCCAGCATGCCGGACAAAAAGGCTGATGGATATAGCCAGGGATAATATCCGAAGTCTCTAAGATATAAATATCTCAGAAACTTCTTTTGTACTCTCTCTATCATTTGAGAGTAAGTGAAATCCATTGGTCCCCATACTACTGAACCACTTTCCAAAATGCTACGTACTAAACTATAGTAGAGCACGCGAATCGCGGCCGAGCTGCAAAAATGTCTGGAGTTGCTTAGCACAAATCCTAGCATTCTTAAAGCTTTGCTGCAAATCGTTTCAATGTGAACGTGAAATGTTAGGTGCGTATCAAATGTGATTCCCAAATCTCTCGAAACAATAATGTGCTGAAGAGATGAATAAGACATTTTGTAGTTAAAATAAATCGTTTTGTTTGCCTTGGTGTAGCACATAATGGAGCATTTCTTAATATTAAATCCTAGTTTATTGGTGTGACTCCATTCGACGATGGAATTTATATCACTATAATTATACCCGATACTACGTGATATTATATAATATTATAAATAAATTACATACATGCCTACCATAAACCTTACAGAGTATTTTACAACGCATTCATATGAAAAAAAAAACTAGATTTAAGTGACAGGACACAATCTTATCTTCTAGTTCTCAGAATGCACGCGGGTAAGTAAATAAACTTGAGGTCTGTGTCACACACAAGATCAACATTGGAAGAGAGTAAAGCAAATATTTTGAGACAATCGCTGCTATTTTAAAATGATAAAAAACTGATAAGGCCTTAGGAAATAGGAAAAATGTTTTTGTTTACCGATGGGACACTTCCTGCAAGTAAGCAGGTAGAATTATTATCGGAGATTTTAAAAGTAGATATGTCAGTTAACTTGTCGCATATTGTGTTCCGGAAATATTTATTGGCTCAATAAATAACGCATTACAACTGATAAAACAAGGCAAATATAACATTCCGTTTGTGCACATTGTCCCTATGATGTTATTTGATTTTTTTTTAGTATTTAACGACTACTAGCGAGCAATTTCTTTTAAATATATTTATTACAAATTGGAATCTATTTTCCATATAATATAGTGACCGAATAACACGACACACTTTTGAAAAATGATATAATATAATAAATTATATTTATATTTTTCTGTGAGGAATTTAATTTGTTTTACATCCTGTCTTCTTATTACATTATAATTCTAGCTGAAATAAGTACCCAGCGTTGATCGGGCTTTATGCAGTTTTTTTCAAAATCAGGCGTAGGCAGTAATTTTTCTTCTTGTTTTGAAGGACAAGTGTGCAAATTTTCATCAGTCTCGGAATAATGCAAATCAAATCAATGTCGCCCGCCAAGTATACATAAACACCCTCAATTTAATATATTATAATTAAACAAATATAAAACTAATTTCCACTTTAATTTGTCGGGGGGGGGGGGGAGAGGGGTGGTCTAAAATAGACTTTTTAGACCACCCCTCTCCCCCGCCCCCACGTGTTATGTATGTATTTAAACCACAAGAATAATTTATACCAGCCTGAAGATGGCTTTAACGAGCTGAACCGGTCAATAAATTAAAGTGGAAATAAGTTTTAAGTTTATTTAATTATAATGTATTATAATAGAATTCCACCATGAATTGTCATTTTCAAAAATAGAAATACCCTCAATTTAAATAGACTATGGTATTTGTTTTATATAATTCTTTATAATTGAGTAATCTGAAAGTATGTTGTCTGTTGTACGCTGATGATGCGGTGCTGATTTCTAACACTATGGAAGATTTACAGTCTCTAGTGTCTAGGATGAACGAAGTATGTATGAAGAATGAGTTAATGATGAATGTAAGTAAGTCTAAAGTCATGGTGTTTGAAAGAGAAAGTACGAGAACAGTGTGTGATATAGTTGTGAACGATGAATACTTGGAGCAGGTGGATGAGTTTGTGTTTCTGGGTAGTATGTTTACGAGAGATGGGAAGGCTGATAGAGATATCGAAAGAAGGGTAAATGCCGGTAACTCCATTAATGGAGGACTGAATGCCGTTGGCGCTAATAAAAAAACTGTCAAAAGGAGCGAAACTAGCAGTCCTCAATGGAGTCCTGGTACCTACCCTGGTGTATGGCAGTGAGGCATGGAACTGGCAGAGGAAGGATGAAAGTAAACTGAATGCTGTAGAAATGAGATCCCTGAGGCGTATGTGTGGTAAAACCATGTATGATCGTGATAAATGTGGAGATCCGCAAAGAATGTAAGGCTGATGTAAGCATAATGAGTAAGATTAAGAAAGGGACCCTCAGATGGTTTGGGCATGTAGAGCGAATGAACGAAGAAAGTAGTGTAAGAAGAATATATGACGCAAATGTGAATGGTAGAAGAAGTCGGGGACGCCCGAGGAAGACATGGCACGATCAAGTGAATCAGATACTTGAGTCGGGCCGTGTCAAAAGCCAGAATAATAGAAGAGTATGTATGAGACGATGTATGAATGTGAGTGAAGCAAAGAGTATGTGCCAGGACCGAGTTGTTTGGCGGTCCGTCCTCTCTGCCTACCCCTGCGGGAAACGGCGTGATGGTTAGTTAGTTAATTCTTTTCTGTTAATTCAGTTATTTTTTTTTAACAATGTATATCTATAATTGTTGGTATATTTGGTACGATGTAAAAATTGGTTCCATGCCAACTGGGAATAAAGTCAACTCAACACCTCTTTGAAAAGTCATTAAAGGCTATGAAAAAAATTATCTTAAAACAGCCCATTACCCTAACCTAACGTAACCTATTTAACCAATTTTGTATGCATTTTTTTTTATCACTCTCTGACTTTTCTGGGTTGGTTTCATTCTGAGATGTCCGATCACCGAAAAATTATATAAAATCCAACTGTTGATTTCCCAAATATCAATAAATAAAAAGGAATGTTAAGCTAGGATTACAACATTTGAATGTATTGAACTCCGGTTGCAAATTGAGAAAATTTATCTACTTCTACTGTGTTTGCTTCCTAAACAAACCATAAAACATCAACAATTTTAATGTACAATTCAAGCCAAATGGTAGACATTATAATAAAGTGTAACTATAATGAACGAGGAAGTTAATGGGACGCTTGGACTTTATATTATGCAGTATTTATACGCTATATACAGTCATTATGTCAAATGTCACGCGACAATAATAATTATTGGATCATAGCATTATACTGGCGCCAAATGTAATGCTTACATAATAATATATTCGATAAAGCTCATACTAACACATGTTATCTTAACGTTATGTTCGTATTTAGTATTATCTCTTGTCGTTTATTATCTCGTAACTTCCGTTGCTGGGTGAAAACAATTTTGGTCGTTCCTTGTAATCAAAACAAACACAACGAGAGGAGGAATTAATTTATTTCAATTTAGTGAATTTAGGAAAGTACTTGACTTTCTTTGTCCCGGCATTCTGAAATTCTACCAATTTATAACACATTTTCCTTGAACACTTAATGTTTTTAAGTCCAAAAAAATTATATGTTATTTTTTAAGATAATAATCTACACATTTTAAACGGTAAGTAAGTAGTGTCCGACCGAAACAGGACTTTCTACCGAAATCGAATCTTCGGCCGAAACCGAAACTTTTTTAGATATGTTGAAAATCTATTGTTTACTGAAATTTGGCTTATTTTTTACACTTACACAGACAGTTCACACGTGTTAAATTCAATAAAAAAACAATAATATTTTTATATTACTGCTATAAAACAAACAAAATTTATAAAAATTTACAAAACAACTTTTTCGAACAAAAATTTATCAATAATCAGCACTTACATTATAAAGGAAGATTCTCATCAATTGAATTTTTGATGATGGCGGGTGACACACGGGCCACGAACTCACCCGAAGTCAGCCGAACGACGCGCGATAATTCGAGAACGCAGAGTTTCGGTGCGGCCGAAGGTTTGGCAGATTTTCTGTCGAAACCGAAACTGATGGCGAAAGTATATTTTTTTTGCCGAAACTTGCCGGAATCGAAACCAAACCTTCGGTCGGTCACTGTAATTAAGTATATGAAATTACCTTGATAGAAAAAACCGCAAAGTAAGCTACGAAAATTAATAAAAACACGATTTATTATTAGTTGTAAACATGTGTGGTGTGAATAAAATAAATGTTTCTTACCGAGAAATTTTTGCTCCACTTTAAACAAGTCGTGTTTTATTAAATATTTTCACAATTTTCGATTTTTTTTTGTATTAGCGCGCTCTAAAGGGAAGGAAAAAGGTTTGAGGAGTGGGTAGAAATCTGGGGATCACTGTGTCCAGGAGTAACGGACGTGTGAATCCACAGAGTCCTGCTGGAGAGGTCAAATGGTCTCCCGCAGCTAGTCTCTCTCGATCCGACCTACAACCTGCAACGCAATTACGTTTAATAAGTTAATTCACGATAAGATTGCCTCTATAATATGTCTTTTTCTCGTTCATATTTTCGCTTAGATTACTAGTTTTCAATGAAACAAGAAGTGTTCTACTTCAATCTTCTATGAAACAAGAAGTGTTTGCAAAACAGAGTTGTGTAGCGGTCCATCCTCTACGCCTACCACTGCGGGGAAACGGTCCAAAGAAAGCATTTGAGATATTTATTTTTACTGGTTCAGTACCAGAAAGGCCATTCCCTAAAATTTGTGATAAGAGATCGTTCTCCCGCGAGAAGTGCTGTCAGATTTGTGTGATTTTCTACGGCTGTTATTTGCTTCTTCTATCGGCCCATGTCAAAGTTTCAGCTGTGAGCTGTCACGTATTTTAGTTTGGGTCGTTTTAAACACGAATTCCTGCAAGTATGCATGATTTATTCATTTAACATCTGTAGAAAATCACACAAATCTGACAGCACTTCTCGCGGGAGAACGATCTCTTATCATAAATTTTAGGGAATTGCCTTTCAGCTCGATAATCGGTTAATAATCTAATTATAATATAGCACTGCTAATCTCTCGATATCCGTGACTTTAGCTTAGGTTTAAGCGGTCACAGTCAATCAACCAATGACCGTGAAAATAATACTGTGAATCGAATCTTAAAATCACAATACACCAGCTGTGTCCTATTTATTTAAATAAGAATTTCAACGGAAACAGCGTAAAACGCACGCACACGTAAATCTAAAATAAATAATATTTTACAGTCAGTTTTTAACGATGTCGTTTGAATTTTAAACATTTGATAAAGCGGAATCTTGAATATAAATAGTATACAGGGTGTATCAGGACGTACCAGACAGATTTTAACCAGCGATTCAAAGTAAACATATTACATTTTTATATACATTTTATCATCACTCTTAATGACCTTTCTGAGTTGGCCGGTCACCGCACCAAACATAAGTATAGAGTTGACATTTGTCCGATTTGCTGTTCTGTGTTCCCTCCCTCCTACAACATGGGTCTCTTCAGGACCACAAAAAGACCCTCCACACAGCATCCCTAAAGACGACAGGCTCTGAGGGAAATTATTTTTATTTAGAGTTAATGTAAAAAAGTGGCTTCACCGCAGGTTGATGATGCCGTCGGAAGGCGAAACAGCGGTCACGCTAAAAATTACAATAATAAATACACTACAGGACTTCAACGGGAGTTCTAGAAATTAAACTGATACATACACATTATATTCTCAGTCTCTATATTTTTATTGAAACGATGGCCAAGAACACCCCTGAAGGGTGAAAGCTAGAAACATATTTAAAGTCTGTCGGATACCTACCGATACACCATGTATAGTAGTTCTGGTAAAGAATAACTGACAGCTGCCGTCAAGAGCAAGGTTCTGACACCGTTTCGGCGAACTTTTCGCGGAATTGGCAGAAACACCAGGAAACCAGTCATTTCTAGTTCGCTGACCTAGTCTTCTAGTCGAAAGCAGGTTCTGGCGATTCCGTTTTAATGTATGCATACAATGTGTTGTGATGACGATTAAAATTAGCATACAAATGTCAACAAACGATCATGATTTGTTGACATTCAAATGCTAATAATTTTAATTCCGCTTCATGAATTCTTATTTGACACGTATTTTTACGCGCAATTGGTCGATTTTTCCGTGATATACGTCGAAACCGGAGGCAGCAGGACTATGGCTTGTATTCGACACTTATGAATAATATGTTCACGCACAATTCATCGTTTTTATTATTAGGTTAGCTTTTTTTTCCTGGAGCCTTTGACTATGAAACCCTTATTTGAATTGTTTGAAAGGGTGGTAAATGGTGGTGGCATGCAATCCATGAAGGCTGAAAAGCTACTGCGCCCACGTTAAGAAAAATCTGTCTTCTGATGTGGGAGAGTGTCTGTGGCGGTTGACCAAGAATCACTGGCGTCTGGTACTAGGGTGTCCTTAGCTAAATTTAAATTACTATCTAAATCTGATTTGGGGCCATCCATAAATTACGTCACACATTAAGGGGGGGGAGTAGAGAAGTGTGACAAGGGGTATGGGTATCAGCTCTGTGACATCACATTATTAAAATGCAAAAAAAAATTAGATGTAAAATTGCAAAATATGTGACGTCACACTAGAGGAGAGGGGCGTCTTACAAATGTAACGATGTGTGACAGGGACGGGGGGGGGGTACAAAAAATCATGAAATTCGAGGGACGTAATTTATGGATGGCCCCTTTCTAAAAACTCTTCCTGTAGCCCTTGCAACGCCGGAGACTTCAGCTAGTTGTGACCAAAAAATTTTCAGAAATGTGGATTCTTATTTCTTTTTAAAACTTTTAATTTATTTTTACAACGATCAACTGAAAATATAAATCAAAACGACTTTTTCAAGACCACCAAAACTTTTTAGTGCTAAGCAATTGCAATCAAAAAGACTGCCTTGGTCTAATTACCACCTTATGTTACGTTTCACCACTGCCCGAAGCTTGTTGAAATATTTTTTTAATTATTTATTTACCCGACGTGCGTTGCAATGGCGTGAGAAGCAAAAAATGTCCAAATTTACAATTTAAATTCCCCTGCTGTCCCCTGCCGCTACTATATGTCCTTTGCAAATCGCTTCCTCTGCCCCTCCTCTGCTCCCACCATTCCATCACACCTTCCCTGCGTGAGCTTTCCTATTCATCCCCGTCCCCCGTTCCCTTCCCGCGGCCCCTTCCCCTCCCGCACTCCCTTTTCCCGCTTACCACCATCCCGCAATCCCCTCTCTCCTTCGAGCCGAATTCGAGAGAGGAGGGCTCTCGCGGATTCCCCCTCCCCCTTCGCTTCTTGCGACTTAACTATATGAAATACAAATAATTATTAATTACTATTTTTCAAACAACTTGCGCGATAATATTTTTTTTATGCAAAAATTCCACAACGCCAGAGCTCAATTATATATGTAAACCATAGCGGGCACGCGCACAACATATCATCAATGTTTCATCGAAATCGGCTGAATGGTTTACGAACGCATACCGTACAAACAAAGAAACATTAATTTTTGTATTAAGATTAGGTTAAAATAAATAAACACATCTCCGTTAGGGTCTTCATGTGGTTGCAATGTTGCTACGAATCCCATCGACTTGCTTATTTTTATTTAGTTAGACCAATATTTATTTACCCGACAAATAAACTGTTCTAAAACATTTTAGGTGTGTATCAATTTTTTGCCGTCAGACTTTGAATATTAAATGCTCTTGAAGGTCAGCTTTAACGGCTTATTTATCACATGTTTAAAAAACGTTGAATACACTAAACAATTCTAATATTATGCGAAACGATATCGCGATTTCTTTTTAAATTTGTATTTCACATTGGTGAAAATATCGCAATAATATTATGTGGTTCTTGATAAGAATGATTGATTTTTACAGTTTTGTGTCACATGACGAATTTATTTGATTTCGCGTAACATACATACTCACATAAGCAACATCTGCAAACGTCTACGAGCTATTGCGTGGCGAATTTACAAAATTAAATATGTTATGCCCATAAGTACGCAAAAAATAATGTCACTAGCGGAATCCACTATCAGATACGGAATAACGTCGTGGGGAAACTCGCGCAAGACAAATGTAGGTTACATTCAAACAATTCAAAACTCTTTGATTAAGCTCTTTGTAAGCAAAAGTTTTTATGCACAAAGAAGAGACATAAAATTATTATATTATGAGTCAGTTAACATTTTACCTGTTTGAGGGATATTATGGTTTAAAATTGTATGCCAAAACCTATTGTCGGATTCAATAAACCTATTGTCGGGTTTTTTTCCCGCAGAATTTCTGATAAGCTGTTAACGGTTAAAATTAAGTCCCTTTTCCATAAATATGCACCTTTCAATATCAAGTACACCACAGACAACATACAGAAATCGAAAATACTCTATGTTGACTCGAATAAGTACCTCTCACGGAGTTTCAAAGAACAAACACGGTTATAAACTTTACGATTAAGTATGAGATAAACGATAAAATACAGGTTAATTCATTGGCTATACATAGCACTATAATAAGTTTTGATGTCTCCATGTTAAAATTCGAAGATATGATTTTTTTAATGTTGACGAAAAATTTAACTATGATCTTCTGGAAATCTCAAGCAATCGAGGAAAATTTAATTATTTCGGGTGGTCGTTTCAGTGGTTAAGCTATTGTGTCTGTTTAATGGCCAGGTGATCCAAAGCATCTCGTTTCCCACGTCACGGGTTCAACTCTCTGATGGATAAATCAAGTTCTCCATCGTTTCAAAGATGTATTTAAAAACCTTGTACTGATTGTATGTACGTTTAAAAAAGTAATAGATAGGAAGTTACATTATTAAAATAAAAATGAAGACGACAACGTTGTTCTCGTACTTCAAAATAATGAGGGTTGTTTTTCTCCAGCAATGATAATTTTGAAATGTAACCAAAATTGACGTTCGTGAGTGATGTTCGTTCCGGACTTTTGTTTCAAATTGGGGCAAATTCTTTGAAAGTTACACCATTAAAAGTTCCTCTGATGAATGTCAGACCCTCAAGGACGGTGTGGGCTCCAATTTATCTGGGCCGGATTACTGCTCGCATTTCCTATAAATATAATATGTCGAAATGTTAATTCTTTCTTTATTAAAATTGTTTCCGTTGTTTTAAAACTGCGAGTTGTCGACCTTTAATATATTTTTTTTATTAAGTAAATTTAAAATACTACTCTTCCATTGAATCGTTAATTTGTTGTTGGTAGAGGAGTCAGTACATTATTGCAGTAATTTATCAGTAATTAATAATATATCGCTCACGTGATTAAAAAGAAACGTGTCTGCATTTATCACAAAAAAGAGATTTCTTGACGAATTTTCAAATATTTGCAAAAAAATCAAACAACTGGACTTTTTCCCTAATCAGTAGAGAATTTTTTTTACTTTAAAAATATATTAAATTAGAAATAATTGTAAAGAAACGTAGCTAGTAGTTACGGTGAAATTAGATAAATAGTAGATGTGGTCTTTTTTGTGACCCGACAGTTGGTCCCTCGACAGTTAACCCCTCCGAAATTATAATTATTATAAAATTATATTTTTTTGTGCATTAACTATCAATTTCAAACCAAAAATCGACTTCAAAAATACCTTTAGTATCATTTTTTTAAAGTTTGCAACATAGATACATATCGCTTGCTGAGGATTGGTTTTTTGTATTATGTCCACAAAAACTCGTTTTGAAAAATAAAAGTTTTTGAGTTTCAAACAATTTTATTTTTTTTGTTATTTATTTTTGGGGTGTTACGCCGTGTTTCGCTACCTCCTTCTTTAGCCAACGTTTCGGACAGCGTTACAGTGTCCATCATCAGGGCAGATGAGCAAATGATATTGGTGAAAGTGTTTACTTATGTATGTCGAAGCGATACCGTGCTTCTGTGCTTGCAAAGGGGATGAATTATGCAGTTGCCCCCAAAAAGATACCTATAGAATCTATCGTATGTGGTGTAGAGACGGCATTACATACAATGATGAAAGTCCACAAAATGACAGAGACGCAAGCAGAGGACATACGTCAAGAGACTTGCCATATTTTGAAAAGGGCAGAAATACCCCGCCCAAACATCACAAAAGGAGAGTTTGCGGCCCTAAAAGAATTGCGCGCCAATGAGGAAATCTTGGTTCTGCCAGCCGACAAAGGCAATGCCACTGTCGTGATTAATACGGTAGACTACATCAAAAAGATGGAAGACCTCCTGTGCGATGCCGGCACCTATAAGAAAATAAAAAAACAACGCCACTAACAAGATTGACCTGAAGACAAGGGAACTAGTTAAAGCTTCCAGTATTATTAGGAAAGAGGATCGATCTGGGCTTTAAAAAACTATAATCCAACGCATCTAAACTATAAAAGTTTAGATGCGTTGGATTATAGTTTTTATCTGCGTAGGTTTATTGTTAATATACATTGTTGTAGGTACGGCGTTTCAATTTACGCTATAGAATCTTTTTCGTAATGCTATTATAATATTTTCTTCGCTGATGTGGGGGGATAAACAAGTGGATCACTTAAAAACAATGAATGACTTTAAAAGACTGAAAAAATTATCTAGGTTCTATTCATTTTTTTTTCCATTTTGGTTCCGGCCCATTTAATCAGGGTTAGGGGTTTGGGGTGGTATTTGTGAGTAAACCAAAACTGGAGCATCCGGTTATTAGCAATTAGGGTCTTGAAAGTTTTCGCAATTTATTACATGGAGATTTTTAGATAATGGAAAATGTTTTAGGTCAAACGTCAAAAGCAGGGTGGGTAATGATGTAGCCAGATTTATATCAACTTTTTCAATTAAGTCTACTCTTGTATGCCCAATTATTTTCACAGGATGCAATTAAGTTAAAACCGGTAAGTTTAATACCATCTTAACTACTTAACATAATTAGTGTACTGAAGTGTTATGTTAAGATTCATGGGCGTTTTAACATTGTGCTTTTTCGTTCAGTTTCCCCATGGGTCGTCCTTCCGTATGGATTCTGGGTGGAAATAAACGTGTTCTTTATTGTACCGATTTTCGTAGAGTTTAAGATGGCGGACATTATTTGAAATATGTCGTCTGTCATTGTTTTACGTAAATATATATCATGGAACTGTTTATTTATTTATTAATCAACGCCCTTTATCAGGGCTTTTACATGTGAATGGTATGAATACGAATGTAGATTTTGATTATGTTAAGAATGCACCCGTAAAAAAAGTTTTTTTACTATAATACATCTATTTCTAATACCTTTACTTTATAATTTTAACTTTTGGGCATCGTTCATGTTTTACATAGTACAAATAAAATATTTTTTATGTATAAATAAAACATGTAAATAATATACTTAATGATCGTGTAAAACAAACATTTTCAAATGAGTCCCGATGTAAACTGTATGAAAAAAGGCATCGTCTAAAACGCCCATAAATTTGTAGAAAATATTTTATCAAAACAAAAACACTTAGGGGGTATTTCACCATCCTACTCGCAGATTATTCATGCGGTAACGTGCATTTTAGGTTAATTATACAGGATTTATTTGTTTAAAAAGTCTGAGTTTATTATTGGGCACTTGAACCTATGAATAATGGCTATTAGGATAAGTTAGCCGAGTTTTTTTTTTTTTTTTTACAGTTAATACCGCACAAGAGTCCCAACTGCTCCCGTCTGGAGCCAGTGAGACTATGGCATCCCCAATTGGGGTATGTTGTGAGGCTGAAGGTAGTGGGGAGGGGAAGGAGATAGGGAAGAGGAAGGTGGGGAAGTACCTGGCTATTCAGATCTGGTCACTAAACACGGCTAAAGCCATTTCAAGCAACGTTTCAATTCTGAATGGTGGTCTTACACCAGGGCGATACTGATAGTATCTTCCACTCTGGAACGTGCCGCAAATATACTATATATTATTTTAAATGAATAAATTGTGAAATAACACAAATTAATCAAATAAAGTTTATTTGCCACGCCGGGATTCAATCCCGCGACCTTCGGATTGTGAGTCGAGAGTCTTGCCTCGGGACCACGGAGGCCGTTTTTACTAGTTGGGAGTATTTATTTGTTTATTTATTAATATTCGTTATGTGTATGGATAAGCTATGAGGAGGATGGTGAAATACCCCCTTAACAATTTAACCAAATAATAATTTAACAAAAAATTGTAATAAAAGTCTCACTGACTACTCATTGGAATGTTTGTAGCTATTTTTCTCTTCGTCGTGTAATCAAACAATGAACCCAATCTCTGCACAAGTGCAAATTTGCATATCGTACTTAAAAAACAGAGATTAGGAAAAATTCTGTGAATGTTTTATCTTGAAATTAAATGTTTTTTTGTTGTTGTGCATCGACCCCATTCCGAACAGCTTAAAATCGTAACAAATAACAAATGTAGCACAGATATCATTCATTCTTGACCAATTTTATTTAAAGAAAATTTCTGGCAATAACAGTCCACCGTAAATGATAAAATGATCAATGGGTTTTATATTTTATCGGAGTGAAAACTTCTTTAGCGCCATTGTGATTTGAAACACGATGAAACAAAAAATAGCGACACTAAAAATAGACAAACACATCTATAGTATTTAGCCTGCGAGAGGATGAGATAGTATAATCGGTCTCCTCTTAGTGCGACGCTTCGTAGCATATCGGTCTCCTTTCTGTGCGGTGCTTCGTAGCCTCGCCACTCTTGTCTATTTTAATTTTCTGAAAGTTTCACCTCTACCGCGTGTGAATTGCTTACTCTGAAAAAAAAAATTAATTTAATAATTATATTTGTTGCTTTTACAATAATCGAAAATTCACATTGTGGCGTCAGTTTTTTAAATGTATTTATCTCAATTATGTAATTACATATACTTTCTTAATGTGCTAAGTTATGAATTGGATGTGAACTTTGAACGAACAAAATGTACAGAAGGTCAATTTTTTGGCTGAGTAACTGAAGTGAGATTTTTTTTCCACATTTCCCACTCACCAGAAGTAAAGATAGTCTCACAGGCGCCAGTATTTTTTATCGTTGTATCCACGCGGCTCGTTCGCTAGAAAATAATTTATCTTTTAATTTTGCAACGGGATACCTAGGTGCAATATTTTATTTTATTTGTGTATTTATTTTGAAAAAAACAGGTTATTTAAAAAAACTTCGTTTGTTGCCAAATATTCTATTTTATTTCTTTTCTACCCTCGATTACACGATTATGTCCGAAACCCCACTAAGTAATTCAAAATTATCTGATTTTGTTTTGAAAATTAGATCGCTTATGAATATTTTAGATGCTTAATTAAATACCTCGAGTAGAACACATATTTGCCTTTCAAATAATCGAGTATTTTTTGTTATTAGTTTTTTTGAAAGCCCAGAAAAATTATTATTATATTTATGCCTGAGCTTCGCAAAATTAAATAAAACAACGCTTTTTTATTGTACAAAAGGCGGCTGGTATTAAATGGGAATTTAGACCTTATCGCCATCTACACAAGGAGTGTTGTTATTATAAAAGTCAAGCGCCCTGGCTATATTTTAATTTCCTTTCATATTTGTATCAATACGTTTATTTGAAAGCGTTTCTCCGCTAGAAACACGCGGCATTAATGTAATCAAAACTATGTCGCTGAAATGTTGCCAGATATTTCAGAGGATTATAGCGTAGCATAGATCACCCACTTGGCTCATCACCGAGAATGATGATGGCTTCAATTTCTGATTGAGTTGCCAAATTGTTACATTATCAAATGCATTATTATTTATTTGACATTTTCCCGAGTGATCGCCAACGTTGGGGGGGACCTGATAGGGTAGAAGAAGATAATTATTTTAAACCTGATATTGACAGTGGAATCGACAGTGATAACGACAGTGGAATTTTGAAATGCTGTAAAGGACAATAAACATGTATAAAAATCAGTTAAATATGTCATTTTTCTCCGTTTTTTTTCTCGTTCGATCTGCGTGGACGAAATATTTCTAGGAAAATAAGTGTGTCTTTTACGAGGTGCACTTTATGAGGATTTTTTCTGAAAAATTAAAAGACCGCGGAAGATCGTAAACGGGTCATGTGAAAGAGGACTGAGTGGCGAATCTTGGGCTCGGTAGTAAGGGTTCAAACAGAAGCAGAAGATGGTTTGAATGGTAGATATATTAATACGAATGTTAGAGAGAGCACCCTGATGATAAAAATATATATATAAATATAGTTAAGCGAAAACTGTGAAAATATTTAATAAAACATTGCTCTTTTAATTTTTTTATTTCTTTTATATATTTAATAATATTATTATTCAATTTATAAAAACAGTTTATTTATAAACAAGTTCTGCTAGGTAATTATTTTTACACGTTAACGTTTTAACGTTTTAACGTGTAAAAATAATTACCTAGCAGAACTTGTTTATAAATAAACTGTTTTTATAAATTGAATAATAATATTATTAAATATATAAAAGAAATAAAAAAATTAAAATGGAGTTCTACAAATTAAACTTGATAACAATAAAACAATAAAAAAATAAAAAACATTGCTCGTTTAACGTAGAGCGAAAATCTCTTCAAATATCTTTCAATTTTTTCTAGCAAGGGAATTTCATGTAATCGCCGTTTTGGTTCGGCTATTGAACAGATATTATCTTCCTAAATAACTTTTTTTTTAAGAACTTAAAAACTTAAAGGGCCTTACTAAAAAAAAACTCGTTATTCTATTGACCGTGGATTTGAATACATTACTAATTTAAAAAATGACAAATTATTTACGGAAAGTGTATATGTTACTGTTTAAGCCCAATACTACAATAAATCTTAAGATTTTCCAATAAATTCCAAGATTTACCAACTCTTAATGGCAATAGTCCGGACTGTTCTGTGATCATTCATGTTGGTAAAACCAACTTACGGGCTTTTCCAGTAACATATACATTGCTTACACAGCCAGAGGGGGTGGTTTATCTGTTGTATACCCTTGTTTTATTAATAATTTCTGGACGAATTTTGGAATTTTTCCGATTTAATTTTATCTAGTTTGTATAAAGGTGTGTATTTTTACGACATCTTCAAAAATAAGGCATTTAAAATACGTCGGAAAAATTCCAAAATTCTTTCAGAAATTATTCATAAAACAACCCCCTCTGGCTTTGTAAGCAATGTACATATCTTTCCATGGACAATTTTTTGTCATTTTTTAAATTAGTAATGTTTTCATATCCAAGGCCGTTTATCAACTGAAAATTTTCACGAGGTTTTTTATTTTTAGTAAGGCTGTTTAACTTAAGAGCCCGAGAGGGATTTTTAAAATTTTTTCAATAATTTGCGTGTTTTCAAAGTCACCTGTGCACGTAACAGCACATTAAAAAAAATATTTGTCATCATTTTTTATTAGATGCATGTATGATGTATTCCACCTGTTTAATTAAAATATTAACTAAAAAAGTAATTTGTACTTTAAAACTGTTTATAAAATAGCAGTTTTCGATAAATCGTCAATCGACCCCCTGATTTTTTTCCATTTGTAATCGTATACAATATTAAAAAGATATATAAAAAATATTTTTTAATAGAAAATATCTGTACTTATACCACCTGTTTTGCATATTTTTATAATGAAGCTTAATTATGGCGTATTTAAATTTTTTACACTACGTAAATCAGCGTACTTTAAAATCATTTTTTTGTACTAAAAAACAAGTTTTTCTGTAAAATAAAAATATTTCCCAGTAAAACAGTACTTTAACTATAAAATGTATACACTAATATCAACAAATTTATTGATTTATTTGATTATATTCAATTTTCTTGTGCAACCAAAATACATTTAAACTATGGTTTCTTAGATCTTCTGGTCATTACGCGGAAGTCTGTCCGCTCGGACGGTCGTCCGTGACGCTCTGTTCCGTGAAGATGTATTGAAAAACATGAGAGTATTAGTTATTAAGATATAATACATATAGACTAACTAAATCAAATCAAAACGTATAATCTTTTCGTGTAATTTGAAGAAAACATGTCAAAAAAGACTTCGAAAACGTGCGTAGAAAGGGGACGAACGATCATGTGCTTAAACTTTTTCACATATAACCCGTTTATCATCTAAAAAAAAATATTTCAAAAGGGAATGGATAACGAAAGTTGCGAGGGCACGAAACGGTCCTTACACATTGTACCTTCTGATATGTTGGCTATTTATGCGCGCTTTCTTTAAACAGGGTCCCTTAAAATATTCTCAAACAGAACACGTAAAAAGGGACAAGATATCCAAGACGCGGGCGTTGAAATGATTGTACCTTCTCACATATTGTCTTCAAACGTGTAGCTTCGCACAGGGTACCTTGATTTTAATATTGTCATCGCTCAAAACAACAAAGCAAGTTTTAATTGTATTGTGGTCTCTTTCCCTAGCGCGTCGCTATGGGCTTGTGAGAGCGAGACGTCAGTATATACCTCATATATTATTGAAACCATAAAATATATCGGGTAGATATCATATTTCGTTCTACAAAAGTTTAAGGGCTATGCAAATGAATGATTAATTATTATAATCATTTAAGTATTTAATCTAGCTATTATCGTGGCGATTCAAAGAAAAAAATATTAACTTATTCTATAATCACCAATTCACTTTGCTTAATAAGTTTTTTGTATTTTTTTTTCACGATAAAAATTTAAATATGGGAAACTCCATGTTACCAAGTTCGATACCTATATGTGTTTGGTGTTTGGACCTCAAATAAGATTCCATTGAAGGTTGAAACTATAAGAAGAGACGATTATTTCTTTAACTTTAAAATGTTAAAACGCCTTCAAAATTTCTACTTTGATTGCTACTTGCCAGAAATAATTGACCAGAGGTATGAGAGAGGCATGGAAATAAGAAATCCTCCTTATATAGAGGAAGCAATTCTTTCCAAAAAAATTACCCTTAATAAAATCGCATGAACAACGGCGTCTGTGACATTATTGGTTTTCTGATTCTATTTTTCTTATGCTTGTACTACCAAAACGTTTTTATTGTATAGATTTTTATTTTGTTTAGATGTGAATTTCTTGTGTGGTAAGCGCCAAACTTAATGCCTACCTGACGTTGATACAGAAAACGTCGCAATAAGCGGGTTTAAGGAACGAAACCCGGCAAGCCTCCCTGCCCACGTCTTTCTCTGTCGCACGTACTCGTATGTTTTTTCTTTCTCTTTTGCTGTCACTGTATCTGCGCAATAATAGATCGTATCAATTTCAGGTCGACATTTAAGTTTGGCGCGTACTGTACCTAAACTATGTACCATTTTGTAACACTGTGCAAAACAAGTGCATTATCTACCTAATACCGGCAATTTACATTCGGTCTATTACCCTGTATTATGTTCCTAATGAGAAAAAAACTATTTTTTCATTGGTACAACTATATAATTTATTGTAAAATTTTAATTTTTGTTAAATACCGCTAGGACATTAATAGAACTAAATTAATAAATAATTTCCAACCAGGGATACACATTATTCTCCTTTTTTTTGTTGAATAATTCTTACCTATCAAATTTTGGAAGAATTTTTAATATTATGTTTTTATTCATATGCCTAAAAAGTGATATAATAAATCATTAGTATATTGCGAACATAGGAAGATACCGTTATTTCGTAGGAAATGTTAAAAATTATACATAACAAAAAACATACTAAAATCATGGTTATGTATTGAAGCTTGTGTTTTTTTTAAAGTTATAAAACTATTTTATTCTATTCTGCAAAAAACATAAACTTTTAAATAAATAAATGTATTTTTCAAATGTGTTTTATATTTCCATGTTTTGACAGCCCTCAAAATTGGCATAGGCACCAGTCCTAGACAGTGCCAGACGCTCGTAACTGCAGGTGTTCAGGGATAAAAGTTGATAGAAAAATTCCCAATATTTATGGAAAAATACTTTACATGGGAATATTATTAACATAAAAAATATATCAATACCCCTCTTATTTTAACTTCATATTGAGAAGAAGTAGATTTTATAAAACTTTTTGACATTTATATTTTTAACGTTTAAAAACAACATTAAATGTTGTGTTATTTATTAACCAGTAAACAACTCCCTATTTAATTCTAAAATCATACTATTTGAATCTTGGATATCCGTTAGTCTTAGATTATTATTAGATATATTACAATTATTTTTTCAACTAAATAGGGAATCTCATGGGAGATTTCCCCACGTTCTAGGGAAAAATCGAAATTCAGCAATCCTCGAATATGGCCAACATGTAATATGCCGTTTTTAGTCTGTGTTCGGGAATGATCGCTGAATCTTCGGGTTTTTACGAGCGGATACTGGGATCTAACTTATTTGAAGTAAAAAGTACATTAGCTTTTGGTGGAATTGATTTAAAAATTCGATGAGGGCGACACAAGCGACACAAAGTTTAACTATTTTGGCAAATTTTGATAAAATCGATTGTCCTCCTAGACTCTTAAGTTTAAAAAAAATATACGTTATTTTGGAAGATAATATCTGTACATTTGCCGAGCCGAAACGGTGATTATATGAAATTCCCTTACTAGAAAAAATCGCCAAGTTATTAAAAACACATTTTGTTCTGATATTAAACATTTTAAAGGTATCAAAAATCCACAGTGTTTCCTTAAATGCTACTTTAGACATTTGTAGAAAGATTTTGGTCAATTGTTAGACGAGGAATGTTTTTTAACATTAGCGTGCTACCTCTAACATTCATATTAACATTTCTCCCTTTTAAACCATCTTCTGCTTCTTTTTGAACGCTTACTACCGCGCCTTCAGTACAACCGTAATCGCCCCTCAGTCCTCTTTCACACAACCCATTTACCTCTTCCTCGGTCTGACTCTGGTTTGCTTCCACTGGGGCACAATTTTGACCTACGCAGTCATATTTTTCTTATCTAGGTACCAAATGCAAGCGCATAAAAGCTGATATCCAAAATTAATGTTATGTAAAAAACTGATGACTACACCAGTAGAACAGCTCGAATTTCATGTAATGAGTCGTGACGCTCACGATTAATGGTCTTTATGGTCCCCCCGTTTCCGTATTTGCCGGAGTGGAATTAACTACGCTGATCTGCTGTCAGCTCTGCGCTGGAGCCGTCATAATCCCGCATCACCCCTGGATGAATTATACACTCGTGCGTCACCGTGGCGGGCATTCATGCAGAAAGGAGCACATATCAGGGGGGAATATGACGCGTACGGAACTAGTGGTTGGGGACGTCCCGTAATGACGTGTCACTATCAAGCGAATCTAATATTTTAATCATGGCAAGATTCAGAACAGAAGAGTATGAATGTGTCGTAGACATCCAAATTGCTAGACCAGCCCATCAGGAAAAGGGAAGAAACCAAGTTGCGCGGATCTGATAGTACATAGGCAAGTCGCTTTGTAATACCTCCCTATAATACTCGAAATTAAAATGTGCTACCGAATTACAAGCCTTTTTTTCAATGGCGCGCAAATTGCTGGCTGCGTAAAAAACTAGTCTACAATTCCAAATTAGGTAAACTTGTTCTTGTTTGATTTTTTTTACACTATTTGGTTAGACCCTTAAATGTTTTATAATTTACCCACCGTTCTCATTTTAGCGTCACTACGCTAGAAGGTTCGGTTAAAAACTTATATTCAAGTCCCGTACAGAAAAGTTCCACAATGAACTGCGCTGCACTAGGTACTTTAGCGAACTCTAATTTTCTGCGCATGGTATGGCTACATCAATGTGCGCTCTTCGGCGGTTAACGGTTTTTGTGCGTTTTACTAATTTCGTGGTTTATTCAAAGTATTCTCAAATACTTCAGGTGCCAAAAAATATGGTCACGTGGTTTGTATCCAGCTCGTCGAAATGATCCTCAGTTTTTTTGTGTTAGGGCAAATAAATCAATTTGGATTTCTATGGAATCAATAAAGGAATATGTGACAAGACAGAGTTGGGTCCAAGGAGAAGATAATAATTTTTTTCCAAATTCGTTACGTTTTATTTATTTATCAACTAGCTTTTCCCCGCGGCTTCGCTCGCATGGTATTACGGGAAATTACTGTAGCGCTTGCACTTATCAATTATCCCCCCAACCCCCACCCCCTCCCGCATTCCATACGTTCATTCCCTTACATTCAGTTTTCAAACATCTCGCCTGCCACCTAAATTTCATAAAGCTATAGCTCAAAGAAAAAAAGAATTATCCAATTTTGTTAATTCGTTCGGAATTTATGCGCTTACAAACATTTCGGATGTTTACTTTTAATTAAATATTTGGAAGTTTGTTAATATAATTAAAAAATTACACTATTTATTATTCAGTCTTTACAATCGTTACGAATTATATTTTTAATGTAGGAACTCTTATCTGACATTTATTGCAAAACAGAAGCTTGTCCAAAAAAAAAACGAATTCTGATATTTGAATTTTCTGCAGTAGTATCTGACCAGTAGACTGAGTATCTACCAGCATAGAGCCCAAAAATATATCAACATTGTTTCCATAGAAAAGATTTTTTTCTGACGTTAGCAAAAACTCGCTTTTGTTAGCGACAGAAAACGTATAACAAATATAATATATTAATATTTATAATTTCATAACGCCAGAGCTTACCATCATATACAACCTGTAGTCTGCGCATATAATTTAGGTTTATATTGGTGAAAGAATTATTAAAGTCTTTATATTGTGTTATGCGTGAAAAGGTCATAAACGAACTCGAGCAGTTTCGCATTTATAATATTAGTATGGATTATGGTTTATTTTTCTTTGATCAAAGTATTTCGTTGACCATAATTTTACAAAAACTTTTAATATTTTACACAATCTGGTCCGACGATGCTAAGTGATTTAAAATTGAAAATATTTAATGATTTTTTTAAACATTTTATTACGCTATTCAATAAATTTGTCAACATCTTCTCACAACGAATGATCGTCATTATTCATTATCTAGTTAAATATTCTTGACACGATTCTCATACATTCTTCCGTATTGGATGGACTTCGGTGTTTTTGACGTCCTCCTTTAACCTAGTCCTTACGCGTCACATCAAATCTAATTTATTTACGTATGTATTCCATGATATCAATATGTCTCTCGCATCAAAGCGAGCCATATAAATACTGTTTTTATTAAAATATTCACATCGCAATTTGATTTTTTAAATTACGAATTCGTGGCGTGATGAAGGATGCTTGTGCGTATTAATTTTGTATTTATATATTCAAAATATTTAATTATCAGAAAAGATTGTTTCATCGGTTGACAGATCGAAGCCAAGGCTCAAGGCGGTAGTCGGTGCCGGGACTTGTCAATGGCAGTCATTGTCATCGTAGGTAGTTTAAATTTCATTAATGTTTCGCCGTGTTCTTAGTTTGTTCATTGAGGTTTCACCGTGTTTTTAGTTTGAAGTTCAATGATGTTCACCGTGTTCTTGCTTTGATGTTCGTTAAGGTTTCACCGTGTTCGTGTTCTTAATTTAATGGTCATTGTCTTTCGCCGTGTTCTTAGTTTGAAGTTTGTTTCACCGTGTTCATTGTTCTGTTCAGAAGTTTTTCGAAGTTTGTTTCACCGTGTTCTTAGTTTACAGTTCATTAAGATTTCACAGTTTTCTTAGTTTAACGTTTTTCGCCGTGTTCTTAGTTTAAAGTTTATTAATGTTTCACCGTGTTGTTAGTTTAAAGTTCATTAATGTTTCTCTGTGTTCTTAGTTTAAATTTCGCCAATGTTTCACTTTGTTCGTAATTAAAGTTTCCTTATTGCTTCACTGTATTCTTAGTTTAAAATTCAATAATGTTTCACTTCATTCGAACCGGAAAAACAATGCTTTCACTAGTTCAACGTTATTGAATACAATTTATACATTAGCTCAGCATTTTTATCTTTCGCTATCCTTTTTATTTCCGCTTGTTGATTGCACGTGTTAAACTTCATTCTCTGTGTTGTGTAACGTCTCTTTTTCTGTGTTGTTTAGTTGTTATTTTTAAGTTCAGTTTTATTTGTGTTTTTAGTTTGGCATTGTTTGTATACTGTCCCTTTTAGTGGGTTGCGGTTTTTCCATATTGTTTGTACGTGGTTACTTTCAGTTCTGTGTTGTGAAAGTCGATGTGTTTTGTTACACGTTGCAAGTCGTTGATACGTGATGCTTTGAAAATCAATGCTGTGTGTTCCTTTTATCTTTGGTTATTGGTGAATGGTGAACTGTGAACATGAACATGCATTTCTTCTCATCTACAGTGAAACAGCGAAGGTTAGTATCAAAATTTAGTACTTAATAAATTATTTAGTTTTCACACTTAAAATTTTAATAATGAATTTTGTATGCGTTTAGATTTAAATTAATTTGAACTAAATTTCTTGTCATTAGTAATAAAAAGATAATTCTCATCACAAAGATTGCTTTGTTGAAAATAGCAGCCTTTGACTACCATGGTTGTATACAAAATAATCGATGTTCATAAAATTACAACGTAATGCATCTCCTGACGAAGTGACTTTAGATTTTTCACTCTCCTATATATGTATATATTGATCGTCTGATCGATTAGTCAGATATCTCTGAAAAATACAAATTTGAGTTAAGTATGCAGTTGTATGTAAAAGGGTACTGTCTATCTGGTACGATACCCAGTATGATCATAAACACCACCAAATCAATTATAATGTAGAAAAACTTTTGTTTTCTGGGTACTGGGTTTTATACGTAAAAGTGTATCCTCCATCTGGCACAATACCCAGATTAACCATTAATACCATAATCAAGGATATTGAAACTCAAAAGAGATATGCTATGATGTCCGCGCGACTGTCGGCGGACTACTACCACCTAATCGGAGTAGTTTGCATACAAAAATAATTTGTTCATTTCGTAGATTTTTTTAAGGTGTACATTAGTATTGGTTAACAATATAGTTTGAACACAGAAAGAATTCGTTCGTTTAGTTAAGTTAGTTGAGTTTATTCGTTAGTTGGTAAACAATATCGGCGACACCAGGAAGCGCAGTCCCACCCAGTAAAAACCATGGATAGCACATCTTATATTTCAATATCTTTGGTCATAATGTACCGGACATTATGCTTCCGGTGTTGTTTTATAGCATATTTAATTTATAAAAACAGAACTTGTAATTAATATTTGAACTATGGTGAGCATTCAAATATTGCTTACCTCGTTACCTCAAAACTTAGCATTTGGAGATTTCTGACTAATGAATTCGACGATCGATGAATATAAAACGAAAAACATTAACGAACAAGCGAAAGTGACTATTTTACGGTGCCATATTAAAGTTTTAACAATTAAACTAAAATGAATTCTCATACGAATACATTAAGGTTTTTTTTATTGGCGTGATAACGTCTTATAAATCGATGAACGCCGGCCGCATTCACGAAAAAGCATGACTCATTGTCACGATGTCACGTTCCGCCTGAACCGGGCGTACAAGCGAGGGCGCGGAACAAGCGTTCGGCCTAAACGTTCAGCGAGGGCGCGAAACAGGCGATAAGGCCGAACAAGCGTTCGGCCTAAGCGTTCCGCTTAGGCGTTCGGCTCGTGGCGTTATCGCGTAAAATTATCGTCCGTAAACCGACTTTACAGATAACCAAATTTTTTTGTATCTTATTGGTTGCTTGCCATAAATGCAGCATAAACACAATATTTTTAAGGTTTTAATATTCTCCTGATGAAGGAAGGGCACTTCTGAAACCGGTAGAACAATGTGTTAACATAAATTGGTTTAAAGAAATATATGTGTTTAAATTGTTTTTCTAAATAAATAAATAAATTGTAGTTTTTCTTTTTTTATCAGGATAACATTTTTAAAACAATGGTTTTTGCTCTGTCTATGTATTGTCTATCTCACTGGGAAGAGTTCCTTTGTGGAGGCACTATTAAAACAATTCTTTCAGACATGGAAGTTATAATTTTATTCAAACTTATTTCTGTGTTCTTGAAACAAGACAACGGGAGAAAGCTTACTAAATATATTAATTCAATTATTTCTTCCCCTTTATTTTCATTTTCTTTTCTAAATTCATCAGGCGTTCTCATATTGTCAAATAAATAAGGGTGTTGGAATTTGTGAACATTCCTCATCAAAAAAGCCATCGCAAAATTCACCGCCGGGAAATAGAATTATTTTGTCAGCTCCATTGATATGAAGTACCAAAGATTCGAGATCAACCCTAGGAAAATAGAAAAAACCTAAACTGAGCATATTTGCAAATGAAAAGTTGAAATTTTTTCTTAATTTTCTTATTCATTATTGGTGTAACTTTAAGTGACCAGCTCAGGTACGGGGGGCTCCATCGAAGCCAGAGTTGAGTTGGCCTCTCAGAAACTGGGCGTACAGTACAGGGCCCGCAGATAATATAATAGTACACAACTGTTAACCCTGTACAAATCGCAAGTGCGCCCCACGGTTGAATTTGGCAGCCACCTCTGGTCTGGAGCCCCAAAATACCTAAAATAAAAACCTCGATTCTGTGCAGAAACGGGCGGTCCGTGTGATAGATTCTCCTTAAGTAACAAACGGATTGCAATCTTTAGAACACAGGCGTCAGGTGGGAATGCTGCCCATGTTCTACCGGTATTACAATGGAAGAAGCTTCGTGGAACTAGCGTCATCGATCCCCTCGGCACCGGTGCACAGCCGGGAAACACGCCAACATTTGTACACGGTTGACATTAGTCAAATGAGAACGGGTCGTTTCTACAACTCGTTCTTGTGTTCAACAGCTCGGCTTTGGAACGATTTGCCGGCCTCTGTGTTTCCTCCCTCCTAGAACATGGGTCTCTTCAAGACCCATGTTCACTTCTTCATCTTCTCAAAGCAGCATCTTCAAATATGATATAGGCCCTGAGGGAAATTGTTTTCCTCAGGGCCTCCTGTGTGGAGTTAATGTAAAAAAAAACAGATTCAATGCGTAGTTGCGCTGAAAGTAGAGACATTCCGTTTAATATTAGGGTTTCTCTTTATATAGTATAGAGAAAGTATTAATTTTCTTTCACATTCTTATAAAAGGATCTATAGAAAATTAGTCAAGGGGAAATCGGTTTGACGTTCTCATTTCCCATTTGGGATCACTAAGGATAATCTTGAAGTAGATAACTTAGCTTAACTAAAATTGCCAAAGATACAATAATATTTGTTCCCGTAATGTAGAATTATAACCATTATTTTTTTTTTAAATACAATTGAGTATCGCCAAACTATTCCCAACTGTCCAAAGTTAGTGACTATTGCGTCACCAAAACGTGTGTGAGGTGTGTTGTGAGGAAGTGGGAAAGGGAAGATCGGGAAGTACCTGTCTATTCAGATCTGATGATGATTCCGGTTCTACTTAAGGGCATTGAAATATTGTTTTCTTAATCTTAAAATTAACCACCATTGTTTGAGAGAATTGGATGAACAGTTAATGAAAAAGTTTTAAGGTTAAGGACAATTCCTTAACCTTAAATAGAACCGGAATCGCCCCTGGTTAACGAAAAAGACGTTAATTTTAAAGTCAAAGACAATTAGTCATACTTAAAAAGAACCCGAATCGCCCCCGGTGAACGAAAAAGCCGTTAATTTTAAGGTCAAGGAAAATTTCTTATCCTTGAATAGATCGCCCCTCTTTTTTTACATGAGCTCCGCACAGGAGGCCTGAGGAAAATATTTTCCCTCAGGACCTATGTCATCTTTGGGGATGCTGTGTGGAGGTGTTTTTTAAGGATAGGAAGGGGAGGAGAGTTCTGGGAAGGAAAAGGGTTTAAGGGGTGGGTAGGAATCTGGGGTTCAGTGTGTCCTGGTCAACCGATCCAAGACCTAGACAAACCTCACCCCACGAACCCGGACACCCCTGCTAAATCACCAAAAACGTAGCGAACCACTTGGGGTGACCTATGGCAGAGGTGTTGGTTATCCAATAAAGGTTCCCGGGGAAGCGGTACCCATTCCCGCCTCCCAAATTGTAAAATCTCTCACTCCCTCTGCTCACCAACGCAGATAAAGCCATTTCAAACAACGTTTCGATTCTGATTTGTGTTCTTTCACCAGGGATACTGAGAGTATAGGCTACTCTTTCTTTTCATTATTCTGCTGATATTGTGTCGTATTTAACATTGTAAATAACCTTGCGAATTCTATTCCAATGGTATTCTCCATTATCTCGGTGGACTTTCTTCATTATGTATTATTTTCGCGTCCTGTTGTGAGAACTATGGCGAGCCTTTTTCTCCGAGGCATCATTAGGGTTTTTTGTTTTATTTTTTTAATCAACGGTCTGGGGAAGCTGTCGGGCGCTTTTTTACGAGCTGATTAAAGCTGCTACAAGTTTGTTGAGCTTTTAATTATGTTACCTCTCGAGCGAAGATCGGGCTGTTGATAGTTAAAAGTTGGTTACTTTTTTATCTTCGGTTTGTCTTCCCTCTTTCTTTATTGTTCGATACAAACAAATTGAAAGTTTAAAGGGAGCTTACAAGTTTAATACACGTTGTCTAGAAATTATAAAACAAAGTGGAAAGTTAAGCTTTAGCATTAAATTTCTATTCAAGAAGTCCTTGTATTATTATTGCTGAAATAAAGCGCAATCGGAGGGAAAAGACACTGGCACGTGAAGCAAATTCGTGTCAAGAGTCAGTGTAACAGGAATGACAAGAAAAATTGATAGAAGTGTGTCTTGAGGGTTTCCGTATGCCCAAATTATGGTAAATTTTCCCTTACTTTGGCACAGATCCATCAGATTATGGGGATATTCGTTCGCAATGCTAAATCACATTAGCAAAACTTTGTCCTTACAGGTTTATCAAACAATATTCAACCATATAATTCACATTTATGTAAGAGAAGGTAGAAAGCGAATACTGGAGCAGTTCGCAAGCGGTTGAGTCCGACGGCAGTCGAAACAGAACGATTCGCGTTTTAGCTCGGCTTCACATCGCTGATGAACGAGTCGCCAATATCTTTCGAGAAAGCGCTGCATTGTCCGCTTACCACATCAGCCCCTCCTAGATCACACTATTAGGGATTAGCTGTTCAGTTGAAGATTATGTAACTAATTAAGCACCACACCATTCACCTGGAACTCTGTCATTCCACACTTACTTCATTCACATTTATTCATCGTCTCTTCCATTATTCTGACTCTTGACATGGCCCGACTCAATAAGAGTTTATGGATGCGAATAAAGCAAGGAGTGTGTGACAAGACACAGAGTTGGGTGGCATCCCATTCTCTCTACTTACCAATGTGTATCGCACTCCAAAAGGTTGAATTATAAAAAAAAAAATTCTCGGAGACAAATTGAATAAAGTATTTATACCTGAATTAATAGAATTAACCCGGCATGCCGCTTAAAGTCCCGAAAACCCTTCTGGACGGAAGGAGAAAGACTCCTCCATTCACCTCTCACCTCAGATGATAGGTGGAAGCTTGAGTGGCAATCGGCCAAGGTGAAAAATGCCCATCTCTTACAAGACCCCACTGAGAGACAGCCTGGGTTCTCATTGCCTCGCAAACTCTGGTCCGCCATCAATAGGATAAGGTGCTCCCATAGCCGTTGTGCCCATATGATGTATAAATGGGGCCTTAAAGAGTCGGAGATGTGTGAATGCGGTGAGGTGCAGAACACCGAACATGTGGTCAACGAATGCCCGCTCCATTCATTCCCCGACCGGATTGATGAGGTCCACAGGGCAACGCCTGAGGCCCTAGACTGGCTCGTAGACCTAGATGTCCCCCTCTGACCCCTCCCCCCACCATACGAAAGAAGAAGAACCTGTTAATATTAAATTATCTTTTTTAGAAACACCACTTCACTAGATACAAAATCTTAACGCTTCGAGAAAAAGTTTTCTACATCAGGATCAGTTGTATACTAAAGTTAAAAACAGATTAAAATTATGATAGGAGTTGGAGGGCGGGAGGAAGGCAAACCCCAATCCTATCTAAAGCATAGCCAGTAGAATCTGTTGAAACGATATGAAAATCAATCCTCCTATCGAGTTCAGGGAAGCATTTTCCGTGTTCACGCCTCGTGCGAATATCGCCCACGCGAGTTACCATACCTCTTGCCGCCCACCGCCACCCACTATCACCCACTGTTCCCCTTTCCATCCAGTCCGGGGCATTGGTAGTTTTCCAATGGTTATTATTGTACATATTTTTATAAATATATCTTTAAAAATGTAGAGTTTTATATATTAAGATTCTCGCCATCATTGCGTCCTACGGCTGAAGCTTTTCTCCCCTGACGCCTTTTTAATGTAATATCGACCCCTCCGAAGACTCATTCTTACGTTAACTTTCGCATCTTCTTGGATTTTAATTGAGAAGCATTTTTCTATTTTTCAGGTTTGTTTAAAAGTATACGAATCTATATCGTATACTTTTAAACAAACCTGAATAACGTCTTATACATCGATGAACTCTAGCTGCATACACGAAAAAGCATGACTCATTGTCACGTTCCGCCTGAGCCGAGCGTACAAGCGAGAACGCGGAACAAGCGTTCGGCCTAAGCGTTCGGCTTATGACGCATCTATCTCTCTTCCACTCCATCGTTATTATATGACGTTATCACGTAAAATTATCGTCCGTAAACCGACTTGAATACTGCGGTTAAACAATTGCATCTTTATTTAGCATGAAGATAGGTACTACTACTACTACAAGGAAACCAGCGCAACAATAATAATTTCCTGATTACTCGCCACGTTCGAGCGTTCGTGCAAGGCTCCCCCCATGATGGGATGGCGCGGCCATTACCGTTAGGTACCCGCATTACACGTATTTGTTTTATACAGTGTGATTCTATCTGGAATCTGATCTGAAGGGCGAAGTCCTATGGCTTCGGATGCCTTCCATCAAGGAAGGCTGCTCATTAAGACCCCGCATTTCGATTTTCTACCGATTTATAACTTATTTCTCTGGAACACTTTTAAGTTTTTAAGCTCTTAAAAAATATGCTATTTTATAAAATTCCCTCGATAGAAAAAATATCAAATATGCTCCGAAAATTGTAAAAACACATCTGGTTCTGTTATTTAACATGTCGATCCATAATCGGCAGAACAGCGTAACCGCCAAATAGTAAATTGTTCAGAAGGTTTTTTTTAAATAACTTTCTTAAATGATTCCAAAAAGGAATTTCGTTAATTAGGATTATTAATCTTTGGTTGCTACCTATATAAAGCTGATAATACAAATATCTAAATGTCTTCAGTTGTTGAGATAGTGGCGGTAACGCTGTTTTGCCTATTACCCTGACAGATTTTTTTCCCTAGGAAATGTCGCATACGCTGTTTGGACTAAATAATTATTTTTGAAATATTTGTCACGCAATTATTACACGCATAGGTAAGTAAATAACTAAATAAAATGGTTCCATGACAGTTGATCCTACAATTTGCTTAAATACAATGATTTGCAAGTAAGTATGCAAAGAGGATATACGGCCCTATAACCAAAGTCGATAAACTTGTATCTGCAGGCATCTTGATTGAAAATCCGCTGCAAAAATATTTTTACTAACAATAATTTTGACTCTCCGAAGGCGAATGCAGTAATAACAAAATACGACATACTTGTACGTGTAGTCGACTTAGCAAATAACCGCTATACAACAGTTTTAATCTGAATACAACAATAGAGGCCCAACTTCTTCCAACCATCTGGAGCCAGTGAGACTATGGCCTCCCAAATTTTGGTATGTTATGAGGCTGAAGGTAGTGAGGAGGGAAAGGATATGTGGAAAATGTACTTGGCTATTCAGATCTAGTTACCAAACACGGCTAAAGTAATTTTAAGTAAGTCCTTACACACCACACACCAGCGCAGAAATACAAAAAAATCATATAATATAACTTTTTTATCCGAATACAACCCAAGAGTCAGTGAGACCATGGCATGCCCAATTTTATGTATTTTATGATGCTGAAGAAAGTGGAGACGGGAAAGAGATGTGGAAAATGTATCTGGGTATTCAGATCTAGTCACCAAATACGGTGATAGATTTGAATAGCCGGGTACATTTTCCACATCTCCTTCCCTCCTCACTACCTTCAGCCTGACAGCATACTAAAATTAGGGATGCCGTAGTCTCACTGGCTCCAGACGATTGGGATAAGTTGGGCCTCTTGTGTTGTATTCGGATAAAAAAGTAATATTATATATTTTTTTGTAATTTTGCGCTGGTGTATGGTGGATACCTAATTGGACTTGTATTTCACAAAATCATACTTTATTAATCGAGAGATCGGTTCAAGAGACTGGTTGAGGGAGGCCTTTTGACCTCTCCAGCCGGACTCTCTCGGCCTTGCAGTCGGAGGGACGGATTCGTATGTCCGTCCCTCCTGGACTTACCGACCCCAAATTTTTACCGACCCCTCACACCTTTTACTTTCCATAACTTCTTCTCCTCCCTTTACTTAGAAAGACCCTCCACAAAGACCCAGCCACATCCCCTAAGATGACGTAGACCCTAATGAAAATTATTTTCTTCAGGGACTCCTTATTTGGTATAAAAAAACGCTCTAAAAAACCTGCAGTGTATTAATTTATCCCAAGTACTCGATATAAACGGCACAAATACCTGCCATCTCACTTTGCATATTTTTAAGATTTTTAATGTACACAATAGGTAATAAAACATCCACAATGTTTGTTTTCATGTATTGACTAATGAGCAAACATCCTGTGGATCTGCCGGCGTAAATATTAATTACACATTTAGATTCAAATCAAGATTAAATTAGGTTGCCTGTAACCACGTCACATAATATGATTGTCCCTGAGTTTAATTTATTTGTTAATCAACCCGTGTACCTATTGCTTCTCCGTCATGATTTATAACTATTCTAGACACAATCAAATAAACTCATCAAATCGTTGTTGCCACAATAAATTAATGTCGTCGGATGTTGAATGATCGGTTCCATACCAACTGAGAATAAAGTCAACTCAACACCTCTTTGAAAAGTCATTAAAAGCTATGAAAAAAAATATTTTAAAATAGCACGTAACCCTAACCTAACTTATTTAACCAATTTTTTTTTTTTTCATCACTCTTAGTGACTTTTCTGAGGTGGTTCTGAGTTGGTTTCATTCTGAGTTGTCCGGTCACCGAATAATCAATACAAGAGTACAAAGTCGGCACAATATCGATTTTCATTTTGAATTCTTCAGTTTATTTGAAGAATTGAAATGAGAAGTGGAAAAATAAAAAATAAAAATTTTACATAAACTCGACACAGGAGGCCCTGAGAAAAAAATTTTTCCGCATTGCGTATGTCATCTTAGGGGATGCTGTGTTGAAGATTTTTTAAAGGAAAGTAAGGAGATGCATTTCTGGAAAGGAAATAGTTGTGAGGGGTGGTTAGTAATCTGGGGGTTAGTGTGTCCATGAGTGACAGTCCGATGATATGAATCCGTCCTTCCAACTGCGGTGCAAGGCAATGGGTCGAGGGATTCTGGCTGGAGAGGTGGAAAGTCTTCCTCAAACAGTCTCCCTCGATCTGGCCTGCCGCGCAGCAGGCGGACAGACACATCGGCCGCCAAGACCTGAACCCTCACCTCATGAACCCGGGCATCCCTGCTTCCTTTCCTTAAAATGTCCCTCACACACACACACACACACACACACACACACACACACACACACACACACACACACACACACACACGCACACACACACACACACACACACACACACACACACACACACACACACACACACACAGCATCCCCTAAGATGACTTTTATTTTATTTTACGTTAGCTCCACACAGGAGGCCCTGAGCAAAATAATTTCCGTCAGGGCCCATCGTCTTTGGGGATGCTGTGTGGAGGGTATTTTTAAGGAAAGGAAGGAGAGAAAATTCTGAGAAGGAAAAGGGTAAGAGGGGTGGGTAGGAATCTAGGGTTCAGTGTGTCCAGGTCATCCGCCGCCAGATCCAAACTAACCTCACCCCATGAACCCGTGCACCCCTGCTAAGGCATAGGCGCTAAGAGAAATTATTTTTTTCTCAGGGCCTTCTGTGTGGAGCTAAGGTTAAAAAAAAGAAACAACCTAGTGATTGCACAAATTAACATCGTTTTTTTTATTTCCGAAACGATTTACCAGATTTTTATTTCGCTATAGAAATTGATAAATAGACCAGTGTCTCTCGGCTCCATCTTGCAAAGAGACATGGGATTTTGATAATTAATTAATAATAATATTTTCGTTATTTGTTTTTCGGGTGTTATGCCGTGTTGCGCTACCTCCTTCTTTAGCCAACGTTTCGGACAGCGTTACAGTGTCCATCATCAGGGCAGGTGAAAATACTTTTGGCCGTGAAAATTTATAAAAAATAATAATATTGTTTTCCTGGAAATTTCTCCCCTAATTGATTCGTGTAACATAATGAGCAATGGGAAAATGATCCGCAGGTATCATTAAATGTTTTCCCTGCACGGAAGACCCGCTGATGCAGCTCGTTTTTTCTATGCCATTGATATTAAAAAGTGAGGTGCGTCCTCGCGGCGTACATCTGGAACTTGCGAGAATTTTTAATATATC
Source organism: Glyphotaelius pellucidus (assembly GCA_936435175.1). NCBI lineage: Eukaryota > Metazoa > Arthropoda > Insecta > Trichoptera > Limnephilidae > Glyphotaelius > Glyphotaelius pellucidus. The sequence continues at coordinate 31,243,834 of OW386554.1, forward strand.
CCACGTGGCCGCCCCATAGAAGACCGTATAGAGTAAGTCAATTTGACAAAGTCATACACGATGTTAACTAATCGATTATTGGTACACGTTAAGGGATAAGTTTGATAGAAAAAAATCTAAATATTACCTAATACTGATCGTGACTGCACGATCTATAGCCCTGTTCCTAGACCTGTTTAAGGCTTTCAACACAATATCCTACAAACAAACAATAATTTTATTAAAAAGACAAATAACTCAGCTTACATCATTTCATTTATATATTCACAATCTACAAGTTTCATGAACAATGTTCACATCACGAGGAGTAAATGTACACTAAAGTTAAAAATTAAATACAGACCATGGAGAGGAAGGGGTCGAGGGGTAAGATTATGTGAAGTTTATTAAAATTAGAGATTACACTGCCATTAGAAGGGAAAGACCGATTAAGTGGGAAAATGTTAAAAGAGGGTTTACAAAAATTGGTTGCGTATTTATAATATCTGCCTTGTTTTTAACATTTTTTTTGTTTAAATTAATAAGAAAATAACTAATGAAATGCGAATATATATATCTTTATTTTATTTGATATTTTTAGCCAAAATCTTTTAAATTGAAATTAAATAAAATATACATTTTTTAAAATTTTTTTACAAGACAAAAACGTCTAGATGGTAAATTTACGAGTCGGAGACATTCCAATTACATATTTATGGTAATTCCCCATTCAAATTGCACCCAGAAAATGTACCTACATTAACTGAAGTTTCTGTGGCTTCAAAATTCATAAATAATCCCATATATCATGAGGGCTCTTCAAAAATGACTAAAAATAGCTCTGACCCACAATTTTTTCGGGTACAATTAGGTAACTTTGGATAAAGCAAGTTTTTTGTCACACGTCTAAGTTAATGTTTGACTAGCTGAACCCTTGATACTTCTGTACCTACTTGACTTCCCTAATCTGACATTATTACTACCTTAGCGACTGTACGGTTGAAATTTATCAATCTGACTCCGAACACAACTCTACCTTAGCGACTGTACGGTTAAAATTTAACAATCTGACTCCGAGAACACAACTCTACCTTAGCGACTGTACGGTTGAAATTTAACAATCTGACTCCGAACACAACTCTACCTTAGCGACTGTACGGTTGAAATTTATCAATCTGACTCCGAACACAACTCTACCTTAGCGACTGTACGGAAATTTAAGAATCTGACTCCGAATACAACTCTGAATATGGAAAACATCTGTGAACGTGAAGTTTGTGACTTAAGCTACTACAGTAATATAACCGAATTAAAGCAAGTAGCTAATAATGCCAAATGATTTTGCCACTTACGTTAACATTTAGCATGAGAAACGTCGGCTGGAAGGCGTTAGTACCCTTGGATTTGTATTTTCATGAATATCTTCAGTCTGCATACGGATGATTATATATACATACCGGCCTATAAACCAGCATATATACATACCATTACATACCGGCGTTTTTAACTAGTAACGGTAGTGTAGTTTATTTCCATAAAACCCATCTAGTTGTCCCAATTCAATGGTTTTACGCCGCCTCTTTCCCATCCCGGCGACATGTTTTGTTCGTTCTCTTCGGTATTGATTTAATCCATACCGTTAATTAATTTAACTGCACCAAGTCGCCGAGCTGGCTTAATGCCGTAATGGCCTTGCACCACATTTGTTAACCTCAAAATTAAAATTATTCATATACTGCTCATAAACATAGATGTCGCTAACTGAATTATTTTAGAAAAAAAAAATTTTGCGAGTTATACTTTCAAGAGAATTATTATTTTACATTACTAATTTATACATCCGTACTAACCCGTCGGTCCCATTTTGTCGGAAGATCATAATATTCCGCTGTGCAATAAAATTCAAATAAATGGAATATTTTTGAACCCATCTGAAAACTAAATACACTTTCGTATTTTATAATTCTAAGTAAAATTATAATTTTTTAAATGCGATTTTAACCATTGTGAATAAAGAAAATGTATGAAAGACAAGGTTAGAATCGCTTGGGGTATTCTTGTTCTTCACGTAAGAGGTATTGCCAGGTGTTGCCTGTTGTATGCTGATGATGCGGTGCTGATTTCTAACAGTATGGAAGATTTACAGTCGCTTGTGTCTAGGATGAACGAAGTATGTCTGAAAAATGAGTTAATGATGAATGTAAGTAAGTCTAAAGTAATGGTATTTGAAAGAGAGAGTACGAAAACAATTTGCAACATAGTTGTGAATGACGAATACTTGGAGCAGGTGGATGAGTTTGTATATTTGGGAAGTATGTTTACGAGAGATGGAAAGACTGATAGAGATATCGAAAGACGGGTAAATACTGGTAACTCCATTAATGGAGGACTGAACGCCGTTGGCGCCAACAAAAATCTGTCAAAAGAAGCGAAGCTAGCCGTCCATAATGGAGTGCTGGTACCTACCCTGATGTATGGCAGTGAGGCATGGAACTGGCAGAGAAAGGATGAAAGTAGACTGAATGCTGTAGAAATGAGATCCCTGAGACGTATGTGTGGTAAAACCATGTATGATCGTGTGAGAAATGTGGAGATCCGCAAAGAATGCAAGGCTGATGTAAGCGTTATGAGTAAGATTAAGAAAGGGACGCTCAGATGGTTTGGGCATGTAGAGCGAATGAATGAGGAAAGGAGTGTAAGGAGAATATATGACGCAAATGTGAATGGTAGACGATGTCGGGGACGCCCGAGGAAGACATGGCACGACCAAGTGAATCAGATACTTGAGTCGGGCGATGTCAAGAGTCAGAATAATAGAAGAGCATGTATGAGACGATGTATGAATGTGAACGAAGCAAGGAGTGTGTGCCAAGATCGAGTTGTTTGGCGGTCTGTCCTCTCTGCCTACCCCTGCGGGGAAACGGCGTGATGGTTAGTTAGTTAGTTAGTTACGTAAGAGGTATCCTAGATACACCTAGCCACTCGGAATAATTATTATTAAATTTAACTATGACATCGGACCTTCAATTTCCGCTCGATTTGAGCTGTCAAAACTATGAGCGTCGTAGGTAGTGAAATTAGAAATAAGAAATAATAATTATTAAATTTAACTATGACATCGGACCTTCAATTTCCGCTCGATTTGAGCTGTCAAAACTATGAGCGTCGTAGGTAGTGAAAAAGATCGAAAAACCTATCAATTTATCAAATAAACGCAAGTAATGTTGTTTTATGCATAGTTTATTGTTCAAAGAATGCGAAGTCAAAACTTTGCGAAGTTTACATGGTTTCCTCCTTGGCCCTTAACACGAACGCGCACATAAAAAGTTAAAAAAATGGCTCTCCTTAAGTTTTTTTTAACTAAAATTACTGATAACGAAAAAATAAAAACAAACTCTTATTTTATTAGGCAAATTTATTATAAACGTTATCGTCATCTCACTTTTTTGTCGTTGCACGTAAAAGCAATTAATAAAAAAATTCCCAAAGTTACATAATTTTGTTTTCTTGCAGTAGGTAACTTTGGATTTAAAAAGGCGTACATTTGAATTATTTTGTGATTAACTTTTAGTTTTGAAAATAAAGCGTGGTGTTTTCTCTTTCTAACACCGTTTAGATCACATTTCTAACCTTGATAGTAAGGGAGACAACGATTTATATGAGACCTGCATTAGTTGTTCCGAAAACTGAATTAGCCTGGGGGTTTAACTTTAAAAATATTTTTCGGCGGGCTTCTAAGATGTTGAAACCAAGGATTTCTGTTTAGGACAAGGATGGATAATGGAATGGATAGTGAACATACACGTATGTATATTCTCCCATATACAGGTAACGAACGAGGTAACGCAGAAACCTCTTCTATCAAGAGTATGGTTTGTTCAGAAGGGGCCCAAATAATGGAGCTAAATTCCATACTCCATATTATGTACTGTGAACAAGTGCTTCGTATTCCGTATTGAAATTCCTTTAGTAAATGATCTCGCAGTACCAAGAACGAATCAAAACATTTTGTTGTCGCGGGAGACAATGTCAGATGTTGGATTTTAAAGAGAGATTCGCTTTGAAAATCCGCCAAGGTTTCGAATCTAAATGTATTTATGATCGTTTTATTACATCTAAGCGTTTATGTAGTTTCTTACCGGTAAATAATTCATCGAACACAGGCGCCCTTTTCAATGTAATTTCATAAAAATAAGATAAAAGTAGAACAATCAATCGTAAACGTGGGTAGTATTGTCGTGGGAACACACAACACATAATATTCCTAGTACACTTCAAAATAGATTCTGTTTTCCACAGTTCCGAGGAATCCATTATTCACCCACGACTCGAAGAATTTTATTCGTACTGCTCCATATAATTAAAATACGTTCTTATGAATTATTCATATGTTAATTGAATGAATTTCCAAGAATTGAAATGTTTAAAATAGTTATTATTTTCTCTCTCAGATTATTAATTCTCGTCACACGTCCACATTTTATTAACCCTTAACTTTACATGTTGTGGGGTAGACGTCCACCCACGGGGGATAAATGTTATATATGTTGTTTTAAGGGGGAATAACCAGACAAAACCGGAAATATGTCATTTTTAAATCAAATTTTAGACGTATTTACTCTTTTTCACAAAAATTATAAATTGATTTCGAAAGACTGTTCCTTTATATAATAAAGCAATTTTTTAAATTTTGAGAAAATATGTTTATTTTTAGTACAATAAGGTTTTACCGTAGATTTGGCAGATTTGTAAAATTTTCAAACAAAATTTTGTATTGTACAACATACATTTCAAATCATGTAATGATGCAGTAAAATAAATCAATAAATTATTTGGGAAAGCTGCTTTTCAGAATTTTAATTTTACTTAAAATAAAATCATACGTTAAAGATCCGCGCCCTTGTTTTATGACGAAAATACTTCAGTTTGGCTATTTATTTACGGTGTTACAAACTAATATATTTAAAAACAAATTTACATTCTTATTGTGCTTAGACATTATTGAAAAATTATAAATACTTATGATCAAAAAATAATTACAAAAAGTACATAATTTTAATTGTTTTATCATCACGAGTTTGAACAATTTTGAATGTGGGTATTTATTTATCAAAGCAAATTTGGAATGAAATAAAATCGATATTGAGTTATAATGTTAAAATGCTTGTATGGAGAATAATTAATCTTTCTCATCGGAACCGCCCTGTACCGTTGCAAGGGTACGATCGTAAGATCATCGTTAATTAATGGCTCTTAAGATGTTCGCGTGCAGCACTCGTGCATTTGAGTAACTCAGTGTTTCTAAGGGGCACACTTACCACCGGGGGGAAATTTAAATGTTTTCGTATTGTTCACCATTTTATTGAACAATTATTCTTTACGTAGAAAAATATTTTATTTTGTATGATTCTTCATTTGATGTAATGTTCCTATTTTTAACAAAAAATCCCATCAAAGTATATTTTGGGGCACATCTTTCCGAATGATAAAAATGGGCAATGTTTTTGTGTTTGTGGCAAGTTTCACCTTGAACCACGTAAAATTTTCTTCCGCGTCTTTGTCAAGATTATGATTAATATATCTATCTACCTTCAGCCCCAAACTGGAGTTTTTTTTAAAATTAAGCGTTTGTGTAAACCATCCTAAATCATGTTCAAACAAACACTGTGAAGAAAAACATGTGTGCAAACAAAAACATGTGCAAACAAACTTGTCTGAAGTCGCCAGAGAAATTTTTACCCTGCAGTCTGCAGTCCCGAAGAACTCTGCGAAACTGCAGTCGTACCATTCACGAAGCTTTTGAAACCATTTAGTTCAGATTATTTCGATTACTGGGTAATCTTGTAATTGTTACTCCCCATAGTGCGAGTATGACCAAGATTTTAGACTCGTAACTAAGAATCTAAAAATTCAGCAGGGGTACAAAACCACCCGGGTGCATAAAGAAGTTGCTAAGTGATTATTTGATTTTTTTATTAACGACTATTTAAATAATTGTACATATAAAATAAAATGATGAATTTAATGAAAAATATTGTATTTCTTAGTCCTCCTCACTAGGTCCTGTGCCGAGGCGGACTAAAATTATTTAAATATATTTTATTTGTCTTCTATTTCGTTTTTAGTGTCTCCATTAGGGTTTTTTCATTGAACTTTTTCAGCCATATTTTTATTCTTGATTTATATTCATTAGAATTTTTTCAGTTCAATCAGTTTTATGTTTTTGGCAAGGATGTTATGAAGTTTTGTTGCAAAGTATGTGTAGTTTCTTTGTCCAAATGTGGTTTTGTAACTTAGAATGTTTTTTATATCATTTTTATTCGATCTATTGTTACACGGTCTAGTAGAGGATTCAGTATTTTTGAAAAGCTTTAATATTATATTTTTGGCATATATTTGTTGCACATTTGGTACGTCAAAGCTATTGAAAATTTCAATTGAGGGCGTTCTAATGGGTAATTTCAACATGGTCTTTATGATTCCTTTTTGAATCGTATTCAGGTTGTGTATGTATTTATGTGTAGCAGATTCCCATCCTATGATTCCGTATTCAATTCGAGAATGACATAACGCGTGGTAGACCTTTTTCATATCCTTTTTATTTACCACGTCTTAGATTTTTAAAGAAATATATAAGGGGCTTGTGAGTTTTTCGGTAATTCGCATTTGTCATTCCTAATATGGTCATAATTCAAATATGATCAAGATATTGGACTGATAACTAAGAATCTAAAATATTGCAGGGGTGCAAAGTTACCCCACAAACTTGAAAAAAGTTGTCTAGTGATATAAGATTAATGATTCTTCTTGCACAGTTTCTTTTCATCACTGGAATACAGTCACGTGCCTTCTGGAATTCAGTAGAGTATCGTCGATTGTTTACGAGTAGTTGTGTTATTGTTTGATACGTGAAGAATGCTTTTGTCTCAGTCGTAAATAAATGCGTTTTATAATGAACCATTATTGTTTAATGCTTTGCACGAACGGGTGTGTTTCTTTCTCTCCTCTTCCTATCAAGAACGAAAAACGAAAATTAACGCGCCGGAGTATTTTTTATTCCGCCTTTTTGATTTTAGCATTACAATTTGGAAGGGGGTACGAGTAACATCATCGGGTATGGGTAATGACAACTCAGCTTTAGGTCATCCCGAGTAGTTCGCGCCGTTTGGTAACTTAGCAGGGGTCCCCGGGTTCACGGGGTGAGTTTTGTCCGAGTCTTGGTGGTGGATGCATCGGCCTACCAGCTGCATAAGAGAGAATGCCCTTTAGACCTCTCCAGCGGGACTCTCTCGGAACAACGCCTTGCGCCGCAAGGGAGGGATGTATTCATACGAATGGTTGTTAAAAAGAGACAGAGGTGGCCCAAATCTGAAACACATTAAAAAATATATAAAGGGTCTTTCATTAAGCGCTTCTCATCTTTAGATTTAAATAAAAAGTGTGTGTGAGATATCATCGAAATTTTGTATTCGTTTGAAAGGCCTATCGATGCATTTATGTATGGAATATATCGTTCAAATGTCCGCCGCGGCTTCTCTGCGTGGCGTGCATCCGAATTGTCCAATTTTCCATCATTCTGGCGCATAAATCAGGCTAAATTTGACCGATGGCATGGGTTACGTTGGCTTCGAGGGCCGCTGTGGTTTGTGGCTTATTCGCATAGACCTGTGACTTAAGAAAACCCCAAAAGAAAAAGTCTAACGGGGTCAGATCGCACAATCTCAGTGGCCAGTTCACATCACCACGTGATATTTTATCATTAAACAATTTTAAACCATTAATCAAATTTTATCATTTGCACGTGTTGTTGGGCGCTGTATCCGTCCATGGTGTTTTGACAAAACAGACTGAATAAATTGGCAGCCAATTTGAGAGATGTCGCCTCAACAATATGGCCGCTATCAACTGTCAAAGTTCGGAAGTCGCTATTGGAAGAACCTTTACATACCGCATGAGTCCTAACTGCTCCCCACTGTCTATGGCGATGTTCAGAGAGTCCTGCTGGAGAAGCCAAAAGGTCTCCCTCAACCAGTCTCTCCCGATCCGGCCTGCCACGCATCCGCCGCCAAGATCCAGACAAACCTCACCCACAATAATACATAATAATCATAACTTCGGAATATAATCGCGCCATTACGACTTGCCCATTAGTTATTATTAGTTGTTAGTTTGACGAGCCGTACAAGAAGTTAATTAATCATAACTAAGTAAGTATTATTAAGTATTAACAATACATGAAGAAGTCCGAACCATTTTCCACCAAACAATGTATGACTTATCATCTAATGCGTCATAACATTGTTACAGTCACATTACTTCGCCATGAAAAACAACTTAGCTCCGCACTAACTTTGTAACTACTGTTCGAGTCGTGTGGGAGCTCTGATCAATGTGTACTTTTCGATATGATTTGAGATTTTCACGGCCAAAAACATTATCGTGATTAGTTTTAGGGTTATTATACCGCGATATGTAACCCAGTCAGAACGGACGTCTCCGAAAGGATCTCGGAACACTTTCGAGCACGCAAATTCGGCCATCTAGACAAATCTGCAATTGCCGAGCTGCACTTCATCGGATTGAATTTGGACTTGATTTTAACTGGTCTTAATTACTTTGAATTTGTTTCTGAAGTCGTGGTAACACCCATCGAGCATGCCTTATTACGGAGGAAATTAAATATTCATATTTTTAGAGACAACGGGGCCAGGCTTGTTAATACTTGGTATCCGGTACTTAACGGCTACACCAAAACATAACGCCGAAAACCAAACTGATTTTATTTACAGTTTTATATATTAAGCCGTCGCTACCCGAATTTCTACCAATTTCTTACAAATCTCCCTTAAACATTTGAAGTTTTTAAGCTCTTAAAAAATTTATATGTTATTTTTGAAGATAATACCTAGACGCGTTCCACGCCAGAACGCAAATTACACTTATTTTCAACAAGTACTATAAGAAACAACTATTTATATGCACAAAACAAGTTTAGGGTTTTTAGGTTAATTAAGTAATTCATGAGTTTTTAGATTGAAACAAACTTACGCAAATGTCAATCCGCACAATTAGATAAAAATGTAATTTAATTTCTACATACCTCCCTTTAACATTTGAAGTTTTTAAGCCCCTAAAAAAATATTTGTTACCATTTGTTGTTAACATTTTCTCAATTTTCGCTTCAATTTTATCATTTAAAATATTAGCGCGCTCTGTCCAACATTCGTACTTACATATCTCTCCGTCTTCTTCTTTTTTAGCGGGGAAGCGGCGAAACATGGTATCACCTCTGTATACATTAACGCGTTAACCACAAACTAGCAAACTACACTCTGCCCTTATAATGGACACCGTAATGCTCTTCGAAACGTTGGGCAAAGAAGGAGTAAGCGCGACACGTCATAAAAACTCAAAAATGGATAATGATAAATGTATTTATTGTTTTTGTGTTTAATTCATTTTTTAAATTTTAATGTAATTCAAATTTAATAATTTTATTATTAAGTCTAATTTATTTATTTATTTATTTATTTATTTATTTATTTGAACAAAAATACATACACATTATAAGAAAACTTTGACTGTCCAACTAAGAGATTTCCCGTTTTAGGACAGTCGAATTGCCTGGTTTAGTTCACATTAGGTAGTTACGTTGTTTTTTGTAGAACTTAAATACTAGTAAATGAATGAGGGCATAAGTGCTGATTACATTTGTATTTGTTAAATCTACAGTCAAGTGCAAGATTAAAAAGCAATAAAACAATTAAATTTAATATTAATAGTAAAAAGCTACTGAGAAGAGTTACCAAGTACAAAAAATTTGAATGATAATATATTAAAGCTACAAAGAAAAAAAAATATATGAACTCATTGGTTTGTGAAACAGAAAAATAAAAACTAAATCTTTCTTCGATGTATTCCTATCCGAAAGTTCGAATGTGTTTTTAAGAAAATATATAATAGGTTTGAGTAAAGACAACCTCTCTTTTTTAATTTAACAATTTCGTATCTATCCTATGTTTTCTAAAAAAAAAAATGTTTTTAAATATTATAATAATTTGATGAAATGGTTGTTGAGTTAAAAGTCTGTAAATATTAACAAAAAGGGATATAAGTTATCAGGGGCATAGAAAAAAAAAAATTTCTGCAGTATTTTTTTTAATTTTTTTATTATTGTGACAGCTGTTTCGAAAATGTGCTTGAACATTAATAAAAAGTTAAAATATTCACCGAACTTAATAAAAACACGATAAAATTTTATTTACATTAAATTAGAATTCACAGAACAAAGCAATTCGAAGCCTGCATTTTCTTCAATTGCAAAATTTAAAAAAAATGGTTATTCTTGTTTGTTTTTGTTTTTATTATGTTGGCATTATTATGTTGCACATTTTGGCCATGATAGTGCACATTTTGGCCATGATAGTGCATATTTTGGCATTGTTAGTGCATATTTTGGCGAGTTTAGTGCATATTTTGGCGTTGTTAGTGCATATTTTGGCAAAACTAGTGGATATTTTGGAATTGAGAGTGCATATTTGCAGGAGTTTTCAGACATTTTGATAGTGCATATACAGGATGGCGCAAAATAACTTTAATGGTTTAAATTCTTTACTTCCATTTTCATTTTTTTTCTGAAATTTTTACACGGCTGAGTAGGAATGTCAACTGATAACGGCGATGATCCATGTCGTGTAAAATTCGGAATCGGCCCACTAACAATAACATTATGTAGACGGCGATTCCGGTCTCTTTCTATTTATGCAAGAAAAAAACATTGCCCAAAAGCATGTTTATTGATATTTATTTTGAGAGACTGAAGAATTTAGGACTCTAGAGCGGGAGAATCTTCATGAAATTACCTGTGCTTAACGCTAACAACTGAGTTTTTTTTTATTTTTTTTTCTTCTTTATTGCTGTTAGTTTTATTGTGCTTCATTGATGTTTAAATTGTTCGTTGATGTTTAATTTGCTTAAATTTTTTAAATTGCTTAAATATGCTTTAATCTTAATATTTTCTTCATATTTAAATATGCTTTAATCTTAATATTTTCTACTTAAAAAACGAAATTTTAAAATTTTAATTTTGAAATTTTAATTTTGTTATGGTTTTAAAATGAATAAATTGAATTGATCTCTTCGGCCGTTTCTTCGACTTCCAACGGGTCGTTTCTTCGACTCGTTCCCGTGTTTAACAGCTCGGCTGTGGAACGGTTTGCCGGCCTTTGTGTTTCCTCCTTCCTACAACATAGGTCTCTTCAAGACCAATGTTCACTCCTTCCTCTCCTCAAAAATATTCTCCACACTCAGATGACATAATTCATGTTTGGAGTTAATTAAATAAATAAAAATGTATCTACTTATATAATAAAATGCTATTTATCCTTTCCTTTGTTCTGCTCCTGTAGATTTACACAGATTTCTGAATAATAATTTAATAATAATTTCTGGTTATTTTGCAATAATAGTAATTTCTTTGTTTTCAGGTAAGCTTCGCATGCTCCTCTGAAGATAACTGAGAGAGTATTATATCTTAACCAAAATTGTTTGCAATGGCTATAAAACAACAATAAAGCGGTAAGCATTTATTATCATTATACCTATCATTAACCTTGGTCTAGATTAGACATGGATGGGCCTTAATCGCCTTGTTCTCATTCGTGTTATAATTCTGAAAAGTTATTGTATTTAATTATGATTTATTATTATTGGACTGTTATCTTTTTCTCTTGCCCTTTCAAGTTATTACTTTATTAACAAAGCGTTTTTATACAGGGTGTAGCAGAACATACCTACCCTAAGGATTTTAAACAGCGATTGCCAAGCATATTTGGAGTATTAAAGTTTTTTGTGATTTTGCTGACCGGTGATGCTTTTTGAAGTGAAACGTCTTCAGCCCCGTCGTGATTTGAAACTCGGATGAAACGCGTCAAACAGTGCTCATTGGCCGCTTTGATTACCGATTTGATCTCACTTTTCAAGGCTCCTATTGGTTGCGATATTAACGGAACTGACGCTTTACAGTACCTTACGGAGCGTCCAACTGCGCTCATTGGCCGCTTTGATTACGATCTCACCTTTCAAGGCTGATAATGTTTGAGATTGTTTTGGTGAAGTTTCGCTTCTACCGCGTGTGAACTGCACTCGATTTTATTTAATTTAAAAACAATATTTTTTCCATCACACATCGCAAATGAGTAGTCAGGTACAGCCTAGCGGATCACGTGATAACCCTTCCATCTAGTTCCAGCAGCACGGTAACACACGAAACAGCGCGTATCACATAATCGTGATATTCTTTAGCACCGTTGTGATTTTAAACTCGATGAAACGGAAACGAGCGACACTAAAAAGAGGCATATACATACGTCTGTAGGATTTAGCCTGCGGGAGAATGAGATGCTTCGTAGCCTATCGGCCTCGTCTTTGTTCGGTGCTTCGTAGAATAAAATATAAAATCATTTTTGAAATTGGTAACCATCCATACTAATATTATAAATGCGAAACTGCTCGAGTTTGTTTATGACGCTTTCACGCGTAAAACTATAAAACGATTTGAAAAATTCTTTCACCAATAGAAAGCTAATTATATGCGAAGACTATAGGCTATAAATGATGGTAAGCTCTGTCGTTGTGAAATCATAAATATGAATATATTATATTTGTTATACGTTTTCTGTCGCTAACAAAAACGGGTTTTTGCTAACGTCAGAAAAAAAATCGTCTCCATGGAAACGATGTTGATATATTTGTGGGTTCTAAGCTGGTAGGTACTCGGCCCCCTGGTCGGCTACTGCTCCAGAAAATTCAAATATTAGAATATGTTTTGTTTTTTTTTTTGTACGAGCTTTTGTTTTGGAATAAATGTCAGATCAGAGTTCCTACATTAAAAATATAATTCGTAACGATTACGAAGACTGAATAATATATAGTGTAATTTTTTATTATATTTACAAACTTCCAAATATTTAAATAAAAATAAACATCCGAAATGTTTGTAAGCGCATAAATTCCGAACAAATGAACAAAATTGGATAATTCTTTTTTTCTTTGAGCTATAGCATTATGAAATTTAGTCGGCAGGCGAGACATTTGAAAACTGAATGTAAGGGAATGAACGTATGGAATGCGGGAGGGGGTGGGGGTTGGGTGGATAATTGATAAGTGCAAGCGCTACAGTAATTTCCCGTAATACCGTGCGAGCGAAGCCGCGGGGAAAAGCTAGTTATAAATAAACCTACAATTATCTACTCATCTTCTCCTGATACTCTGCAATCGTCTCATTCTCTCGAAGAACAGTTTTCTTAAGATTTCACTTTTACCACGTGTGATGCAAACTCTGATTTTTTCTTGTTATTTCAGTACAAATTCTCCCGGCACCTTTAGATTTAAACAATTTCCGAGGACTGATTGTTTCACAGAAATTCAAATTTCATCAAATTTCCATTCAGCGCCATTTTGTTTTTCGACCGTTTGAAAGGTTTTGTGACAATGTTACATTTGAATTTCTAAGGACGGGTTGTTTCAAAAAATTTGATGGATTCATCAAATATTTGAAGTTGATTTTCACGTTCTGTGTAAGTTCTATCCAAGTTCTGTTATTACATCGTTATAGGACAGTTGCTTCACAAAACTGAAATAATCACAGAACTTGAATAGAACTTACACAGAACGTGAAAATCAACTTCAAATATTTGATGTTGATTTTCACGTTCTGTGTAAGATCTATACAAGTTCTGTTATTACATCGTTATAGGGCAGTTGCTTCACAAAACTGAAATAATCACAGAACTTGAATAAAACTTACACAAAACGTGAAAATTAACTTCAAATATTTGATGAATCCATCAAATTTTTTGAAACAACCCGTCCTAAGTAGTCTAGTCGGTCCTATGGTCCTAAGTAGTCTAGTCGGTACTTAGCGCAAAATAAACACTTTCGCGTGATTGAATAGCCCTTTTGATTTTAAAACCGATGTAAGTCAACAATGTTCCATCTATCGCAAATAATTTGATGCCAAATTTGTCTATGTTCATTCACAATGGCACCAGTTCATGCGGCCCGATGAATGAACGCTTGTACGGATTGTTGGTCAGACAGCTTCGTGCGCGCAACGGGCACTGCTCTACTAGCGTGCGTTCGTGTTTTGACGCGTGCAATAATACTGGCGATTTATGGGTCTGCCGGACGTGCATGGAACTATGTACGTACCCACTACGACATACTTCCTTTAATCATAATAACGCCACCGTGCCTCTGAAACACGCCAATCCATAATGATGATATATCTAGTACAGTGGGTAATCTAAAACACGAACAAATGTTTTGATGGGGATTGTGCTCATGGATCGTGGTGTGTTTGGAAAATTCATGCTGTGTGTTATTGTTTCAAATTTGATTTGATGAAATATGACTTATGCTGCGTTAAACGTAGGTGAACGTTCCTGACGACATTTATTTATTTATTTTTATTTATAAAATGGCAAAAATGTTGCACATCGTGGTTCATAGTGTTTCAACTTGTTTCATAATTAACGTGACAATTTATTTTCCCCCCCAAACCGGGACACCGAAAAAAGGTAGGTACGTAATAATAATAATAATAATAAATTTGGACAACTTACACAGCGCTGTTTTCGCGAAAAATCGCCTCAAGAGCGCTGTACAAAAGAGGCTAGATTCCTATTCATCTTGCGGCTATCAATCGCATGGAAGATTGGCATTCTAGACCCTTGTTCAATTTTTAAACAGATTTTTCTTTACTAATAGAAATGTGTTATATGACTAAAATTAGCATGGATTTTATGAGTTAATTTAATTTACTAAACAGGAGGTTAGATCACAACTCGTCTTGCAGCTACCAAGCGCATCGATTATTGGAATTCTAGCCCTTTAATAAATTAAATAAAATATCTGTATTCTATAATAACTTATTCGTTTTACGAGTCTCGCAGTTTCATACAATACAATTGACAAGATAGTCATGTTTTTTCATGTCTTATTAGGGTTAGTTATTTGATTAAAGCCATTTCTAAAATCAGCAATCTGTTATCATTCACCATTTTGCAAGTGACCTAATGGCCCTATTCTGTAAGCCAATATATCAACAAAAAAATTAAAATAAATGTTGTTCTAACACAAATGGCCGATGGTCATTTCTCCATCCCACCCCGTTAACGACCGTTGGTTGGTTGGTTTGATGGTGTGCGTCCGTCGATCAATCTCGATGGCGGTTTGTTTTCTTAACTGGAGCTTTAAGAGCCCGAGAGGGATTTTTAAATTTTTTTCAATATTTTGCGTGTTTTCAAAGTCACCTGTGCACGTAACAGCACATTAAAAAAAATATTTGTCATCATTTTTTATTAGATGCATGTATGATGTATTCCACCTGTTTCATTAAAATATTAACTAAAAAAGTAATTTGTACTTTAAAACTGTTTATAAAATAGCAGTTTTCGATAAATCGTCAATCGACCCCCTGATTTTTTTCCATTTGTAATCGTATACAATATTAAAAAGATATATAAAAAATATTTTTTAATAGAAAATATCTGTACTTATACCACCTGTTTTGCATATTTTTATAATGAAGCTTAATTATGGCGTATTTAAATTTTTTACACTACGTAAATCAGCGTACTTTAAAATCATTTTTTTGTACTAAAAAACAAGTTTTTCTGTAAAATAAAAATATTTCCCAGTAAAACAGTACTTTAACTATAAAATGTATACACTAATATCAACAAATTTATTGATTTATTTGATTATATTCAATTTTCTTGTGCAACCAAAATACATTTAAACTATGGTTTCTTAGATCTTCTGGTCATTACGCGGAAGTCTGTCCGCTCGAACGGTTGTCCGTGACGCTCTGTTCCGTGAAGATGTATTGAAAAACATGAGAGTATTAGTTATTAAGATATAATACATATAGACTAACTAAATCAAATCAAAACGTATAATCTTTACGTGTAATTTGAAGAAAACATGTCAAAAAGGACTTCGAAAACGTGCGTAGAAAGGGGACGGACGATCATGTGCTTAAACTTTTTCACATATAACCCGTTTATCATCTAAAAAAAAATATTTCAAAAGGGAATGGATAACGCAAGTTGCGAGGGCACGATACGGTCCTTACACATTGTACCTTCTGATATGTTGGCTATTTATGCGCGCTTTCTTTAAACAGGGTCCCTTAAAAATTCTCTAACAGAACACGTAAAAAGGGACAAGATATCCAAGACGCGGGCGTTGAAATGATTGTACCTTCTCACATATTGTCTTCAAACGTGTAGCTTCGCACAGGGTACCTTGATTTTAATATTGTCATCAGTCGAAACAACAAAGCAAGTTTTAATTGTATTGTGGTCTCTTTCCCTAGCGCGTCGCTATGGGCTTGTGAGAGCGAGACGTCAGTATATACCTCATATATTATTGAAACCATAAAATATATCGGGTAGATATCATATTTCGTTCTACAAAAGTTTAAGGGCTATGCAAATAAATGATTAATTATTATAATCATTTAAGTATTTAATCTAGCTATTATCGTGGCGATTCAAAGAAAAAAATATTAACTTATTCTATAATCACCAATTCACTTTGCTTAATAAGTTTTTTGTATTTTTTTTTCAGGATAAAAATTTAAATATGGGAAACTCCATGTTACCAAGTTCGATACCTATATGTGTTTGGTGTTTGGACCTCAAATAAGATTCCATTGAAGGTTGAAACTATAAGAAGAGACGATTATTTCTTTAACTTTAAAATGTTAAAACGCCTTCAAAATTTCTACTTTGATTGCTACTTGCCAGAAATAATTGACCAGAGGTATGAGAGAGGCATGGAAATAAGAAATCCTCCTTATATAGAGGAAGCAATTCTTTCCAAAAAAATTACCCTTAATAAAATCGCATGAACGGCGTCTGTGACATTATTGGTTTTCTGATTCTATTTTTCTTATGCTTGTACTACCAAAACGTTTTTATTGTATAGATTTTTATTTTGTTTAGATGTGAATTTCTTGTGTGGTAAGCGCCAAACTTAATGCCTACCTGACGTTGATACAGAAAACGTCGCAATAAGCGGGTTTAAGGAACGAAACCCGGCAAGCCTCCCTGCCCACGTCTTTCTCTGTCGCACGTACTCGTATGTTTTTTCTTTCTCTTTTGCTGTCACTGTATCTGCGCAATAATAGATCGTATCAATTTCAGGTCGACATTTAAGTTTGGCGCGTACTGTACCTAAACTATGTATCATTTTGTAACACTGTGCAAAACAAGTGCATTATCTACCTAATACCGGCAATTTACATTCGGTCTATTACCCTGTATTATGTTCCTAATGAGAAAAAACTATTTTTTCATTAGTACTTTTTTTTTAATTTTTTTTTTTTATTAAAATTACAGAGAACATTTTGTACAAGAATTTGAGTAGACCCACAAAGCTGTCATATGGCAGCTTGTCTGCAGGTTCTAACAATTTAAACATTCTTAATATAATATCTAAGAAAATATTTGTAAATACATTTATAGTTTTAAGGAAACATTAGAATAGATCACATAGTATTATTAGATAATTTAACTTACAACTATAAATATATAAGATATTTCAATATACCTATCTAATAAAAGATATGTAGGCAGCTATATTAAGATATTCAAAGATTAACCATAGTTTTATCATTTTAGGACTTAGTCTCTCATTTTTTTCAAATTTTATGTTTTTATTGATTTTATTGAAAATCACTGGTATTAGATATTCAAGAGTACGGCTTCCATATTTATTTAATATTCGAGGAGTTTTTAGGCCCTTTCCTTTTCTAAATCTTGTGGTATGTTTGTGTACAAGTAGGTGTTTGTAAGGGCTTTCCCCCAAATTATCCATAATAGTAGTGAACCAGTATATAATTTACTATATAATTTATTGTAAAATTTTAATGTTTGTTAAATACCGCTAGGACATTAATAGAACTAAATTAATAAATAATTTCCAACCAGGGATACACATTATTCTCCTTTTTTTTGTTGAATAATTCTTACCTATCAAATTTTGGAAGAATTTTTAATATTATGTTTTTATTCATATGCCTAAAAAGTGATATAATAAATCATTAGTATATTGCGAACATAGGAAGATACCTTTATTTTGTAGGAAATGTTAAAAATTATACATAACAAAAAACATACTAAAATCATGGTTATGTATTGAAGCTTGTGTTTTTTTTAAAGTAGTAAAACTATTTTATTCTATTCTGCAAAAAACATAAACTTTTAAATAAATAAATGTATTTTTCAAATGTGTTTTATATTTCCATGTTTTGACAGCCCTCAAAATTGGCATAGGCACCAGTCGTAGACAGTGCCAGACGCTCGTAACTGCAGGTGTTCAGGGATAAAAGTTGATAGAAAAATTCCCAATATTTATGGAAAAATACTTTACATGGGAATATTATTAACACAAAAAATATATCAATACCCCTCTTATTTTAACTTCATATTGAGAAGAAGTAGATTTTATAAAACTTTTTGACATTTATATTTTTAACGTTTAAAAACAACATTAAATAATGTAGTGTTATTTATTAACCAGTAAACAACTCCCTATTTAATTCTAAAATCATACTATTTGAATCTTGGATATCCGTTAGTCTTAGATTATTATAAGATATATTACAATTATTTTTTCAACTAAATAGGGAATCTCATGGGAGATTTCCCCACGTTCTAGGGAAAAATCGAAATTCGGCAATCCTCGAATACGGCCAACATGTAATATGCCGTTTTTAGTCTGTGTTCGGGAATGATCGCTGAATCTTCGGGTTTTTACGAGCGGATACTGGGATCTAACTTATTTGAAGTAAAAAGTACATTAGCTTTTGGTGGAATTGATTTAAAAATTCGATGAGGGCGACACAAGCGACACAAAGTTTAACTATTTTGGCAAATTTTGATAAAATCGATTGTCCTCCTAGACTCTTAAGCACACCACTCGAATAATGAACTCATCTGTTTGGCCACCGGGTTTCTACCACATTCAGCTGCAAGACTATCTGCCCGTTGAAAATTATTCATTTTTAAGTTGTGGCAACTTACTTTATATTTTGCGTGGGACGGACCGCTTCTTCCCTCTGGAATCACAGTCAGTATTTTCAGTGGAACTCGGTCTTCTGGCTTCCTTAATGACGTAAAAAGTAGCAGGGGTTCGATGGTAAGGCCATCTCCAAGACCGATTAGAATACAGGTTTTGAAGTGTCACGTGATTAAGTCAGTGCCATCGAGCAACGACAGTTTGCAAATGTCCGCGGTTATGGTTGATACTCATTGTCATTTATTATAAAGGGTCTTCTAATAGGGACTTCCGAACTTTAACAGTTAATAGCGGCTGTAATGTTGAAGCGACATCTGTCAAATGGGCTGTCATTTATTCAGTCTGTTTTGTAAAAACACCATGGATGGATATAGCGTTCAAAAACATGTGCAATTGATGTAGCGTTCAGCAACACGTGCAAATGATAAAATTGTTTCAAATTTAATTAATTTTTTGGATAAAGTCTCACGTGAAGGTGATATGAACTGGCCACCGAGATCGTGCGATTTGACTCCGTTAGACTTTATCTTGTGGGGTTTTCTTAAGTCGCAGGTCTATGCGAATAAGGCACAAACCACAGCGGCCCTCAAATCCGTAATGTCTAGGCGTACTGAATCTATTCTACAGGGGTTTCAATGAAGCCTGCTCTAAAGAACTAACAGCATTGAACCCCTTTGCATTAGAGCATGTACGCGAAACTAGACAGATACTTGCGGAACACCCGTTCACAGTGGATCCTTGGTTCGTGAGAAAGGGTCTTTTTTTCGACTCGGTTTTGTGCAAGTCAGCTCGTACATGGAACGACCTACTGGAATCTGTTTTTTCTTCTCCAAGATCCGCATTAATAAATCGCTTCCAACAGCCCCTTCTTTAACTTGCCCAACTAGATAGCGAAGTAACTTCCACGTCTTTACACTGTACACAGGCCCTCTTGCGAGGTCACTTTTTTTTCAAATAAGACTTAAAAATTTAATAATTTAATACATACAGCTATATGTTTCATGTAATGCGTATCATTCCCGCAATGAGTTTATTAACTCCTGGGAGTACAATGCTTTATATAATATACTATATTCTGTATTGTATACTTTTGATAAATAAAATAAATAAATAAATTGAAAAAATCATAATAGCATTCTAGTAACTAAGCCGGCGATGGATAGAGTTTTACTACAATCACAAATAATAATTTAATTTAATTATAATTTTTGAATTTTTGTCAATTTTTACCATTGTGTATTTAAGAGCGTAACTGGAGAGGTATACGTTTGGCGCGTTATTGGTTCAACCATTTTTATAATCCCATCAAAACGTTTACGCCCCTTTCGATTTCAAATGTTTCAAGGACTGTTGCATCGCCTTGCCGTACAACAATGGATATTGCGAGAGCCAATGTCTGTGCTGGTGCAGTTCTAGGTTAGAAGGAGATAGATCAAGCATGCACCATTGTTTATAAACCTTTGATTTTTGCCGTCCACTGCAGAAGTCAATCTCAAAACTTATTATTCCATTTGTTGGGCAGCCTACTGTTCCCGACTAGGCGACGACTCAGCGAGCACTGACTTAGTACAGTGTGTTGTGTACATTGTCTGGTCACAAGCACAGGATGTTTATTTTCCTCGCCAGTCCGGCACTACTGTGTCGCTGTACACTATCCACATTTATACATGTATTCATACACGTACGTACTGTGTAGATCAATGTTTCCCAAACCAACAACACGCTCTTACATCTTTTCAGACATATTATACCTACCAGTGAGAGTGTACCTCACTTTTGTTAAAATATTATTACACTATTTTTGGTGAATTGATAGTAAAGGGTGTTTTTTTAGACGTATACAAATTCAAAAAGAAAAATAATGTTAAAATGAAATTGGCTTTATTTAATAGATAATTTGATGCCATTATTGTTTAAATATGATTTCGGGCATATGAGCCCCACGGTTAGCTCGAATGAAGCACAATCGTGAAGTCCAATTTTCGACAACTTTATCGAGCAACTGGGCCATATATAGGCAATAACACGGCGAATGTTGACTTCGAAATGGTCCAACGTTTGTGGTTTATCAGCATAGACTAGTGACATATCATACCCCCAAAGAAAGTAATCTAATAGTGTGAGAGGAAGGATTAGGAAGGATCATGTGGATCATGATCGTGGAGGCCAGTTCACAGGTCCATTACGTGAAATTATGCGCTCACCAAATGTTTCCCGCAATAAATTGATGGTGGCACCCGCCGTTTATTTATTGCAAATTTATTTTCAAAATAAATTTGCACATTTGCAAGCGCTGTTCTGACGTCAGTCTATTCATGGTGAAATGGCAAAAC
This sequence comes from Glyphotaelius pellucidus, assembly GCA_936435175.1. Taxonomy (NCBI): domain Eukaryota; kingdom Metazoa; phylum Arthropoda; class Insecta; order Trichoptera; family Limnephilidae; genus Glyphotaelius; species Glyphotaelius pellucidus. The sequence continues at coordinate 31,265,235 of OW386554.1, forward strand.
GTACTGACTATAAATCAACTGTCAAACTGACAGTCTGTAGAAACAAAGTTGCAGTTTAACCAAACCTCTAAAAAAAACACCTTATATCAATGCAGAAAAACAGCCTAATGCAGAAAAAACTCGCGAATGGTGAGCTCTGATGTAGTTAAATTTTCACAGCTTTTTGTTTAGACTTTCCAGGTCTAATGTTCGCTATATTCTTTGTTCATTTTTTTCAAGGTACAAAAGCGTTATGTTAAAAATAAACCATACAAAAGTAACCTAGGTTTATCAATTTTTGGGAAGCACTGATTTGGATTATTTTAGAATGAGCTCAGTGTTAATGTTTACTGAATAAACATCTCAAGCAGAGCTTATCGCGGTTTTATTGATTATTGATTAATTGTTGATTCTAAAGTAATTCACATGATACGAAGGGTATTAAGGAATTTTTTTTTTTTTTTTTAATCTTTATTTTTTCCCATTATTATAAACATTTCAAAATACACATATAAGAAACAAATAAATCAAAAGTTAGGAATAATTAAATCTACGTAAAGTAAAAAGTAGGTGATGGGAACCCACAAAGGCACTGCCTGTGCGTGGGTAATATAAACAAAAATGCATACATCAGTAAGTACAATTAACAATAGTTATAAGTTATAAAAAAGTTATATGAGTTAGAATTAAAATGAAAAGTGATGTATTAAGGTTAACATAGAATTTATAGCAAAAGTGTTTTAACATCTGCACCATAAAGCCATAATTTTAATTCTTTTATGTAGAGTGATATCTTATCTGTCGTTTGAATGTGTTTTGGTAGAAGATTAAATGTCCGAGGACCAATAAAGCTGCTATGTGTTTGCATTAATTTGGTATTGATTTGAGGGGTGTAAAAGATATTATTAGTCCTTTTGCTAATTCTATTTTCATTTTTTTCGAAACAATTTTTGTTTTTAAATACATATTTCATTGTCTGCAATATAAATAATTTACGGATGTTGAATATTTTAGTATCTTTGAAAAGTAACTCAGTCGAGAATGTTTTAGTTCTATTGTACATAACTTTAATAATGCGCTTTTGAGTGTTTTGTAAAGGCTTAATAAAAGCATCAAGCGCACCACCCCATCCTATAATGCCGTACATTATTGAAGATTGCACCAGTGAAAAATATATCATTCTCAATTTGTCAAGATTAAGTACTTCCTTAAGTCTATAAAATGTATATGTAAGGTATCTTAATTTCGAGATGATTTTAACAATTTGTGTTTTCCAAGTTAGATGTGTATCAATAGATACTCCTAAATATTGATTTGTAACAAGGTATGTTTCGGTGTATGGTGCCTTCAGTATTTAACCATTGACCATTGTTGAAAACCTGAAGATTCAATCGGGAGCAACCTGGCATTCCTTGTCTAACAGCCCAAAGCACCCTTTTGGCTGGGAACCGACGAATGCGCTCGCTGATTTCGTCATCATATTTTATTTAAAATCTGGACATTCATTCTTTGACCATGAGAATCGTGAAAACACATCGATAGCGGAAATTTGAAATGCTATAAAGGACAAAAATAAGTTAAGTAGGTATGTCATTTTTCTTTTTTAATCTGCGTCGTCAAAGTATTTCTAGGAAAATAAGTGTGTCCTTTACAACGTGACAAAGAAGTTTTTGACGTGATAACGTCTTATAAATCGATGAACGCCGGCTGCACTCACGAAAAAGCATGACTCATTGTCACGTTGTCACGTTCCGTCTGAGCCGAGCGTGCAAGCGAGAGCGCGGAACAAGCGTTCGGCCTAAGCGTTCGGCTTGTGACGCATCTATTTCTCTTCCACTCGATCGTTATTATATGACGTTTTTACGTAAAATTGTCGTCCGTAAACCGACTTTACAGACAACCAATTTTTTTGCTAAAAAATTAAAAATAAACAAAATTCTGTTACCAAAGAAATTCACAAAAGAGTTTAAGTATTCTCGATATATTCAACGTAATTTTAAAATAAAAATTCATATATATTTTAAAATTACGGTTAGGTCTACGAAAGTGGAGATATGATGTCTTGATAGTTTTATATTATAGCATTTTAAATTTCCATTATCGACACCATCCGATCCTGAATTTTTTGGCTTAGTCTTGGGGATGATTTCCGCAAGGTACTCCGCTAAAACTATTGGTGAGAGGGGGGGGGGGGGTTACATTGACAGTTACAACAATAGTTTTGTAAAATACAAAATACCTTTTTTTAAATTTAATATTTGTACGTTTTTACAATAAGTATACATTTTTTTACATGTCGAACAGAGTTGTAAATTAATATAAAAGAGGCCTTTCTATTATTAAATTTTCTTGGCCCCAACCCCGTAGACACTAGTGCATGCCTATTCTTTTTTTTCTTTGTCCTGGCCTTCAGCGATTTCGGAGATAGTAATATAAACATTATTACGGAATTAAAACTAAGTTAGGCATCCCATTGCCACCTGTCAAATACAGAAATAACTAGTTTGGAAAGTCCACCCCTAGTGGCGCTGTCGCATGTCGCTTTCGTTTTCTTTATCCTGCGTATCTTATCCCGGCAGGCAGGTATTAGGGGTAGCAGGGCAGGGCCAGTAGGGGTAGAGGGTTGGGGCAGCCTACCCCGGTTCCTCTATTTCGGTATCGCAGACATCTCGGCGCCACACGCGTAACTCCCACACGTTATGTTATTGGGAATAAACATGCGGGGATTCAAACGAACAAACACCGAGGATTGAAAGGTTCAGGCTAGATAGAAATAGGAATATAACGTGTTGTGGGTGCACGCACCTTTACAATTTAGGTAGTTATTTATAGACCTCGTTCTAAAGTTGTTTTTATTGTTATTCAGTGAAATATGGTGCACAAGTTTTGGTAAATGTTGAGTTGAGACTGAAAGAAGTTAGAACGTTAGGATACAACGATACGAGGGTGAAAAAATACGTGGCATTTTTTTATTTTATCGTTGCTAAATATCGTGCCTACCAAAGCGTCCCCAACTCGTTATTCCACGTTTATAGTATTCTCCTGATGATCCTTTCTCTGTTCATCCGTTCTACATTTTAATAAATCTAAACATATTTTTCTAAAACGTGTTCATTTCTTCTTCGGTCTTGTATTCTCTTTGGATCTCTTTCTAATTCGTAACAAGGTAATTCACTATATTACCTTCCAAAGAGATATTCCAAGCGTGTCTGCGCCAGATGACAATAATTGACCCCTTGCCCGGAATAATGTTGAACATATTAATGTGCATCTTTTAAGGTAGCGATCCTGGTAAAGAAAAAAAAAATTAGGCCTGTTGCAGCATTTTAAAGTTTGGTTTGTGGATGAACGTTATATAAAGCCGTTTACCGAAATTACGGAGCATGGTTCAATTCATGGGAATACATGGAGAATTATCACTTCAACCAGAAAGACCTCAAAGCCAAGACGCCGAAGAATGCAGGAAAGTAGAATTTTTCCCGAAAAAATATTATTAAGGTCGTAAGTTGATCTCAAGACAATATCACGAACAAAAATCTCGAACGAAAAAAAGATATTGTAGCAAATCTAATTATTTCTAGCGTATGTGAGAAGTATACACGCTCGAATACTTTCTCTGTCTAACATTGCTGTCTCTCGAAGACGAGGGATCCTATTGGTTAGAGGTTGCATCCCGCCGCTAGGTTTCACATATGGGTTGACCGATAAAAGGTCGTGGGATTATCTTAAAAGTTAAGTCTGCTTCCCGAGTTTGCTCGCGCGGCTTCAGGTCTCTAGACACTCCAGAGAGAGAAAAGGTGCTCGTACAAAATTTGTGATAAGGTGACGAGCAATTAGAGGACAATTGGTGTCCCTTGGGGTTATTATTGTTAAAATAATTATAAAGCTAGTGTTGTAGTTTGTATTAAGCTAGGTACTGTGTTTTACGATTATTGAACTGTGTCTACTTGCAAATTGATTGTACTCAATAAAGACTAATTGTGTTTACGGAATAAAAGTGTGAATTTTATTTAGTTACCATGACCGTTACAATATGAATAAATTCATTTAAAAATTTGTAAGGTACGAAGGATAAAAAAACAAGTTTTGTGGAATTATGTTGTTTATGAAATTTTTATATACAACATTTTCCCACTAATTCAGCGTAATTTCTAAGTAATAAACTCTAATTTGAATACCTTTCTTCTGAACTTATCGTTTGATACTATTAAGATTTGTATGTTTAAGTATTTTTAATAATAAATGTTAATGTAACGTAACTGGTTTCGTTTTTTTCCATTTTTCTCGGATCAAGAATCTTGTTAGAAACAATTTTTTCCGGGCAAGGACTCAATTAAATGTCGGATGAAATCGATCAAACTTTCCAATTAATATCGAAATTCTTTATAGAATTGATAAACGATTTCATTCACCTGCCAATTGAAACGTCTTGTATAAATTGTCTACAATAGTTTTCTTTCAAATCGATTTCACTTCCTTGGATTTTATGTTCAGTTGTTTAAACACATATGGGTCAAGGTTCTCGGTCCACTGCATTTATTGTACTTTCGATCTTCCTCTGTCGGTTCCATATAGGGCTGAATAAACCAGGTTTGATGTCGGAAATCGGAACCCCGTTGCTTCTCCTGACATAAACATTGTCAATATAAATGAAGTTTTTCAAGGTTTTCTTTGTATGTTTCCTTCTGATGCTTATAAATAAGCTTCTGATTAAAGGTCGGCGTACAAGTAAATGCGTCGTAGTAGGATATCTTGAAACATAAACAATGCGACGCTAGAATGTCTTAATTAATTCCGACGTCCCGATAAGGAAAGCTTCGTTGTTGTGTTGTATTCGCGTTCAAGGCATTCGAGGCTTGCAATACCTACCTTAGGTTCCGCGGACAATAATGAATGTCAGAGATCACACAACTCCATGTCAATTAGTCCTTACCTTCTACTGCGGGAATATGCAAAGTCGGACTGATATAATCGCCCTTCTTTGAAATGAGCTATTGAACGTGCACGGAAATATCTCAAAGCAACGATTTTATTTATTTCGTTCTGAAAATTTTGCAGGATTCTAAAGATGGCATAAAGAATCCTTTGAGATTCTCTCTCATTTGAAAATATTTTAGCTAGAGATTTGAACAGTTTCCAATTTATATTTTAGATATTTCAATTTCCCTTTTTTTTTTAATTGCCGGCAACCCGGGCGTTTATTACGGTAACAATATAATACAAGAAAAGTCTGTAACCCGTCTCACTAGACGATGTCTGTTCTGAGACGGGTACATAAATATGCGTGCATGAACATATTAATACACAATTAGCATATAAAAACATATCAATCCTATAAACACATACACACAAACATAACATACATACACAAACGTATACGCATGCATGCAGTATTCAGTTTTATTAAATTTAAGAGTTTAGCTAGCATCTAAAAACAATAACATTTCAACAAAATAATATAAAGTATTAAACTAGACATGGGTAAAACATAAGCAATATTAATAAAAAAGCATAAATCTCTAAAAATTTAAATATCGCATATATGTAAATAGAGAATCAGGATTAGACTAAGATGGGATTATTAGTAACTTGGTGATGCATTCCCTTTTTTGTGTAGTAACCAAGTGTTGAAATATTTATAGAACCCTTTTAGGTTTTTTTGATTCAAGCAAAAAGTGGTTTCTTTTAGGAATGTGTTGTAAATGAGAGGTGCGAGGTAGGATTCGTGCTTTTTGGCAAAGGTTGATTTAATTTTTGGGACAAGAAGTTGATTATGCGTTTTTGCTCTTGTATTTTGTGGGTGAGTTACGTGGCATGGTGAGGATTTTATGCAGTTAATTTGAATGATCTTTTTAATGAATAGTTTCCTTATATCTAGTATGTTATTTGTAATTAGGAGATTTTCCGTTGGATGCAGATAGGGTTTTTTGAACATGATCCTAATTAATGTTTTGTGAGTTGAGTTAAGCGGCTTAATCCAGAAATTCGTTAAAACTTGATGTTTTAAAATTAAAGTCGTTTAATTTCTATATCCGCTTTATCAACTTTCACCGAATAGGAGAAAACCGCAAAAAACTGTCATATCTCTAGCGTAAATAAATAATTGCATTTAATTTTTTTTATATAATGAATTGGAGTAATATAAATTCGAAAAGTGTTCATTTTCAATGTATGTCTAGCAATATTTAAGTAATTTCGATAAATAAAATGGATATAGCGGGTTTTGAACTCACTTCGTGTTTACTCACGATTTAAGGGGTTTTGAAACTCAACTGACCAGACGCGCGAGTTTCTAAACCCGCCATCTTGGCAAAAAAACTGCTCGTGATTGGTTGAATTCTGATGTAGCGGGTTTTGATAGTAACTTCTTGAATGATATAGCGGGTTTTGTTTCTCACTCGCAGTTTTAACATGGTTTTTGGTCGTGATAAGGGAGGTTTTGAAACTCAATTTTACGTTCATCTTGTTCCTCAAAATGTGAACAAGATGTCATACTGAAATCAATTTGGCAAAAAATCGGATATAGCGGGTATTGAAATTATAGGACTCATTTAATCAATCGTTTTTAAAATACAATAAATCACCACAGATAACAGAAACAATGCGAGATGTGGCGTGAAAGCATGCCGACTTTTGCCGAGCTTCGACCAAAATGCAAAGACTATCAAAGTCGCTGTTACTTAATATACCTAAACAATTAGTGTACGTGTTACAAATTCTCCTCCTTCATACTAAGCTGATGGCATCCTTTCTTGGAAAGAGTTCTACCTTAAATGTTTTATATAAATATTTGGACTAAGCATTCTAGTTGGCGAAATTGTCGGAACAAGGCAATTAAAATATCTTAAATTCCTTTCCTACCAGGTTCTGTTTTCTCGGCACTCTCGAAAATAGAGTTTGCAGAAGAAAACTAGAGTATTACCTGGTGCCTAGTTGCTCTCGTACGGAAATAAAAACGGGGAAGTGCCCCCTAGTAGCCAATGTACGTGGAGTGTGCTTCACTTGAATACTTAGTTGATTGAGGGGCGGATCGTACGCCCTTACCTCTACAGCTGTCTGCTGTCTGCGTCCCGGGTTTATGGGTCACATAATCCTCTGAACGAGATGTAGGCTCTGTTGCTACGCCAAAATGTAGAGTTACCGATGTTTGAGAAAGGTAGCTATATAGTAAGATCGTGTGATGCTTTGAGGGAAAGAACTTTCATACATCAATAAAATTGAAAGCTTTCGGGCGGAGGAATACATCAATATGTTATTTTTGACATTTTTCTGAAGCCTCTTTTGAAATGTTTTCCGATAGAATTTATATTGCCATACAATATTCATAAAGTGATGAATGAAGTAAATAAAAGTCCATTTGGCTGTGTTGTCCAAAGTGTTGAGTTTTCACTCATCTATCGCGGGTTCAATCTTTTGCTAACTATATCTTCCAACGTTGCGCTAACAACATTTTCGGCTTATTAGAATGGATTAGGACGAATTAACAAACAACTTTGTTTTATTTAGATGTATGCGCATTGTGTTTTGAAAGGAATCGAACCCGGTAATATGAGCCTAACTATCACGCAATTTCCCCGCAAGATTATGGAGAAAGTAAGGAACGCCTATTAAATCTGTCCAGACACACTCCTCGCTTCATCTACTTTCGTACATAATCCGTCTCTCAACGTGACGATGGGACATCCTCGACTTTTTCCACTTACCCGTCGTGCATAATTCTCCTGACACTTCTTTCTCCGCCCATCCAATCTGAACTCTGAACGAACAAACTCTCTACGAGTTATGAATTATTTTTCAAAGTCCAGCGTTAGATTGTCCACAGAATAAAGAATTTCCCAAGAGGTGTACGTGGTGTGAATTAGGGCAAGAGGAACGGGCCGACCTTAGAAAGATGAGGGTGTGACGTGTGACATCAAGTCTTGATTATGGAAATATGCATCAGAGTCTTGATTTATAGAGACCCGTTTGTGCGGTGAACTGACTAAATATTCCTGCATGAAATCCTCTGGTCTAGCAGACTAGAATTACTCTTTGCAATTTTACTGTTCTATTTGTTGAATCTGATCTGTGTTAACAAGTTTAATTGTTACAAATTTCGATTTGTTTACATAAACACTGCGATGCGTATTTAGAATCATCTTATTACAATTGTTTTATAAAGTAAGTGCCGTGTGGGTTGAGATATACCAGAACATATTATCGTTTCGGAGGAATGTGTGACGATAAAAATTGAGTTAAATAACACTACTGTATCATGAATGTGATGCGATCTTTGTGTTTATTTTCCTTTCTATTTCTGCGTTTACACATTTTGTTGCCCAGATATAATAATTTACTTGTTTTTCCGACAAATTACCCCGCTTCGGAATTGTTGCCAGATCTTTGAAAATTGATCATTTTACACAGTGGTAATAAAGTATCAACAATATAAGCTTCCTAAAGCTCTCGTCTGTAAGCCATTAAGTTTTATTATCCACCTCGATTTAGGTGGATATCTTATGACTCAACCGAAGTCATGCGTCACGACAAGGTCAATGATATGTCCTCTTTTTTAAAGGCGAGGTGTTTCGTGGAAGAAAGCAATTAAAAGCTTGAGATACACAATTAATATATTATCAGTGGCATGGCTACTGCATAAGCGGCCGCCCGGGGATAAAGTATTAATTTTTTTTTATCAGACAATGTTTTCAACTGCGCTTTTTTGCATTATCTCGAGACACTTTTTGTGGACAGGAAGGAGTGAACCTGGGTCACGAAAAGACCCTTTTTGTAGGAGAGAAGAAGCACAGAGGCTCGTAGGATTATGGATTCCTCGTTTTGGGGAATGATGTTAGGCTTGAAATAAATAGAGGAGGATAAGTGGATGATTGGGAAATGCCCGATTAATCAGAATAATTGATTATTCCCCAAGGATCTAATCTGGATCCACTCTTATACCTCTTAAATGATGTATAAGGTGGCAGCAATTCTTAGAATGGCTGTTGTGAAAGACCACCATTCAGAATCGAAACGTTGCTTGTTCAGTGAATTTAGCCGTGTTTAGTGATCAAATCTGTACAGCAAGGTAGTCTGCTCCCCAGCTCCTTCAATCTCACAACATGCCCCATTTTAGGTTTCCATAAACCCAATGCTTTGGACAGTAGGTAGTGGTAGTCGTGCGACAATCACATAGAAAATATTCGAATTGTCAAACAACCACAGACAATTGAAGCCATTTCAGGTACGATTCGGAATGGTGGTTTCTTACTGCGCGCAAACCGAACCCGCATACTCCCGACAAAGTAAATCACGATAAGAAGACAGCCTAACTTATCAGAAGCCAAGGCAGGGCAAGCTGAATTTTTTCCCGCCGACTCAACCATGCCATATTGGGGACATTTGATACGACATCATTTGGAGACAATAAAATTTTCATTATCATAACCTTGAACGTATTTCGTTAAATGTTAACGAACCCATTGCTCGGGACCAATAATATTTAGCTATTTTTAAATTTCAGCCAATCAAGAATGCGATGAAAACATTTCAGAATTCCGCCTATAAAGATTTTATTGCCGCTACTTGTACCTACTGGCCACTGAATGTTTTATACACTAGAAACGCTTTCCAATTGAATGGATACCAATGTTGCCAATGACACGATACCTTTTGGTTCTTGCACATTTAGGACGCGTCTAACATCTTTATCGCTTTCCTTCTTGAATTTCTTAATGATGATGAAACACAGTTTTGTTCTTGAAATTTAAGCAAAGAATGATCAGACTTTTTTTCACGAAATACGCGCATGGCATTTTTTGTCTTGTGTTCAAGTTTTGTGCTTGAAATTTGAGCAAAGAATGGTCAGACTTTTGATCACGAAATACGCAAATGGCATTTTTTGTCTTGTGTTGAAGTTTTGTGCTTTTTTTTATATGAAATACCGCACAAGAGTCCCAACTGCTCCCCTCTGGAGCCAGTGAGACTATGGCATCCCCAATTGGGGTTTGTTGTGTGGCTGAAGATAGTGGGGAGGGGAAGGAGATAGGGAATCTGGTTACTAAACACGGCTAATGCCATTTCGAGCAACGTTTCAATTCTGAATGGTGGTCTTACACCTGGGCGATACTGATGGTATCTTCCACTCTGGAACGTGCCGCAACTATACCATATATTATTTTAAATGAATAAATTGTGAAATAACACAAATTAATCAAATAAAATTTATTTGCGCACGCCGGGTTCGAACCCGCGACCTTCGGATTGTGAGTCCAGAATCTTACCTCGGGACCACGGAGGCCGTCATAATAAAATTTAATCAAAGAATGGTCTGACTTTTGATCACGAAATACGCACGTGCCTTTTTAGTCTTGTGTTTGTGAACCTAGTGACCCTACCACCGAATAGACACTCCCTAAAAATGTCATCTCCCATCTCTCACCCCACCTGAAAGAAAATTAATATCGCCAATTTACTATTTTAAAAATGTCATCTACCATCTCTCATCCCATCTGAAAGAAAATTAATATCGCCAATTTACTATTTTAAAAATGTCATCTCCCATCTCTCATCCCATCTGAAAGAAAATTAATATCGCCAATTTACTATTTTAAAAATGTCATCTCCCATCTCTCATCCCATCTGAAAGAAAATTAATATCGCCAATTTACTATTTTAAAAATGTCATCTCCCATCTCTCATCCCATCTGAGAGAAAATTAATATCGCCAATTTACTAGACTTTTAGGCTCCTAGGACAGGTCAATGAGATTGATTGAGAGATTCATGGAGAGCATTAGTTTCTATGTTCCTCCGGATGATGGTTATCTCCGTCACCGACAGCATAGACTGTTTTATCTCCCGGCTTACAGAAATAACTTGCCAATGGTTATGCCAGTCGGGAGAGCAGTCTTGTTGTTAAATAGAATCACTTTGTATATCGGTATGTTTAACATCAATTAAGCACAATTTAGACAGCAAGCTTTAGGATGGGCGTACGCTGAGACATCGGTCGCGCAGCATGTTCAGCGCAGTTGTGAAATGTATGAGAAACATGCACGTCTCAGCGTATGTAGCTCCATACACTTCCATACAACACAAAAATCAAAACTATCTAGCGCTGAACATTCTGCGCGACCGATGTCTCAGCGTACGCCCATCCTTATTGCTGTTGGTCTGATTGTGCTTCGTTGATGTTTAAATTGTTCATTGATGTTTTGTCAATTGCTTAAATATGCTTGAATCTTAATATTTTCTTTACTTTAAAAACTATTTGAAATTCTAATTTTGTTTTGTTTTTAAAGTGAATAAATTGAATTGAAATATCTATTCGAGATAGTTAATTTCTATGCTTTAAAATGTTTGATCTATTTCGCCAAAGTGAGGAAAAATTGAGTTTAATCTTGCAACACGGACACGCCTATACCACACTTCCGATGACTGTTTATTCTGTGGTAATAATGTTGGCGGAACGGTTCGGCGGTTCAATCAATTGTCGTGCACGAACAACGGGTATACAAAATAAGGACTTTAGAATGAGAGTGGGTGCTAAATAAAACTGTGCCACCATAGAATAAATAAGAACATAAGAAAATCCATGTGGGCGTATTTTGTGATCTCAAAGTTTGACTATTCTTTGCTTAAATTTCAAATTGTACAGAACTCTATTTGGGAGGCGGGTATGGGTACCGCCGGCATGTGAACCATTTATTGGATAACCGACACCTCTGCCATAGGTCACCCCAAGTGATTCGCTACGTTTGGCGACTTAGCAGGGATGCCCGGGTTCACGAGGTCAGGTTTGTTCAGATTTAAGCGGTGGATGCGTCTGTCCGACAACTGCGTGGCAGGCCGGATCAGGAGAGACTGGTTGACCTCTCCAGCCGGAATTTCCATTTCATTTATTTTCCCTATTTCAGTATTTCACTCCTGGAAACACTGACTCCCATTTCCTATCTTCCTATCCACCCTTCAAACCTATTTCCTTCCCAAAACTTCCTTCTTCTTCCTTTCCAAGGCGCCGCTTCCTCGCTAAAAAAAGAAGAAGATGGAGAGATATGTAATTACGAATGTTGGACAGAGCGCGCTAACATTTTAAATGATAAAATTGAAGCGAAAAATGTGAACATGTTTAATAAAACATGACTAGTTTAAAATAGAGTAAAAATCTCGTGGAAGACATCTTAAGTATCATTTAAAGAAACATTGCGAATTTTTTCACAACTTTAACTTGTAAAATAATAGAAACAAACGTGTTTTTAATAATTTTCGGAGCATACTTTGCGATTTTTTTCTATCGAGGGAATTTCATATAATTTGCGTTTCGGCGTGGAACCGTCTAGGTATTATCTTAAAAAATAACATATATTTTTTTAAGAGCTTAAGAACTTCAAATGTTTAAGGGAGACGTTTAAGAAATCGGTAGAAATTCGAGTAGGGGCGGCTTAAAAAAACCCTCCACACACAATCCCCTAAGATGACATAGGCCCTGAAAGAAATTATTTTCCATAGGGCCTCCTGTGTCGGGGCTAGTGTAGAAACAGTGGATGTTATTATAGTCAATACATTCAAACAAGAAGAAGTTGGAAGTTGTTTCCCTGGAAAGGAATATGGAAAGTTTCGGGGTTTCTTAGTTGACGGTAATTTTTATCGTTTTTTATTGTGGCCAAGAGCGTAGATTCCACGTGGTTATTTATAATGTTATAAAAAAATTTGGTTGTCTGTAAAGTCGGTTTACCGTAGCCAAACGCTTAAGCCGAACGCTGAGGCAAACTCTTGTTCGGCCTTATCGCTTATTCCGCGCTCTCGCTGAACGCTTAGGCCGAACGCTTGTTCCGCGTCCTCACTTGTACGCCCGGCTCAAGCGGAACGTGACATCGTGACAGCGTGACAATGAGTCGTGCTTTTTCGTGAATGCGGCCGGCGTTCATCGATTTATAAGACGTTATCACGTCAAAGTATTGATATTTTTGTCTGTAACCTTGTTTTTGTAACATTATTTAATGTGCCGAAAAGCTTCCATTCCTTTTCTAAAATCCGTGAGTTATTTGTTGCCAATGTGATTATTTATGCGAGTGGCGCCAAGTCTAGTGATGAATTGCTGGTTTTTCACTTATTTAACCTTGCTCCCTTTTCTTCTTCTATCCCTCGCAATGATCCTGATATTCTTTCCTTTGCTTGCAGACGCGATTCTCATTCTTCTTTATCCTCCATCTGTCACTCTGCTCCACAAATAATAGAATATCAAATCAAAATCTATTTGTGGAACGGATATTATTATTTTTGCCGAAATTTATTTGTAGAAAGTTAAGGGAATGCCAGTTATTTCCATGAAGTGGGTCAAATCAGCTTTAATTCGTTTTTTCATGTTAAAGTTTTACAATTTTGTCGGCCTTTTCGGAGTGGTTGTGATCCTTGGCAACGAATCTGGAGGTCGCGGATTCAATTCCTAAAAAGCTTCAAGTGCTTAAGAATATTTCATTTTGTTAAGGCCCGGCTTCCAGCATTTCTACAGATTTTCCTTAAACACTTGGAAAATATATGTTATTCTTGAAGTTAATATCTATATTTCTTCAAAATAGGCAAATTTACTTTGTGGCGTCATCATTTAATAATGAAAAACAATTACTTTGTGTAACAACCACTATTTAATTAACAATATCAACATGTTTCGAAAACTATGTTTTCTTCGTCAGGATAATAAGTTAATAAAAAATAACAAAAGACAAACAAGTATAGACTAATTAGAACATAGACAAAATATTAGAAAGGAGAGGTGATTAATTACCTAAAATATATCATAAAAAACAATTATATAAAATTAAATATAAAAATTATTTTAGAATCTGTAAAAAATTACATTAACATAATAAATTTTTATTTTATTTTTTTTTTTTTTCTTTTTAAAAACAAAACAAGAAGTCTAAATAACAAAATAAATTATTATGAATATAAGTATTAATACGAAAATAAATTTAAAAGATGGCTATTTTTAAAAAACGTTTGGTTATTTATAATATTTAATTTACTATTAACACTTTTTCTAATTTCTAAAATTTCTAAATTTTAAAAATTAATTAATTTAAAAATTTTATTATGTTAATGTAATTTTTTACAGATTCTAAAATAATTTTTATATTTAATTTTATATAATTGTTTTTTATGATATATTTTAGGTAATTAATCACCTCTCCTTTCTAATATTTTGTCTATGTTCTAATTAGTCTATACTTGTTTGTCTTTTGTTATTTTTTATTAACTTATTATCCTGACGAAGAAAACATAGTTTTCGAAACATGTTGATATTGTTAATTAAATAGTGGTTGTTACACAAAGTAATTGTTTTTCATTATTAATATCTATACAGTCCCCACGCCGAAAAGCCAATTATACGAAACTCCCGCGATAGAAAAAATTCGCTAAGTATTCCCCGAAAATTATTATAAACACGTTTTTTTCAGTTATTTTACAAGTTCTAATACATATATAAAAATCACAATGATTCTTTAAATGCCGTTTTAGACATTCCCCACGAGATTTTTGTTCTATTTTAAACGAATCGTGTTTTATTAAACATTTTCACAATTTCCGCTTAAATATTTTCGTTTTTAATATTAGCGCGATCCCTCTAACATTTGTATTTACATATCTCTCCATATTTTTCTTTTTGAGAAGGTACTACCGGGCCTTAATTTGTATTTTGTAACAATTTATTAGTTTTAAATAATATATAGTATACTTTTAGTAATGCCCTAAAGACAGACCACCATTCATAATCGAAAAGTTGCTTGAAATTGCTTTAGCCATGTTTGGTGACTAGATTTGAATAGCCAGATACTTCCCAGCCTTCTTCTGCCCCATCTCCTTCCCTCCGCACTACCTTCAGCCCACAACACATCGCAATTATCGGGGACGCCATAGACACATTGGCTAGAGAGGGTTGGAGCAGTTGTAACGCTCATAAAAAAAAGTTTTAAAAAAATTACAGCAAAACCTACCCGACAAACTTTAACCGGCTATTCCTGAACTGGAATAAAAAATGTACGTAGCATTTTGGTCTTCCATGACTTTTTAATATCTAAAATCTTGCCATTTAAGACGGATTAAGTCATTTCAAAGTTTCATTTCAGAATGGTGGCCTTTCACTGGGGCAATACTGAGAGTATCTATCTCTGTTTGATCTAAATAAGACGTATACATTTAATGTCGAAAATTTTATTCGTAATCACGTAATACTTATTTCGCAGCTGTACGAGGGTCGCTGGAACCCTAATAAAGATAATGAAGCCATTTAAAATTTGCCATTCAAACTTATTCTAATAAATCAATGAATCGGGTTTAAATTTATTTTCTCGGAAATACTTCAGCGACCATAAAGTGAACGGGAAATAAATATTATTAGTCCTTCGCGCTCTCCCGGTGCGCGATGAAACGATCCCGTACCTTTTCACTTATTGCGATTTCTCGAATTTGCGTCTCGAAAACTCAAGGCGAATCGAGTCGTCTATACTTCCCATTTTCGCCAATTTCCTTCGCCATTTCCATAAATCAGAGGCGTCGTTTTACAACAAGTGCCTTTCTTCCGCGTCCGTGATTTCACCCGCCTCCCCTGGATACTGCTACCGTCACTGGAGTGATAACTGATAGAATTATGTGGATGGGTGTATTGTCGTGAAAGTAGGCTCAATTTTTCCTTACTTGAAATTGATGAAATACTTTCAAATGGTCGTTAAGGCACTGCTAGCCACAGAAATATTGCACATTGTACACCTAACGACTTACTGATTAATTTCAATGACATTCGCCACTCGACCGGACGAATCACATCTCTTCACCTTGCTTGTTTCTTACTCGTGTATAGTTTATCCAATGTCTTAATCTTAATTATTAAAAGTAATCACCTGTACTCGGTGTCTGGAAACAAATGGTACAACCGAGCCGGAAATTGGTGAAGCTACATCACATTGAAAACCCTTTTTTTTACTTTTATCAAAATATTTTGGAAACTTTAGGATTTAGAAGCTATCGGAGACAGATCTACCCTTCGATGCATTTTAAAAAATAACACACAGCTGGTAATAACCTCTTAGCACCAGTTGTATCGCAGCCACTTATGGCGTGAAAGAATAAAATGTTTTAGTAATACGTTGGAGGTGAGAGAGCTGTGAAGAGTACCAACAGGACGATATCCTGACCCATAACTGTATCATTGCTGTGGTTTTTATGAGAACGTCAGCATCCTCTTCAGCTTGTGCTGTCGTTATTTGCGATCGTTCAAATGAGGCTATGAGTAGGGAAATAAAGCGAGAATTGTTGTTTCTGCACTCCATGAAAAGGTTTCAATGGGACGGAATCAATTTTTTCCACTCGCTCCCTTGAAGATAATCTCTGTAGCAAACGAGTTTTTTCAAATTTGACCTAAAAAAAATCATTTTTGTTCTTTTGAAGCATGTGAGCACATCTTTGTGATGTGACATTATAATTTAAAATAAAACAATAACTCAGTAAACACCACTTTGATTTTAGATTTTTGTACTGCCCTGAAGAAGCTACAGTCGTAGCGAAACCCTGTCGGCAAGTATAAAAAGTAAAGGCGGTATTTACTAAGTTATTTAATTTTTTAAAGTAGCAACTTTTGACTCGTAAACGACAGCCTAAATCAAAATAGTTATAACACAAAATCGATCCCAAAAATGGGACGTAAATTTACGAGTTTTTTTTTATTTTGTACTACGAGTTTCTGAACACTGAAATCTGTAATTAACTTTAATTAAAATATTTCGATATAAACTTTTCTAAATTTGGTCTTTTTTATTTGAATGCACTTTCTTCAGGTGCATTTTTTTATGTGACACTTCACAAGAGCGCCCCTTTCTGAACAGTGTGTAGACAGGGGGACTATGTCGTCACCCAGTTGAGCTATGTGAGGCGGGTTATGGTAAATTGTACAGCGTCATTGAAATGGTTTTTTCACAAAAACGGCGCTCTACGAATTATCCAATATTATTATTACAATATATTAAAACAATTTTAAACGTTTTTTCCACATATTCCAATTTATTTTGGACGGTAAGCTAGACTAGTACAATTATTCCTTAAACTACGGTTTAAATACATAACATTTGTGAAGGGGGGTTGTCTGGAAGCGGCCTGGATTACTTGAAGGAGAAAAAATAGGTGCCATAGGGTAGATCCCACACTATAAGCGCCTAAAATCTATTTAATTTTCCTGTAATTGTCGGTATGGATCACACTTGTAGGTATTTTTTGTTCAGTGGCTTGAGGCCTTGGTTCGTTGTTCGTAGCACCGTAGCTCACATTCGTAGCAGGCACATTCAGAACAAGGCTTGGCAGGACGAGGTTTTTTATTAGGGGATCCCCTTTTCCGTGGCATTGTTAGTCCTTTGAGCATTTCGGGTGATAAGGGGATTATTTGAATTTTTATTGTTAGATTTATTTTAAATCATTGAATATCTGTCGAATTTGACCTATTTTAAAATAATAATATTTCATTCCAGGATGTGGGGAGGACAGTGCAATCCCACACGTCCCATAAAGTTCATTCATTTTTACACTATAAATTTTAAGTAAAGAAACACGTGGAATAGAAAAAAATACTATTATGTAATCAATTATGTAGGACATGGTCTTAAGCTCGGGCCCAGCGTTCATCCAGCAGTCACCAGGCCGGCGAATCTATTAGGCTTTCGGTACACGTTTACGAAACGGCGTCGATACAATAAAGGCAATAAACGTACCTTCCTTATCACAATAATATTGCAGCTCTTTTTTACACATTAAATAATGATGAGACAGAAGATGAGACATACGAGTATGTAAATTGTGTCTCGTCTTTCGTCACACCTGTAATAATAATAATAAGCCTTTTTATTCTGAACTTAGGTACGAATTTTGGCATGTTCTTATTTTTTTATAATATATCCCGAAGAACAGTTTGCCTCTTGGCATAGGCCTCCTCTAATATTTTCCACTGGGACCTGTCACGCGCTACTCTTCTCCAATGATGTCCAGCCGTGAGTTTTAGGTCGTCTTCCCATCTTATTTGTTGGCGTCCTCTACTTCTCCTGCCGTCTCTGGGATACCAGTCGGTGACATTTTTGCACCAACTTTTCTCTGTGGCGTTTGGTGAGTGCCCAAGTTTCACATCCATAAGTGATGACTGGAAGTATACTAGAAGTTGAAGACTTTGACTAGAAGTTGAAGACTTTCCTTTTTATTTGCATACTTAGCTCCTTGGATTTCAAGACTTCTTTCAAAGACCAGTATTTCTTCCATCCATTTGCTATTCTTCGCTCGATTTCTTTGGTGGTTTGATCTTTGTGAGATATTATCTGTCCTAAATAGATGTAATCTGACACATATTCGAGTGGTTGGTTGTCAATTTTTATGGTTACACCTGTATTTAATGTGTAAGAAAGAGCTGCCGCGTCATTGTGATAAGGAACATATGTTTACTGCCTCTTTGTACCGTAAACGTGGTAATATTAAAAGCACCTATTCAGCCCTAGTTCCGTAAACTTCTGTATCCAAATAAACATATAGTTCCTTCACGCATTTTCTACAAAGGGATAAACAGAGGGAATATATGTAATTACTCGTATATCCACATTCATCTGAAACAGTATTCACTGTGCTTTATCGACATTCAGACAGATTTTTAAAAAACACTTTGTTGTCTTAATTCAGTCTTTTGACATGAACCGACTCATTTTATTTATCGATTTAGGTAATTATACCATGTTTTCCAAGGATCGTGTGTTACCGGACCTCTTCTACCCAATTGCGGATCTACTTTTATTTCTCCTGCCACTCCGATTTATTTGCCATTAAGAACGTTGATATTCGATTGAATCTTAGAATTCCACTAATTGAATGTGATTTGAGTTTTTTCATTTAAAGATTTTACCTTTTTATCAACAAAGCAAAAATTTGATTGCGTGAATTTTTTTTCTCCTGGAATGTTGCCAAAGTACACTAATAGTGATAATTTCGTATGAAAGGAACAATCAGGAGTTCGGAAGATTCCAAGGATTGTGGTGGTGATAATTAAGGAATTTTTGGTTGAGTTATTTCTTCAGTTTTTCATATTATGTTCAAGGGTAGCCTATTCCTCAAAAGCGTATCACAAACCAAGGAACGTTTTAGCTTCATTATTGAACAATTGAGATACCGTAAAATCTTGCAACATGCCAACGCTCGTCCACACCACACATCTGTAAGTGCAACTGCAGAGACTCTGCGAAACCTGAAGTTTGAACCGATTCCACACCCTCCTTACTCCCCCGATCTTGCACCTTCCGATTTTTATTTTTTTCCTCTACTCAAGAGAGACCTCAAGGGCAATCATTACACCTCGGACGATGAAATTATTTCTTTTTTTTTTAATTGCCGGCAACCCGGGCGTTTATTACAGTAACAATATAATACAAGAAAAGTCTGTAACCCGTCTCACTAGACGATGTCTGTTCTGAGACGGGTACATAAATATGCGTGCATGAACATATTAATGAACTTTTTGAGGGAGAGGTCGATTCAGGCGGTTGCTGATGGTTTCACCTCTTCCTCGCATTCGATAAATGCTGGCGTCCCACAGGGATCGGTTCTGTCTCCGACTTTGTTTCTGTTGCACATCAATGACCTCTTGACATGTGCACCGATTCATTACGGGGGCTCCATCGAGGCCAGAGTTAAGTTAGCCTCTCAGAAACTGAGCGTACTGTACAGGGCCCGCAGATACTTTAATAGTACACAACTACTAACCCTGTACAAATCGCAAGTGCGCCCCACGGTTGAATTTGGCAGCCACCTCTGGTCTGGAGTCCCAAAATACCTGAAAAAAACCCTCGACTCTGTGCAGAAACGGGCGGTCCGTTTCATAGATTCTCCTAACTTAACAAATGGACTGCAATCTTTAGAGCACAGGCGTCAGGTGGGAATGCTGTCCTTGTTCTACCGGTATTACAATGGAAGATGCTCCGAGGAACTAGCGTCACTGATCCCCTCGGCACCGGTGCATAGTCGGGAAACACGCCAAACACGCGCTCAACATTTGTACACGGTTGACATTAGTCACATGAGAACGGGTCGTTTCTACGACTTGTTCTTGAGTTCAACAGCCCGGCTGTGGAACGATTTGCCGACTTCTGTGTTTCCTCCCTCCTACAATATGGGTCTCTTCAAGACCCATGTTCACTCCTTCCTCTCCTCAACAGCACCCTCCACACAGCATCTTCAAAGATGACATAGGCCCTGAGGGAAATTATTTCCCTCAGGGCCTCCTGTGTGGAGTTAACATAAAAAAAAAAAAAAAAAATTAATACACAATTAGCATATAAAAACATATTAATCCTATAAACACACACACAAACATAACATACATACACAAACGTATACGCATGCATGCAGTATTCAGTTTTATTAAATTTAAGAGTTTAGCTAGCATCTAAAAACAATAACATTTCAACAAAATAATATAAAGTATTAAACTAGACATGGGTAAAACATAAGCAATATTAATAAGAAAGCATAAATCTCTAAAAAATTAAATATCGCATATATGTAAATAGAGAATCAGGATTAGACTAGATGGGATTATTAGTAACTTGGTGATGCATTCCCTTTTTTTGTGTAGTAACCAAGTGTTGAAATATTTATAGAACCCTTTTAGGTTTTTTTGATTCCTTGGATTTTATGTTCAGTTGTTTAAACACATATGGGTCAAGGTTCTCGGTCCACTGCATTTATTGTACTTTCGATCTTCCTCTGTCGGTTCCACATAGGGCTGAATAAACCAGGTTTGATGTCGGAAATCGGAACCCCGTTGCTTCTCCTGACATAAACATTGTCAATATAAATGAAGTTTTTCAAGGTTTTCTTTGTATGTTTCCTTCTGATGCTTATAAATAAGCTTCTGATTAAAGGTCGGCGTACAAGTAAATGCGTCGTAGTAGGATATCTTGAAACATAAACAATGCGACGCTCGAATGTCTTAATTAATTCCGACGTCCCGATAAGGAAAGCTTCGTTGTTGTGTTGTATTCGCGTTCAAGGCATTCGAGGCTTGCAATACCTACCTTAGGTTCCGCGGACAATAATGAATGTCAGAGATCACACAACTCCATGTCAATTAGTCCTTACCTTCTACTGCGGGAATATGCAAAGTCGGACTGATATAATCCCCCTTCTTTGAAATGAGCTATTGAATGTGCACGGAAATATCTCAAAGCAACGATTTTATTTATTTCGTTCTGAAAATTTTGCAGGATTCTAAAGATGGCATAAAGAATCCTTTGAGATTCTCTCTCATTTGAAAATATTTTAGCTAGAGATTTGAACAGTTTCCAATTTATATTTTAGATATTTCAATTTCCCTTTTTTTTTTTAATTGCCGGCAACCCGGGCGTTTATTACCGTAACAATATAATACAAGAAAAGTCTGTAACCCGTCTCACTAGACGATGTCTGTTCTGAGACGGGTACATAAATATGCGTGCATGAACATATTAATACACAATTAGCATATAAAAACATATTAATCCTATAAACACATACACACAAACATAACATACATACACAAACGTATACGCATGCATGCAGTTTTCAGTTTTATTAAATTTAAGAGTTTAGCTAGCATCTAAAAACAATAACATTTCAACAAAATAATATAAAGTATTAAACTAGACATGGGTAAAACGGTGACCGGCCAACTCGTAATGAAACAAACTCAGAACCATCTCAGATAAGTCATTTAGAGTGATAAAAAAATATAAATAAAAATTTGGTTAAATAGGTTAAGTTAGGTTAGGGTTATCTGCTAATTTAAAATTATGTTTTTATCACTCTAAATGACTTAACTGAGATGGTTCTGAGTTGGTTTCATTCCGAGTTGGCATGGAACCGGGTAAAACATAAGCAATATTAATAAGAAAGCATAAATCTCTAAAAATTTAAATATCGCATATATGTAAATAGAGAATCAGGATTAGACTAAGATGGGATTATTAGTAACTTGGTGATGCATTCCCTTTTTTTGTGTAGTAACCAAGTGTTGAAATATTTATAGAACCCTTTTAGGTTTTTCTGATTCAAGCAAAAAGTGGTTTCTTTTAGGAATGTGTTGTAAATGAGAGGTGCGAGGTAGGATTCGTGCTTTTTGGCAAAGGTTGATTTAATTTTTGGGACAAGAAGTTGATTATGCGTTTTTGCTCTTGTATTTTGTGGGTGAGTTACGTGGCATGGTGAGGATTTTATGCAGTTAATTTGAATGATCTTTTTAATGAATAGTTTCCTTATATCTAGTATGTTATTTGTAATTAGGAGATTTTCCGTTGGATGCAGATAGGGTTTTTTGAACATGATCCTAATTAATGTTTTATGAGTTGAGTTAAGCGGCTTAATGTACTTGTCAGCGGCTCCCCCCCAGGCCGAAATACCGTAAGTTAAAAGGCTTTGACATAGAGCGTAGTAAACATTTTTTAATTGTTTTGGTGACATGATGTTCCTTATCGTTTTAAAAATGAATGATAGTTTTCGGGTTTTCTTTATGAGTAAGTTAATATGACATTCCCAGTTTAATTTATGGTCCACTGTTAAGCCTAGCTACTTGACATTATCTGTATGTTCTATTTGTTCGCTTTGATGGTTTGAGGTAACATAAGGGTGGAGATATAAAGGAAATGAAGGCAGCTGTCCAGTCCTGGATTCGAGAAAAGTCGGAATGAAAAACTTGTTACACGGTGGGAGAAATGTAACGGGTATAACGGTGACTGTATTGAAAAATAAGTATTTGATTTGAATTGTACTTTTTGCCCGTTCTTGCTGATTGTTTTCGTTCACAAGCTTGCGTGCGTTACTTTTCAGCCTACCTTCGTACAATATTTAATTTATAAAAAACATATTTTTCAGCCGTAATAAAAATATAAAAAGTAATTTTTCTCCGGAACCACGTATGAGAAATCATGGTACGCCACTGTGCCATCAACGGTCAACAGTGGATATAAGATCAAAGCTGAAAGCTCTATTACGTCTTTATATATTTGAGATTTAATCTTTGAAGTTACCGATTCGTGACGTCAACGACTGAAATTTATTATTAAGTCCTTTGTTCCTGTTTCCAGAATATTGTGGCTTCCACGGGCTCTTCCAATTAATTTATATTGATTCCCTTACTATATTATAACACTCTCCTTATTATTACGGAAAAGGAAAGTGTCGATGTAATCAATTTTTGATATTTGATATCATAAGGTAGGATTATTGTATTCTTCCTTAACATTGTGTCTCTTTTCTTGATTGTATTTTAAAATTATTTTTTCTCCTTCAACTGAAAGTACTTAACCCCTCAGCCCTCGGTCCTATTTTATTGGAATGTCAAAATATTTCCGCTTTACAGTAAAATCCAAATTAATTTAATATTTCTGAATGCATCTGAAAACTAAAAACTGTATTTGAAAGCTGATCAAATATACTTTCGTGTAATTCGAAATAAATGCTTAATTTTTTAAATAAAAAAATTTTGTTTGCAAACATAAAAAAGTTTTTAAAAAGGCTCACCTTATGTTTTTTTCTTACAAAATTACTAGTAACAATAAAAAAATAAAGGTTTTATTAATACTATCGTCAGATTTGTGTGATTTTCTACGGCTGTTATTTGCTTTCTCTATCGGCCGATGTCAAAATTTCAGCTGTGAGCTGTCACGTATTTTAGTTTGGGTCGTTTTAAACACGAATTCCTGCAAGTATGCATGATTATTTATTCATTTAACAGCTATAGAAAATCACACAAATCTGACAGCACTTTTCGCGAGACAACGATCTCTTATCACAAATTTTAGGGAATAGCCGTTCTTAACAAATGAAAACAAATAAATTTGTGTACACCACTATTTAATCAACAATATCGACACGTTTCAAAAACTATGTTTTCTTCGTCAGGATAAAAAGTTAACTTATTATTGACGCCACAAAGTGAATTTGCGAAGTTTGAAGAAGTAAATAGCCTTTCTGATTCATATTTCGCAAAATCATGATACCCCGTGATTTTTCACGGGTCTGCACTAGTATTACATAAACGGAAGTTTTTTAGTATCAAGGGCTGGTATTTCATAATACTCAAGAATGTTGTCGGGCGGCTTTTCTTGGCAGGGTTCCTATCAGAGAGCAATTTGAAAAACGCAAATATCTCTTAAATACCGGCTCTAAGTCAAATTAAATTATAAATATCTTTTGTGGGTTTAGTGCACGTAACACATTATTATTATTAAACAAAATTAAAAACTGCTCAAAAACAGTCACATAACCTCCCAACCCGGACGACCTGGAAATCATTTAAATCGATACCAAATAAGTCCCCTAGAGCGGGTTCGAAGGGTTTGTAAATATAAAATGGCCCCGGGTATTGGACCTTTTACGGCCTCCCCCTTGAACAAATAGAATTATCGCACCGAAAGGCGTCGGCGTCGCCTTCAGAGAGACGCCGAAAAAGGCTCCACTCCTAAAACAAAGGCTTTCGCGCTACAAGGTGAAAAAAACAGGACTCGTATTTTTCATTACTTTTACACAAAGACAAAGTTCCAAACACAGCTTTCATATTTTTCTGTACGGAAAATTCTTCTTTTATTTTGTGTAACTCGCGATCGCGATGTTTTTTTCTGTTTTATTTGTCAATTACCGGGTGCACGTTTTCCAGAAACCTTCAAAGCTAGTATTTTATTCTAGGAATTTTTCGAAGGTGCGAAAGCTCGTGTTTTTAAATCGGACTTACAGATAAATGAAAAATTTTAAAATTAGGGTACTTTGGCGTATGTCAAAGTAACAAAATTCATTACAATTCTTACAATTGTTTCTTTTTACATTATGTGTAAGGTAAAACAAGGCGTTTATAAATAAAAAAAGTGCATGTAAATGTTACTTTAACAATTTGAAATCAATGAACTAATATATCCTAATTAAACATTAATAAGTAAGGAAAATTATTTCTACCCCGTTTATCAGTATGTTCACAAGACTTAAATAATATAAAGCATTTAAATAAGTCACGTCATTATTAAACAATTAAGGGGGAATTATAGTTTAGAAGCATGAATTGTAGGTATTTTTTCAGGAGCAATTAAAAAAAACATGTAATATTTTTACAAGCCATTATTTCACCAAATATTTATTAAACATTAAAGTATACAAAAAAAAATCAAACGAAAAAATTCAAAATTCGAAAAGTTACAGGGTGTTGAAGTGGTGGGTCTCAAAAAATGGCGCGCCCTGGTTGACATGATTGCAACCCTCATAGCAATCTAAAAAAAAAAACAAGTTAATTCTTAATTCAAACAAATGCTGCTAAAGCCCGAACTAAGGAAAAGTAAAAAAAAATTGCAAAATGCGGCTGTCTTAAATAAAAAGGCATTTTTTTACCAGTTTTTTTTTACTTTTTCAGATTTTTTATAAATACTGAAAATAGAAATGTTCTTATATTTTTGGTTAGTTCGGTAGAGTAACGTATAGAAAAGGCTAACACCAAATTTCAAGTAAATTGGTTCTGTAGAACTTGAGATATCGTGTCAACCGTCTCGAAAAAAGGTGCTTTCTAGAAACACTCTTTTTTTTGTTTCTTGAAAACATTACCATTTAATCTGAGGAAAATATATTTCAAAGCACCCCGCAGAATAGCAAATCTATTGTCACAATTATTTTCTCAGTTAGTCAGTTTGACCGGTAATAAATCATTTTAGACACCATTAAAATTTAAATTGGGCAGAGGTAAATAGGGTCACACAAATAAGTCGTCTAACCACAATTAAAAAATGTTTATAAAAAATGGCCTCGAACGCCGAAACAGTCTTTAATAATAAAAAAAACCAATTAACTAAATAAAATATGGTTTATATTAACTATTGTTTTTAAGTGCGAAGTTTTTGTGAGAGCGAATTGTTTTTACTTGAAAATGTGTTTTTTCGCACCTATGTTTATTATTTTTAATTAATTGATGTATATTGTCAGAATATTCGGCATTTACGAGCTTGTCCATTACAATATCGACAAAGAAAGCTTTTAGGACGCACCCAGAATGAAACTATAAACCTGGTATCTGATTTCATCAGCTCAACTATTGATCAAATGGCATGTCTTCATGTGGCCAGTGACCACCCCTCGGGGTTAGGGGCTGGGGGTTGTTTTAGTTCACTGTTAAACCCTCGCCGCCCAACAACAACAGGTAGCAGAATAATATCAACCTGGCATTTCACATTTCACCGGCGAAGCAATCTGGATTATTTTTAGCTTGACTTACACGATGTATTACCGTTGCTTCAATAAAGGTTACAAAAGACTGATCGGCTTTGTTTTCACTTCCTTGTTAGTTATTTTTAGTATTTTTTTTATCACCTCCTTGTTATTTATTTTGAGTGCTTATTACTATCGTGACATTAAGCCCCCTCATTCCGAATTTATAATACTTATTTAAGGAACATTAACAGTCTTAGTAACACAATAAACATAAAAGGATGATAAAAAAACAGACCAATTCACAGATAGGTATTTAGAAACAAGACTAACTGAATGTAAACTAGAATATTTAAGAAAAATAGAACTAAGCAGCAAGTAAAAAAAAAATAATAATAGTACAAATCTGAATTCAACAAATGATAAACCAATACACAACAATAAAATAATATGATTATAACTGAAATAGACTGCAAAATAGGGATTTGGGTTGGGAAGGGTAAGGGGAGGAGGGGGATAAGAAATATAAAAATATTAGATACAATTAATTCACTTGTTATTCGCACCTAGAATGTTATACAACGAAGTTCTGTAGCGACAGTAACTAGCAGTAAATACGTCAGCACGTGTGTCTATATTTGAAAATTTATTGTTATAGTAGTTACATGTCCTTTGCATAAATTCATTTTGATTGGAATTGGTGTTGCATCTATCAATATAGAAAAGGGTATTTTGTCTACTATATCGAATGGACGTGCGGAAATTTATTTTGTTTAGCAACTCCGGGCAGTCAACTTTTGAGTTAATAATTTTGTACAGGAGCATCTGATCAGCGACAAGCCTCCTATTGAGTAGTATATTTGTTCTGTTGAAGTGAAAACTTCTTTAGCACCGTTGTGAGATTTATTTATTTATTTTATTTTAAATGCACATTTACAGTTATGCATAAGCAATAATAAACATACATTTTATTTTGTAATAATAGTGTTTTTGAATTGTTGAATATTTATTTGAAAAATATCTATATCAGGGGGGGACAGGTAATTTAGTAACAGAAAAGGGAATATAAAACTTAAATTTTTGTATTATATCGGAAATACAGATATTACCGTTTAGAAGTTTATATGTTGTTGTAGTTTATATGCTGTTGTCAGCAAGGCAGTTTTTCTTCTATCTGCGAGGCTGTTAATACCCGCATGTCGTTGTGATTTGATACTCGATGAAACGAAAAATTTTGACACCAATAACAGACTACATACATCTATAGGATTTAGCCTGCGAGAAAGTGAGCTAGTATGATCGGACTCGCGGCGATTCGTAGCCTTTCGGGCTCCTCTTTGTGCGGTACTTCGTAGCCTTCCCACTCTTGTCTACGTTCTGAAGGTTTCACTTCTACCGCGTGTGAATTACACACTGATTTTTTTTAACGTGTTGTAGGTATGAAAAAATTCACAGTGGTCCTTTAATGCAACGCATTTGTCGAGAAGGTTTTTATCTCTTTTGAACAAGAGGTGATTTATTAAATATTTTCTCTATTTTTGCTAATTATTATGGTTTTTTTTTAATTTCAGCGCGCCCCCTCTTACTTTTTTTTTTTTTACAGTTAATACCGCACAAGAGTCCCAACTGCTCCCGTCTGGAGCCAGTGAGACTATGGCATCCCCAATCGGGGTATGTTGTGAGGCTGAAGGTAGTGGGGAGGGGAAGGAGACAGGGAAGAGGAAGGTTGGCAAGTACCTGGCTATTCAGATCTGGTCACTAAACACGGCTAAAGCCATTTCAAGCAACGTTTCAATTCTGAATGGTGGTCTTACACCAGGGCGATACTGATAGTATCTTCCACTCTGGAACGTGCCGCAAATATACTATATATTATTTTAAATGAATAAATTGTGAAATAACACAAATTAATCAAATAAAATTTATTTGCGCACGCCGGGTTCGAACCCGCGACCTTCGGATTGTGAGTCGAGAGTCTTGCCTCGGGACCACGGAGGCCGTCAAAACTTACTTCCGTATTTACAAATTTCCTTTTCAAACCATCTTCTTTTTTTTCTATACTTACTACGGAGCCTTAATGAGCCGCTTCCCCGCTAAAAAAGAAGAAGATGGAGAGATATGTAATTACGAATGTTGGACAGAGCGCGCTAATATTTTAAATGATAAAATTGAAGCGAAAATTGTGAAAATGTTTAATAAAACATGACTCGTTTAAAATAGAGCAAAAATTTCGTTGAAGGCGTCTTAAGTATCATTTAAAGAAACATTGTGAATTTTTTCACAACCATAACTTGTAAAATAATAGAAACAGACGTGTTTTTAATAATTTTCGGAGCATACTTTGCGATTTTTTTCTCTCGAGGGAATTTCATATAATTTGTGTTTCGGCGTGGAACGTATCTAGATATTATCTTCAAAAATAACATTTATTTTTTAAGAGCTTAAAAACTTCAAATGTTTGGGAGATATGTAAGAAATCGGTAGAAATTCGGGTAGCGGCGGCTTAAGGCTTCTTTCATTGTTGAATTTGTTACAGTTTTCTTTCCCCATTGATAATATGGTTGATAATATGGCATGGCGTGACTGGCTGTAAATGTCGTACTTCTATTTTCAACTTCCCCGTGCCTGATAGCATTATTTCGTACAAAGCCATTGGTGCTGCTGCACAATTTTATTCAGTGGATTTCAATAATTGATTATTAGGAAACCCAGGTCCTAGTTATTTTAACTTATATTTGTGGAATGTTAATGGCAATTAACAGCGACAAAATGTAACAACTACATCGTTTACTATGGCAATATAACTTTAAGTCGTATGAATATCAACTCAGCCAACCAATCAAGCCAACTCAGAATCAACTCAACTCAACACCTCATTGAAAAGTCATTAAACTATGAAAAAAAAAATTAAAATAGCCCACAACCTAACCTAACGTAGTAACCTTTTTAACCAAGTTTTTTTATAAAAAATAATATTTTTTTTACATCACTTTTAATGACTTTTTAAAGGTGTTCCTGAGTTGATTTCATTATGAGTTGTCCGGCCACGAGGAATTAGATACGAATTATGCTTTTAACTTGGCTAGCAGGGTACTTTTCAATTCAACGTAGTAAGCCTGTAGTACAAATATGTATACAAAAAATAAATAGAAAAAACACTGCAAATCGTTGAAGGTTTGGAGCTCCACAAAAAACAATTATTATGCAAAAATTATAGCACAGATCTCGTTTTTTTCTTCTTTTTTTAATAATATAAAAAAATATATTCGGTTACGAATAACTTAATTTATAATTTGGAAGGCGGGTATGGGTACCGCTTATTTATTGGTTTACTAACACCCCTGCCGTACGTCACCCCAAGTTGCGTTTGGTGACTTTGCATGGGGTGCCCGGGTTCACGGGATGAGATTTGTCTAATTGGCGGCACATGCGTTTACCCCCTGCTGCTTGGCGGGTCGGATCGGGAGAGTCTGGTTGATGGAGACCTTTCTTCTTCTCCAGCAGGACTTGCTCGACCCATCGCATTGTACCGCAGTGAGAGGGATGGATTCTTACGTCCGTCACTCTTGGACACATTGACCCTGGATTCCCACCCATACTTAATACCTTTTCCTTCCCAGAGCTTCCTTTTCCTAAAAAACTCTCCAAAAACTATCCCCAAAGATGACATATGCCCCAAGGAAAATTGTTTTCCTCAGAGCTTCCTGTGTGGAACTAATGTAAAAAATAAACTGACAATATTTGAAAAACTCTTACGACCGTCATTAATTCCGGAAGTTGACTCTTGTATATTGGTAGAGGACTTTTAAGACGTATTGACTCTTTTCCATAAAAAATCATAAATTGATTTCGAAAGACTAAGTGAAGCATTTATAAAATTTGATAAAATGTGTTTATTTTTAGTACAATAAGGTTTTCCCGTAGGTCGTTGGCAGATTTGTTAAATTTTCAAACAAAATTTTGTGTTATACATCATACACTTCAAATCATATAATCATGCAGTAAAATAAATCAATAAATTATTTGGGAAACCTACTTTTCAAAATTTTAATTTTAGTTCAAATAAAATCATAAAAAAAGATCCGCGCCCTTTTGTTTTGTGACGAAAATACTTCAATTTGTCTGTTTATTTAAGGTCTTGCATGGTTGCCTGGTCGGTCCATTCTTATTTTGCTTAGCCATTGTTGAAAAATTATAAATATTTATGATCAAAAAATAATGACATAATTTTAATTGTTTAATTGAATGAAATAATACCGATATTGAGTCGTTATGTTAAAGTGCTGCTATGCAGAATAATTAATCTTTCTCGTCGGAACCGCCCTGTACCGTTGCAAGAGTACAATAGCAAGATCATCGTTCGACGAAATTTAAATTCTCGGCCTCTGGATAATGGCTCTTAACCAGCAAAGGAATTGTACTAAAGAATTTGTCAAATCAGTACCGACTAGCATCGTTTTTGAGAAACACCCACAGGTTATAAAGTAGCTGTCAGCGGCGTGCCTTTATTGGTTAATATTCCTGCTTAGTATTTCATTAGATAAATTTATGTGCATTAGCACGAAGCCGCCATAGGATGTTTACTTGGCAAATAGTTGCACAGTGTAAACAAATCTGACTCGTCTGAAATTGCCACTCGTACGAGTACTGCGCTGAACCGTCGGATGTAACCACTGAGGCTGGTGTTTGCCCAGGCCCAGAGGAAGCATTATCATCTTGGCTTATTTGTATTTGCCGGTGGTCGGGCATTCAGTCGGTCAGTTCGGTATTCAGTCAGTTCCTCAGTCAGTCTAAGACTAGAGGAACTCGGGAAATGCAACGCCCATTGACGAATATGATTTTTATGGAACGAAGATAACAATTGGCTAAATATTAAGCAAGTGATTTTTGGAGAGCCAAAATATCATTATTAGTGCAACAATCGATTCCTTCTTCGATGCTACCGATTCTTACTTTAGTGACAACTATTCTTACTTTGATGATTACAAATCTTACTTAGATTCTTGCTGTGATGATAATATTCTTACTTTGATGATACCGATTCTTGCCTTTATGAAACCGATTCTTACTTTGATGACAACGGTTCCTATTTTGATGATACCGATTTTAACTTTGATGTTAACTATTCTTATTTTCATTATACCGATTCTTGCTTTGATGATACCGATTCTTAATTTGGCGATAACGATTCTTACTTTGGTGATCGATTCTCACTTTGTTGATAACTATTCTCAATCTCATATTAACTTTTGGGGTGTTACGCCGTGTTGCGCTACTTTCTTCTTTAGTCAACGTTTCGGACACCGTTACAGTGTCCATCATCTGTTTCGAACAGCGTTACAGCGTCAATCATCTGTCCGAAATGTCGGCTAAAGAAGGAGGTAGCGTAACACGGCATAACACCCCAAAAATAAATAATGATAATACTTTTGGCCGGGAAAATCTATAATCATATCCCATTCTCAAACTCGTTCAATGCACCCATTTAATTTTGCGTATTTTTTTCTTATTTGTTGTGTAGTCTTACGTGGTATCATCACACATACGCCTCGGGGATCTAATTTCTATAGCAATAAGTGTACTTTACTCCTTTCTCTGCCATTCCCGGGCCTAATTTCCACACGACGCGCGACAGGAATGAAAATGATGTGCACTGATTTTTAAAGGAATCCAATTGAAAACTTTTTAAAAACAAGGAGCCTTTAGTTCCTCTTCTGTCCACCTTTAAAGTTTTCTGTGTCAAGGTGTAAGAGTCTATTTTGGTATTCATTAGAAAATGTTGTTAATGTATAACACTCACCATAAATAGATCGACCGGGAATGCGCACAACGAAGGAAAACCTTTTAATAAAAGGGGATGTTTTGAAGTTATCCCCTTGGTACGATATCGACTTCATTATTCCTGGGAATTATTCTGTATGGAGTGTAAAGCACCCTGCTCGGAGGGAGGGCGGTAAGGAGTGACAGGGGGCGGTAAGAGTAGGCATTGGGGGCGGGGATTAATGTTGTTATAATCTCTTGTTACATTTAATTTGTACCAAAAATAGATACGGACCATAGGTGTATATTTTTAGCCAATATTTGTTTAATTTTTTGGCCTATCCCCGTTATTGTTGTTTCAGTTATGTTGCAGACATTTATTCTGATTTTCGTAATAAAAGTTTATATTTATAATTTAAATCCTTCGTGTTTTTTTAAGTGAAAACTTCTTTAGCACCGTTGTGATTTGAAACTCGATAAATGAAAACGAGCGACACTAAAAAGAGACTAACACATACATCTACAGGACTTAGCCTGCGAGAGAATGGGATGGTATAATCGGTCTCCGCTTTGTGCGGTGCTTCGTAGCCTCTCCACTCTTGTCTTCTTTAGTTTTCTAAAGATTTCACTTCTACCGCGTGTGAATCGCACACTTTATTTATTTTTTTCTATTGGAGCGATTCCACTGGAGCGACAGCGCAATTTAAAACTTTTTTCTCCGATTGCCCGAGATGTTTTGGTAATCATTTTGAAAATTTTCCGCCCACATTGAAAAAAAATCATATCTCCGAATTTTAATTTTATCTCCGGAGACATACAAACCCATTATAGTTCTATATAGCCAATAAATTCATCTATCTTTTGTCGATTATCATATATTCGTAGAATTTATAAACAATTAATAAAAAATCGTTAACTTCTACTTAATTTTTTTTTTTACATGAGCTCCACAAAAATAAACTTCTACTTAATTTTTTTTTTACATGAGCTCCACAGGAGGCCTTGAGGAAAATAATTTCCCTCAGGGCCTATGTCATCTTTAGGGATGCTGTGTGGAGGGTTTTTTTTATGGAAAGGAAGGAGAGGAGTTCTGGGAAGGAAAAGGGTATAAGGGGTAGGTAGGAATATGGGGTTCAGTGTGTTCTGGTCATCCACCTCCAAGACCTAGACAAACCTCACCCCATAAACCCCATAAATTACTTACAAATAATGGAAAATTTGCCAAAATTGGCAGCAAAGCAATCCGAGGTTTTTTAAATATTGTGGGAAAAAGCGCTCCAGTGGATAATGTGTTTATTAGGCTACCACAAGAGGGACCAACGATTGAAAGATACCTAAAAAAGTTGACCTTTTTCGATTCTGGAATCCAGGTTATTTTGCTTTCGCCTTGCTTTCACCAAAAATAGTAAAATTAGACAATATAAAAAGAAATACTAACGATGTTTTGTTCTACTTTGCCTTTTATTGTAATGACACCTTATTTCTTTTAATGTGACCTATTTTTTTATAATGTACCAAATTTCTTGTAATGTGTATATCTGCCTCTAAGTCATCGATTATATTTTCTTCTATTCATTCGATTATCTCATGTGTAAGTTTTCATCCCTCCCCAGAACAGTCTAGCCAACATAATAAATGGGCCAGAAGAAACCTACGATTGGTTTATTTAATTATAATATTATATACTATGACTCAGTCCCTCCAGCAAATTTTATCTGTTTACCCAATACAAAGTAACTGACGTGGCAGGCGGAAAAAAGATCTCATAACTGCAGGGGAGGAACTAACTGCTGTCTGAAGCTATATTACTCTTCCAGCCTTTATAACAATGCTTACCCCTGAGTTCATATACCTTCGCTGAGTAACCCGAGTGTAGGCCCATGTGTTATGACCACACAAAAATTCAGACGATTAATCAACCAGTCGACGTACATATATCTTAAGGGGAGAGTCTGGTCCAAAGATAAAATTTATTTTCGTTCACGATACTTTTGTTACGTGTAGTGGTACATTTAAACAAGAAAAAATACTATTGAAATTTTGATTTGAATATCTGAATATGTCGAAGGCCGATCGTAAAATCAGGCAGAGCGTGATGCGCCTGGCCACATCATGATCTGCGGCATAGTGCAATGGCGGCAGATCGTGATGTGCCTTAGGCACATATATATTAACTGAGGATCATATGAGTCGTTCAATTTCTATATCCGCTATATCAACCTTAACTGATTCGGAGAAAATCGCAAAAAACTGTCACATCTCTAGCGTTAATAAAAAAATGCATTTTGTTTTTTTTTTTATATGATGAATTGGAGTAATATACGAAAAGTGTTCATTTTTCAATGGATGTCTGGAAATATTTAGGTAATTTGGATAAATAAAATGGATGTAGCGGATTTTGATTTGGATAAATACTCAGATCATTTCGTCAAAAAATCATATATAGCGGGTATTGAAATTATAAGACTCATATATACAAAGAAGTAACTGCCGCAAACAGAGGGTCCGACCAGATCGGCTGGAATGGACTCCCTGGAAATTATCTGAAACATGAAATTCAAAAAAAAATCCGTTATTGTATGAATATAGAATGCGCACGAACCACAGTTTGCTAAAAAAAATTGTTGTTTGCAAAAATGGCGGACATAAAATGAAAATTGAAGAAAAAAATCGGCCTTAATTTTGCAATAACTTTTTCCTATTATAATAATTGTTGTTAAATCGAGGTTCGTTCGCGTACAAATTTAATTTTCCTTAATTTAAATTTTGAATGAAGTGAACCAGATAAAATTTGATATGCTATGTCCAGCCAACTTGAAAAACGTCTTTTTGGCTTGTAACCGATCCTCTCCGTTCTCCGTCTACCTGCTTGGCGCGCACCGCTCCTAACTATATTTCAAGGTAGAATCGATCCTGTAACTTTGGCAACGTATTCTCCTCATGTATAAGAAGATTTTTAGGCAACAAAAAATCGTTTTTTTGGATCGGCTGGACCAGACTCCCCCCTTAAGTATTTTTCCTTTCTTCTCGATAAAGCCTGCTGAATAAGCGTACACCTACGTTATTTGGTAAAAGCTTTGTATTATTATTTTATTATTCTGAATATCTGCCAAAAGATGGACCGATTACCTCTCGGGTATATTTTCCTCTTTTGGTAGGTACCTCGGAAATTAGTCAGTATGTTGCGGAGTGCCAAGTGAAGAGCACGTGTTTTCTGTGGCACCGATGCCCAATCAAAAAGTTTCAAGGTTATACATTTTCAATATTTCTATTTTTGATACGGACGCTGCGTGGTGGAACTCCATTATTTATTTATTTATTTTATTTATCAAAAGTATACAATACAGAATATAGTATATTATATAAAGCATTGTACTCCCAGGAGTTAATAAACTCATTGCGGGAATGATACGCATTACATGAAACATATAGCTGTATGTATTAAATGGACATATGATGGGGACATACACAACATTATTATTTCAGACAGTCATTAATAAGATGAAGTTTGAGCATGTTAGTTTGGGTCTTTTTACATTGACTTGCACGTTTGATCTCGTTGGGTAGTTGATTATATTTTGTGTGAGCTATGTATTCTAGGGATCTTAGTCCATATTTTGTTGATTTGATTTTTGATATAAGAAGTTTGTTGTGATTTCTTGTGTTGTGTTGGTGTACGTCGCAATTGTAATAGAGTGTAGTGTTGGAATGTGCCGAGTGTTGAATTACTTGTAATATAGTTTTAGTTATTTCAAAAGTGGGAATGGTATTAAAAGGAAGTATTTGGGTGTTTCTGTAGATGTCTTTGACATGTGTGTCCCAAGGTAGACTGAAAATATTTCGCAGGGCTCTATTTTGAACGACTTGGACTTCTGAAATCATTTTTTTTGTAGCAAATCCCCAAATTCCGGCAAGATATATTAGATGTGAGTGAATCATAGCATGGTAAATCGATTTTAATAGAGAGGGAGGAAGTAACCCGCGAAGTCTATATAAAACACCAGTTATAGGAGTAATTTTGGATAGAACATGTTTAAATTGGTGATTCCATGTGAGTTGTGAATCAATGAAAAGGCCAAGATATTTTGTAACATCAGCCCTTTCAAGGCGGTTATTATCAAGACTTATATTAAGACTTACATTTTTTTATTTGCAAACAGTATGTAATGTGTTTTTTTTATGTTTAGGCTAAGTTTGTTTAGTCGCAGCCAGTTTGCCAGGCAAGCTATATCCCTTTCCATTTCCTAATGATGTATTGAAACAATTTAAAACTTTTTACCACTCTTTTGGTATGTGCTCAAACTGTGACGAATGAACGGTGATTCCGAAATCGGGCGGAAAATTTCTGAAAATAAGATGGTGTTTTATAAAGTGAAATTCCTTTTTTTTAATGAACAACCAAAAAGTTTTAACTGGATACAATATTATTATTATTGTTTGAAATTTATTAACCCCTATTATGCAGGGTGTTTGGAATTAAATATTCAAATTAAATTTTGGTCTCCGGTGACTTTTTTTCATGAAATATATTTTTTTAAATTTTTTTCGTAAATTTTTTTTTCTTCCTGTCGACACTCAGCCAAGTAACCGCCCAACCCGTCGCCCCATCCCTACCTGTCCAAAACCTTCCGATTTTTTTACGTTTTAAGTTAAAAAAAAAAATCTAAAATGTGCCCGAAGACCAAAATCATAATATAAGTTAGTTACTTCCCTTAACACCTCTTTATTATCATAAACTAACCCTGTACAAAGTGCGGCCCACGGTTGAATTTGGCAGCCACCTCTGGTTTGGAACCCCAAAATACCTAAAAAAGGGTCCGTGCAGAAACGGTTGGTCCGTTTGGTAGATTCTCCTAACTTAACAAACGGATTGCAATATTTAGAGCAAAGGCGTCAGGTGGGAATGATGTCCTAGTTCTACCGGTATTACAACGGAAGATGCTCCGAGGAACAAGCGTCATTGATCCCCTCGGCACCGGTGCACTGTCGAGAAACGCCAAACACGCGCCCAATATTAGTGCAGGGTTGACATTAGTCACTTGAAAACGAGTCGTTTCTACGACTCGTTCTTGAGTTCAACAGCTCGGCTGTGGAACGATTTGCCGGCTTCTGGGTTTCCTCCCTCCAACAACATGGGTCTCTTCAAGACTCATGATCACTCCTTCCTCTCTTCAAAAACACCCTCCACATCTTCAAAAATGACGTAGGCCCCGAGGGAAATTATTTTCCTCAGGGCCTCCTGTGTGGAGTTAATGTAAAAAAAAATCTACAAAATCTATATGACGTCAAGCATTAAACAGCTTGCATCCATGAACGTTTTAAACACCGTTTTAGCCTCCGGGATTTTATTCCATTCGTTCAAGAATCTAATAAAAAATGAAAAAACTTGTATAAAAGCAATAATCGAAATTCTTTAAATATATTCCATTCATTCCTTTGAAAGGGTGATGTTTCCATTTCGTCAGTTTATTGCCGACCGGTGCAAGTGGAAAGTTTTCACTCCCCTACGCTGGGATCGCGTGATGAAAAATTCATGTTCGCCAATTCAGATGTTTACAAATACCTTAAATTCATTCGGATATGTTTGGGCATTCAACAGTAAAGGGTTGACACGGAGAAAGGTAGCAAATTGTTACGTAATGGGATTTCAAAGGAAGAAAATAAATAAGTAAGAAACACTACCTAATTATTTGTGCGGCCGTCTTACTAAAATAGACGTTGTTATGTATTTCATATAGATAATATTAATATATTATTGTATGAAAACATGGCTCATAGATTATTTTGAATGTTGTAAATATTTCGTTAGAATAGAAAATAGGTTCGACGAACCGCGTGGAAATAGAAGTCTCTTAACCACTCCGACCCCTAAGCTTGTTTACACGACAATATAACAATAGCAGTCAAGTACAATAAGCTTGTTTTCAAGCTAACGCGTGTGTTCTCACAGATATCGTTATAACTCCGTTTTTTTTTCTGGTTACACCCCTAAAACAAAAATGAGAATATCTATAATAAACACGCTACACATCTCTTTTCAATGTTGTCCATAGATTTATGTAAAAAATACTTATTTTGTAGAAACAGTTTTCACTCGCCAAATCGCATATGTGCCGTTAGACACTGCTAATGTTTTAATAAATATTTTTGTATGAAATGGTAAAAAAGTGAGGTGACAAAATTTTTTATTATATACTTATAAAATAAGTGGTTTTTTTTTTACATAATCCGTGATTTTAGTACCGTTTTCACATAACATCACCTGAGTCATTTTTACAATTATTTTATTTTTGCATTCTAAATTTTAATATTTACAAAAGTTAATATTTATTTCTAATAATACAATTTGAAAGCTTATTTCATAACCTTTAAAAACAGGTTTTTTTATTATTCGGCTTTGTTCAGAAATATTTAATTTATTGAGCTTAATTGCGAAGCGGAAATTACACAAAATTTTTATAAATCTGATAGTTCGTTTAAGACAAAAAAACTTGCACAATGGAGATAGACCGGAGTGGTTAATAAACGAGGGAATTTTGTTTATTTAACCCTTCAGGCTAATTTGTTCGCTTTTCGGAACAACTCGCGTAGGTCTCGTAGAGGTCGTTTTGTCTCCTTTACTCACAGTGGAGAAATATGATCTAAACGGAATTGGAAAGAGAAAACACCGCGCTAATATATTAAAATCTTAAAGTTAATCACAAAAGGATTAACATGTATGCCTTCCATTAAGTTTCCAATCGCAATTTAAAAAAAAATGAAACTTTGCGAATTTCTATTTGATTATTTTTACAAGACACGATAAAAAAGTGGGGTGATCGTAAAGTTCATAAATTATTTGTGTAATAAAATATGTGTGTTTTTTTTTCGTTATCGGTATTTTTAGTTAGAAAAAACGTAAGGTGAACCATTATTAAAACGATTTAAAAACAGCATTCAAAAATTTCATGTTTAAAATTTACGCGGTTATTTATAAAAATAAAATTTGGAAGCGTCTTTCATCACCTTTCTTAAACAATTTTTAGTAAGTTTTTGAGATATTCCATTTATTTGGATTTTATTACAAAGCGGAAATATTCTGACCCACTGACAGAATATGCTGCCCCAAATTGAATGATGCTAACTCATCTTAGATTTTATTATTCATAACGTTGACCTGCATAATTAACTAATTATATTGATAATGTAATCAATTTCATAAAAAACATTCATGATGTAATTATTATTTATTGAATTGAATGAAAATTTGAGTAAATTCTTTATTGAAGGGAATAGAAGTGCTCACAAGGATCGAACTCGGGTTTTACGCAACACCGATTCGAGAAAATAATGACAAAAATACAATGAATATAATGAAGCAATTTAAAAGTTTTTCCACTTTTGTATGATACTGAAAATCCGTTCCTTAATTCCATTACTTTGATTTATTTACATAATTTTTAACTTTTTTCCACTTTTTTAATGTGTTTAACCCTGACAAAGGATCGATGGTTCCGAAAAATACTCAAAATAAAGAGGAATTTTACCAAGTGAAATTATTTTTTTTAAATGTTTTTAATTATAATAATATTCATCAATTCACTTTATTTCCAGAACGACGTTAGTAAATCATAGACATCTAATCGACAATAAGTTTTTTTTCTTCTGTAAAATCGGTTCTAAGTATTTACATGAAATCAAAAGAACCTTATCAGAAAATTGGGTAAACTCTGTTTTGTTTTTTAATCCTAAATTTGTTGAAAACAGTTAACTTTGTTTTCAATCATCTAACTTGTGTCTTAAATGAAACGTGTGTTCATAATTGTTTGCCTGTCATTTAATAAATCCTCAATTAATTAGAAGATAAGGTAGATTAAACTGTTCATGAAGTGCTCATTGTGTTAATTAATGTGTAAAAATATGTATTTTAAAGATAAACATGAAAGTAAATTCTAATTCTATTGGTATTAGCACTAGGCATATGTGTAGGATTTTAATCAATATTCGTTTAAAATGTAATTTATTCCGTGTCGCGCTTCCTCCTTCTTTAGCCAACATTTCGGACTGCAAATGTACTTACTATTAAGGCAGATGTGTAGATTGCGGTGAAGTGTGCGTTTATGTAGATGACCGGACAACTCGGAATGCAACCAACTCAGAACCATCTCAGACAAGTCATTTAGAGTGATAAAAAAATATTTATAAAAATTTGGTTAAATAGGTTATGTTAGGTGAGGGTTATCGGCTAATTTAAAATTATTTTTTTCATAGCTTTTAATAACTTTTCAAGGAGGTGTTGGGTTGACTTTATTCTCAGTTGACATGGAACCGTTTATGTATACAGATGTGATACGCTTAATTCTCTTAGGGCCGGTACTTCAGTACAATAATTTAAGTAGTCAAATTGAAGTGGTTTTCAGCGCTTGGTTTTGGTGTAGCGGTCAAGAACTAAACACCAAGAGCTATGAAGCTTAGCCCATTATCATTGCATTATTACCATCCCAACAAACTATGGAGTTCCGCAGGGACCCATATTAGGACCACTACTGTTCCAAAATTTATATCGATGTATTTCGCAATTAGATTAAAAGGTCAAATTTGTTTATGTCTTTAAAAAAATGCTAAACTAACGTTTCAATTTTCGACTAAAAAATGCGGTTACATACTACATGCATTACGTTCACACAGCGATATCTCCTTTCATGTTTTTGTGGTATTACAACTTTTACATCCCGAAGTCCAATTACTTTCGGATCATCCGCTTATCTTAAGTCCCCTAAATCCGATCGAAGACCCTCCATTCCGATTTTAACGTCGCCACCGAGCTCTTAATGCCAAAGAACACACAAACTTCCCTCGTAAAACCTTTACTATTCGGACGTATTTTCGAAATGGGATAACTGAAATAAAATGAATAACAATTATTAGTTTTTCTTTTCTACGTAAACTTTGCTAAGTATTTCTTCAAATAAGATTAAAAAAAACGAACTCCCGAAAAGTTGTTAGAGTAAATGAATTCTGTGTTTATTGAATGAAATGTAGCTTTTTGTGGGCGCTTCATTATTTAACAACAACGTCCCAATCGGTTTCAGCACAACCATTTCCTCGCAAGGGAAGATGCGAGGCATTCATAATTTATTCTTCAAACACAGCAAACTTATTTTGTGGCACCAATTTAATTTTTGTGGCTCAATTTGGGAGGCGGGAATGGGTACCGCCGCTCCGGGAATCTTTATTGGATAACCAGTCACGTGTCACAGTTTAATAAGTCTTAGTCTAAAGTCACTAGTTATATAAGTCTTAGATGTAAGTGAGTAGTGATAATTTTAAATCTTATTTGTAAGTCTATTGTATTAATTTTATTTTTTTATATTTTTATGTGTGCAGCGCCCTTGAGATGATTTTTCATGAAAATGGCGCTTTATTAATAAGCCAAATATTATTATTATTATTAACCAACACCTCTGCCATAGGTCACCCCAAATGGTTCGCTACGTTTAGTGATTTAGTAGGGGTGCCCGGGTTCACGGGGTGAGGTTTGTCTAGGTCTTGGAGGCGGATGACCAGGACACACCGAACCCCAGATTCCTTACCACCTCTTAGACCCTTTTCCTCCCCAGAACTCTTCTCCCTTTCCTTAAAAAAACCCTCCACACAGCATCCCTCGCTATTTAAAATTTTGAATAATGGCCTGGACTCGCCAGAGCTTACCGACTTAATAAAAATTCATATTCAGACAAGATCAACAAGAAAATTCGACTTATTTCATTTACTATCATGTAGAACTAACATTAGAAAAAATTCCCCGATTCCCCGTTTATGTGCGCAATATAATACAACATTTTACAATATAGACATTTTTAACAATACCCTTCAGAAATACCGAATAGAAGTAACGCGTACGATTGAAAATTAATACAAGATTGTGGAATGTATCGGGAGCATCTCCTATCTTTATCCTATTTTCCTATTCCTCTCCCCCTCACCAAAAATTAATTTTTAGACCTAATAAAACTCCATCTTCAAATAATTTTAACATAGCAGACCTTTTTTGGCTTAACTTAATTTAATTTTATATGTATGTATCTATATTTAATGTAAAAGCTGTTTGTCTCTTACAAATAAATAAATCCCCAAAGATGACATAGACCCTGAGGGAAATTATTTTCCTCAGGGCCTCTTGTGTGGAGCTCATGTAAAAAAAAATCCAAAATTAATAAGACACTAACAATGTTTGCAATTCATCAGGGTTTAATTAAAATATTAATTGAAGTCTTTAAGTTTTAAGTAAACCCTGATTCATTGCTTATGAAAAATGTTGGTTTTTTTTTTAATATAATATAATAAGTTTTATAAGTTTTCTTTATTC
The DNA here is from genome assembly GCA_936435175.1 of Glyphotaelius pellucidus. Taxonomy (NCBI): domain Eukaryota; kingdom Metazoa; phylum Arthropoda; class Insecta; order Trichoptera; family Limnephilidae; genus Glyphotaelius; species Glyphotaelius pellucidus. Next base: position 31,307,529 of record OW386554.1, read on the forward strand.
ATTGAAATGTTGGTTACATAAATTTTAGAATTTTTCGACCACCATGCTAGGCACATGCCCGTGTTGTGGTGGTCGATAATAATAATAATAATTAATTAATAAACTTAATAATAAACTAAGTATTTTATTCATAGTATAATAACTTAAACGAAACATCGATAATGTAATCACTGGTTAAAGTAAGTCAAGTACGTCCATTGACACCCTGTACTAACTTGACATTACAAAACAATGGGTGAACATAATATATTGACGTGGAGGTGTTGAAGTGGGGGTGGGGCGTGTCTAGGGATTAGTGAAGGGTGGGGGGAGGACTTAGAACGAACGGTGAAAGGGGACATGTCTAAGAGGTAACAAAAAAATAATGGTAAAAAAATAACATTGTTTCATTTATTTGTAAAAGATAAATAAAAATTTTATTGTTTTTTCGTGCTGTAAAAAATGTTTTCAATAATGGCTGCTCAAAAAGTTACAAGAATATAATATTATGATTTTGGTAGAAAATTTTTCTACCAAAAAAAAGAAAAATCCGTTTCTTTTAGACAAAAAGAATGAAAAGTGAATTCATTTTTTGTTTTTTTTTATGTGCTCTATGCGGCATTTTCACGGGTAACATATTTTCAATATGTATTGGCGCGTGCGTGTCTAATTTTGTTGTTCGTTTGCCTTTAGGATTCCTTATTGTCCCCCGACGTGCCTCGCTCGTCTTTCGAAGGCTTTCGGAAAGCTTCGAACCATATTTACTTATTCATACGAAGCCGCGGCGCGCGGTCTGACGATAATAAAGGCGTTTTCCTGGCTTCAAATACTCCCTCGCGCCCAGCGATAAAGTTCGCGTTAGGTAATACCTACACAAGAGAACAATGAGTAATTTAGTAGATGTTTCTATTTTGAAAGTTTGAAATCCTGCAAAGCGGAACCGTTTCACAGCCTGTGTTATATATTTATGTAGATATGACAGTTTGTTTGATAACCAGTCGAACGACAGACCAAATGAAAACTTTTTTCTCGGATTGATTGCTCGGATTTTGGAACTCGTTTTAAATATTTTCCGCCCACATAAAAAATCATACCTCCGAGACCCATAAACCGAATTAAGTGCTATATAGCCAATTAATTCACCCATTTTTAAATAACTATTCCATGTCTTCAGGATTTAGGAAAATTATCAAAAAATCATAAACATTTTAAACAGAAATATTTTCAGAATTTTCTAGCTGTCAACTCGCGTAGGAAGTTGAATTTTGCGTCCACATTAAATATCTTCTATGAAGTTTCTTTTGAATGGTCTAATTTCTAATTGATGATCACAATCTACAGATATATATAAGAAAGGTATCAAGTGTTTAATGTTTCATTTGAAAAAACTTTTTACACGAATTTTGGTCGAGAAATGACAACACTTTAGTGCACTAAAATTTAATTTTTAAGGTACACTCAAAAATAACTGCTAAACGTCAAACATACATTCATTATCTTTAATCAATTAACTCGATTATTGCATTATTTATAGAAAATAATCCATTTCCAAATACTGGATAGAATTTTGAAGGGTTAAATGACTATTTCTGAGAAAATGTCAATTGCTTTTTCTACATATTTTTACAATTAAGTCCTCAAGTCTATTGGCTAACTTTCATCCCTAAACATGGCATGGCTTGTTTTTATCGTTTTTTGTTGAATTAGATTTATTTATTCGCTCGTTGATAATATTTATAGGGGAAAATACCATCCTCATGTATTCAATACCAACGGTTGTATCATATTTTCACGTTCGTGTTTCCGGAGGTTTATTGAATCCGAACCCCCTTCGTTGCTGCGCAGGGATTTGATTGATGTTTGATATTTACTTTGTCGCGCCATGTCATGAAATTTACTGTGTTTTTCAGTACACAAAATATAACGACATGTTTTAATACAATCTTCATATTAAATGCACGGCTATTTTCATTTTCAAAAGTTGTTCATAAATGTGGCACAACAATTCACTATTGTACTGCGTAACTTAATCGAAAGTTGGTTTTCCTTTAAACGAAAACACCATATAAATGAAGTGAGAATACTAAATACGAAAATTCTTTATTCAATTGAGTCTTTATCGAAAAATGTATGAGGATAATTGGACTGTTTTATTTATTCTAATTTTACGCCTTTCTCTAGTCCTGTCACTTAAATGTTTCTTTTTCTTTGTTTTCAGGTAAGCTTCATCTACTTTTTTGAAAGAAATTTGCAAAGGTATTATGTCTTAACCAACATAATGCTGTAGTATCTAGAAATTCGTAAAACGGTAAGCAGTCATTATTATTATAATATCATTTCCTCGTTTAGATACAAATACGAATAACTGGTAGATTTACACCCTCAATTTTGTGTCAAATATCCAAGGAGCTTAGCTTAACCAAGGAGCGAGTGGTTTCCATTCTTCTCAATATAAGTTATCAAAAATATATAAAATAGCAAAATTTTAAATAAGGATTCTTGTTATAGACGGGTACATTTTTACTTTCAGTGACTTTTTTTAAAATTAATTCTAGAGAAAGCATGGAATCCGTTTGGATTGAATTCCGTTGTAGACCCCATTATAGCTCCTCCACGAAGCTGGGATTAAAATGCAGCACCCATTCTTATTGTATTATACTCAAATTTACATAGGTATTTTACTTTAGGAATGGGGAGAAACGAGAGAGTTTAGCATAAAACGGCAATAAGTACTTCGCTCAGAGATGTTTCAACTTGAAATGCTGCTATTTTAGGATGTACACATATTTGTTTTTGAATACTTATTTCATTATTGCGGAGGATGTACATTACAGTGAGCTGCATAAACATCGGCAAGGATCTCCCGAAAAGATTCTACGGATGGTTTGCTGAGAGAAATATCTCCTAAAACGACTGTCGGGGTTAGGCCCTCCGTTCATGGAGATACTTACTATGTGATTGTGACACAACCACAAGTACCCTGCAGATATACTACTTTTTAATGCTGGTTTCCGTACACGGCGCTACCCTAAATATACTGAACTTGCTCATTTTTCACGTGCATCCGTGGAGTAGACACGATATCAAATGCCTTTTTTCCAACATCAATCCATGCCTTCTCCACTAAATCCTTTCTTACGTATTCTGGTGATGTATAGTTATATAAACACGCATTTTTTCCACTTCCAGAACAAATCTAACATCACATTCATGTTCAGACGCCGTTTCTGTCAAACGTCAAACGAAAGTAGGAGACACAAATGCTGCAACGCGTAGCGCGCTACCAGCACCGTCGGTAGCGTGCAACTTTTTTTTTTTTTTTTTTTAATTTTTCTTTATTCATAAAAATATCAAAGGTTTTACAAGTTTTTCGATTACCACACTAGGCACATGCCCGTATTATGGTAGTCGAAGAATGTATATATAATTATATAAATTTAATGATTGCTAGTGCGTTTTAATATACATTTAATTATTTTCTCTATTTATTTAAGCTATTGTTCTGTATTCAGTTGGGTTTTTTGTGTGATTAGTGTGTGATACTGAGACACGGTTTTTATAAAGAAAAAAATAAACTTGAAAAATGAATATAAAGATATACATGGTAGGCATAAAGGTAAATATACATGAAAATAATGTATTACAATAAAAGAGAAAGTTTTAAATCGTAGGTGGCATAACATGGTAATATAATTTTACAGGTGATGGTCTGATTGACTGCGATTTCACTGACTGATTGACATTTAATTGACTTCAACCCGACATCTGTCGAGTAGCGCCGTGTACGAACACCAGCAAAATTGTATGGCGGGTAGCCACGAACGGTGCGCGCGCTACGCGCATGAGGCCCGAGTAGCTTGTAAGTAGCTCCATGTACGGAGGCACTTAGTGTTTGTATATTTTTGTTGAGGACTGTGTACCTTGGGGCAAATATCGAATCCATAAAGATATCACTGAATTGGGAAAAGTTTTGGCGTTTTTATTGCGTATTGCCGGAGCGAGTCGGCAGTTTGGTTTTTTATACAAAGTTTGCAGGTGGCGCAAAGCGGCGCGACTTGAATGGAAATGGGACAAGTTTTATACTTTGGAACTTGAGTGGAATAATTATGGACAAGACAAAGTGGTACTGCGAATATGAAAATAGATGTTCTTTTAATGTTTTATTTATTTATTTATACTGGGTACTTGAAGATGTTGAAAACTCGCTCGGATGACAAAAAATGCAAAGATAGACAAGATACACTAAAAGAGACATAAGTGATACATAATATAATATAATTAATTCAACAATTGTTACATATTTTAAAGCAACAGGGACATTTTTTCTGAATCTGTTATCGGTTATCGGTGTTATCGGTGAAAATGTCTACTTCAGCACACTCTTATTATATTTTTTTATTTTATTTATTTATTGTATCTTTACATTGCAGGTAAAAATGTTTACAAAAAATTTTGCAACCTCACTAGGACAAGCCTGTGTTGAGGTTAACAATTCTACAATTAACAAAATAACACAAAATTATACAGATATTGAAAGAACAATATTGTTGCATTTCTTACAGGTTGAGATTATTACTAAACTGCTGGCGCTAGGTAGTACATTCATGTAAACATGTAGACTTTTGTAGGGTGACCATTTTTTTGAGGACTGATTTAAAGTAAAAAATAAAAGTTTTTTTGTTTTTTGTTTTAACGATGAAGTTGTTATATAGTCTACATATTTGAATCAAAGGACTAAAATAGGCGATATTATTGTTAAACGTATTCAGGTTAAACATGTTATGGCGTCTTAAACATTAGACATTAGGAACATTTATTTCAACTAGTGATCGCCCAATGGTCGAAATTCGACTATAATTGTAATGATTTTTTTATTGATTTAATGTATTTTTTTAGCATAATTTAAAAAAAATATTAGTATTCTGCACTCCTTCTCTATATAAACTATAAGTGTGCGAAATTTCATACTCCTCCGTCCGCGCAATTTTCGTAAAAAGGGGTACAAAGTTTTTGCTTCACGTATTAATGTACTGATGATGATGATATATTGCTAGGACATAATGCAGTATCATTTGACCGTGAATTATTTTGTGTAAACAATATTTTAATAAATTATTTTTTTTATTTTTATATTGGATGTTGAAGTATTCAAGACTTACATATTATGATCTAAGATGGTCATGTGGACCACTTCTGAAAGATAACAGTCTCTCATTTGAATAATTAAGTTTTCCCCACAACATTTCCCAAAATTGGGATGTTATAATTTCAGGCGTTTGATTATCTTGGTATCACATAAAAGCTTATTATCATTGCAGAAATATTTCAAATATTACAATTATTTCTTGCGCGTTAATAATTAACCTTATTCTCCTATGAATTTTTTAGCGCTCAGGAAATTTCGCTAATCTGATATTGTGTAGAATCTCTCAGGAGAGTGGCGTTAGCCATTTTATAGCTTTGAAAGGCTTTAGGTTTAGCTTTTAAAAGCTCTTGGTTATTTTTTCATTCATTGATCGTGAATCAGTCATGGAATAACATAACGCTAGTGACACACCTAATTCCTATTCCCAATGGGGATGTGTGGACGAGTATTATGCTAAAACAGGCCAAGCCAAATAACGTTGGCGTTGTATGGCTAGTTCTGACAAAAGTGTTAATCATCGTGGCACTGTAGTTCCTCGTCTGCTTGAAAACCCATGATAAAAATGGTGACCGGACACCTCAGAATGAAATCAACTCAACACCTCCTTTGATTGAAAAGTCATTAGAAGTGATGAAATAAAAATGAGTGTACTTTAGACTGAAGTAAAACTTTCTTTATGCTTCGTTCACCTCGCCCGATCACACTTTTCGTAATGCTCTCGTCACGCATTCACCAGCTTACTCTCCAAGTCAAGCGTGCGTTTCGTCCGATCACACTTTTCGTAACGCATTCACCAGCTTACTGCCCAAGTCAAGCGTGCGTAAAGAAGTTTTACTTAAAAAAATATATAAAAAATTCTTTAAATTGGTTACGTTTGGGTTACTTTTCAATATTTTTTGGTTTTATAGCGTTGGATGACTTTTCGCAGAGATGTTGAGTTGATTTGATTTGATTCTGAGTTGGCATGGAACCTATAAAAATACTTAAGCGAAAACGTAAATGCTATTGTGACAAGTGATAGCTCGCTCGAATTTATCCTTATTACTCAACTGATTTTCTTAACAATTTTTAAACACCTTGTATTCGCTTTCTCACGGTATTCAAGTATCGTTGATACGTACTCCAAAAATTTGTTTGAAACACAAAACTGTTTCCCTCGCGTAATTCTTCCACGGTAATATATTCTCCAAGGTTCTGCCACGTACCTCCGCAGTGTGAAACTTGGAGAGTGGAGAGCAATAACTAGGCATTGTTGTATAAGGGGAAATGTATAGAAGGAGGGACGCCCGGAGCGCCGGCAGATATAAAATAGGCAAAGCTGGGAAACGGGGAAAGCCGTCCCGTTTCGCCGGAAAATCTATTTCCGTCCATTTTTTAGGGGGTACAATATTGAAAACGAGTGATTCCGTTGACGAAATTACAGGCTTGAATTCTATTGCGTAGCAGGAACAAATATTTCCACATTTGCGTTAGTGACTTGCTTGTATCCGACGATTCTCAAGATTTATTGATCATCAAAATTGTGTTAATTCAATCATATTGTGTTGTCAATAAATCGCACTAATATGAACTCTGAATGTCGACAAATTAATTATGAATTAAGAACACTCCGGACAGCAGTATTATTTTTTGTTGTTGTGGTACCTTAGCGCACAATGATTTAAATTAAATTTTCATATTTTAAAATATAATTAAACAATCTATCTTCTATCTAAAGCAGAGGTTCCCAAACTTTTTTTTCTCGTAGACCACTTTCAAAATTTTACTGTTCACGGTGGACCCCCTGCTGGTACCATTTTCCCGAAACTCGACACGCGTTGTACTGAATATTGAATTGCGAGGTGTGGTCTGTCACAACGAAGCAGTACCGGATCTACGACTTTTTCAAACGGGGGCAAGATGGACCAGTATTCGAGATTATATTTGCCACTACGAAGGGGCGTAATGGGATACGTAAGGGGGGGGGGGGGTAATGGGTATATTCCCATCCCAGTACAGTACACCCATATCCCATTACGCCCCCCTCCTTGCCTAGCTGGGCGTTTTAAGATCTCATGCATAACCGTTACAACAACGTGCGCTGTAAGCCAGTGGCTCTGTTATGGAGGAGGCGTAATGGGATACGAGACGGGGGGTGGGATGGGATATGGATATGGGGCACGGGATGGGTCTCAGTCGAAACCAGTTCGTGGACCCCCACTTACAACTTGTGAACCCCCATTTTTTTATCGCGCCTTCGTGGACCCCCGTCGGTTCTCCCGTGGACCCCTAGGGGTCCACCTGGACCACTTTGGCAGTCACTGATTTAAATCCTCGATGACATTGCTCGAGTTTACAAGGGAAATTCACTATCTGTTGATGGTGAATTTGTTGTCCGATGAAATGTTGCACACTTGAGCTTCATAACAAGAGGAAGGTCTATGTCTGATTTCGAAAAACTCTTTGTAAAACCCGGGCAACGCTGGGGACTTCAGCTAGTATAAAACAGAGTTTTTATAAGTAGTAATTACAGATATTATTATTATTTGTATAAACTGGTTAGAAATAAATATTTGAGTTAGAGATGTGTTATTTGAGGATAACAAATGGTAGAAGAAGGGCATTAGAATTATTATTTCAATCGACATATCCTTTTAGGTTCTATAAGCACTCAATAATACAAATTAATGTATCCTGGCTAAACTTAATTCACTACTACAAAAAACTTACATCACCAGTGTTACATAAGTAATTGTTTTATCGCCTCTTTTAAAATAAATCCCTCGGCGCAAATTCCCTCGTATTATTCCCTCGTTCGTATTATTTTGGTGCTCGGGTGTTTTCCCACTTTAAATGTTGATTGCTTTCAAATGGGGGTCGGAATTGTAAGAAGAGCTGCCGCACCGAGGCGTGCCCTGAATTATGGAATCTCTCACGAAAAGAGCCAGAACCATAATATAATATTAATAAGTACTGTCTTAAAGTTGCTTTTTGCGAATTTTTTCATGAATAATTTTATATTGCTTGTTTTTTTTTTTTGGTGCTGGAAGGATTTCTACTAATTTTTTTAAACACTCGCAATGTCACACTGCTACACGTCGCGACGGATCACGTGATATGCTCCGTCTCGTCTGTCACTGTGCCTGGAAAGAGACGAAGTGCATATGACGTGACCCGCTAGTTTGTATCAAACTACTCAAATGGAAGGAAAAATATTCGATGTCGATACGTTTTTTGCTGCAAACCATGTGAATTTTTTTGCGACGCATCTTCGATTAATAGAATTCATAATTCAAGAATATTGTAGATAATTTAAACTTGTAGGTATTTTAATAGACAATAGGGTATCAAAAAAATTACGGTATCATTTGCATTTTTATGTTGACGAATACATTTTCTGTAACGACTAAAAATGTGCCATTTTTGATTAGCCGCCAAATACTTACATACAGTGGTACCTCGAGATACGAGTTTAATTCGTTCCGTAACCTTGCTCGTATGTCAATTTGCTTGTATCTCAAAGCAATGTTCCCCTTTGGAATTAATTGAAATGCCATTAATCCGTTCCAGACCAAATGCCACCCCAGTTGTTCTTGTTACGTGTTTTTGAATAAGAAAAGTGTATTTACAAATTACAAATATTGTATAAAAACAAAATAAAAGAGAAAAGTAATGTGAAGAAATAAACTGGTTTTATAAAGTGTATTTGTATTTTGGTCACTTAAATGTAACTTGCACACAACCTAAATGCTACTGCGTGCTTAATTTTAGTCACTGCTTTTCTCTACACTGGTCTTTGCCTTTTTCGCCGGATTAAAAAAAACCTATCCATGGAGGCTTGTTTCTTCCTCCCTTTCAGAATATTGCGGAAATGAGTTAGGCAAGTGTCATTAAATAGCACCGATGCACGACCAGTTGCAACTTTTTCGGGGTATTTCTTTTTCACGAACTATGAAATTTTCTCCCACATTCCCAAGATCTCCTTCATCTCACTTGTAGAGATAACCTCCCCCACCTCTGGCTCCTCCTCGAAACCCATTTCTTGCTGCTGCTGCAACTGTAACTCTTGTAACTTCTCGGCCGTCAGTTCCTGAGAGTGCTCCTCGACGAGCTCGTTCACGTCTCTCTCATCCACCACCAGGCCCATGGATTTTCCCGTAGTCACAAACTGGTGGGTCGTGTGTAGCCGGCCGTTCTTCGTATCTCAAATATCTCGAATGTTAGGGCACTCGTATTACCACTATATTCGTTTTTGTGATTATGGCGTTGGTGACGTCACCTCAACCCAACGTCGGTGACATTCATCATACCAATAATCATGTTTTAACCAGTTTGAACCGTTTAGAAACGTGTGGTTTTAGTTCGTTTTTAAAATAAATATTTGTAATGAAAATATGAAAATTACAATTTTTTAGTATTTGCGATGATCAAAATAAAAAAAATAAAGTTTAAATCTTCCACACATTTTTCACGGTATTCATAATTTGTTAAAATACCCTATTGCGGTATCTTCCGCGTAATAGCAGATTCCGTGCAAAACTGTCGATGGTTGCATCGGACGTATTATATTTACACTCCTTTTCTGAATTTTCAAACTTTATTTTGTTCAAATTGATTTTTTTTATTTAAATGCTTGCTTAACATACGTTCAAACAATGAATTTTAATTGTTCAATTAGTGCCGGCAGCGCGTCGTGTTATCAAACGGGACAGTTTTAATTATTTCTCAAGCATCAACACATTCAACACAACAACAGCGCGCATTGTTCACTAAACTGCGAGCACATGTCACTGATTATATAATTCCTAGAAGTGTGATATATGAAGACTGATTTGAAAGAAAACTGATGTGTCCAATTTACGTAAGACCTTTCGACATCTAAGCACAAACAGGGCAATGAAATTGAATTTAGGTCGCACATTTAGAGTTGACGCAACAACACAAACTTAGGCTGCCGACATTATTTATGTCCTTGCCAAACGTCACCGAGAAACAACATTTCGCCTTGTTTACCCCTGCTTATTATTTTTAGCAGCAAAGTAACAAGAGTGAAATTTCTGTGTTATTTTTATTAGGTACTAGTGCCAACCCGTGAAAAATCACGTAATTGTCTGAATTCTTGTCACCAACTGATCAGTTCCAATTTTTGTAATAATAAAATATTATATTTTAGGTAGGTACTTACTTTGTTCGTCTGAATTCTTCACACAACTGATTCCAATTTTGAAAATGACACAATACCCGCACAAGAGTTCTCAACTGCTCCCGTCTGGAGCCAGTGAGACTACGGCATCCTCAATTGGGGTAGGTTGTGAGGCTGAATGTAGTGGGGAGGAGAAGAGATGGGGAAGAGGAAGATGGGGAAGAACTTGGCTATTCAGATCTAGTCACCAAACAAGGCTAAAGCCATTTCAAGCAACGTTTCATTTCTGAATGGTGGTCTCTCAGGGCGATACTGAGGGTATCTTCCACTTTGGAACGTGCCGCAAATATACCACATATGATTTTCAATTAATTAATTGTGAAATACCACAAATTATTCAAATAAAATTTATTTGCGCACGTCCAGTTCGAACCTGCGACCTTCGGATTGTGAGTCGGGAGTCTTACCTCGGGACCACGGAGGCCGTCCACACTTGAATTCAATGTAAATTTGAGTTCATTGGACCACTTTTAAGTGGAAAAGCGACCACCGAATTTTGTATATTTGATATTAAAAATTATCTTTTTTTTTTTTCTAAATACCTATTACTGAAATTTTTTTTTTCGTGAAGTCGAATAAAAAGTTCGAAATGTGCGCTGTATAATGCAAACGATGCGTCTATGTAAGTTGTGGGTTCGGGTCATTTCAGTTTGCGATTCCAAAACCCATTTTTACAAGAAATTATTTCGATATTTAAAAAAAAACAATCTTACCAGAAATAAGTTAAATTACTGAGCTGACTACGGACACTATGAAACGCCCAAAGTTTCTATCGGTTAATCTATTCACTGGCGTGTACCAACACCACTTGACAGTTTGTAATAGTTGACGGTCCAAACATCGCGCGTGTAAATGTCAAAGCGCCCCATTCAATTTGATGAATGATTTTTGACGAATGTGATGCAATGATGCTGGACTGACGCTAATTGTTAAAGTCCACTTCTGTAACGGCGCCAATGATTTGATGATTTGCTCTAAAAGCATCAATATTGAAACTTTGTATCATCTAGCGGAGCGCATGTCTTATTTCTGTTAATAACAACAATGGTTGCTATGCAGTGAGTACTTTTGATTTGTAATATGAATTTCGGGACCTCTAGCATAGTCATACGATAAGGAGTGTATCGATAACTTTCGGTAACTTCTCATCGTTCCGATAACGGTCGCAACTGGGACCGTCTACTTTTTATTTTTCTGTGTCTTGTTCTGTTTCATATTTTCGTTTAGATTAATAGTGTTATCTTCTTCTTCAATGGTGTATAACATTGATGGGAATAATCTTCAAATGTTTGAATGCCGTTGGCCCTAATAAAAACTGTCGAAATAAGCGATCACTGCCATACATCAGAAACCCTGATGTATGGCAGTGAGGCATGGAGCTGGCAGAGGAAGGATGAAAGTAAACTGAATACCGTTGAAATGAGATCCCTGAGACGTATGTGTGATAAAACCATCTATGATCGTGAGAGAAATGTGGATATCCGCAAATAATGTAAGGCTGATGTAAGCATAATGAGTAAGATTAAGAAATGTACCCTCAGATGGTTTGGGCATGCAGAGCGAATGAACGAAGAAAGTAGTGTAAGAAGAATATATGACGCTAATGTGAATGGTAGAAGAAGTCGAGGACACCCGAGGAAGACATGGTACGATCAAGTGAATCAGATACTTGAGTCGGGCCATGTCAAAAGTCAGAATGATACAAGGGTATGTATGAGACGATGTATGAATGTGAGTGAAGCAAAGAGTGTGTGCCAGGACCGAGTTGTTTGGCGACCCGTCCTCTCTGCCTACCCCTGCGGGGAAACGGCGTGATGGTTAGTTAGTTATCTTCAAAAGTTTTAAAAAGAGAGTTGTTCTAATAAAAATTAAAAATAATAAACTTTTTTAAAACTACTGTTCAATTAAAATATAGTTAATTTGTTTCAGATTCTAATATAAAGCGTGGTTTTTTCTCTTTCTAACACCGTTAAGAACATGTTTCTCACTATGACAGTAAAGGAGATACAACGATTTACGAGAGTCTTGTTTGTGTACTGTTTCCAAAAGCGAACACATTAGGCTGAGGAGTTAAGATGAAACTACACGGAACTCCTATTTAGATACTATTTAGATTCATCTTTACGACGAATCGGTTTACATTATGAACGTCAAAAATATGCTACGGGTAAATTGAAGCTTTTACTAGTTTTTCTATGTATTGGAATTGCAATAAAATTATTATATACATAACAAAAAATATAAGCGTAAACCACTAAAAAAAATGTTTTTGCATGGTTATGAAATAATATAATATATGAGTCTAGTTTTTGCACTGTTAATTCGTGGTGGAATTCCATTGTATTATAATTGAAATTAAAACACTTTTGCACTTTTTTCCACTAAGTTATTTACACCAGGACCGGTTTCATCCTACTACGGACATTTTCAGACTGACCAGTCTGAAAATGTCCGTAGTAGGATGAAACCGGTCCTGGTGTAAATAAATTAGTGGAAAAAAGTGCAAAAGTGTTTTAATTTCAATTATAATATAATATATATTACCCCTTTATGGCTAAGACTATTTTTGAGGTTTTGTTTGTTCTAACTTTTTTTCATTCTTATAAAATTAAGCACAAAATAAATCAAAACCACTTTTTCGCTTACTTGCCTCGTGCAAATACGACGCGCGATTTTAAGTTTTGTAGGTACGAGAATCGAAATATTTCTAGCGTTTATATTCCTCTTAAGAATTTCTCCTCATTGTGAAAATACCGAAGATAACATCCGTGACCCAGAATACAGAAACCCGGAGAAGTTGCCAACGTTCAAATCTGTGAATGAATTATGAATGTGAAATGAATTCCTTGCATTTTACATTTTAATGCTATTTTTATGTGGTTTTTATGTTCGAACAGAATCAACAGAGTGATTCAGAAGCGAAGTATTTGCAGTGAGTAAACTGAAGTGACAAATTCGTATTTTAAATTCGAATTATAATATGTACTCCGTTAGGAAAAGCAAAAATTCAATGAAAAGTTTCCTTGGAAATATCAGCTAGGCCAGGGGTCGGAATTTGCGGCTCTTCGGCTCTTCGGCTTTTCGGCTCTTCAGACATCAATTGCAATTTCACCTCTACTCAACCAGCCTTATGAGATGGAGCTACCTAACGATTATTTTTTGCATTCCGAACACAAATTACTAACCAACTATAATTACTGATGACGAAAAAAATAAAAACACGCACATATTTTATTAGACAAGTATTATAAATTTTAAGTCATCTCACTTTTTAGATCATATTCTTAGTAATAAAAATTCGCGTTTAATAAAAATCCGGAGTTATCAATCTTCTACCATATGTAAACATGTACCTATGTAGAAGTGGCTGAAAACTGAAATATTTCACTGTAAAATGTGTAACAAAGGGTGACGGAAATACGCACCGGTTTCGTATTGTGTGTATGTGTCCGCATAATTCAGTGTTCCAGAAACGTCGTGGTGTTTTGATAAAGTCGGACGGTAAATCACTGTCCCTCCCCCCATAGCAGAATACATCCAACTCGACTCCCAAGCTTATACATAGGATTTACCAGATTGGCTATTGCGAGAATATATTATTTAGAACTTATATAATAACTAGCTGGTACCCGGCATGCGTTCCTATGCCATTTAATAAAGAAATTGTTTCTCCCTGCGTGTCCTATCCCATTCGTCCCGTTCCCCCCCACTCCAGCTACGGGGGTTAACCGGAACGCTAGTAAAGAATATTTTTATTGTAATTTCGTACGAGAGGGATATTTTTACAAATTTTCTCCCATCCTTTTTAAATCTTGATATTTTAAAATGAATGTTTCTTTGCTTGTCCCTTAGGCGTTCCTAAATCGTTCAACCGATTGCTATGGATCTTTGGTGATTTGTTGTACGCATGCCCTCGAAGTTTTTGTACGTAATGGTGCGCTTTGGTGTTATGAAATTATTTCCCACGCATTCATCCGATTGCGATGAAAATTTGGTGAGTTGTGGTGCGCACGCTTGCGAAGATTTCTATATACACTGGTGAGGTCCGGCGTTATCAAATTAGCATTAAAATTTTACAATAGGCTGCGCGTTAGTCGTTTAAAAAGGGTGTATTTTATTGCGAAAGAGAAGGAGGGAGGGGGATCGGAATCCAGGATGGTAGGAGGGGAACGAAGAAGGGCGGGTTCGCGGGAAGGGTGGGGGGGAGAAGTGTGACAAGGGGTACGGGGGGGGTCATCAGCTCCGTGACGTCACATGTAAAATCTAAATAATTAAAACGCAAAAAAATGTTTGTAAAATTGCAAAATATGTGATGTCACACTAGGGGGGAGAGGATCTCACAAATGTGACGACAGGGACCGGGGGGGGGGGGTAAAAAAATCATGAAATTCGCGTGACGTAATTTATGGATGGCCCCTAAGATGGAAAGAGAAGGCAGGGAAGATGGAAGAGAAACGCGGGAGGGAAGGACGGGGGGACGCGGGTTCGCGTGAGGATGGAAGATGGGGAAGGTAAAGTGGAAGGGGATCGCTGGAGAAAAAGGGGTCGCGGAAGGGGAACGGGGATGCATGGGAAAGGACACGCAGGGAGAAACAATTTATTTATGTGGCATTGCAGCGCATGCGGGGTACTTAAGAGTAATATATAATTATAACATTTACAAAAGTACGAATATACTAGAAGATGTTTTGAGGGATTAATTGTCCGAGGAATCAACTGGCAGAGTGACCAAGTATCCATTGATAGACGAATTGTCGCGGGGATCAATTGTCAGGGAACCAATAGTCGGTACACCGATTTTGTTTGCGAATTGTTTTTTTTTTTTTTCATTTTCGTTTTTTAATCGCACGATTGCGCAAGTAGTCATTATTTAATCATCAAGCAAGCAACATATTCAATAATTATTTAATCATCATTATTGAGTCATCAAATAATATAAAATACTTTATTGTTATGGCTTGTGGAAATGAGTCAAGTCGAATATCGGCTACGGTGCACGTGTTCTAATGGGATTTCAATGATTTCATGATAAAATGTACATTTTTGTTATGTAAATGATTTTAACTTTCGGACGTCCGGTATAAATAAATATATTTATTGATCATGAAACCACTATAAAACCATTCAAACCGATTTAATTATTATATTTGCACTATAGAATTTTATATGTGACGGCCTCCGTGGTCCCGACTCACAATCCGAAGGTCGCGGGTTCGAACCCGGCGTGCGCAAATAAATTTTATTTGATTAATTTGTGTTATTTCATAATTTATTAATCTAAAATAATATATAGTATATTTGCGGCACGTTCCAGTGGAAGATACTGTCAGTATCGCCCTGGTGGAAGACCACCACTCAGAATTGAAACGTTGCTTGAAATGGCTTTAGCTGTGTTTAGTGACCAGATCTGAATAGCCAGGTACTTCCCCACCTTCCTCTACCCTATCTCCTTCCCCTCCCCACTACCTTCAGCCTCACAAAATACCCCAATTGGGGATGCCATAGTCTCACTGGCTCCAGATGGGAGCAGTTAGGACTCTTGTGCGGTATTTCATATAAAAAATTAAAAAAATATATAAATGTAATTGTATCTCTGGTGTCATTTCTGAATCAAAAGCCACAACTATTGTACTCTTTTATTATTTCTTATTTATCTATGATTTTGTGATAGGTAATCCGTGTTCATGGTATATGTATACCGTTTATATTAAATAAATAATTAAATATATATTGCTATCTGTATGTGACCGTATCTAGTTTAATCTGTATCTATGCCACAACCCCTAAAAAGTAAGTGCTTTGATTTGTGGTACCTGTCAGCCTGTCGGGCGGGGTGGTGTGAGAGGGGTGGATTAGGTGGAGGGAGGCTGTAGAGGGGAGGGGTGTCTAGAGGTCACGGGGACGGACTGGACTCGGGATGGAATGGAATTGATGTCTTAATTGGATGACTCTGGATATCCAGATAGGGCATCCATTTCTCTAAATGTGATGATGGTAAATTAAAACGCCACAGGGTGAAATTTCGTGACTATAAAACGTCGCCATCACGGGGAAAATGGGTTGGTTTACGACGGGTGTATAAAATACACTCTTCCAATGGCAAACATGTAAAAATTCACTTTGCGAGGGTTGAATGAAAACATGTGTTTTATTGCTTTGCGTGTGTGCAACAACACTTTTTGAAGTGAAATTTCTTTAGCGCCGTTAGTTACTTGAAATTCGGGTGAAACGGAAATGCGTCACAACTCAGTTCTACACAAATACTCGGTTCTAATATAATGCGGCAAATTCGCACCTCGGCGAGTGCCTTCCATAGCGTAGTAAGCAAGGTGCCTGACAAGTCTCAGCGGCCAGAGAGCCAGAGGGTTCGAATCCTATGAAATCCAAAAAAAATAAATTATTTTGTGAAATCAATATCCAATCTTCAAACCACTTTAAAAAACAAGCAAAGGAAACGAAATCGACATCTAGCGACTTTCTAGTTTCACTTCTACCGCGTGTGAATTACACTTTCTACTTCTTTTTTTTACAACTAACTGCCCCTTGCCGTCCGGAGCCAGTGAGGTTACGGCAACCCCAAAAGTTGTTAGCCGAGGCTAGCCCGGCCCGTCGCGGTGCTAGAGACATAACGCCAATTTTATCATCTGTTATTGGTTGACCAACCGCCAACAGAATGTATCCTGTCGTAAGGTCGCCGCTGTGTTCGTTTCTCAGAATATATTTTTTTTCTTTTACAATTCTTACGCTTTCTGTATTAAAACAATACATTTATAAACATGTAAGATTTTTATTTTATAAAACTAACGTCATGGCAAGGATGGTCTCGTTGGCTTTCAATCGCAGTGGATCTAGTTTTTTTTTTCAATTTTCCCTCCAGGTCTGTATCATCACTGGGGATGCTGTGTAGGAATTTTAAGGTTGTAGATCTCAAAAATACTAATATTGTAGGCGCGAAGGAACACAATTATTTTTTCTTACTGTGTATTTCTATGAGTATTTCCCGACTGTTCAAAGATACAAAATATGTTAGATAGTCAGAGCACCTACCATCGAAATACTGGTGAGATAGCTGCTGCAATATCTCAATCTATCGTACATGCTACAGAGTCACATCTGCTCCAAAACGCCTGGATCCTGTGAGACTATGGTATCTCCAATTGGGGTATGTTGTTAGTTGAATTTAGTGGAGAGGGGAAAGAGGTGGGGAAGTGATTGGATATTCAGATCTAGTCACCAAACCCGGCTAAACCCATTTCAAGCAACAATTTTCAATTCTGAACGGTGCTCACACGAGAGCGATTCTGAATGTATTTTCTACTCTGGAACGTGCCGCAATTATGCCTTATATTGTTTTAAATTCTAAATAACGTATATCCATCAAATAACGCAATTGCTAGTCGAGAGCCCCACCCTTCGACCACGGAGGCCATATTGTTTCATTATTACCATTCATCAAAATATTTTATTCTTGATTCTATTGTTCAGTTCTGATTTGTTCGGTGTGCACCAAGCAAAGTGATTCATGTTCGATAAAAGCGTTTAAAGGAAGCCCAACACCTCTTACAGAATATATTCAACAGAAGCCATCGATGGGCAGACCTAAGAAGCTTTTGTATTTTGCAGAATAACTGACTTAGTAACCAATAAATCAAACAAAGATACGATACTCATTTTTTATTTGAGGTTTTTGATTTATTTCTTTCGAGTAGGCACAGCTTTTCCTTGGTCCTTACACACATTACCCAAAGCCATTATACAAAGCCTCTGGAATTGCTTCCGAGTTATATCAACATATTATTTTTAACCCCTCAGGCCTCGAGCATATTCTGTCAGAAGGTCTGAATGTATCCGAAAACTAAAATCTGTTTTTGAAAGGTGATGGAATACGCTTTCCAATGTTAATATTAAAATTTAGAATGCAAACATAAAAAAGTTTATAAAAATGGCTCACCTTACATTTTTTTAGACAAATGTATTATAAGCGTTTTTTGTCGTTTCATACTCATAATAAAAAAATTAATGAAAATTCGTTTTTCTAAAATTGCGTTTGGGAAACTTTGGTTTCGTAGAGGTCCACATTTTAATTTTGTCTGTGGTTAATTTCTGGATTCGAATATAAAGCGTGGTGTTTTCTTTTTCGAACACCGTTTAGATCATATTTTTCACCATGACAGTAGAGGGGATGTAACGATTTCTATGAGACATATGTGAGCTGTTAACAAATGCCAACGAATTAGCCCGAGGGGTTAACGACAGCATGCTCGCAGTCAACTGACTTATCTATTTATAAATTAAAATTTATTTTTCTTTGTTTGTCCCGTGTGCGTTCCTGTACCAATGTGATGAAATTTTGGTGATTTGTTGTGCCCATGTCCGCGGAGGTTTCTATGTATAATCGTGAGCTCTGGCGTTATGAAATCTGTAAACAAAATTTACTATAGGTGGCGCGCGAGTTGATTGAAAAATGCGTGTATTTCATATAGTTTAGTGGCAGGAAAGGTAAGAGTGTGGGGGAGGGAAATCTGGAAGGGGGAGGAGAATTAAAGAGGGAGGGGATATGTGGAAGGAGGAAGGGGAACGCGGGCATGGGGATGGTATCACGGGAGAGTAGACGGAGAGGTTCGCCGGAGAGGGGCCTAGGCCGGAAGATAGAAGAGGAACGCGGAAAGGGATCGAGGGTGTGAGCAGGGACGCAAGAGAAATGAGACGCAGGAAAAGGGTGACGGATTGGGGCATAGGCCCCATCGTAGCGGTAGGGGATAGCATCGAGGAAATTTGGAAAACTCTTGCTTCTCACGCCGGCAGCTGTGAGAAGTGTGTGTATTTCATATAGTTTAGCGGCAGGGTGGGAAGGAGGAATGTAGAGAGGAATCCAGGTGGTGGAAGGGAACGAAGGAGGGAGCGGTAGGAAATAGCAGGGGGTGAATTTGGAAAATCCAAGCTTCTCGCATAGATAGCTGGACGTGGCCAGCTCACGAAAAATAAAATATTTTTTTTATTTTTTTATTTTATTAATCTATAAACATAGGGTTTTACATAGGGTTTAATTGATGCCTGTCTCACTAGGATTTACCTGTGTTGAGACAGGCTTAGTTGTACATCCAAAGCACTTCAATAACAAGAATACTCAATATTTTGTACATCCAAAGCACTTCAATAATAAGAATTAAAACTTAAAGCCTTTCTTTCTTTGAGTGGCATTCCAACGCACGCCGGGTACTCGCTAGTGTCTAATTAAAAATATTGTGTTTTATTCTCTCAATGTCTGCGTGAGACGAAGAAGCAATCGCCCATTATTATTTGAATCTTTGCCGCAGCCAACTAACAGAAGTTGTGTTGTTGTGTGTTTTGAAATGATCCACTTATCGCTAAAAGGTGCCAAGCAAGTTGGGTGACATGTGACACGTTTATATTCGGTACCATCCGCTTCCGTTCATGATATTATTATCATCTCGTTATGTGTGTGAATAATTGTTAGATAATTTCCTTCACTACGGACTTGTTTAAAAAAAACCACTTTATTTCGTGCAAACGATAAAACAGTTAAACCTATGATAATATTTTGAAGTGAAAAATTCTTGTTGTCTTCACCGTTGTGAAACTCGACGAAACGAAAAATAGCGACACTAAAAAGAGATAAACACATTCATCTGTAGTGAACAGCATAGCTTCTCAACGATAACGCCTCCTTGTGGGTGTTTGAGATTTTTAGGGGGCGTTGACATGGCACAGTGAGGGCGTGGGCAGATTATTTTTTTTTACATGAGCTCCACACAGGAGGCCCTGAGGAAAATAATTTCCCACAGGGCCCATGTCATCTTTGGGGATGCTGTATGGAGGATTTTTTAAGTAAAGGAAGGGAAAGAGAGTTCTGGGAAGGAAAAGGGTTTAAGGGGTGGGTAGGAATCTGGGGTTCAGTGTGTCCTGGTCATCCGCCTCCAAGACCTAGACAAACCTCATCCCACGAGATAAAACAATATGGTCTAAAAAATACTGAAAAACACGCCAATCACGCACTAACAAAGCAAAGAAAATTTTAATATTGAAGACATAACTAAAGACAAATATATAAACAGGGTGTTAAGGGACGTACTTGACTTACTTTAACCAGTGATTCCTGACATTATTTGGAGTAAAAAATGTAAATGAAATTTTGGTCTCCGGTGACTTTTTTGTTAATTTTTTTTTTCAAAAAATTTTTTCTTCAAATCAAACAAAAATTTTTTTTTTTCACGTCGTCACTGGTCACTCCACCGAGTAGCCAACCCACCCCTTACCCTGCCTCCAACTGTCCAACACATACCATTTTTTTAATGTTTTTGTAGAAAAAAAAAAAAAAAAAAACATGAAAAATGTCACCGGAGACCAAAATTTTATTTACATTTTTTTACTTCAAATAATGTCAGGAATCACTGGTTAAAGTAAGTCAAATACGTCCTTTAACACCCTGTATATATAAAATATCACAGCAATACGTACAAATCTATTCAAATACCTAGGTTTAAGTAACGATTAGTAAACTCAGAGTTTTTTAAAATATAAAATCGTGTTTAATCAATCTAAAATGTACGCTATCGTACGGACCTAATCAGTGAGGAAGATGGTAAAATACCCGCTAAATCAAATAAATTGAAGCATGATTGTCGTAACAATTAATTTTTCAATTTATACAATTTTCAACAAATGTTTTGTTTCGCCAATGTTATCCTTTATTATTTGGCAAAATCTGTACAAATGCACAAAATAGGAATCCGGTGTTCCTTCCTACCCATTACAGTTCAATACGCCTTGTTCCGCACACAAACAATGAACAAATGTAAAGATCTGTACATTATTTGTAACGATTTGTGTAAAATTAGATCCACGACTAACTGAAAACAGTGCTTCGCTAAGTCAGCGCGGATTAGTTTGTTTTTGCGCGGGTTTCCCTGAAAAAACTTGACTCATTGGTTATCAGGAAATGAGAAACTAATGCTGCGGAAAATGACTTCATGGTCCATTTCCGTACATCTGTTTAATATCATAATATTTAATATTTAACATTTAATATTTCTGTTTAATATCATACATATTCTTTTTAGAGCTGGTTCACACTCAGCTATCAAATATAAAAGATCATAGCACGCCGAATAACGCTCTCCATTAAATCCCTTCAGACCGTTCACACCTAAGCGTTTTTAAGCGCAGATCAATCATAGACAATACACATCTCAGACGTAACCGCTCCAGACGCGATATCCCAGAAGATAACTCTCCCCTTCTCCGACTAAAACAGGAGAGGGGGTCATTGTAATTACGGAGCTGCCTAGACCCGTGGATGACAGATTTCAAGTTGACATATTTCAGTACAAAAAATATGCGTTCCGTTGCCGCTCCCTAATTCGACTGACCCCTCCTACCACAGGAAGAAATATTTGATAGCCTCGTGTGAAAGGACAAAAGATAAGCGCTCGCGAATCAACAGATATCTGCTCGCAGATATATAGCTCAGTGTGAACTAAGCATTAGGAGGGATTTGACGTAGTCCAAAATAATAAACATTTCGATTTGAAATAAGTAGTTCGAATTTAGAGTTTTTAATTTTTTATAAGAAAAACTCTCTTTTTATAACTTTTGAAGGTTATTCCCATCAACGTTATATATCATTGAAGAAGAAGATAATTCTTATAATCTAAATGAAAATATGAAAGAAAACAAGACACATAAAAATCATCTTCAATGATATATTACGTTGATGGGAATAACCTTCAAAAGTTATAAAAAGAGAGTTAATCTTATAAAAAATTGAATATTCATTTAGACTTTCATAAAGTCAATAGTTCCATATGAATAAATTCGGATACATTTATCCGAGACGCTATTCAGGTTACAAACCAATTCTTAGAATGATTGTTCCAATAAAAAGTGTAGTTGCCTATAATATGGAAAAAAGAACTAGTTGAAGATAATATTGTTGATTCTAAATATTTGAAATATGAGATTGACAAATATGACGGTTTGGCAGAAGGTGGCAATAGCGAAATTGGATAACGCGCACGTCCCGGTTACACGAGAGGTCGGGGTTCGAATCCCAGTTGCGACCATTGTCTTTTTCTATTTTTCTGTGTCTTGTTTTCTTTCATATTTTCATTTAGATTATTTGTGTTATCTTCTTCTTCAATGATACATTAGAGTTTTTATTTTGTTTACTGTTTGAAACATTTACAGAGTGTTAACAATTATTATATCAGTGAAATTGCCATTGGGATGTGCATGGGTATTACCACTCCAATTAAAAATGTTCAAATCAAGATTTAGTTTTTTTTTTACATGAGCTCCACACAGGGGGCCCTGAGGAAAATAATTTCCCACAGGGCCTATGCCATCTTTGGGGATGCTGTGTGGAGGTTTTTTTAAGGAAAGGAAGGGGAAGAGAGTTCTGGGAAGGAAAAGGGTTTAAGGGGTGGATAGGAATCTAGGGTTCAGTGTGTCCTGGTCATCCACCTCCAAGACCTAGACAAACCTCACCCTATGAACCCGGGCACCCCTGCTAAATCACCAAACGTAGCGAACCACTTGGGGTGACCTATGACAGAGGTGTTGGTTATCCTTACTGGTTAGTTGTTACTGGGTGGAGATTTGGAAATGCTACTAGTGAAATAACAGAAATAAGGATAAGTAAAATAAAACTTAGTGAGTAGGTAATGTAGAGAAAGAGAAGAAATAAAGAAGAAAGGAAATAATAATAAATCAATTACATAATTTTTAGTTCAAGTACTTCTACTTACCATGATGTCGTTTTAGCTTATAGCTAATGAAATTAGCACGTGTTTTTCAAGTGAAAACTTCTTTAGCACCGGTGTAATTTGAAACGCGATGAAACGGAAACGAGCGACACTAAAAAGAGATAAACACATACATATATCCATAGGATATAGCTTGCGAGAGAAAGAGACAGCAATTAAATATTTATTTTATTCACGGGTACTCGGTTCCAATAAAATACGATAAATCCACAGCTCCACGCAAGGTTTGTCTAGGTCTTGGCGGCCAATGCTTTTGCCCATCTACTGCATAGTGGGTCGGATCGGGAGAGTTTGGTTGAGGGAGAACTAATTTAGATCTCTCCAGCCGGACTCTCTCGAGCCTTGCAATGCAGTGGGAGAGTTAAATTCATACGTCTATTACTCTTAGACACATCGATCCCCAGATTCCTACCTACTCCTTATATCTTTTTCCTTCCCTGAATTTCCCTCCTTCTTTTCTTAAAAAAAAACCACCACACAGTATCTCCAAAAATGACATTTCCCTCAGGTAAATGTTTGCCCTCAGTGCCTCCTGTGTGGATCTATTGTAAAAAAAGTCTACTTTGTGTAAAGTGTAGTGGTATAAAGCGCCTGACGAACCTTTGCAGACATTTAGCGAACCAAGGATCGAATCCAACGAAATCAATTTATTGTATTTATTTTTTATTTTTTATAAAATCAACATCCAGTCTTCAAAACACTCCAAGGCTATATATACAAAAATACAAACAGCCTTGACTATCGTCACATTCTATGGCATCATATAATCTACACATTCGAGACATAGACTAGATTGAAATAGACAGTATTGTTAAAATAACTCAAGATGAAACGTTTTATGACTCCTTAAATGACAATGAGTGGTTTCAAGCTTATTATAATATTTTTTAAAAATCACTATAATATATTGTCGCATCCGGCGATTTTTTCTAGCCAATCATATCTCATAAAAGTTTCAGCAATGGTCGCCATTGTCGCTACGACAATTGTTACATATTGACTATAAAAAAACGCCATGATATTTTTTACACCCAATGTGAACCGGACTTTTCTAGATTTATTGCGTGTCAGAAAACATGTCAATTTTTTTTTTTTCATATGAGTATGGCACAGAGTTCCAATTGCCCATGGCCAGTGGTACAATTGCATTCCAGGTTGCGGTGTGTTGTGGGGTTGAAGGTGGTGGAAAGGGTAAGGAGATGAGGAAGAGAAAGGATGGGAAATATCTGATTATTCGGATCTGCAATCAAATACGGTTAAAGCCATTTCAAGCAACGTTTTTTTCTGAATGGCGGTCTGTCATGGCGATACTGAAAGTACTACCACTCTAAATTTAAAGCTAATTAGGCAATTTGGATGACAGGTTCAGTTTACTTATTTCTTTAGTTACTGAAAATGTAATTTAGTCGGGGCAACACAGCAAGTTGCCAAAAGTCATTCAGTCTAGTCATTAAAATTTACTCACAAAAACATGTTTTCGTCGCGAGTTTTCAATTTTCTTCAGTGATCGATTGTTACAAACGGCTACTTAAATACATCATTCTTTGTGCGGTCGGATTTCAGAGTATAAAGGATGTCATTACTGAAATGTATTCATCTTGCGATTCATGTATGAAAAAAAAAGTTGTTAATTTTTTTAGATTTTCGTTAGGGTAACGGGGTTTAGCGTTAGGGTAACCAACAAACACCATTCATAAAATTTATTTTAAAATGTTAATTTGTTTAATAATTTAGTGGATTTGGGTTGAAATATAAATAATAATTCATTTTAAACAAGCCTATTCATTTGTTTTCATCTTATTTAAAGTAAACACCGCCAGAATCAGTTTTAATCAAACTAAAATTAAAATCAATTCGTGGGGTAATTACTGCAACTAGGTAACTCTGAAACTTGGAAAGTCATTCCATTTTTGTAAATAACCACATAAAAATGATCAGCAATTTTCTCATTTCCAAATATAAGTATTACGGTTCCCCACACATCAATCTACGATATACCGTACTTATCGGTATAAATTGTACAACAGCCGATTTATCAGATAATCTTATAAGTCAATTTCTCAACAAAGCTGATTTCAGAGTTACCCAATTGTAGTAATTACCTTCCATTCGATTCTAATTTTTATTTTTAACCGGTAATCATTAACGTGGTTGTGGTTTAAAACTTTAATTAAAAGCAAGCTAATCTAGAATTTTTCTGTAACTATCAAGAGAAAACTACTTTAAATCCTTTTGCCAATCTTTTTTATTTGGCCACAATATTCTGTTCGTGCTTTGAGGCAGGGTAAAAGTATACACGTGTCCATTGTCCATACATCCAAAATAAAGTAAAAAAATTATTTAAATGTTACCAAATTATAAATTATATAAATCTTACAGTTACTTCAATTTAAATATAACCCATGAATATTTTTGTATTTCACCAGGACCGGTTTATACTCGTATTATGTAACTCATCACACCAGTGAAACGCGGCCGGCCACACTGAGTTGGTCCACACTTGTGGATTTCCGTTCTCGAGATACCTGCACAACGCAGTACAATAATATGCTAGTGAGGCTGAGATAGGGCCCGCCTCCGAGAGCCGCTGATTTCATGTAGGCGGATGGGAGTGGGGTAGTCACATTGAATCGAAATGAATGGTAGCTGACATGGTCGCGCGTTGTTTCGTTTGAGGCGCGCCTCAAAAACCGAACGCTTCCGAAGTAGAACTGATCATTTACCATTAGCTCTTAGCGCTCCAGTATCCAAGTTTTGTTTGGTTTTGTGATTATTTGTGATTGTCCGCGACACTAGCTACCTAAAGAGTACGGCAATTGGATTAATTTCCTAGGGCCAATTTGCAGTTGAATCTTGTGTTTGCACTTTATTATGGTGTAACGTAGTTAATAGTTCCATTGTTTTGTTCTAGGTATAAATAGGTAGGTGTAGTGTAGGTACACAAACTACTCTTGTCTATCTCCTCCTTGTTTACGCCTCCCCACTTTTTAACCCTGCAAACCGTCACTGATGTACACAAACATTGTAGAAAAATTAAGATTATATATTTTTTTATTGGTTTATTTAACGCCCAGAGGGTTTTTACATGATTGGTAGTACAATTTTAATATGACAGAAAATTTTGAAACTTAACTAAAAATAAAAGTACATTAGCTAAAAAATGCACACAAGCCATAAAAATACAAGAAGCAGAAACTGAAAAACTCAGTGATTTGAGAGATTTTACAAAAATACGTGATGTGTTTAGGAATAGTGTTAATAAATATTTTACATTATCGACTAGCCAAACTCGCCAAAAAACTCGTCAAGTTGATACGTCAACATCACCCAAATACTGATTTCCCTAGTGTGAAATCGTTGTATCGGAGAGTGGGCAATGTAGTTGCGCCTATGAATGCTGCAGTAGAATAGTGTTTTGTCGTGTTGTTACTGTGGGTATTCGTAGGTTTATGAGTTGCAGGTCTTCGCAACGGTCGAATTTAGAGTTTAGTATTTTGAACAAAAAGAATCGCTTATTTTATGTCTGGCATCTAACGTTAATAATTAGACGACATAATATTATAATAAGATGATATAATAGCAATGCGAATGTACGAGTAAGTAAGCAGTAAGTAAGCAGTAAGTAAGTAAGTAAGTAAGTAAGTGAATGAATAAGTGAGTAAGCAATATATAATAAGATGATATAATAGCAATGCGAATGTACGAGTAAGTAAGCAGTAAGTAAGCAGTAAGTAAGTAAGTAAGTAAGTAAGTAAGTAAGTAAGTAAGTAAGTAAGTGAATGAATAAGTGAGTAAGCAGTCCCCATCGCGTCTTAGCTCTCTAATTATGCACCATTTACACGCCTTCCGCTACAAGAATCCGCTGTTTTAACAATATGCCGGTAAATCCCAAACCAGTTTAATCACAATACATATACTGCTTTTCATTTATTAAGCACATATTTTGATCCGAATCTGTGTCAATCTGTTTCAATGGCATACATTTGATGCGCATGAGTTACAATATGGTAGTTAGTGGTAATTATCACAACAATGACTTCTTTTTACGTTTTCAGAGTTATTATTTTTTCAATGTCGAATGTTGCAATTTGCTAATACGTATTATGTTCTGTGCACCTGAAATTAATGTGCCACTCTAATTCAGTGGTGTGCGGTGGTTCTTTAAGGTGGCTCTACTCGAATTTCTACCGATTTCTTGCACATTTGACGTTTTTAAGCTCTTAAAAAATATATGTTATTTTTGAAGATAATATCTATACAATCCCCATGCCGAAACGCAAATTATATAAAATTCCCTCGATAAAAAAAAAATCGCAAAGTATGCTCCGAAATTTTTTTTTTCAAGCCTGTCTCTGTTATTTAACAAGTTATATGTATGAAAAAATTCACAGTGTTTCTTTGAACGTTGTTTTAGACAACCCCCACGTGATTTTTGCTCTATTCTAAACGAGTCGTGTTTTATTAAACATTTTCACAATTTTTGCTACAATTTTATCGTCTGAAGTGCGCTCTCTCCAACATTCGTAATTACATATCTCTCCATCTTCTTCTTTTCGTGCTCGGGTACTGGGCCTTAAGTGAAAACTTCTTTAGCACTTTAGTTGTGATTTGAAACTGAAACGTGTGACACTAAAAAGAGACAAACGCGTACATATTTAGGATTTAGCCTGCGAGAGAATAAAATACTAACCTACGAACAGTAGCTACGAAGCGTCGCGTTCTGTCAAGCTGAGCGCATTGGCCGCTTTGATTTTGAGCTAACTTTTCAAGGCTCTTATTGGTTGAGATTGTGTGGGTGATTTTTTTTTCATTTTTTTTTTTAGTGACACGGGCAATGCGCCAGCACCGATATCAAATTTTTATATAATATGTTCGTGTAAGTAAATAAAATAAAGCCATTTATGGTTCGGTATCAACGGAAATCATGAAAATACTGTCTTTACACTCATCAGTAAAAAAATAAAACTTCGTATTTGAATTTTCGTCGAAATTTCATCTGGTAGTTACAAGGATTTTTCGGCTAAAATAGATTTTTTAATTGAAAACTGTTAAATCCTGAATTACACAATTGTACAGTGAGTGACATCTATTGTCTTTTTATCCAACTTAATTAGTCTAATCATATGTTGGTAATTCCGGTCCTCTACAACAGTGTTCCGCAAACTTTTTGTGTTCAAGGTACACCAACCAAATCAAGACATTTCAGAGGTATACCAAAGAAAAAACCAATGTTTATTTAATATTTATAGTAATAGGCCAAGCTACATTTTTATAGCTGTGTGTGAACACGCTTTAATGTAGAATAAAAAATCCCACAGAGGCAAGGCAAGGCCTCTGTGTTGTATTAGTTTGGCTGTTAAAATTTACTTATTATGTGTATTTGTTTTACGTAAACATTCATGCATAAGTTTTTTGATTTTCACGGCCACAGCAACAATTACACATCTGCCCTGATGATTGACACTGTAAAGCTGTCCGAAACGTTGGCTAAAGAAGGAGGTAGCGCAACACGGCATAACACCCCAAAAACAAATAACGAAAATTCATACATAAGTATATATTCTTCCGTCTGATAGAAGTTAGATAATTTGTTTGAATATTTTAAGAAATCTTTTGTATCGCATAAAATATTTATCTAAAAATAAACATGCGTTTTTTTTCATTTTTCGTTATTTACCATGAAAAAATTACCAGCCGCCGCTGTTTTAGGGTTCGCTTGTTATTAATTATTCCTGTACTCTGACAAAGAAATAAATAAATAAAAAAACGACCATGAATACGTGAATTATCTCTATTCAGTTCTCTTCCCGCATCCCGCATAAATGACGAGGTTAGTCAGGCTGGCAACGCTGGCATCTGGCGCAGTGGTATGCCATCCTAATCTCTTTGTCCTCGACCTAAACTCCGATGGTTGCCAGTGCTTGGCTGTTGTCCAACGCTATTGTATACGATACAGTACGGGCTTTAAATTCCCTGTCACGGGGAGGATTATGGCTTACATGCAAGATCAAGGAACAGAGATAATCCCGACGGATGGCGGAGGTACGGAGGTCGCACAGTCAAAATAATACAACTCGGGACCATGGAAGCGATTCATTTTATCAAATGAATACGGATTTATTATGTAGGTACCATTAGACACTCCACGCCATTGAAAAGGACTGATTACTGCGTATCCTAAATGTATTGTCGTAATTAATTTTTTTTTTATTTTACAATATTTGTTATTCATTAAAGATCAAGTTTTTAATTTAATATAATTCTGCTGGTTAGTGCTAATGTTCCTACGTCAAATGGTTAAATAATTGTTTCAGAAAGGCTTATTATTATTCGTCGATTACTTGGAAAATGTCAATATATTTATTTGGACATTTTCCAAGTAATTCTTCCTATTACTGCGATATATTACACAGAAATGGGATATGTCTACGCCTTCATAATCTTGAAGCCCTTGAAATAAAAAAGTCATTAAAAATTTCATTTAAAGTCATTAAATAAAACTAATTTATTTAATGAAACAAGTAACTTTGTGTACATCACTATTTAATTAACAATATCGACATGTTTCAAAAACAATGTTTTCTTCGTCAGGATAAAACGTTAATATCCTGACGAAGAAAACATTGTTTTTGAAACATGTCGATATTGTTAATTAAATAGTGGTGTACACAAAGTTATTTGTTTCATTAAATTAATAATCACGTCACAAAGTGAATTTGCGAAGTTTGAAGAAAAAAAACTAATTTACTTAATAAACAATTAGATTTGTCTAACAGCCCCATTTTATAAATATTTCCACTATCCCCGCCCACTTTCACCCCTCCCTCTTAGCCACCTCTCCTCCTCGCCGCCACCTAAGTTGATGTTCTTTCTCCCTCTTCTAATTTTCTTTTAAACACCATGTAATATCTGTATTATGTTTAATATATTTTTATTCATCCCTGATAAAGGTTCAGGTCGAACCGAAACCGGTTGGATAAGGAAATAATAAAGTGGAATTAAAACAAAGTTATATCATTGTGTTTATTATAATTCTTCCTATATTAGAGGCACTGCAAACTTGATTAATTCCGGGAGAAATCCGGAATGTACAGCGGAGCAGTAATTCTTTTGACAATAAACTCAATACAAAATTAAATGTTTTATTATTATTATACGATGTTCTTGGGTTGACTGCAAAGCTAACCCCCCCTTTGTTTTGTGTTTGCAGGCTATGTACGCTGACGATAACGCACCTGACGGTGTGCGCGCCGCTGCCGGCCGGGCTGTCCTCCGTGTCGCTGGCAGCGCGCATGCACTCGTCGCGCCGCACGCTGCGCAGCAACGAGATCACCCTGCCCCCGCACGGCGCGCTCGACACCGACCTGGACCTCAAC
Organism: Glyphotaelius pellucidus; assembly: GCA_936435175.1. NCBI lineage: Eukaryota > Metazoa > Arthropoda > Insecta > Trichoptera > Limnephilidae > Glyphotaelius > Glyphotaelius pellucidus. The sequence continues at coordinate 31,337,997 of OW386554.1, forward strand.
TTCAGCCTGCAGTACCCGCACTTCGTCAAGCGAGACGGGAACAGGTAACCAAACAACTAACTAACCAGATGCAACTGACTTACTTTAAAATGGTATTGTTGCATCCGAAACTGATTATCAATTACAATTTCAGATGCACTTGTAAATAGACTGTAAAATTCTAAAGAATGAGATGAAACGAAAAGGTGTTTGCTGGTATCGGGTGATAATGCGTGTAGGGAAAATAATGGATTCAAGGAAGAAGGACTACCAATCGCTTACCTCTGCGAAGGCGCACACAACACAATTACAAATATAGTTTATTTAGTTCCACCACGGTTCTTCTTTTAGTTCATAAACGTGATTATGAACACGAATAACACCAAAAATTGCTTCCCAATTGCATTATCGTACATCTCCCTCAAACGCAATTCCCTTCGCAGTAGCCGAGCCGCAATAAGATATATCTGTTTCCTCCAAAGGAAAAAAAGTAGTACTTTGGAAGAAACAGACATACGTGTATTGTGTGTCTCATCTTTTGTCTCACCATTATTTAATGTGTGAGAAAGAGCTCCAGCTTTATTAAGATAAATAACGTACGTATTGTGCTTTTTTTGTGCTGTCATGGTACCGTAGTGGTGGATCGTCACGGTAATAATAAAAGCGATCATAATTTGTGCAAATACACCATGGTATTTCGCGTAGTTTGAGGGTTGGTTGTCGCTTGAGCACTTCGTCAAGCGGGACGGGAACACGTAACCAAACAACTAGCTGACAATAATGCAACTGACTGTTTACCTTGCTCTTGCCGGTTACCATGGACTTTATTGAAGAATTCTTGCCCTCGAAAACAATAAAAATGTAGGCACAAAACTTTAAACTTGTGCAAACAAAACTTTTACCAGTTATATTGCAAAGTTACCAATTTGCAAGTCCAAGATTGTTCATTGGGACAGTCATTTGGAAAATGTTGTGATGCTAGGGGGATTGTGGTGAGTTCCTGGGTGATTTATTTAGTAACGCCCGATTCGCCCAACTCGTGCATATTTGGGGAGGGTTGAGCCAAAGCCGGCTCAACCCTCCTCAAATAAAAGCTGTACGCAGTTGATGATTAGATTGATCAGGAACAACGTCTGTAATGTTTATGTGAAATAACCAATGTAATGTTGCATTTTATTTGCCCGCTCTGGCTTTGGAACCCGCGATCTCTGATTGTAAGAGCATTGACTTGGTCTCAACTTTGCGATGGAATTTCGTTTCTCTTATCGTTATTGGAATATTCAACGTTTCGATATGTTTTGGAGGACTCTGCATAAGGCTCGCGGTGTAAGAAAATGCGCCGCGATCCGCCGGAATGTCGCCGCATTAGAATTTTAAATTCGCTGCCTTTTTGGGAATACATTATTATTATTTCATTGGCTCCGTTTTGGCTGCGTCCCATCTCTCCGTGACGGGGGGGAGAGGGTGCCGCATTAAATGCACCGCCTTTTCTGATGACAGTGGAATATTTTTGACTCTCGGATAGACTTAAAAGCAAACCCGGTCGTCGAGAAATTTGAACAATAGGTATTTTACCAAACTGTTGCTGTGAAAGAGACAAATGCACCTCAGGCTGATAATACCTAAATAAAATCATCAATATCAAGGTTTTGTATTCCCCATTTTTTCCTCGAAAACTGGACCGATTTAATTTTTTTTTTTACTAACTGTATTAGAAGGAAATACTCAACCTCTCTATGATTTGCTTTTTCAAAAAAATTACCTCTTCTCTAGTTAGTGTACCGAACGCCTGTTGATGGCGCTCAGACCAGGCAATTTTGACAATTTTTGGAGGGTCATAACGCCTTTAAGAAATAACTTTTCAAAAAAAGCAAGACGTATCGTATCAAGTCGTATCTAGTGGTCGATATCTATATTATACTTGCTGACCCGGCCACGCGTGGCTAACGAAACACAACGCTAACTACTGGATGGTTACCCAACCTAGAAAACCAAGTGTTGTTTCGATAAATTAACTCACACTGCCATCTGTTAGAAACTTATGGAACTTACACATAATTATAAAGCGTTGTTCTATAACAAACAATTAATTTGGAATAATAAATATTGAGGTCAATAATCGAGATAAAAACTAGCCTATCTTTTAAGTTGGATCAAATTACACACAGTAAGCCAAATTTCATCAAAATCGGTTAAGTAGTTTCAGAGTTTATCTCGAACAAACATCGTGATGCGAGATTTTTATATACATACTAGCTGACCCGGCCACGCGTTGCTATGACATGAAATCGAAACTCACCGCCATCTACTGGTTGGTTACCCAACCTAGAAATCCAAGTGTTGTGTCGATAAATTTAATCACACCGCCATCTTTTAGAAATTTAAAGAACTTACAAATAATTACAAAGCATTATCCTGTAACAAACATTTAATTCGCAATAATAAATATTGAGATCAATAATCGAGATACAAATTGGACCAAATTACACACAGTAAGCCAAATTTCATCAAAATCGGTTAAGTAGTTTCGGAGTTTATCTCTAACAAACATCGTGACGCGAGATTTTTATGTATATAAAAGTTTAAAAATATTTGCAGTAGTGTCGAAATCCAGAGAGGAAATTGGAGAATACGTTTGTATGGTCTAAACCCCGCCAAAACTTCCGCATATTTTTAACGAAATTCATAGTCTGTGCAAATATCGCGTACTTTGAGGATTGGATGTAAGTAAGACCAACTTTAAAAATAGTTTTGCATTCGTTTCTAGATCTCCTTCTTCCAGATAGAAAAGTTGTTCCGCTTTTGTAAGTATAACCTCAAAATATTCTGTTCGAAATGGAATCGAATTCGGGCGCCATGATTTTCGTGTCGGAGGAATAATGTGCGCGTTCTGAATATGAAATTTTTCCGCCGCCCGTGATTGAAATCGAACGCGAATTTGAAACGTGCAGAATAAATTGACACATTTTAAATTCAGAATCGATTTGAACAGCCATAGATAGGCACCTACTCAATGAATCGGATTCTCAGAATATTAAAGTTAGATTTTACCGAATCGTTTACCGTCGTTTCCCGAATGGATGTGTTTCTTAAATTAAGGGGGTATTCCAGTCGAGAAGCGTGAATTGTAGGTATTTTTTCAGGTGCAATAAAATATTTTTTCTAACCATTCTTTTACCAAATATTGATTAAAAATTAAAGCATACATGAAAAAAAAAAATTCAAAAAGTTACAGGGTGTTGAAGTGGGGGTCTCAAAAAAATGGTGCGCCCTGGTTGACACGATTGCAACCCTCCTAGTAATCTAAAAAAAAAAAATCAAATTAGTTCTTAATCCAAACAAATGCGACTATGGCCCGAACTAAGGAAAATTAAAAAAAAATATCGCAAAATGGCGGCTATCTGAAATAAAAAAGAAATTTTTTAACAGTTTTTTTGACTTTCCAAATTTTTTGAAAATAGTAAAAATTCAATTTTTGTTATAGTTTTAGTTAGCGTGATAGAGTAATGTATAGAGAAGGCTCACACTAAATTTCACGTTAATTGGTTCAGTAGAACTTGAGGTATCGTGTCAACCGTCTCGAAAAAAGTAGTTTTGAGAAACACGCCTTTAAAGTTTTGCTCCTAGACCAAACTTAGCCCGGGTTCATGGGGTAAGTTTGGTCGAGGTCTTGATGGCGAATGCGTTTACTGCATGGCGGGCCGGATCAGAAGAGGCCGGTTGAGGGAGACCTAACCTAGTATATCTCCATCCGAACTTGAGGGATGGACTCACACGTCCGTCATCCCTGGACCCCCAATTCCTCATTTTTTCCTTCGCAGAACTTCCTCTCCTTCCTTTCCCTAAACACACCCTCCACACAGCATCCCCAAAGATAACATCGGCCCTGAAAGAATTTTTTTTCAGGGCCTCCTGTGTAAAGCTATTGTAAAAGTTAAAAGCTATTAAAAAATAAAAATAAAAAAACTTATTTGATAGTTGGGAGCTGTTTACATGCTTTGTGTGTGGGGTCTGGACGAAGCTAAAGGAGCTTTAATGTTTGAGGTATCTAATAAATACTACTAAAATGTTGTGTTAAATGCTTACAAAGGATGTTTTGTTTATTTTCAGACTTCAAATATTGCTCCAAAGGAGGAAGAAGTACAAGAACCGCACTATCCTCGGCTACAAAACCATTGCCGAAGGAATCATTCGAATGGACCAGGTAAATAAACAGAACTATACTCTGATGTCATTGGAAATTTTCACGGCCAAAAGAATTATCGTGGTTTATTTTTGGGAGGTTATGTCGCGTGAAATCAGCCACCACAACTTATTCCTGAAGTACTGAGAATACCGAAAACGCACCGAGCTTGCTTGATTAAGGCGGCAATCCATATCCCCAAACCTCCCATTAACATTATTTAAGACGATGGGGGCTAAGCTTTAAAGCTCTTGGTACCTGATAATTGACGGCTGCATCAAAACTAAATGACAAAAACCAATTAAAATTAAATATCCATAAATTACGTCACACGAATTTCATGATTTTTTGACCCCCTCCCCCTTAGTGTGATGTCACATATTTTGCGATTTCATTTCTAAAAGTAATCAAAATTCTGATTTTTACATGTGACGTCACAGACCTGATGACCCCCCCATATCCCTTGTCACACAATGTCACACTTCTCTACTCCGCCCCCCTTAAGGTGTGACGTAATTTATGGATGGCCCCATATCTGCCCTGATGATTGGTACTGTGACAGTGTCTGAAACGTTGGCTGAAGAATGAATCGTAAAATGGCATAATACCCCAAAAATAAATCACGATCGAACTAAGAAAACTTAATTGGGTCATTTAAACTGTAATTGGGTCATTTAAAAAATAAACCTGTACTTTTGAGCACGTATTCTTTGCTTTATCCACATTCATTCATCATTTCATGTTTAAGTACTTATTCTTCTGTTTTTCCTACTTTTGACATTACTTCCCTTGAATATTTGATTCATTAGTGTTTCAACTATGATTGTAAGCTGTAACTAGAAAATAAATAGTTAAGCAATCAAAAGGGCACGACCAAGGGTATTAAATCAATTGCGACTATAATAGTGTAGTGGGGCCTTCCCACGAATGTTCAAGAATTTATTGACATACTTGCTAATTAGGAACAGCTCAAGCCCTTTGTGCGGCCCATTTGGAGGCAACTGTATAATAAAATAATCAATGAAACAAAGATAATTATAAATTGGTAATAACCAATAACTGGAAATTCAGTTGTGAAAAAAATTATAATTTGAATAAAATCACCGTATACCACTCCTGTTAGCCCTTCCCCCAAATATTACATACATAAAAAAACTGTAGTTTTAGGCCATCCGCTCATGGAGAAACTGAAAAAAACCAGTTGGCGACGCAACCCTATTCACAGAAAAGGAAATTGTGAATTTCATTGGCCGTCCGCCCACAGTTCGTGAGCCGCTACCATGGCAACCTCTCAATAAGGCAACTGAAACGCAACAGCCGCGGTGACTGCAATGCTGGTCGCCGCGGCCGTGGCGTTTCAGTTGCCTTGTTGACAGGTTGCCATGGTAGCGGCTCACAACCTGTTAAGTTTTCGAGTAACCTGCGATATGTCAGATCAGAAAAATATCGATTTGGTTCAGGAGGTTGATCGCGATTGCGTCGTCAACTGTTTTTTTTTCAGTTTCTCCATAAGCGGATGGCCTAATTGTACCAGTCTTAAGATGGCCTTATAGGCTGAACCCCTTTACGGTCAGAAATAAATTAAGTGGAAAAAAGTTTAAAATTGTTGAAATATATCAGTCCGTCTTGCATTATTTTCAGATCATTATCCCTCGGGCCTCGGCCATATTCTGTCATTAGGTCAGAATATTTCCACTTTGCAATAAAATCCAAAAAATGGAATATTTGTTGCATCTAAAAAAAAACTGTTTTTGAAAGGTGATGAAATAAGTAAGGCTGATGTAAGCGTAATGAGTAAGATTAAGAAATGGACCCTCAGATGGTTTGGGCATGTAGAGCGAATGAATGAAGAAAGTAGTGTAAGAAGAATATATGACGCAAATATGAATGGTAGAAGAAGTCGGGGACGCCCGAGGAAGACATGGCACGATCAAGTGAATCAGATACTTGAGTCGGGCCATGTCAAAAGTCAGAATAATAGATAAGTTTGTATGAGAGGATGTACGAATGTGAATGAAGCAAAGAGTGTGTGCCAGGACCGAGTTGTTTGGCGGTCCGTCCTCTCTGCCTACCTCTGCGGAGAAACGGCATGATGGTTAGTTAGTTAGTTAGTTTTATGAAATAAGCTTTCAAATTTTATATTAGAATTACTGATAATAAAATTTTATTATTAGAAATAATTTTTTTTTAAATAAAAATTTTTAACGCAAACTTTTGAAAATTTAAGAAATGGCTCTCTCTCTACGTTTTTTTTTGTATTATAAACATTATCATCACCTCACTTTCTTTTGAGACTTATATGAGTTGTTCGAAAATCAAACGAATTAGCCTGACGGGTTAAACTGCCGTTCTATTTATTCATAAATGGTTTCTATGATAGACGTCGACAGAGCCATCTTTGTGGAGTTCAGAAAATGAGCCACGTTGCTTATTTAGTGATTACCGTTTACCCTTCTGTTGATTCATTCATTTATCACTTCCTATCCACAATCCTTCTCGTTCCGTTCTCGATCATTCTCGTTCCATCAGTTCAACTGAAAACATCTCAGTAAAACAGTTGTACACCGTAACACAGTAAAGACGTTACATAATACAAAGTTGTAAGTAAAAGTAAAACGCATAAATATTTTATTCTTCTTCCATGGATGGAAAAATGATGTTATGTATGGAATTATTTACACAAAATTTTACACAGTTTTCGCTCTTCTGAAAAATGGCGCTTTGTCAATTAGTCCCTTCTGACTTGGAACTTGGACTTCGGTGTATTCCTACCTGTATACATATATTTCGTTGATCTGCGGAAAATTGGCCCCCCGAAATGGTATTTACTATAAAATTATAATTTTTTGTGCATTATTTACCATTTTCAAACGTAAAATCGACTTCAAAAATACCCTAAATAATGTGTTGGTATGGACATCAAACGAATTTACATACAGTATCGATTTTTTGTACTTATGCGCTGGTGTACACAGTGTGCAGACAAGTAGATTTTTCTTGATGAATTTGAATGAAAATATGTTTTATAGTTTGTTATTCGGCGGTGCGTCCTCTCTGCACTTTCCTTCGGGGTCACTTAATTATATTTTGTGTAATTAGGTATACTGTATTTTCCAGAAACCGACTGCATATTGTATGTAAATTCAGTTTTTCCTACTGCTTACCCTGATTAAAACTCTGTGCGTGCCACTGGTAGCTCCCATCATATTCCTCATTTAAATTGTTGTGTCCCCCAGGTGCTGCAGAGGTCCATGGACATGGAGTTGGAGCTGTGCTCCGAGAGCAGTGGGGGCGGCAAGGGAGACAAGGGGGACAAGGGTGGCGAGCGGGGAGGCAGTGGGGGCGGCGGGGGAGGCGCGGGCGTGGTGCCCATCGCCCGGCTGGCCGTGCACCAGCTCAGCTCCACGCCGGTGGACCACGACACCAAGAATAATAATACTCTTCTGATCGCAGGTCAGTCAAAACGTTTCATATTAACTAATATGCTGTGTGGAGGGTGTTTTTAGGGAATGTAAGTTTTGGGAAGAAGTAGGAATCTGGGGGTCATTGGGTCAGGAGTGACAGAGAGTCCAGCTGGAGAGGACAAAAGATCTCCCTCAGTCCTCAACTCTCTCCTGATCCGGCCGGCCAACCAGTAGGCGTGCAAACGCATCCGCCTCTGAGACTTAGACAAACCTCATGCAAGTGTGGACACCTCTGCTAAATCACCAAATGTAGCAAACTGCTTGGTAAACTGCAACCTTATGTTTCTTTATATAAATAGATGAGCTCAGTTGAAATGTAATAGCACAAAAGAGTGCTATACAAATGTTGTTATTATTATTATGAACTAGCTGGTCCCTGGCATGCGTTGCAATGCCATTCAAAGAAATTGATTCTCCCTGCATGTCCTTTCCTGTGCATCCCCGTTCCCTTCCACCTTCCCTGCCTTCCCCCTCCCCCGTCTCTTCCCTCTCCGTGAACCCCCCTCCCCCGTTCCCTCCCTGCTTTTCCTCCCTGCCGATAAAATATATGAAATACATACACTTTCATCTATACAAATTTCATAACGCCAGAGCTTACCATTATATACAGCCACTACAAAGCCATTACAAACTTTCGCGTTTGTAATATTAGTACGATTGATGATTTGCAAGTATGACTATTTAAATAAAATTATTTTTAATAATTTTAGATCGGGGCTACTCAGATGAAGAAGAGGAAGCTGAATTCAGCTCAGTGGAAGACGGAGACGAGGGCATCATGAGCTCCTACACATCCAACCGGCACAACCGAGCCATGGCCTACAATAAAAGAGACCTCTCTTATACAAAGGTATGCCGCCCGCCATTCTACATCCTATTATAAAAACCATACAAAATTTACTGACCAATAAAATAATGTAAATATTTAATAAATTTTGACACAAATCCTTGCTGTATTTGCCAAAGCAATCTGATAAAATATATTTTTTTATTGTTAGCTTGTAGTGAATTATATTTTAGAAAATTTTCAGCAAGCAAGCTATCAGAAAAGTCATTTGTAGAAGGTGATGTTAAATTATGTACTGCTGCCTTTAGTTGAATTTTGTGCATGAATTCAATCTACTAACATTCCTATAAAAATTATAATTAAGAATATATTGTGCTCTAGGTAAAATTCACTATGTGCAAATCTGTCACATTACAAGAGCCAACCAAATGGTAAAAAAAATGTAGTTTCGTTGTAAATTATTCTTAACCCCTCAGGCTAATTTGTTCGGTTTTCGGAACAACCCATATATGTTCCATACCGTCACAGTGAAAAATATGATGTAAATGGTGTTAGAAAGAGAAAACACCACGCTCTTTATTCAAATCTAAAAATTAACCTTTAAATAATTAAAATGTACACATTTATGAAACCAAAGTTTCCAAACGTAATTTTAAAAAAAATTTGTTATTTTTTTTCTATTTTTTTCGTTGTCAGTAATTTTAGTTACAAAAAAGTAAGGTGAGCCATTTTTAAAACTTTTTATATTTGCATTCAAAATTTTGTAATTATAAAATTATATGTTTATTTCGAATTATAAAATTTGAAAGTTTATTTCATCACCTTTCAAAAACAGTTTTTAGTTTTCGGTTGCATTCAGAAATATTCCGTTTATTTGAATTTTTTTGCAGAGCGGAAATATTTTGGCCTTCGATAATATAGGCCCGAGGCCTGAGGGGTTAAATTAAAAGGATAATCTATAAAAAAAAATTATATCTCGCATTCCATAGAAAAGTGTTGTTAAGTCAAAATTTTTATTTCACATTTATGCCCTACGAAAATGGTATTTAAGTTCGATCACTCCATCTCCGCAAAATGTCGCTAGTATCTCTTTTCGACGGGACTGCTTGTTTGTAATTCATTAACTCGTCCCGTGCCTCTGGAGGAAACTCGAAAATTTCGCGATGTTTTGACTTTGACGTAATATTTTGTGGGTTTATTTTATGCTATCTTATGTAATATTTACCGAAACACATTCCTTGAACAATAAACTATGCCTAAAAACAACATTACTTGCGTTCATCTGACGAATCCATATGTTTACGATCTTTCTTACGAGAATGATGCAATCGAACTGACAGTTGAAATGCTCAGAAAAAAACTCTGCCAGAGATCCATAAAGAATTCATAGAAATTATTCGGGTTCCATAGATATGTTCAAAGCATTCTATACCTTAAGAACAAGAATGCCCCAAGCGATTCTGACCTTATCCTTCATACGTTTTCTTTATAATTAAAGTTTAAAATCGCATTTCAAAAAATATTTTTTAGAGTTTAATTTGGCGCGAATAATCGGCAAGCAACCGGTTAATGACACTTTTCTACGGGATGTGCGATATATGTTTGCTCCTGTAAAGTAACCATTTAGCGCATCATTATTAATTATTGATTATCCGCCGATTTGTAATATTTAGTCCTCTGAGGAAGGAATTTTGGAAAGATCGGTGATCTGTTGTCGGGAGAGGAGGCCCATGGTTCGGGACCGTATGGACAAACAGGGGTCTATATTGAGATGTTTCTTTTCAGCTGGACCATGACAGAGATTTGGGCTACTCGAATATGGAGAGGGACGTTTATATAGGGACTAAGGGTGCGGAGAGAGACAGCGATAGTGAATTTGAAAACAGGCTCAGCAAGAGGAAGGGGGGAAGCAGGGGGAAGTTGGCTGTATGTAGATACTTTTGCTAATTGCAGAGCTTTCATCCCAAAATCAACTATGTGGCAAAAGTCGCCAAAAAAAAATTATGACTGAATTGAAAACACATTGGAGGTTACCAAACTATGCGGGTTGACTGGTACTTGGTAAAAAAAAAATTGGAATATAAGTTTATGTAAGCTTACTCAATATATGAATACCGTAATACGGGCATGTGCCTAGTCTGATAGTCGATAATCACGTAAAAACTTGTCTACAAAAACATCCATACGAATAAAGAAATATTTTTAAAAAGTATCTGTTATAAGCAGTTTTTTTTTTTTTAAATGCCATTACGTGATAGCTGAAAATTGAAAACTGAATGAAGTAGATAATTGATTAATGTATAATCTAGCAGTTAAAAACCCGCTCCGCAGGTTTTTGCTGCTAGGCCCTGCGGGCGTTTGGTTCGGCTTCTCCTTGGATCCACTGTTATCGAGTGATAGTCACCTGTACAAAGTAACCAAGACAGGCAATGACATTGTATGTAATATATAGCCGCTTAATTCAATTATGTATTACCGTCAATCTTTTCATATCCTGAAAGATACTACATGTTAACAAATTCGTAGCAGTTGTGCCTGGGGGGGACACGTTCCCATCGACCTGCTGACGAAAGTGGTGACATCTTGTGACGAATTCTTGAATTCAAAACCAAATTACAACGGTAGCTTTGTTCGAAATTCCACATACACAGATGTTATTTGGGGCTTGACGCATACAGCGTGGCGTCAACAAGCACTCGAAACCGGGTTCTGAAATTCAACCACGCAGACTTTACCCTATTAATTTGACTTTACTTTATTAATGCTGTTCGATTGAGAGAGGGCAGGAGAGAAAAAAAGAAGGGAGCAGGGATGATTGGAACCACCTACTGTTTTCTTTCCTCAAAATTGGTACCATTTCACCAAAATCGTTTCAAAATTGATAGAATTCTACCAATTGTCCCATTTTACAAAAATTTATAAAATGTTACCGAAATTGGTAGAATGTTGTCAAAATTGAATTTTAATTTTACCAAAAAATGATAGAATTCTGCCTATTATCGAATTTCACAAAAAATGATAGAATTCTACCAAAATTGATAGAATTCTACGTACCAAAATTGATAGATTCATACTAAAAAATATAAAATTTTACCAACATTGATGTAATTTCAGCAAAATTTTTCCAAACACCTTAACCAAAATTGATGAAAAATTGCAAGTTTCGTACATATTATTCGAAATTTTATTTAGTACCAGTCACCCTGTAAAAAATTATCATTAAATAATTTGAAAATGAAAATAATTTAACATAAAATGATTGAATGTCTGCAGGTTTCAACATATATTGAAAGCGCACAGCTTATTTAACCAAATAAAAGATATGGCGCATAGTTGCTTTGGAATTAACCCTCTGCAATTTTGTTTTTTCATCCCCCGTTGCACCCCTTTGCATCCACACCAGGTCATACTACTTCATGTTTAGATCCTGCCAGCATACAGAAAGCAAACAACGCAACACTCCTTTACAATACCTACCTACATCTTATTGATTCCTTCACTTTAAACCAGAGGTTCCCAAACTTTTTTTCTCGTAGACCACTTTCAAAATTTTACTGGTCACGGTGGACCCCCTACCACATTTCTACCATATTCCCAAAAATCGACACGCGTTTTACTGAATATTGAATGGGGAAACGGTGGCAAAATGGACCAGTATTCGAGATTATATTGGCCACGACGGAGGGGGCGTAATGGGATATGGAATGGGGGGAGGGTATGGGTATGTTCCCATCCCAGTACAGTACACCCATATCCCATTACGCCCCACCCTTTGCCTATGGAGGGGGCGTAATGGGATATGAGACGGGGGGGTGGGATAGGATATGGGGCACGGAACGGGTCTCAATCGAAACCAGTTTGTGGATCCCCACTTACAATTTGTGAACCCCCGTTTCTTTATCACGCCTATGTGGACCCCCGTCGGGTCTTCCGTGGACCCCTAGGGGTCCACCCGGACCACTTTGGGAATCACTACTTTAAACTTATAAATAAATTAAGGTTAAAACTCACTAAGTGCAACAATTTTAACAGGCAAGAAATAAGTTTTTTGAGCCTTGTAAAAAATGCTTTTAAAATTTTACATATTTTTCCGAAAGATCTTGCTAAACTATAAACGCAGTTAATGAATTGATTCAAATATTAAAAGTTCATAAATGCACTTAGTGACTTTTAAACTTTCCATAAATGGGCTAATAATTTTAATTTGCTTTTTTTTAGTTTGGCTTGTTATAACAACTTTATTCTTTATGAATCAGTGTAATAAATTTTTGCGTATGTAGTGTGTGTACATCTTCAATACAAAAACACTTTTATAAATTTTTACCATTCCATACTTTTTCCATAATTGTTTGTTTTTCCTCCTTAGATGTGATATTTTTGTTTGCTAATTTTAACACCATCTTCTCTGTCTAATATTTTGTTTATTTTTGTAAACAGCAAAGGAATTTGAAGCAGAAGTTTGTGGCTCTCCTGAAGAGGTTCAGAGTGCCCGAAGAGTTGGAGCCGGGGGGCAATCGGAACTCCAATACACTAGAGGGAGACAGAGAAATTGACGAGCTCTTCCAGGTAATTTTCTCAGCATTAATTTCCATGGCTTTCCCGATGTACGTAAATTATTTGTGGAATAATCAACATGAAAGCCATCATTTGTATTGTTATTATTATACACTAGCTGTTACCCGGCATGCGTTGCAATGCCATTCAAAGAAATAAATTGATTCTCCCTGCATGTCCTTTCCTGTGCATCCCCGTTCCCTTCCACCTTCCCTGCCTTCCCCCTGCCTTTCCTCCCTGTCGCTAAATATATGAAATACACACATTTTCATCTATAAAAATTTCATAACGCCAGAGCTTACCATTATATACAGCCTATGTTACTCGCTGATAATGAAGCTTTCCATTGGTGAAAGAATTTTTAAAATCGGTTTAGTGGTTTTTGTGTGAAAGCGTAACAAACAAACATACTCACTTTCGCATTTATAATATTAGGATAGATTTGATACTGAAAATTATAGTTAGAGAATTAAGCCAAACAATGTATTTGTGGGTTCATTGCTTTGATGGTTACATAATTTGTGGTTTTTCGACCACCGTGCTAGGCACATGCCCATGTTATGATGGTTGAATACTGCTGTTGGGTTTGAATATCATTTTGATAGTGTAATCATTTCCCAGGAGTTGGATTCCCTGTCCTGCGGTGAAGACTCGGGCCCCGAGCTGGACACCATCAGCATCAGCTCCACCCCGAAGCCGTCGCTGCGTCCCTTCTTTGCCAGCTCCCGGAGCCTCGCCCATCACGAGAACTCACACACGCCACCTGCAGGTACGCAACTTGCACGCAACTGACTGTGCGGACGGGATCATAACTGGACAAATAGAACAGTGACAAAACAGAACATAGTAAATTAATAGCTTAGGTTAAATCAGATTAGATTAGTTTTTTTCCATTTCATCACTTTTGGTTAGTATTTTGTCTGTTTTGTCCCTGTTCTGTTTTGTGGTGACATTTTGATCGGAGAAAACGCCTCAACGTTGCTTGCGTATTGAGATAACTGGTGATACAATACAAATGGGAAACGAATGTTAGGTTGTTATGATTTTAGATTTTCAAGGCCAAAAGTATTACAGTGATTTATTTTTAGGATATTATGCCATGTTGCGCTAACTCCTTCTTTAACTCCTCATTTTGGCTGCGGTTTTAACCCTTATATATAAAGAAACTGTGTGAAGGACAAGGTCAGAATCGCTTATACCATTCTTGACATAGTCAATGGTTTCATTCATGTAGCAACAATAGAATATTTTTAAATTAATTATCTATGACTTAGCAGCTCGACTTTTACAACTTCAAAAGTGAAAAAAAAAATCGATTTTGTATGTTTTGAAATGCTTATAAATGTCTTTATTTATTTGCAAACTCCTTTGAATTGTGTTTTTTCATGTTGGGCATGTATTCAGTTTAGTGTAGAAATAATAAAATCAGTTTTTATTTGTGTCATTATATTTTTGACATATTATTACCAAAAAGGGAGATTTTTAATATTTTTTTAGTTAGTTAGCTATTCTGAAAAAACCTCTTGAAATATTATCACGCCAATATACATGAATAATAAGATACATTATCTGAAAACAGAAAACAATCGCAAAAAAAAACAATTCCTTTGTTTAATATTAATATGGATATTTGACCAGAAAGCAACGAGGTAAAATCTGCGCAGTTTTTCGAAATACATGATGGACACTGCGAAACGTTGGCTAAAGAAGGAGGTTAGCGCTACATGGCACAATATCCCAAAGATGATTCACTGGAATGTTAGGTTGATATAGAATAGGTAGATTAGCTCTCATGATATAAAGGATGAATAAATTAACGTCTTTAATGCTGTTTACTTAATTTTGAAATATTTTTGGAATAAATTATGGTAGGGGTGTTTCAAACTCCATCACATTTGATGAATTGACGATCAGCGCCATTTTAATTTTTTGACATTTAAAGGTGCTCTTCAAATACCCATTCACGTCCCGTTTCAGCTTTAGGTCAAATTGTGAACACCTGTCAATCATAACGGTCAACTTCTAAAAACCACTGATAGACCAATTGGGGATGACACAGTCTCACTGGCTCCAGATAGTTGATAGCAGTTGTGACTCTTGTGGGGTTGACATTAAAAATAAAATTTAAACATCAATTTTTATATGAATGATTTCATTTGCACGAACTGGTTCCAACATTGGGCGTCTTTATTTGGTTGCATGGAGAAGAGAGATTGAAATGTTTTATTTTACTAGGAGATTTATTAGTACCTATGTAGTATTGGTTTCTTTTCAATGGCAGTCTGGAACCAAGCTTTTGGAATTGGCACCAAACCACCGTAAATTTTTTTTATTTTTTTTATTTCATTTTCTGAAAGATGCATTTGTTAAGAATGCTCTCACCAATTGTTTTAAAAAAAATCGTAAAACTCATGGAGATACAGCATTTAATGTGAAACCGTTTGAAACAGTTTGTGTGTTGAATTATCCTTCAGCAAAACTTTGAACTCGTTTATTCTACCTGGTTGACAACTATTTTAAAACTCTATGTCTGATTTGCATGCACTAAGTCTTAAACTGTTCGAAAATCCAGTCTCTGTTGCACTATGCAGGGGAATTTGACATCTGAAAAAAGAGTAAAAATGGAAAAGCAGTAAATTTTATTTGTTGTTTTTACGGAAAATTTTCATTGTTCATTAAAAAAATTGAAGAGGGGGCCTTTATAAAAAAATCCCTACTTGGTGCCATAGAAACTGGAACAGTTAAAGACTTGGTGCATATAAATCGGATGTATAGTTTTTTTGATATATTGTGAACCAGATTGAAAAACATAGTTTCGAAAAAAAGCATTCAAAGTTTTGATGAAGGATAATTCAACATACAAACTGTTTCAAACAGTTTCACATAAAGTGCTGTATCTCCGTCAATTTTGCGAATTTCTTCAAAACATTTAGTGAGAGCACTCCTAACAAATGCACCTTTCAGAAAATGAATAAAAAAATAACAAAAAATAATTTGGTGCCACAAAACATATTTACATAATGCAAGAAATTGGTAACTTGTATTCAAATATGTTTGTTGCTTACGGCTTTAGTGACCAGTGAATTTAGATAAAAAAAAATTGTGTAATTTTTGTTCTTATTTAGCGTACATACATATTACATTTGAGGATTGTACTTTGTCCAAATTTTGAGGGCTTTTTTAAGTATTTTGAATTGAAGAAATTGGTGCATGAGATAATTTAAACATTTTTTTAGCAAAGTGATACTATTACTATGAGAAAAGTGAATTTATATTTAGAATGTTTTTGTTAAGGCCTTTAAGGAATCCATAAAATACATTATTAATTATTTTTATTTTAGATTTAGTGTAAATTATGTAATTTTAGAGTACGTGTTAAAATGATGATTTTAGGGCCATCTGTTTCGACAGAAAGCTAAGTCTTGAACTAAATTTAAATTCCATCAGTTAATTTAACAAGGATGTTAAATAAGACCATGCATTGTTTCAAGTATTCTTTTGCAAAATTAATAATTGTTAGTGTGGGCCAGTCTAAAAAGCAGAATATTCCTCGAAAGGATGTGAAAAACGAACCGCATTATTTTTTGGTGTAGCCACACAATAAATTACATTTGAAAACCAGAACAGCTGAATATCCGGCTGTGTTTTGTTTCGCTTCGTTGTAAGATCTGATAAGATATATCTTGATAAGATATTTGAATGAATATTTAAAAATAAATGTTTACCTATAATAAATAATATTTACAATATTATGTGGAAAAAATAGATTTTACTTTCCAGTAGTTAATATCTCCTTGAATTTGATATCACTGAAGTGTGCAATTTCGTAGCTTACCTCGAAAAGAAATGTCAAATCTGCAAAATGGCGGAGTAACACTTGAGTAACTATCAGTTTTCGGAAAGCAAAGGCAAAAGTTAAAAGTGACATAAAACAGGCGGTTAAATTGATTGAAAAATGCATTTTTGTGATATTTGACAGTAGCGGTTTCTTTTAGTCTTACTTTTACTCTAGCAACTGTTGAAACAGAAGGCCTTTAGTTTTTTTATAAAGACAAAATAATGAATTTGCGTTTAATTTTACTCTTGCATTCCTTGATTAAAATCACAATATTTAGCATATCCGGGACACAAAAGCTTGTTGATTGAATTACGTTTGTATCGGGATAACCTCTGCATTATAAATGGTTACATTTAATGCCTGTCCAAAATGCTATGTCACTTCATTAACATTTAAAAACATCATTTAACTTTAGATATTTTATTTTATCATTTGCTTTACCGACGTACCTTTGTTGCTACTTTAAAATTTCTTGAAAGATGTGATTAATAATTTATACCCATCAAGTGTGATTTCTGGACGAATTCTTTTGCATTTGCTCAAGAAAAGTTGAAAGAATGAAAAAGATAGTATTAAATTGGTATTTTTAATGGCTACTTCTTTAAGTATATAGAATTGAGAAAATTGAAATCCATATTTAAGGGAGAATCAAATAATCAATCTCCCATACGTTTTAGTGAGCTCAAAGCATTTGATGATTTTTCACATAAGCAGTTTTAAGATAGCAACGACAATACGACGGTGAAATATTAAAAATTATTATCATTTGCTTTGCGTGCGTGCGGGTGTGTGTGTATATGTGTGTGTGCGTGTGCCGCTTGTGTCTGTATCTGTGTGCTTACTTTACGCTCCGAACATTAGCCGCACGCCCAGCGGTTCCGGCCACTCCCGCCGTTGCTGCTGTCACAGGACAGGTTACGCAGGACAGGACCTCATCGGCCGCAGCTCCTCCGCCCCAGGAAACGGTATCGCAGACCAAGGACAAACTCAGGGCGGCTGCCGTAGGATCGGGAGGTCAGTGTAGATGATAATGTATTGTGTCAATGAGGCACTCGGTATTAATTCTAAAATATAAACTCATTTTTATAAATAATTGGTTCTGGGATGTTTCGCACCCTCCCAACTGCACAACATTATTTTAAATACTACGTTTAACTTTTCCGCTGCCGATCACTATCATGGGAGTTACATCATTGTCTTCCCAGGGGCCGATCACTCCGAATCGTCATATGGATAAATTTATTGAATCAAAATTCAAAATGGCGTCAACTGAAAACGAGAAAATACTCTTATATAAATTTTAATGAAATTAGAATTGAAATCTAAAATAACCAACGGAAAAATATGCAATTGAAATGCATATTTTTCCGTCTCCCCTGATGTAAATAGTTGTTTCTTAAAGTAATTCAATTGAAACAAAGTGTTGCATCGATAATCTGTGCGTATTAAGAATGCGGCGGAATACTGAATATTTAATGAAACTTTTTGCTGTTGCTTTAATTCTGCAGATTTTTACGGAGTGTCTCATGTCTCGTACCCAGCAAAATTTTAAAAATAATTTATTTACCTAAAAATATGTTTATAAATTTTTTTTAAATCAAGAAAACAAGTCTGCAACATTTACAAATTCATGCAGTATTTTTGATGTCAGTTAATTAATGGTCTTCAATCTCATTTATTTCAAAATCAAGCACCCTTTTGATTATTGCACCAAATACCTTTCTTCTGTCTTTATATTTCTATTAAAAATCATATTTATAGTATTAAATTACCATTTTGTGAATATTATTTTAACTTGTGGATTCTTCTACATTTTTCCAATAAGCTCGGTACCTAATCTTTTTAATGAATTACATTTATGCACATGTCATATCCTTAACACATATTTTCCACTTACAAACATTTTTGACTGTGTTAGGCTAGTTTTACACTCATAAGTTTTTTCCCGTAAATCGCTCACATAAGTGATTTTTGGCCAAATTACCAATGTAAACGACACCAGTCCCTTAGCGTAATTTATAGCAAATTACAGAAGTTGTTCTGTTGCGAGTTTTTTTATGTCTAATCACGTCCGCGCAAACTTCCAGTCTTCTCACAGCTTATAAAATCAGTTTGATAAGTTGAGAGACTTGCCGCAAGAAGTGGTACTAAAATATTCCATTGCGAGATGTCCAAAATTAAAGGACGGTTGTTTTTGTAGGATTTTTTCCTATAAAACTAGTATTTATTTATACTTATTCAAGTTTCCTGAAAATGAGCATCCTTCTATTCAATTATCGGTCCAATCCTTTCTAATCTCAATATTTCTGTTTTTAACGTTACATATTTGAATTCGAAGTCGGCTGCTGTCAGGTAGCTGTCATTCGGATAAAATTAAAGAACTCCGTTGACTTACGCCTTTGACGGCACAAAGCGCCTGGAGAATTGTTTAATTAAAGCCAAATTCTATTTCAACACTTTTCGTCTTTATTGACATATCGTTGTTGACAGGAAACCGTCTTACCGCAAAAAATTTTCAGATATAAATAGTTGCATGAGCATTTTCACGTGTTGAACTTTGGAACAACTTCCGTGAGCATTAATTACCAGTCATTATTAGTGTGCATTAATAAGTCGGATGTATTTGTAAACGCTCCTGGGAGTAACACGTCCAAAACTTACATTAAGTTGTAAATTTTACTTATGAGTGTAAAGCCAGCCTTAGAACAGAATGATTTTCCAATATTCTTATTAACTTGATCAAATCCTGAATCATTCATTATACACTATATTTTCTGTTTACAGTTGGGAAGTACCTAGCTATTTAGATCTTTTAACTAAACATAGCTAAAGCGATTTGAAGCTATTCTGAATTGTGATTTCTGGGAGTAAAATCTTCTCTGGAACAAAATGTAAATTATATGTTTAAAAAAAAATCATGTATTTAATCGATGTAAAAAAAAAAAATTTAATTTCCAATTCTGCGATTTGAATCCATGACTACCAAACCCAAGTATTGAATTCCATTAATATTGGGGAAATTCATTTGATTTATGGTTACCATGCTACACTAGAGTTTATGGTCCATTAGTTTTGTATTAATGTTTATAACTGGCCCTACAGGCAACCATAGATTGACCACTACACATCAATTGTTATGTTTGATGGACCTTTCTAAAATAGGTTCACAGCTTGGTTTATAATAGCTGTGAAAAATTTAAAAAATGCCACTATTCTTTCAAAATCATTCACACACTATGGATGGTAATACCTGCCTTTAAAAATGTCAGTATACAAAGTAAGGTGACCGGCCAACTCGGAATGAAACCAACTCAGAACCATCTCAGATAAGTAATTTAGAGTGATAAAAAAATATATTTTAAAAATTCGTTAAATAGGTTATGTTAGGTTAGGGTTACCGGCTAATTTAAAATTATTTTTTTCATAGATTTTAATGACTTTTCAAGGAGGTGTTGAGTTGACACTATTCCCAGTTGGCATGGAACCACAAAGTAATGCTATTCAAAGTAAAACAGAATTCATGGTGTACTCCTGTAAATTTTAAAGGGGTCGATTGTATTCAATTTTGCAAATTTTTTTTAAAAATTAACTACAGGCCCTGAGGAAAATAATTTCCCTCAAGCTTATGTCACCTTTGGGAATACTCTATGGAGGGTCTTTTTTGGGAAGGAAGAAGTCAACTTGGGTCTTGAAGAGACTCCTGTTGTAGGAGTGAGGAAACCGTTGAACTCGAGAAGAGTTGTAGAAACGACCCATTCTCATTTGGCAATTTCAACCGTGTACAAACATTGGGCATGCGTTTGATCTGTTTCCGACTATGCACCGGTGCCGAAGGAGTCAATGAAGCTAGCTCCTTAGCGCATCTTCCATTGAAATACCGGTAGAACAAGGTCAGCATTCCTACCCGACATCTGTACCCTAAAAATTGCAATCCGTTTGTTAAGATAGAAGTATGTCGAAGAATATCAAATAGGAGGATATCAAATGGACTGCCCACAGTGGAGGGTTTTTTTTTCAGGTATTTTGGGGCTCCGGACCGGAGTTGGCTGCCAAATTCAATCGTGGGGCGCACTTTTGATTTTTACAGGGTTAGCAATTGTGTGCTATTAGTATCTGCGGTCCATGTACAGTACGTCCAGCTTCGGCTTGACTCTGGCTTCGATGGAGTCCCGTACCTGAGCTGGTCACTTAACGGTACACCAAGCATATCGATGGAAGGCCTGTTGGGAGAATTGCTTCTTTTGAAGGAGTTCAAAAAACAAGCAAACTTTTTGGATGAACTTGACTCCATAGATAGCTTATTAACTCTTTAAATGTATGACATTTCAAAATTAGGTTCCCATGTGTGCGGCACTTTTTCATTGGTACATGTTCTCAAAACAACTGCCGTGACGTCCGTGTACGGTGCATGGCCGCTCGCAACCCAGCTGTTGTGACACCATAAATGCTTTATGTAGCAATTAAACAAAACAAATTGTAATGTGCAGTGGTCAGATTTAAGAATTTTAAAGACTTAGGATAATTACTAATAACTATTGTTGACTCTTCAATTCTATCTGAATAACTTTCCACACTTCTGTTCATCTCTTATATCTTATTATGTATGTCACCCTAATCATTCTTCTTTCCTTAATGAATATTTGACTGTTTCAGGGGCATCTCTCTATAAGCTTTCTCTGTCTTGCTTTGTAAAGTAATGCTTTCTGTTTGTTTGGCTTTTTACTGCACTTTACTTTCGTTCTGATATGCTGTATGTGTTTGTTTAGTTGAAACATCTTGAAATTAAACTTCAAAAGAATAAATACTTGATGTTATATCTGTTAGCACCTAATACTATTAATGTGTTGCATATATTTTGATAAAACTGCAATTCTACAGAGTTTTATACTTCTTGTCTTCTTCTAAATCAAGTAATTTAATTTATTAGTAAATGCCATTAAAAAAATCTGCAAATTAATCAAATCATTTTGGGAAGCATTTCAATAACATTTATTTCAGAAATAAATTAATGCCTAGGAGGCACACAAATGGAACCCTACTCATACATTTTTTTGGAGAAATTAAATATGTAATTAACATTTCCAATAAACAGCAAAATTTCCAGCCTTACCCTTTTGGTGATTTTATTCTGATACTAGCTGGTTCCTGGCATGCGTTGCTATGCCATTCAAAGAAATAAATTGACTCCCTTCTTATCCTTTCCCGTGCGTCCCCGTTCCCTTTCACCTTCCCCGCCTTCCCCCTCCCTCATCACTTCCCTCTCCACGAACCCCACCTTCCCCCTACCTTTCCTCCCTTCTGCAAAAATAAATGAAGTACACACATTTTCATTTATACAAATTTCATAATGCCAGAGCCTACCTTTATATACAGCCTATGTTACTCGCTGATAATGTAGCTTTCTATTGGCGAAAGAATTTTTAAAATCGGTTCAGTAGTTTCGGAGCCAATTCAATGCAAACAAACAAACAATCAAATCTTTCCTCTTTATAATATTAGTATAGATTAGTTTTTTGATCCTTTAACTTTAAAAACATTGATGGACCAATTTTCTTTTTATTTTATTTTTATATAATATGGCAAACTAAGTTCCTTAGAAAATTGTCATAAAACATTTAAACATTTGTGCCTGAACTTCCCAAATCAAAATGATATACACTTTTTGGCCATGTTTTTTCTTGCATAAATCATATCAGGCCGGAATTCAATTAAGCGGAAATTTAAACCTTATCGCCATATACATAAGGAGTGTTATTGTTAGCCGTCTTATTCTTAAATGTTACATGACGTGGTGCATAGCCTTAATCATTGCAGACAATATTAACAACTCTAATGAAAAAAGTGAAACAGAAAAATCAGAAAAAGATTCAATCGCATCTAGGAATTGAACTCAGGACCTCAGCCTTGCTGGGGCTATGCTCTAACCACTGAGCTAATTCGACCCTACCAACTTGTATCAATTGTATCATACTTTCGACTAAGAACTACCATCATTTTCTTAATGCATATTTTTTGCAACCGAATCTTTTTCTAATTTTTCTTTTTCACATTTTTTATTTGAGTGTTAATATTTTCTTTAAAGATTAAATATTACAATTTGAGGTTATACTCAATACAATATTTTCCACTATAAAAATATTGAATATGTTTGTTGTTGTTATTTGAAATAGAGAGTGACATCTGGCGCGGCAGGGCGGGGGACCGGGGAACTGGGGGGCCCGACGGCTCCATGCTCCCCTACCTGGACCAGGATGATAACCTGGACCCACAAAGGGAGCACACGAACAATGATCAACTTTCTGGGTCACCGCCCAGAGAAAAGGTGAATAATTATATCTAGTTAGCCTTCTACATTGATTTTTATAATTCCAATGGCTTACTTGCAGGCATCCAGTTTGAATCCCTTTTGACTAAAATTATTCCTCTATACTTCATTTTTGGAAGACTAAATATCTCTCATTACATTACTTTACATTAACACCGCGATTTAAGCTGGTTCACACACAGCTATCAAATATAAAAGATCATAGCACGCCAAATAACGCTCTCCATACAATCCCTTCGGACCTTTCACACCTAAGCATTTTTAAGCGCAGATCAATCATAGACAATACACATCTTAGACATAACCGCTCCAGAGGCGATATGCCCAGAAGATAAGTCTCCCCCTCTCCGACTAAAACAGGAGAGGGGGTCATTGTAATTATGGAGCTGCCTAGACCCGTGGATGACAGATGTCAAGTTGACAGATTTCAGTACAAAAAATGTGCATTCCGTTGCCGCTCCCTAATTCAACTGACCCCCTCCAACCACAGGAAGATATATTTGATAGCGTTGTGTGAAAGTACGAAAGATAAGCGCTCGCGGTTCAACAGATATCTGCTCGCAGATTTATAGCTCAGTGTGAACGAGCTTTTATAAGTAAGGGGGTTTGAATAAAGTATTCTGAATTTTTGAAAAACTTTACTTTTTTGTTTTTATAATATAATTCCTCGTAGGACCCTTGAGGGAAACCTTACCTGTGTCATCTTGGGAAACTGTGTGGAAGGTCTTTAGTAGCGCTCTTGATGTGATTTTTTCACAAAAATGGCGCTATAGAAATCATCCAAAAATTATTATTATTAGTGAACCTGGGTTTTAAAGGGATGTTGTATGAGGGAGGAAACCCAAAAGCCAGCAAGTGACTCCACAATTACTGAGTTGTTAAAAACAACTAATTCTCACACTTCAATCGGTGTTGTGAAGTTTAAATTTTCTGTCTAGGATGAGAAGCGTTCCCGTCTGCTGTTCCGCTCGGCGGTGAGCTCGGCGGGGCCCGGCGGGGGGGGCAGCGGGGGTGGCGGGCGGAAGAAGCAGAACTCGCTGTCCATCCCCGCCGAACAGGGGCCCCGGCCGCAGGGGGCCGACCATTCGGCGCAGAGCCCCACCAACACTGAGGTGAGAATGAGACAAAGTGATCTGAAAACCTGTAATTTTATTGAATTCGAAACTGTTATCGTCTGAGAATTCTTATTTTGTTATTATTTGACCTCTCTATGACAACCTCGGCAGCCGACCGGTTAGAATTCTCACATACGGATATTTAGGTAATTGTTATCTTTTAGTTTTATTTCCCATAAAATTCTAATATATATAGTATCTACTGTGGTATATGGGATCATATCGTATTAAAATCTCTTAACAGAAGTCGTAAGTATAGATAGTTATTTGTAGTTTTTAGATGTCTCAACAGATGTCGGTTAAGTGGTACCTTAGATGACTGTCGTTCGTGTCTAATGCACAAACGGTTACGGAAATTGCCAATGATGCATGGTGGACAGCTGGGCTCCCATAGTGTTTGGTTCTCCAACTTCAGAATTACTAAGACAATTATTTCCTACAGTACGGACATCTGGTACATTTAAATATTCATTGTAAACCTTACGATAATGCAAATGAAGCAACTACTAATCTCGACGATCCTCGATCTTTGTTGGAGTTTTCCCAAACATATTTCAAGAAATCTCGATCACTGGGACATCAAACATCACGCATCACACATCAGTACATCACTCCTGTGGACATATATTTGCGGCCTGTTATATAAAGTGGTAGATACTTTCAATGTCGCCTTGGTAAAAGACCACCAGAATCGAAGCAATGCTTTAAATGGCTTTAGCCATGTTTGATGACCAGATCTAGCTAGGTACTTACTAACCCTCCCCTACTCGTCTCCTTCTTCTCCCACTCCCTTCATTTTCACAACATCCGCAAATAAGGATGCTTTGGACTTTGGACAGTAAAAGTAGGGCTCTTGTGCAACGTTAAAATTAAATTGATTGACCTGTTTGATTAATTGAACCTTGATTAGATCATTATCACCAAAGATATTCAAATACAAGAGATATGCTATGGTGTCCGCCCGACTGTCGGCGGGATTACTTCCGAAAGGGAATAGTTTGAAAACGGAAAGTAGTTGATTTTTTTAAGGTGTACAGTAGTATTGGTTAACAATATCGGCGACACCAGGAAACACAGTCCCACCCAGTAAAAAGTGTGGTTAGCACATCTCTTATATTTCAATAGCTTTGATTATCATCAACAACTAACTGCCTCCCCTCCACTCAACATCCCATCTCTTCTAAGCCTGAACTCGACTCCAATCTTGAAAATTGCCCATGTAAATAATATTAATACGTAACTTCACCTTCTGTCACTTGATAATTTTAAATGATGGCCTAGAACTCAAATAGTTTAATTCTCCAATTCATGTCACCAATCTGAACATGCACCATTCATCCACCATCTTGTAATGTTATTAACCTTTCCAGCCACGCCGCAGCCTCCTGGAGATGACGTGGCGCGTGCTGGGCGGCGAGGAGGGCTCAGGGCCCCCGCCCGACTGCCTGTGGCTGGTGCTGCCACCGCGCGAGGGCCCCACTGCCGCTGCGCTGGCCGCCCGCCTTGCGCCCCACCTGCCCGCGCCCATCGCGCCCCTGATCCCCCACAACGCACCGGAGGTGCGCGCAATCATGCAGGCGCTGCTCAACAAGATATGCAAGCAGTGAGTTCTGTTCGAATCAATTAGATACATATATGAAACATAGATGAAATTGAAAATATTTGTGAAGAGAGAGTAAGAAAGCAGTGCAGCATAGTTGTTGACGGCCTCTATGGTCGAGGGGTAAGGCTTTAGCAAACCAGAAGTTGTGGGTTCTAATCCCAGCTTAAAAGTGAAATGTTTGAAATTTTGTTTTTATTTGAAAGTCTCTTCTTTTTTTTGCAATTATCATACATAATAGGTCTTCATTTCTTTTGTGTGTAAGAAATTTAATAAAAAAAATTATTATTAAATATTATTTCATTAATTTGTTATTTCACAATTTGTTCATTTAAAATATTTTTTTTTTTTCAAAAGAAAGATAAATATTCCCGGGTTACGAATAACCCAACAATATTTGGAAATCTCCTACTACCACCACATTGAACGGAAAATGTTGCTTGTGTTGTGATGGAGGACTTAGCCAGCCGAAGAATCGAACGTGCGACGCCCGAATGGGACCTAAACGCGATGCCAACTCAGCCACTGACCGGTCAAATATGTATTATATTTGTGGCACGTTCCAGAGTGGAAGATACCCTTTTTATCATCCTGGTGTAAGACTATCATTGAGAATTGAAACATTGCTTGAAATGTCTTCTTCTTACTTATCCTGTTTTTAATTCAAAATATCATTCTTTTCAGTTGCAACACGTCGGCCAAACCCATGCAGGCAGTTCGCCTGGTGCTCGTGGGACCAGACGCCCTGGTCAGTGGAGCCCTGCGCTCCTATGTAGACCTCTGGGCACTGAGGCCCCCAGACTGGGGGGCGCATGTTCGCTTCTACATTATCCCACTCGGTTAGTATTCTTTAATTTTATAAATGCAGTTGAATCTCGATTGATGGTCTCGAATATTCGTTCTCCTGCATATTTCTTCCGGTCCTGAATTAATTTCCTATAAAAAATAGATCACATCAATAGTTCCTCCATGTATCATTTTATCGCATTAACAGGTCGCGTGCCGTTGGCACGCCGGTGCGCGCCCTATAGCCGAATAAAAAATTAAAAAATGAAATTTTTGATATGCGATTTTAAACCTTATGTATAAAAAAAATGTATGAAGAACAAGGTCAGAATCGCTTGGGGCATTCTTGTTCTTGACGTAACAGATATAAGGAACACACCTAGCCATTCAAATAATTGTCTTTGGACATTTTTATGACATTGGAAATGGGCATTTCTGCCGCGATTCGAGCTGTCAAACTTTGAGCGTCGCGTGTCATCAAAAGATCGATAAACCTATCAATTTGTCTAATAAACGCAAGTAAAGTTGTTTGTAAGCGTAGTTTGTTGTTCAAGGAACGTATTTCGGTAAATATTATATACCAAAGCATAAAATTAACCCACAAAATTTACGTCAAAAGTCAAAACATCGCGAAATTTTCGAGTTTCATCCGTAAACACCGAGGCGTTCAACCGGTTAATCATTTAAAATTTAAAGCATACAGCTTTTACACTACTTTACTTGATCGATCGCTGCCGGCCACCATTTCTAACATTAGTTGTCGTTAGACATTCAAACTCAGCGGTGCGTGCTTGGAGATATCTTTTCAATTTCTAGTTCTGAGTATTCCAACCTCTGGCATATTCTGTTAGGTCAGAAAATTTCCACTTTGCAATAAAATCCAAATAAAAATAATATTTCTCAATGTATCCTAAAACTAAAAACTGTTTTTGAAAGATGATAAAATACGCTTTCAAATGTTATTATTGGAACTAATAATTTTTGAAATATTAAATTTTGAATGCAAATATAAAAAGTTTAAAAAATGGCTTATCTTAAATTTTGTCCAACTAAAATTACTTGTAATAAAAAATAATAAAAACGCATGCATGTTTTATTGAACAAATTTGTTATAAACGTAACTGTCATCTCAAGTTTTCATCGTTTCATAAAAAAATAATTAAGTAGAAATTTATAAATTTTCATAAATTTTTTTCAAATTGCAGTCGGAAATTTTAGTTTCATATAAAAACACATTATTATGACTACATCTTATAATACTATACTTCTCATCACAATTGTAGTAACGGATATCCTTTTTCTTTTTTTATTTTTCTCCTTTCTTTTTTGTTACCTCCTCAACTTCATTTCTGTTATATTCATATATGTATATTTTTATATATGTATGTGTACACATATGCATATGTTTTTATGTATGTACACATGACGATCACATTTTGTATATGTGTATATATGTAAGTGTGTGTGTATATCTACGTGTGTGTATGTGTATACTTACATATATGACCTTTTTTCTTATTTCACTGTTAAATTCCTATCTTTTGTTTTACACAAAAAAAAAAAACTATTTTTTTCTTTGTTAAATTGTGCTTTACATTCGTTTTCTCCGCCTTTTTCACACGAGCTCTGCTCTAAAAAAATGTGTTAAAAAAAAAAAAAAAACAAATAGGTGCACATTTTAATTTTCTGTGCTTAACTTCTAGGTTTGAATATAAAGCGTGGTGTTTAGTCCTTCTGACACCGTTTAGAGTTTTGATCATTTTTCTAAGACAGTAAGGGAGATACAATAATTTCTATGACACCTATGTGTGCTGTTCTCAAAAGCGAACAAATTAGCCTGAGGGGTTAAAAATATCTTTAGGGGACAGAGATTGATCATTGATTCATTTAAAACTTATACTCCTATAGTTTTTTTTAGATTCAGTGTTCTTTTCTGTTTTCTATCTACTTACATATTCGTAATTATTCCAGGGGTGAACAACATATCACGCTACCTATCATCGGTGGACGCGGGGTATTCCCTCCTGTTCGGGGGCGACGGCTGGCAGACGCTGTGCGAGCGCGTGGCAGATGGGTCCATCGGCGACGCCTCCGAGATGTCCAGCCGCATCAACCGCTACGTCAACGGTTCCGGCCCCACCATCCAGCTGCCCATCGCCGAGGCCATGGTGGCTTACCGGGAGCGCTCCTGCGATGAAGATTCTAGTCAGATATTTGTGCCATTTGTTAATGTGAGTAACTTATCTTTAATGTTATAAATTCAACAATTAAAACCCAAAAAAGCCATCACAAAATTTATTTATTTATTCATTTTCGGGAAATCGACAACTTACATTTTTTCAGTTTGTACATGAGGAATGCAGCCAAAATAAAACCAATTATGGATTTCTTCCTCGTGACTTTACTAAGATCTAGCACTGATGAAATCCTCAACAATCTTAACATCTTGTCAATTAAACAATTCTATTCTAAAACAAAACAAGAAATTACTTATCGCCAGTTTTAATTTCTTAAGATGAAATATTATATTTTCAGGACGTGAGGATAGCCTCAGCGGAGAACTCGCAGCACTCGGTGGATCTGGAGGAGGGAGGCTCCCCTCCAGCCGCCCCGCGCCCCTCCCCGCCCGCCACCCCTGCGCCCCCCCTCCCCAACACGCCCAGCTCGGGCAGCCTGCTCGGGGATTCGGTTCCCCTCACCCCCCTCACTCCGCAGCCCAACTGGGAGCCCATGGAGCTGCAGCTGGATTATTGGCAGGTTGGTACATTCAGATATCATCAGGTATCTGCCCCCCACATAAATCTCACGGTAGCAGGAAAGAGGCTTTTATTAATAATAATATTTGGATGATTTATATAGCACCGTTTTTGTGAAAAATCACCTCAAGGGCGCTGTACAAACTTACAATATATTTCTAAAGTCTAGATAAACTACAAACTAGACAAACAATTAAAAACAACTTATGGCTAAAAATTGCATCCACCGGTTCATACGAAAATATATGTACAATGTCTCGACCAATGAACGCGATGCTTCTTAAAAATGTATACAGGACCATACTTACCTGGGAGGTCGCTTGAAATTAACACTGTTTATTTGCAACAGTAATACCTACCGTTTCATCCTTTTACTTCCAAAGTTCCGCCATCCAAAGTAATACATTTATTCTCATAATTAAAATACATATTTGATCCCTTTCGGAATGTGGGTAGTTCAATGAAGGAAGACGGAATTTCCAAGTAACTAGATGCAAATTTATTAAGTCTCAATTTTACAAAAGGTAGAGCATGTAAATTATTTAATGAATCTACAGGGGTGGTTGATCACCTATGATGAATCAATTAATGTTTAAACTCGAATCTCGGAAACATGTGGTATACCCAAAAGGTAGCAATACAATAAAAATCCTGAAGGGCGCCTGTATAATAATTATACATATTTAGAAAAGGATTATTGAAACGCTAATACTAAACTAAACAAAGTTAGGAATTATCTCATGATGATTAATAAAATTATTCGCTCACGCGTAATTATGACCATGACCTTCGACGGCTTGAAGTCCAGCTGCTCAAACACGAACTCCCAGGAACCAACTGACGAAAACTTCACGACACTAATCTCCTGCCTGTAACATAACGGCCGGCTGTAAATATTCTCAGGCAAACGCTTGGCTAGAACACTAGAATCAAATCGCTAAAAAGCAGGTACTGGCCCCAAACTGCTGCATATTGTCTACTAAGAAATTTAGATAGAGTTTGCTCGCAGAGGACATTATTGTGAACACTTGGTACATGTATTTAATCCTGAAATATTTTAATATTAGTATATAATACATTCTTGTTGTTATTATTATTTAATTATTAACCTCTCAAACAATAGGTACCCAAATTTGGGTTGGTGAATGAATTATTTTATTTAGATTTTTTCGAAATTTTTTTATGAAACATAAAATATGGGAAAAACGATGAAATCTAATTAGATTAAATGAAGACATTATGAGCAAAACTCAATCGAAAATCTGGAAACAGAAAAATCAGAAAAAGATATTTACACCTCTGGGACTCGAACCCAGGA
Organism: Glyphotaelius pellucidus; assembly: GCA_936435175.1. NCBI lineage: Eukaryota > Metazoa > Arthropoda > Insecta > Trichoptera > Limnephilidae > Glyphotaelius > Glyphotaelius pellucidus. Next base: position 31,368,702 of record OW386554.1, read on the forward strand.
CCTCCCTACTTTCCGGGTTGGGTGCTCTTATCCACTGAGCTAAGGTGTCGATATCCAATTCGGTCACCTTTAACTGTACCATACTTCGACTACCACCCATATTATCTTCATTTTTCTTAACGCATATTTTTATTATCATCTGCCCTGATGATGGACACTGTAACGCTGTCTGAAACGTTGGCTAAAGAAGGAGGTAGCGAAACACGGCATAACACCCCAAAAATCATAACAAAAAAAAATATATATATATATATATATTTTTATTGGCTGCCATCTTTATGAATGATTGCAAGATTCAACTCGAACTAAATGCAATCTAGATGGTGTCTGGATAAATTTTTTATCCATTTTATTTTAATGTGCGACATCTATTGACTCTTCTGCTTTGTTTTGTTTTGCTCATAATGTCTTCATTTAATTAAATATTACAGTTTGAGGTTTTACTCATAAAAAGTTAAAATAAAAAATAATAATAAATCTAATTAGATTCATTAGCTTTAAACTGCGGTAAGCAGTTCATATTTTTCCGTATTTGGAGATATGATTTTTGTAATGAATGAACGCGGCCGAATCGAAAACTAATCATCCAGAAATGGATAAAAAATAATAATAAAGTTTAAATGATGTATTATGAATGTTCTAAATATTTTTGATTCTTCAGATCATCAAACAAGATCCGTCTTCCAAGAACGAGGAGAGCTCCGCCCGCCGTCGTCTGGAGACGCACCTGAAGGGGGCGGTGGGGGGCACTGTGGGGACTGGTGGGCCCCCTCCCACCCCCTCAGGCCCCGCGCCCCCCTCCTCTCGCTCCTCCCTCAAGTCCACTTTCCGCTGCCTGCAGGCCGCCCGTCTCACTCCCGGGGTGGACCCTCATGCCGCGCCCGGCTTCCATATAACCTATGCTACTAAGGAGAAGAAGCAGAAAAGTAAGTTGCTATAACATACTTACTTTTCTATTACTATTTGAAATTTTCTTTACCAGAATTTATCTTGAATAGTTTTGAATTGTACGACTGATGCCTGTAAAATATTTACATTCAATAAAGTGAAATCAGGGTAAAGTGTGATCTCTGCAAATTTGATCTTACTTCGGGCAAATCAGCAAAAATTTTCTATGGGTGTCTCTTTAACTCGTTGCTTGCCGAGTATGCGCCGGCGCGTGCCAAATTAAACTCTAAAAAATATTTTTTGAAATGTCAAAGTCAAAACATCGCGAAATTTACAAGTTTCCTCCCGTGACACGGGACGAGTTAACCTGTTGAATGTCGGGCGTATTTCGAAAAACCGCGCGGATTTTACCTTGTTGCTTTCTGGTCAAATATCCATATTAAAACAAGGGAATCACTTTTTTTGCTATTGTTTTCTGTTTACCAGATAATGTATTTTATTATTCATGTATTTTACGTGATATTGTAAGAGGTTTTTCCAGAATAGCTACTAACTAAAAAAAAAAGATAAAAAAATTCTCCCACTTTGGAAATAATTGTCAAAAAATATAATCACACAAATGTAAACTGATTTTATTATTTCTACACAAATCTGAATACATACCCAACATGAAAAAAAAAACAATTCAAAGGAGTTTGCAAATAAATAAAGACTTTTATAAGCATTTGAAAATGTAAAACTACGGTTTTTCGCCTTTTACAGATGCACAAAATGACCCGCCAAGTCATAGAAAATTCATTTAAAAATGTTCTAGAGTAGCTAGATTAATGAAACCATCGGTTACTTCAAGAATGATATTGGCACAAGCGATTCTGATCTTTTCCTTCACACAGTTTTTTCGCATAAAACAAATATAAAAAATGAAAATTCTTTCGTGGCCGCCGGCGGCCTTCGGGCAAATGACAGGTTAATGATGTTTCCAGTAATGTTTGTAAAATTTATGTTTTTTTTCCTAATGTACTATTTTTTCATCTTGCAACGTAAATTATTTTGTTTTTTAAGTTGTTATGCACATTTTGTCTTAAAAAATAAACATGTAAAAGCGCAACTGGGCGCAAAAAATTAAATAAATTACCTCAACTTTACCAGTGATCATGAGTTTCTCCAGATTCAAATTCTCAGTTTGACGAGCGACATGACCAAAGATTCTTGCAGATACCTTCTAGGCAGACCTATTTTGAAATCCCCGCTCTTCCATAATGGATACATCGGTGCTTCTAGGTGTCTACGGCATCCTGAACATTCTTCTACGGAACCACATTTAAGGGCATCTACATATCTTTCTAAGATCAATCAGAATACTGAGTCAAAAAGATTTATTCTGTTGTAATTCCAACAATTACGTTGAACTACAACACTCTGTTAAATAATATGAATATGCTCAAATTGTCAGATAGAAGAATTTTCACTGACTTGGTATTTCTATATAAAATTCTACATGATTTAGTTTATAGTCCGGTATTGCTTGAATTGATAAGCTTCCGGATTCCACAACGTAATACAAGAAGTCAGGATTTATTTCAGTGCAGAAATTCTGGGACTAACTACAATATGTATTCCTCTTTACCTAGAATACTAATGGAAGGAAACAATTACACCAAGTCCGTGGACATCTTCAGGTCATCTTTAAACAAATATAAAATATTGTTACTGAGGCAGTTCTGTTATGTACAATAAATATTGTATTTATTACCATTCATATGTAAAAGCCCTGAAAAAGGGCGTTGATCAATAAATAAATAAATAAATAAAAGTAATGTGCTGAATCACTCCACATTGTAAATGAGTTAAACCGGCAATGCTAATATTATCTGTTACCTGTTTGTTACAGTCATGCGGCTGGGCAAGAAGAAGGAGAAAGACAAGGATACGGAGACGGGCAGGAGTCAGACTTTAGACAATGTCTCACGGCTCATCTGCTCCGCTAAGTCTTCACACAATGTGCCATTGAAAGGTACACAACACTTTTTTTTTTTTACATTAGCTCCACCCAGGCGGCCCTGAGGAAAATAATTCCCTTCAGGGGCCTACGTCATCTTCATCGTCTTTTAACTCAATCTTCTTACATTGTTGTTTATGTATATGACAACACAACATGAAATGCTTTTTTACAGTCATGTCCTATGTGTTTACAAATCATGTATAAAATATACAATGTATAAAAAATCAGTCACTTGACTAAGCTCGTAATTTCACTGGCTCAGTAGCGGTAAAGAATCGACAAAAATCAGAGATTCTGCACAGAAAAGTCCAACTATGCGCTGCACTGCAATCCGTAGTGAACTTTACTTTTCTGCCCAGAGTCTTCAATTTTTGCCAATTCTTAACGTTACCGAACTAGTGGAATGATGGGCTGAGGACACATTAAAGAATATGGGGAGGGAAGGAAATGTGGAGAACCTTCATAGTCTAAACATTGCTTCAATAAGGAACTCCAGTGAAAAATATTATGCCTTAAAAATATATGAATTCTAGGGCAATGGGTACCACAAAATATTTTCTTCATCGCTGCCCCCTCCGATTGAATGTTGGCCGGCATCAGATTTGTGTTCAGTGAATTCTGCATCTCAGAATCATATGTATATTTTTAATTTTCACTTATTAAATTTAAGTATTTGAAATTGCAGTTTACATTGATGGCGCTGAATGGAGCAGCGTGAAGTTCTTCCAGCTGTCCATCCAGTGGCAGACGCACGTCAAGAACTTCCCCATCGCCCTCCTGGGAGCCCCCCTCGCCCCTCAGGAGCTGACCTAAGGCCCCGCGCAGCCCCGCAGGATTACCCCACTTCAGTAGGCGGCCGCCCGCTCACCATTACTATTAGTGCCATCGTGCTGTGAGATTAGAAGGTAAACGGCAATTCCAGTCATATCGTGTCTCGGTGGTTTGTCCGATCTCGTCGAACCTCTGCGTCTGCTAGCCGAGAAGATTCTAGAATAACATACTAAAAACTTGTATTTATTATCATTTTGTTTATATTATAGCCGTGTTGTAGAATTAGCAGTGTGAATGTGCGTTATTTAATTTTAAAAGACAGGAACGTTGTATCATATTCGGTTTCTTAACTATGTGTAATAATTTTTAATCGTAAAGCATGAATTCGATGTGTAAATTTATATTATTAAATGAAATTTTATTTTCCCATATATTAATATATTATTTAAATAAAACATATTTATCTTTACTAAGAAGCATTGGAATCTCGGTGCACCCATCGCAGTTATGGGTCTTTATTTATTACGAACTTATGCCACTTGCATCATATCCAAATTTTATTCCTTTTTTTTTAAATTTTTGTAAATAAAACTATTGACGATTGCGCGGAATGTAATTTTAATTTTATAGATAATTTTACTTAATTTTGGCATAGGGTGTTGTTGTAGGTCAGATTGGCTGAGATAGTTTGTAGAAGTTGGGAGATGGAGATGAATAGTGGAGAGTGCAGCGGAGGAACGTTTAGGATGGCAATATCATACCCAATTGGATCTGATGTGATATAATCCGTAAAGTATTTATTAGCATGTTAAATCAATATCTTAGAATTAAATGTAATTTCGTACTTGTTAAAATGATTGTAAACAACTGTACTATTTTACTTTCAATAATAACAACTGTTAAAGGTAGTGCTCTCGCTGCCAAAAATAGTTTTTATTGTATTTATATAAAGATTATCGCTGTTAGTTCCGTCTTGGATCATTACATCATTTCAATTTCCGTAATCAATGCAGAATACTTCTTTGATAATTCTACAACTTTTTACTGCTTAGAATTGAACCCAAGTGACTGTTTAAAATACATTTTAAAAGAAGATTTCATAATATGCTTTACATAGCATACTTAATTTGATACCAAATGTTGAAATCCCAAAATTGACATCGATGTATTTAATTGTATTGTGTATCTAAGTTACATAATGATTAAAAATATTCAAACCCTGCTGAGTAATAAGGAACTCCAGTCCAATTTTTTTATTTTTTTAAATGAATAATGACCTTCTAACTTAAATAACTGCATATTTATTTTTATTTTTTTTGTTAGTTTTAATAGTTAAAATAAATGTCAAAGTTTTAATTTTTCAAGATCCCCGAAAACCACCGAATCTAGTGTGACGTCATCATGACCAACCGAAGTATGAATTTTGTAGGCAACTGGAATCAGCTGATCATCGTCGGCCATTTTGAATTTCAGCATTGGAGCGTTTTATGGACGCGGTGACGTCACGCCTCACAAATTCAATAATACCAACTTGACAGGGTGTTTTAATGAACTGTTTTAAAATGGACTTTTTAATATATTTTTAAAACTCTACGTTAAATATTATTTAATACAACTTATATATTCAGAATCATCATTTATTGGTCTATATGAACATATTTTTTTAAAGCCATAATATTTTTTCACTGGAGTTCCTTATTAGCTGGTGACAAATAATTTTACCAACTTGATAAGTTTTTAAAAAAACAAAAAATTGTTAAAAAAATCTTTCTTTGAGTTTAAAATGTCAAAAACTACACCCTTTTATTTGTATACCAAAGGAATATAAAATGATCTCTGACTCATGCATGGTCTGAAGTGAATATTTAGATAAATTCATCCAAAAATAAGGTCTGTCTCTGTGCAAGTTTTTCAGTTGACAATATTGTATAAGTCAATATTCAGACAGTTGAAAAATTATTTACATGATCTATTATCATTCTTTTAGTAATTTTTTGTGAAAGTTATTTTCGGCCGATGCTATTTGCAGTGTCGCATTATTAGTATTAAAACATAATGTAAGATATATAGCCGGTAGGTCGATTACAATAAAGGTTGGCACTTAGATTATAATAAGAGAAGTTAAGCAATAGAATCAAATAATCAGCTTCAATTATTAATCCAATGTTCTTCTGATCTGTGGGCCAATTCCTTACAGCACTGACCCTTAAGCGGATAAATACATACATGGTGTATCTCTGAATTCTAGTCAGTGAACATAAAACTGTCAAGTGTGATTATTTCTAGCAATCTTTCGAAAAACAAATTAACATTTTGTGTTTTATTATAATTTCATCACCATTAGAGAATTTTACTTTCATGTCAAAATGTTTATTTTTCCTTCGTTTAGGTTCATTTGTATAAATCTTCCTTTTGTATGTAACCTAATAGTATCGATAAGTTCCCAAAAAGCCAGAAAGTATAAAATAAATGTTTTTTTATGAAAATAAAAGTAAGTTTTCTAAATAAATGCGAAGAAGGTGAAACGAAGCCACACATTTAACCAATGTATTACGAGATGAATAAATGTTTAGTCTTGTTTTGCAATAAAATTGCCAAATATGTAGTTATGCATCATTTGCGAAAATTCTGCTTTTTTATATAAAAAAAATTGATAAGTGTTTATTATAAATAATCTAGACATAAAATAATAAAAATGAAATAATTCTTCAAGAATAATATACAATGTGTTACAAATGTTTAAATGGATTGAAATTCAATAATAGTTTGGTAAATAAATGTAAAGCTCGTTGGTTAATGATTGTAGTCTGCTAAAAATTCCAAAACATTTTACGTCTCCTATAATAATATATATTCAATAATAATAATTAGTAATAAGCCATGGTTGTTATTATAATTACTGAATAATATTCATAACTGAAATGTCTTCCTAACACATTTCTTCAGGTCAACTTTTAAAAATAAAATAATTTTTACAAATTTCTATAGAAAATCATCGCTGTAATTAATTTGTTGAAGGTTAAATATTATAAGTGTTTTAATTATTTCGTAACCACTCGAGCCGTGGGGATTTCTGATTTTTGATTCTCAATTCGATTTTCGATTCGACCATTCTTACCATGCCTCCAAATATTAATACGGAAATATATAAACTGCTTATTGCGGTTCAAAGCCAATGAATTCACGAAGATTTCACTGTTTATCCCGTTTGGGTTTTATTAAAAAAAAAAAAATTTGAATCGCCTACCTAAATTTGGGTAGCCGTTGCTCGAGTGGATAATATGGCAGAGAATTTAGGACAAACAATAATCATGTATTTTAGACGCTACAGTTAAATCTGCCTGATTACAATGGACTATGCTTTATTTGCATTTTATTCTCTAAATATGTATAATGTACTATATCTTTATCACTTTAATGCAGATACTGAAATCTCAAGGAGATAAGCCAACAAATATAAATCAATAACATCTTCTCAATAATCCAAACCAAGCAAATTATTGGTACATTTATTTTAATTACATACATTGTCATAAATACTTATATATTCAGAATAAATTTCATTATGTAAAAACTCAATACTCAGCCTATAAATATTAGCGCACTTGAAGTGAAATAACACAAAACTGCGCTAACAAATGTTATGTTATTATTATAATAAAAATAAATGTGTGATGGTTTACAATTTGAGAAAATGTTTTGACTTCATTTTGTAAATGTTGAATTTTGGGCAAGTGCTATATTTACCATAAGTTTGATCTTGGTGTTAGTGAAAATGATTAACATTTCAATAAATGGAAAATGCAATATAAATATCGTAGGTTACGGTTTACATATTGTATGGAGGAAAAATATATTATGTATGTATAACAATATATTACATAATACATGTGTATCAATTTGAGATTTGTCATCCGACAGTGTTGACTTTTATTTACATAAAATGGAATACATTTTTTTTGCTTGTTTTCGATAAGTGGGATCAATTAAAACTTAACTTGAATTTCAGCAATGCGAATTCAACTCTACAATATCGCATTTGAAGACATTTTGGAAGATACAAAACCAATTTGTTAAATTACACTTGAAAATCGATGTTTTAAACATTTTTAACTGTCAATTTGATAATGAATTACCAAGTAAAACAGAGATTGCTTATTTTGCCGCAGTTGACAGAACACCTCTGAAACAGGTAGCAATTTCACCCACATTGACTTTTGAACCAATTTGAGTTTATTTCTACCAAGGCAGTACTGTTGACCTCACTAGTATCAAGTTGGAAATAACTGTTTATTTGACATAATGGCCCAGACACTGACAGCCATGATCGCTACCGATTTTGTTAAATTATAATTTCCTACACGGCGAATGTTTATTTATTTACTCAAATTTTTATCCCTAATAACATGGCAGCCAAGTATGAAAATTGGATCGTCTTAAACCATAGTGAACTAACTCATTTTTGTAGTTTATAAATTAGAGCTTGAAATGTGGGCTCCAAATCATAATCTAGCTCTGCCAGAGAGAACCAACCGGATAAATACTGTCCTGACCAATCATGGATAGTTTTTCTCTGATTGGTTCTTCTTTCTGACTTTAGTTTATGATTTGGAGCCCTCATTTCAAGTTCTATTTAAAAAATTGCAAAGAGATAGTTAACTATGGTTGACGATTCAATTCGGAAAAATGATGTTAAAAGTTGCAAAAAGGCATCCAAATGTTTTAAAATGAACAAGATGTCTATGCAATCTGTTGTTGGAAGTGCAGTCAGTGTCTAGGCCTTTATATAAGGTGGAGTTTCAATTTACCAGAATCATCACTTCGGGGTTAATTTTGATAAACCTGTAGCCCTTGGAATCTTGAGTATTCTATAACATTATCCGACAGCTAATAAAAAGCACAAATTATCATCAATAGCAGGGTTTCCAAACTTAAAGCTTGATTAGAAAATTTTTTAAATGTCCAAAATTTTATAAATATTTCTAGAAACCATTTTAAGTATACATAAAGTTAACTTTATTCCATTAGAACCCAGTCAAGTTAAAGAAACAGTAATATACCCTCTTTCCTTGTAGGCTGTTTCTTTTCATAATTATTGCATTTATAGACTGATTGATAGCTATTCTGAAGAAAACAATACAACCCCAATAATGGAGTAATCGCTTGGCGTACTAGACTATAGGGTAATAATATTATATCTTTATCCAAATATTTAATATGTGAATAAATGTATTACATCACAACATGTCATTATTGAAATCCCATTCCCACAACCACAGCAGCACTAACTGAGTTGATAAAATAAATAAACAGACTAATAGTTGTATAAGTGATAATAATGCAGATAAGAAAATACTCTAATGACGAAAAAGTAAGTATGAAAACAATCAGTCTTAAATCTTTGCCCAGGGGTCCGGGGATTCCTCTCAACGTCACTGGTTAGTCATTCCGCTAAGGTAGTTTTCTAGCAAAATTAGTTAAATGGATTTAGCTCTAGGTGGCGGGAAGCATCTAAAGTCATTTCAACCCGCTTGCCTCTCACACGGGAGCCGACTCAAGTCATTTCTAAGTTTGAATCCTCTCTGAATCTTGTATCAAGCGTGAAATAGAACTGAAATCCATTTGTGTAAATTCGCAATCCATATCTATAGCGACATCTCTCGAAAAATGTTCATAAAACTTATTTGTTTATCTTGGGTAATTTAAAGTAAGTTTAAGAGGTAAGCTTCAGCTCATTACAAATATTTTTCTTCGGTACAAACAAATCCACATAGTGTGTGTGTACTATGTGGATTTGTTTTGTACTGTAATACTACTGCACACCTTCACTTATGCTAAGGTATCATCCGCCCTTTTCGAAAATTACACGTGAAACTTGTCGTCTTCGTTGGCACTAATACTTGGAACAGATTTCTGTGCGTACACGTCTCGACAGCATTCACAATTAGCAATACATTCAAAAGAAGATGAATACGGATGGCAACATATTTTAATGAAAAAATTGTTCAAGTTTAAACTTTCATAACAGATAAATCGGAATAAGTGAGATTCGTAACAATTCATATCAATTTATCGATCTAACCTATAATTAGATAACAAAATTTTGTTCGTTAATTTTTTTGGTTTTTTCAATAATTTTAATCACAATAATACTCACAATGTGTTTTTGTTGTTGTGAAAATACATAAAATGAGATTCTCAATGTATACTAATGTTAATTTATATTGTATTTGAGTACCCCGTAAGAGTCCCATCTGCTTCCAACCATCTGGAGCCGGTCTAGGGCATCCGCAATTGGGGTATGTTGTGAGGCTTAAGGTGGTGGGGACGGGAAGAAGCCGAGGAAATGGAAGGTGGGGAAGTACCTTTCTATTCTGAATAGTGGTGGTCTTTTTTTTACAACCAATCAGCTTCAAAATTAACTAGAAAAAAATTTAAAAGAAGCAATACATATGTATATTTTTTAAAGAGGCTAATATTATGAAATATCGTTAGTCGGTATTTAAAAGTATTCACGTCCCATCACTACCTTGATATTGGCATGTTTACTTGCAGGCTACGGGGGCCTTGAAAACTTTGAATAATCATTACAAATTGATAATGTATTCTAATTTGTACTTACTGGTGAAATTAAATTCCATTTGTTTTGAAGTTCACTTCGCGTGTCGTGTTTTTACATCGTTGGATTGAACAAGAAGGCATTTTGAATAAAATGGGACAAACTGTACTCGCTGACTACACAAAATCAACTAATTCTTTCCGTATTCAAACTATTCCCATTAGGTAGTAGTCCGCCTACGGTCGAGCGGCCGTCATAGCACATCTCCTTGAATTTCAACATCTTTGGTACAAACAGTTTGGCACGCAGGCGCAACAGACGATTAGTCCTATATTGATCGAAAAGGGTGCTGATTTTGATTTTAGGCTGATTTTGTAATGGCCAATAGCACTTGAATTTCATTTCACGAGAATAAATGTAAGTAAAATGTTTAATATAAAAATGCATTAGAGCTGTTGACCTAAAAAAATAATTCCTCCATTGAGGTTTGCATCCAAATTACGCTGTCTGGAAATATAACTGTCCTTTCCCAAAATTCCTACCTACCTCACTTTAACCTACACATGTAAAGCGGTGCAGTGCCAACCTTCAACCAGCGAGCAGTGCATTATTATGAAGTTCAATATGTTCATATTTTCGAAGTACAAATTACCTGTGTACGCAAAGACTTCAAATTATAACGTATGGTGATCATACAGTCTGTGCACAGTTTGGAACATTTTATGTGGAATGTGAATTCTTATACACCATCCAGCCTGCTATATTAACATTACAGTGAGTTTTACGCCATTCCTAATTTTCCCACCTTCTAGAAAGTTCCTAACACTTTTTTCGTGTTTCAGAGTATTAATAGGTAGTGCCCAGAAAACTACATCATGTGTTCGATTTCTCGGCTAGCTAAGTCCTTCATCACGACACAAGCACCATTTTCCGCTTACTGTAGTGGTAGTAGGAGATTTTCAAATATCGTCAGGTTATTCGTAACCCGGGAATGTTGGTCTTTCTTTTTTTTTTCAAATGAATAGGTTCATAAACAAATCCTTATTTAAACAACGCATGATATCAGCGCATAGATCAAATAATGAGATATGAAAATTCAAACAGACGTAAGAACCGCTCGGTGTCCCCGGCTGGCGTTGATATTCAGAATTGTTTTATCTGTTCGGTAACATTTAATTTTGTTTAATATAAACATCGCCCCAAAACAATCATTATGAGTTATTTAAAGATATGGATTCATTATTTCATTTTAGGTTTAAACTAAGAATGATCAAGTGAAATATGTTTAATTACAGTTTTAAAAAGTAATACGGGTTGGCGAGATGAGATGAAAAAATGTACCGCTGGGGGATGACGTCACCCATACATTCGAATGCAACCTAAAGCTTAACAAGAAAGGACAAATATTAATAATCAATCTTTAAGTACAAATAAAACAGTCAATAAAAATCTTTATTCTTTCAATAAACACAAGACAAATCACACACAAAATTATTGTACCTGGTGACCAGAATTTGACAACAATAAATAATGCATTATACATATTATTTGTTTTTAAATTAGTTGTTTGATAATATATTATATTTTTAAGCAAGGAGCATTTAAATTACACAATGCATTACATGCTCCAAACTTTTCAGGAGATCTAAAACCAAAATTGGGAAGTGCGGTATTCACACAAAAAAAGGATGTTAATTATTCAAAGGGATGTACTAATATAAACTGTCCTTTAAGTCCTTCCTCTCCTCCAAGTCCTCCTTCAGGCACGATATACTCCAGGTTCACGTCACACTCTCTATCGGGGGAGAACTCCGTTAGATTCTGGTTGCTCTCTTGCAAATCCTGGAGCCTCCACAGGGCCACGTGCAGAGACTTGCCGTGTTTGACCGTCACATAGACACTGTCGGGGTGGTACATGTTTTGACTGTCGGGTTGGTCCACCGTGATGATGCCAGTGATGAGAGCCCAATGAGCCTTGTGCCCGTTTTTAAGGCATGGAGAGTGGTTGCGGTCCGAGTCGTAGCTGAGTCAAAATGGTTAAGAAAGCAACTGGATTTAAAATAATCAACTTTATTTTTTAAAAACATCTATTTTAATTTCGATTTTGTTTTCGTGAATGATTGCAAATTTAGGAAATGAAAATATTATTTAATAAATTTCTTCCAACCCACTTCCCGACATCTGATCGAGCTGAAACTCGGCAGATAGACTTGTTATGCATTCTTTCAACTTTTGGTGGCCCTCGTACGCACATGCACACACACAGATTTATCTGAAATCGGCAAGTAGCCGGTCTAAGAGACGGCCCAAAAATAGATAAATGTGTTTTAGTAAAAAACTTTGCTTTTATTAGGTGTTGATTTTTTTAAATATCTACTTACCTCTCTGAGGTATGGTTTTTTGTCATGCATAATATACTAATCACTCGAGATGAGTTTTGTTCAAAAGAAAATGTGAATTTTGAATTTTTGCAGGCTGTGTACATTCCATTATCAAATTTTTTTTTTGTTATGTTGGTACACATATGTTTATCATGTGTTAGCATAATCAGCCATTTTGGATTCGTGGTTTGTTTTTGACAACTGGATAGGTTAGTCACGTTTTTGTGTGTTCTTCGATTTTTCACTTTTGAAAAAAATGGATTGCTAAATTTTGAGCAAAAGCAACGTCTCATTAGTATCGCTCAGGAGTTGTTGAATGACGTCAAAGACGATCCAGAATTGCTCAAAAGGGTCATAACTGGTGATGAAACGTGGGTATATGGTTATGACATCGAAACCAAGGCCCAATCATTCCAATGGAAGCGGCCAGAAGAGCCAAGACCGAAAAAAGCACGCCAAGTTCGATCAAATGTGAAGGTTTTGCTCACTGTTTTCTTCGATTACAATGGCGGGTGCATCATGAGTTCTTGCTAACAGGTCGTACGGTTAATAAGGAATACTACAAGGAAGTTATGCAACGTTTGCGTGAAGCAATACGGCTCAAACAATCGGAATTGTGGAAAAACAAATCATGGATTTTGCATCACGATAATGCACCAGCATTTTGCATCACGATAGCACACACATCAATGCTTGTTCGTGATTATTTGGCCAAAAACAACAAAGTAATTGTGCCTCAACCACCGTATTCACCAGATTTGGTTCCATGCGACTTTTTCCTATTCCCGAAACTGAAGAGACCAATGAAAGGAAAGCGTTTTGCCACAATTGATGAGATAAAGTCAGAATCGAAGAACGAGCTGATGGCCATACCGAAAAGCGCATTCCAGAAGTGCTTCGAGGATTGGAAGAAGCGCTGGCATAAGTGCATTATATCTGAGGGGAATTACTTTTAAATTACTTTAATTTGTGCTTATTGGTCAATCTATCTGCAAATTTACCGGATGGTGCATCAGAGACCACATTCCTAATTATTTTGAATTGATATAATATTATGTAACATATTTATCAATAGTCAATAGGTAGGTAGCCTCTTTAGAAGTCTATGAGATCTGGCCTTCCCACAGTCATGGTGACTTTATTCTATAAAACTTACAAAATAATTTAAAAGGATACGGCACCAGAGCTACGCAGCCAGCCAACAGGGATGATATTACATCTGGTGAGAAAAGATTTGCTTGAACAACCTCTGTCTTTTTATTCAAAACTCCCAAACTAGTCAAAGTAGATTTTAATAAACAGTGTGCAGACTTTACACTAAAAAGCTCGCCATTATTTGAATACTTTTGTTCTCTGGCTCTTTCCAGTAATTCCAAAGCTGAAATCTTTTTCTGGAGTAACATTGAAATGGCAACAAGTCCACAAGTCGGTCCCACTTGTAACAGTGACTCAAAATGTTTGTAGGTATAATTAAAAGGTTGATTATTGACACAAAATGCAAATCTTTGGCAAGTTTTCTGTAGCTCGGGATACTTTGAGGACCACGGGCAAGCTAAATTATGGGTATTTATGACAGGAAATATTTTATTGGCAGTATCGATATTTTCCTGCTCGACAGATCCTGGGACAACAGGATTAAAAATAGGTAACGGAGGTGGGGGAGGACACACATTATTTCCAGACATTGTAAAATGTTTCCAAAGGCAGAAAATTTTATATCGCACTAATTTTCGATAAAAATTACATTTTATTATCATCCAACAAAACCTAAACTTCAAATAAAAGTTTTTGACAGTACAATACAAAGCAAACTTTTGACTTTGACACATAAGGTGCGTAGATAATGCCGTAGATGGATAATTTATCACCACGACCTTCGAAAATCGTTCTCAGTTCGCCGTTCAAAGTAAGAACTCTGTTCGTAAAGTTTTTTAACCTGGGTGAGCGGTCAGTTCAAATTCAAAACTGTTGAATCATTTTCTATTCACAACATAACTGGTTCTGTGGTTATATCGCTAATCGGAGATCGGAGATTCTGGGAGGAATCCACGTGCCCGTTTTATCTATCAAGATTCATTTATGCGCTCATTATCATAGACCCCCACCAGTAAAAACTAGTTTCTATTAATAGACCGTAACTATGTCTGAACTCAAGAAATTAAACGTAGATGGAGCAGTCGTCAAACCACCTGAGGACGCGCAAGCTACATACAAAACTATACCAGAGACTGACACGGGTGAGAAATCAATATTCTCCTTGCATCATTTTCCTCCAATCTTAATAACTGACTGAAAGTTTTAGTTATACATACTACTATCAAAGTTAATTATTTATTTTATTTGAGTCGTTTCTCTGAAATAACAGCGTGCAGCATTTAAGATTGACCGCAAACTTGTGCAAAATAAGTGGTGTCAGGTTTTGCTTACGCCATTGATTTGTTTTAGTCGCTTTTCTGATATGTTATCTTCAGATTGTTATCAAAAGAACCGTATTTTCGTTTAATGTAGGTAACCTTTTTATGGAAAGCTGTATACATTCAATTGATTTTACCTTGAGCTGTTCTAGAGCTAATCCAGCGTAGGCATTACGTCCGACCCTTTTGTGTTTCAATTCCTGTAATTTAAATCGTTTAACTAGGGACCCCTCTTAGTTTCTTGACATTATTAACTTATTCATCATTAACATGTCTCTAAAAATGCTAACTCCGCAATAAGCAATTTTGACTCGAATTTATTAACAATAATTCTAACTTGCTTACTTAGGACGGGTTGTTTCAAAAAATTTGATGGATTCATCAAATATTTGATGTTAATTTTCACGTTCTGTGTAAGTTCTATTCAAGTTCTGTGATTATTTCGGTTTTGTGAAGCAGCTGTCCTATAACGATATAATAACAGAACTTGAACAGAATCTACACAGAACGTGAAAATCAACTTCAAATATTTGATGAATCCATCAAATTTTTTGAAACAACCCGTCCTTAGTGTTTTTTCAAAAAAGTCAATAAATGAAAAACCATTTGGAATCTTATGATCTAATATATTGTTAAATTGTGCCCTAAACACCTTGTGGCACATTTTCATTGATATTGTGATGCCCATGTTCAAAGAGTTACATAAATATCACATTTTTACCACGCCCATGAAAGGATTTTACTTCAAGGGTTGCTACCCTGGACTTCCAGCCGGAAAAGTAGTCACCTTTCACCATCCTTCAAAACTAGCTTCTAGTCATGTTTACTACAAAGTGAAACTATCAAATATGAGATCAATTTTTTTTTTTTTAATATAGAATTTTTATTTTTATTTAGAATATAAAGCTGTTCAAAATTCCAACATGGTGAGAGAAAATGGCGATAATGTCACGGATGGCGCCGATGAGAAGATGTTGGACGAGGAGAAGAAGCTCTCTCCAAAGGGAGATCTGGCCGATGTGAAGTTTGTCACAGGAGATCAACAAAATGGAGATGCAAAGATCGACATTTTGGTCATCAAACAGGTTTGTTCCAGTTTTAAAATTAGGAGATTAAAGTCAAAAGAATGTTTTTAAATCTCAAGGAATATTCTTTTTATGAAAAGATATGATTGTTTTTCTTTCTTTATTCATTCATTGTATTTTTTCTTCTTATTACTCATTATTTGAGCTCTATTGACTACCATAAATATCAAAATCATACGCTTATTATGAATGTTGCTGTTGTTTCTTCATTTATTTCAGTTGTTATAAATCACATTATTTTTATAAAATTCACAAGGACCTTTTTGGTGCAAAAATATATTAAAATGTTGATGCCAATGCAATACATAAGTCTGAAACAATAGACAATAATATAATGTTCTAAGTAAAGTAAAGTAGATATTATTGGTACACAACAAAGGTAAAAAATAATAGCTCTGATAGAAATTTATCTGCAAGCAATTTTTATTGCCAATAAATTTGCTTATTTTTCCTAACAAAATATTAATTTGTTTATGACACAAATATTTTGACCCGTTAAAATATTTAGGTGTAACAGCAAGTACCTAAAGGATTTTAAGCAGCGATTCCTAAGTACATTTGGAGTACAAAAATTAAATGTCATTTTGTTGTATGATAATATTTTTTTCTACTAAAAACAACAACCCAAAATTTTAATCACACCTCACCATTGATCACCTTCACTCGTGACATACGCGCGATGTTTCGTGTGTTACCGTGCTGCTGGAATGAGACAGAAGAAAGGCTCAGTTGTGACATGTGATGGAAAAATATTTTGGTTTATTTTGAATTTAAAATAAAATGTCATCAGACAGAAAAATGACATCAAAATTTTTTTACTCCAAATATGCTCAGGAATTGTTGGTTATAATCCTGTCCGTGTAAGTGCTGTTACATTGTGTATAAATGTATAAGTTAAGTATGTAGTGTCATATTACTGTAACAGATGTTCTTATTCTGAGCGCTGCTTGTTCTCAATTTTTCCTTCTGCATAATAAGGAACTCCAGTGAAAAATATTATGGCTTTAAAAAAATATGTTCATATAGACCAATAAACGCTGATTCTGAATATATAAGTTTTATTAAATAAGGTAATTTTTTGATATTGGTGGCCACGGCTATTACGAATAATTTTTAGAAAAAAACTTTAGATTTGCCTTAATCACTATAAAAGGAAACTTATTGCATCACGGCTGGCGGAAAATAATGCATTTTAATTTTCAATATCGTTAAATAAAATTTCACTTCGCGAATCGATCTACGACAGCCCGCCCGTTGCCGCTCGCCATTCTGTCAACTGTTGTGTTGTTGGTATCCTTGACTTCACACAAACGATTGTAGTCGACTTCGCGGGATAAATAATAAGGCGAGTAGGTACTGGAAGCGCGTAGGTACTGGAAGCGCGTAGGTACTGGAATGGAGACAAACCATTCAAATCCTGGGATGTTTTTTAAAATAAAGATAATATACACAAGCCCGCTACACAAACCCTGCGTAGCCAAATAAACCATTTAAAAACGTAGGCTGTTTTTTAAAGTAAAGATAACATACACAAGCCCGCTACACAAACTTTGCGTAGCCAAACAAACCATTCAAAAACGTAGGCTGTTTTTTAAAGTAAAGATAACACACACAAGCCCGCTACACAAACCCTGCGTAGCCAAACAAACCATTCAAAAACGTAGGCTGTTTTTTAAAGTAAAGATAACATACACAAGCCCGCTACACAAACCCTGCGTAGCCAAACAAACCATTCAAAAACGTAGGCTGATTTTTAAAGTAAAGATAACATACACAAGCCCGCTACACAATATTTATTACAATTATTATTATACACATTTTTCATAATTACGCGCCCATCATGTATCACGCGAAGTTGCCTACAATCGTATTTAGTTGTGAGGTCAGGGATACCAACAATGACAAAATGGCGGGCGGCAACCGGCAGCGGGCGGGCTGTCGTAGATCGATTGGCGAAGTGAAATTTTATTTAACGATATTGAAAATTAAAATGCATTATTTTCCGCCAGCCGTGATGCAATAAGTTTCCTTTTATAGTGATTAAGGCAAATCTAAAGTTTTTTTCTAAAAATTATTCGTAATAGCCGTGGCCACCAATATCAAAAATTTACCTTAAATAATATTAAACGTAGAGTTTTAAAAAAAATATTAAAAAGTCCATTTTAAAACGTGTCATTAAAACACCCTGTCAAGTTGGTATTGCTGGATTTTGGCGGCGTGACGTCACCGCGCCGCGTCACCTGGGTCAAAGTTGTACAGAAATGTAAGACGCAAGCCGTTCGACATTCCGTGTTATTGGTATAAACCTCTATAAAGAGATTTGGACATATAATAGTTTTTGTTTTTATTGAAACAATATTTAGGCCTAAATAATTCAGTATCAAAAATAAAGTATCTCTATTAGTTTATCTATATTATTTAAAATATTCAAAAACTCTAACTGTACAAAAAAGACCATAATGCCCAGTAAAACGCTCCAATGCTGAAATTCAAAATGGCGGGAGTTGAACAGCTGATTCCAGTTCCATACAAAATTCATAATTCGGTTGATCATGATGACGTCACACTAGATTCGGTGGTTTTCGGGGGATCTTGAGAATTTAAAACTTTGAAATTTATTTTAACTATTAAAACTAACTATAAAAATAAATATGCAGTTATTTAAGTTAGAAGGTCATTATTCATAAAAAAAAATTAAAAATTGGACTGGAGTTCTCTATTGGGCTTTATGTTACAAACAATTTGACACTAGCTGGTAACAGAACAGTGACCAAACAGAACACTTTTGAAAAGTGATGGAAAAAACTAGGTGTGTTAGGTTAGGGCTTTAGGCTAGTTTTTTTTTTCTTTACATTTAAAGACTTTATACCACTTTTGTCACCATTCTGTTTAGTCATGGAACCACTAAAACTATATTCTTTGAAATTTACATAAATAAACCAATCCATATTACACAACTTTCACAAACTCTAGATGAAGCGATATGCGAAATCCTATTTAGATTAATCTTTACGACGAATCGGTTTACAGAATGAACATCAAAAAATATGCTACGGATAAATTGAAGCTTTTACTAGCTTTTCTATGTATTGAAATTACAATAAAATTATTAATTATTACATAACCAAAAATATAAGCATAACTCGTCTCATGCCGTTCGATCACCGGTGATCAATCGACGCAAACCAAAATAATCACTAAAAAATAATTTTGTTATGCGATTTTAACCCTTATGTATAAAGAAAACGTGTGAAGAAGAAGGTCAGAATCGCTTGGGGCATTCTTGTTCATAAGGTATAAGATACCATGAACCCACCTAGAGCAGCGATATAATTTCTTTGAGATTGTTTATGACACGGCCTGCGAGGCTGCGCGTCGCCCGGCTGGACAAAATGGCGGCTGTGAAGTCTCGCGTCGCGGGCGACGAAATGATCGTAAAACGTATAAATTCATCGAATAAACGCAAGTAATATTGTTCTTATGTATAGTTTAGTATTCAAGGAATGTGTTTCAGTAAAGATTACATAAGATAGCATAAAAATTAACCTGCAAAATATTACGTAAAAGTCAAAACATCGCGAAATTTTTTCGTTTTTTCCGTGTTATTTGAAACGTAGTAAAAAGTATAAATTCATTGAATAAACGCAAGTAATATTGTTCTTATGTATAGTTTAGTATTCAAGGAATGTGTTTCAGTAAAAATTACATTAGATGGCATAAAATTAACCTGCAAAATAATACGTTAAAGTTGACGTTTTTTCGTTTTTTCCTGGCTCGTCAGGGGATAAACCACTGACTTGCATGACCTATGAAGTAATTTAAGAAACAATTTTTTTTAAATACCCCTTTATGGCTAAGACTATTTTTGAGGTTTTGTGTGTTCTAACTTTTTTTCATTTGTATAAAATTATGCCCAAAATAAATAAAAACCACTTTTTCGCTTACTTGCCTCGTGCAAATAAGATGCTCGATTTTAAATTTTGAAGGCATGAGAATCAAAATATTTCTATCGTTTATATTCCTCTTAAGGTTTGAGGCAGTCAGCGCAAAAGTGGTACAACCCACAAGCATGTCTAACTGAAAAATTCATAGCCTATCCAGTGAAAAACATTTTTTTTGGAAACCTAATACTTTCTACATGATCAAAAATATATTTTTAAAACCCTTCACATTGCTAAATTCATTTACGGTTTTTGTGGGTTACGCCGCTTCGATGCTGATGACCTCAAATTACAACGTATTTTAATAATTATAAATACGGTTTTAGAACTCATCTTAATTGTGCTGGCAATATTCATTTAGTTGACACTCCACAACTAAATGAATATTGCCAGCATGTAAATTCAAATTACAGTTAGTTCCTACAATGCCTTTAGAAGAATCTAATAGTAGGACTACTTATATTGTATGTACCTACTGAATAATATCGGTGTGGCCCTGTGTTTGACAATTTTTCTAATGTTGCCTTCAGGTTACCCTAAGTTGGACAGCCCTGATTTATTTATTATATATATTATACTAAAGCAGTATAGTGATTAAGAAATACCTTTACAAAATTTAAATGACCGAACGTTTGACTGAAGCTTGAACGATCAATCTCTTATCAATCTAGAAGCTATTGTTACTCAGTCTTTTCATTGGCTGAATGGCTACTAAATGGATAAATTAAATAATCTGTATGAAGCGGATGGCTGTTGTAGGTTTTGTGAATATAAAACATCAGTTTAAAAAATGTTACGTAATTCGTAAAAATATTTGTTATTTCCTCTTTTGGCTGCCTGCAGTGTTAAGTTTGTCAATCTATACCTAAACAACCTTCTATTTCAGTACACTTGTTAGTGGACTGAGTGGGTCAAAGCGTGGGGTTCCCACCCGGCATCACAAGTTCAATCCTTTGCTAGCCAAGTCCTCCATTATTGAACAACATTTTCCATTTACAATGTTGGTATTAGGAGGAATTCAAACATTTTCAGGTTATTATTTGTAACCTGGGAACGTTTGTTTAATTTTAAAAAATATATAATATATCATCGCAAGAAAGCAATACTGCTGTAACAGCCAAAAACCAAATTGTTGATCTTGAGGTGTGTATATCAGTTAAAAAATGTATTATTGACAAAACGGCTAGTTTTTCCAACGTCGTACAGTTCTTATTTATCATTGTAGAGTCACGGGACCCAGATAGATCGATGCAGAAAAAAAAACTTTGCAAAAGGTGTACAAAAAGTATTTTCATAGGTAGTGGTGGTTAAAGCAGTATTGTTTTCCTGCGACGATATGTTAACCCCTTGAATGCCAACTTATCCATAGCGGATATGCTAGTAGCTCACCGCACTTATCCCGATTTTATGATATTTTGAACCTTAAAAATACTCCTAGCATACTAAAATATTTTTTATTCAATTGGCAAGTAAATAATGTTTCTTAATGTTAGTCGTTTCGTCACTTGCAAACGTGTTAATTTTATCTGAAAAATTCCAAATTCTGCCACAAATGTCAACCGGTTGAATGCCTCGGTATTTATGGATGAAACTCGAAAATTTCGCGATGTTTTGACTTTTGACGTAAATTTTGTGGGTTAATTTTAAGCTTTGGTATATAATATTTACCGAAATACGTTCCTTGAACAACAAACTACGCTTACAAACAACTTTACTTGCGTTTATTAGACAAATTGATAGGTTTATCGATCTTTTTATGACACGCGACGCTCAAAGTTTGACAGCTCGAATCGCGGCAGAAATGCCCATTTCCAAAGTCATAAAAATGTCCAAAGACAATTATTTGAGTGGCTAGGTGTCTTCCTTATATCTGTTACGTCAAGAACAAGAATGTCCCAAGCGATTCTGACCTTGTTCTTCATACATTTTCTTTATACATAAGGTTTAAAATCGCATATCAAAAAGTTTTTTTTTTTTTTATATATTCGGCTACAGGGCGCGCACCGGCGCGCCAACGGCACGCGACGAAGTATCTATTTACAGAAAAGCCTCGTATGACATATTTTTTACTGTGAATAATGCTTATTTATCTGGAAAATATAATAAAACAAAGAGTATTTTTGAATTTCTTCATTACATTATTTGTTATTTTTATACATACATTAGAGAAGAAAAGTTTTTTTTTAATAGTGTATATGTTCGCTTGGTATTTTAGCTTGGCATAAAGCTTAGCCAAGTGTAAAGTGTGAATAATAAAAAAAAATCTATCCCAATTTTATAAGAATATTTTTATTCTCCAGGGGTTTACCGGTTTGACAAAGGAAGAGCTGCTGAAGTTCAGTAATGACCCGTTCTGGGTTCGCCTGCGCTGGATCATGTTCGTGGGCTTTTGGCTGCTGTGGCTGGGGATGTTGGCCGGAGCCATTGTCATCATCATCGGAGCCCCCAAGTGTGCCCCACCCGCCCCCAAGACATGGTAAGACAAGTACAAAAAACGTATTCAAATAACTTGATGATTCCAATATTTTCTGTTTATGGTTGTTCATAGTTAAGGAAATAGTTATACTTTTAGTTTTTAGCTATTTTACTTTTAGCTCCCAAACCCAAAGAGATTAAGACCCAAACTAACATGCTCAAACTTCATCTTATTAATGACTATCTGAAATAATAATGTTGTGTATGTCCCCATCATATGTCCATTTAATACATACAGCAAGTTTCATGTAATGCGTATCATTCCCGCAATGAGTTTATTAACTCCTGGGAGTACAATGCAAAATAAATAAAAAAAAAAAAAAAATTGCTTTTTTTAAAAATGCCGATTTCAGAGTTACCTAGTTGTAGTAATTACCCCATGATATAATAACCCCTTGAATGCCATGGAGCAAAGTGGTAAATTTCGCGATGTTTTGACTTTTGACGTAATATTTTGCGGATTTGTTTTATGCTATCGTATATAATATTTACCGAAACACGTTCCCTGAACAATAAAATATGCCTACAAACAATATTACTTGTGTTTATTTGACAAATTAATAGGTTTATCGATCTTTTTATGACCCCCCGGCGCTTACAGTTTGACAGTTGAAATCGCGGGAAAAATGTCATTTGGAAAGTTAGAGATATGTGCAAAGATAATTATTTGAGTGGCTAGGTGTGTTTCTTATCTGTTACGTCAAGAACAAGAATGCCCCCAGCGATTCTGACCTTGTCCTTCATACATTTTCTTTATACATAAGGTTTAAAATCGCATATCAAAAAGTTTTTTTTTTTTATTCGGCTATAGGGCGCGTCCCGGGCGAGCAATCGGCAGGCCAATGGATAAAGAAAAACATTTGTCTACTCATATTTTTAATGGTGTCAACATAATTAATAAATTCTTTCCCCACCAGGTGGCAGGAGGGCCCCCTCCTGGATGGAGAGTCAAGCTCCCAAGATCTGGACAGCAGCCCCACGGACCTGAAGACGCTGCAGGAGAAGTTGCCCCTTCTATCCCAGCTGAAGATCAAGGGTCTCTTCATATCACCACATACTTCGGAAGTGGATGACTATGCCGCTGTCAATTCATCTTCTACTGATGTGTCTGAATTCAAGAAATTCACTGAAGTGGCCAAGGAAAAAGATATTCGGTAATTCATCATTTTATTAACTTAACTTTTTGTTTGTTTAAGTACTATCTTTTCTGATACTTCTTACACCTCACAAGAGCGCCCGTGTCTGTACGGTGTACGGTTACATTGTAAGGCGTGTTAAGGAGGGGGCTGTATGAAGGAATTTGGTAATTTACATCTCATTATGGAAGTGACATTGCAAACTATAAAGTACCGTTGATCTCATAATTCCAGACAGAAATAGATATGCATATTTCATAATTCCAGGAGCTCGCTCTCCAGTTTTGCTGTTCGGAAGAAACTTAATTTCCGCATTACAGTTTACGTGGGAAGCTTGGAATTGAAAATTTAAGGAATATATGTAGGTTCTAATTATTAATTATTAATAATCACTGAAGAGTTAGAAGTGAGTTGTGCCGCCTTCATACATATCTGACTTGCCCCTCCCTTTTTAAGATAACATGTGGGAAGGGAAGGAACAATAACCTCTCAGGTTAATTTGTTCGGTTTTTCAGAACAACTCATTTAAATTGTTGTCTCCCTTACTATCATGATTATAAATATGTTCTAAACCACAATTTATACTCGTATCTAAAATTTAACCGCAAAATCATTAAAAAGTTCAAATTTTTTAAACCAAAGTTTCCGACCGCAATTGTAAAAAAAAATTTATGAAACTTTGGGGATTTTTTATTAATTATTTTTAAATGAAACCACAAAAAAGTAAGTTGACGATAATGTTTTTATCATACATTTGTCTTATAAAATATGTTTTTTTTTTGTTCAGTAATTTTACTTAGAACAAAACGTAAGGTGAGCCATTTTTGAAAACTTTTTTTTGTGTTCAAAATTATTATACTTCAAAAATTACATGTTTATTTCGAATTATAAAATTTGAAAGAATGTTTCATCTTCTTTCAAAAACAGTGTTCAGTTTTCGGGTGCGTTTAGAAATATTCCATTTATTTGGATTTTATTGCAAAGTGGAAATATTTTGACCTTCCAACAAAATAGGCCCAGGAAACAGGGTTAAGGAACGGACCGTTAGGATGGGTGATAGCAGTAGTTTGTAGGCAACTTTGTGTAATTGGGGACATCAGTTTTCTTATTTATCTACTTTTTCTTGTATATCTATTTGGGATTACCTGTTCTGGGATGTCAATCAATATGACTGAGTGTATTGACTTCAGCATGAAATTTAGAACTATTTCTTTAACCTCTTTATAAGAGATATTACTGTGGTATTTTGAAACCACCTCTCCATGTAACATATTTCTGTGTTGCTTGTTTAGCGTGGTGGTGGACCTGACCCCCAACTCCATGTCCAAGAGCAGCGAATGGTTCAAGAAGAGTGAGCAGGGAGAGACGCCGTACCGAGACTACTTCATCTGGACTGACGGAAAGGGCGTGGTCGGGGAAACCAACAACTTCCCCAATAATTGGGTAATTCATCTCTTTCTCTTGTTCACTCTATTACAAAGATAATTTCTTAAGAGTTTTTTCAAGGAACCCAAAAAACAACTTCGTAGGAATGAATGGGGAACCTTATAAATGTGTTTTACTGCATTATATTACATGTAACGTCACTTGGGACCGCTATGAAAACATCTTTTATTCAATTAAAATGACGACTGGACCACACAGAATCATGCAACTTCAGTTTTTGGAACGACCTCTGTTGTCAGAAATTGGCTTTGAAAACTAAGTCAAAATTAAAACACTTTTAAAAACAATTGTCTTACACAGTAAAGCCTCGATTTCATTGAGCGAGTTTACAAGCTACTAGCCGGCGAATTCACTATCTGCTAGTAAACTCGCTCAGAGTAATCATATTAACCCCTGACGTGCCAGGAAAAAACGAAAAAACGTCAACTTTAACGTAATATTTTGCAGGTTAATTTTATGCTATCTAATGTAATTTTTACTGAAACACATTCCTTGAATACTAAACTATACATAAGAACAATATTACTTGCGTTTATTCAATGAATTTATACTTTTTACTACGTTTCAAATAACATGGAAAAAACGAAAAAATTTCGCGATGTTTTGACTTTTACGTAATATTTTGCAGGTTAATTTTATGCTATCTTATGTAATCTTTACTGAAACACATTCCTTGAATACTAAACTATACATAAGAACAATATTACTTGCGTTTATTCGATGAATTTATACGTTTTACGATCATTTCGTCGCCCGCGACGCGAGACTTGACAGCCGCCATTTTGTCCAGCCGAGCGGCGCGCAGCCACGCAGGCCGTGTCATAAACAATTTCAAAGAAATTATATCGCTGCTCTAGGTGGGTTCACGGTATCTTATACCTTATGACAAGAATGCCCCAAGCGATTCTGACCTTCTTCTTCACACGTTTTCTTTATACATAAGGGTTAAAATCGCATAAAAAAATTATTTTTTAGTGATTATTTTGGCTTGCGCCGATGGTACACCGGCGGACGAACGGCAAGTTAAGCGTTAAGGGGGGCAATACATGTAACCGCCTGAATTTTGACCATTTTTCAAAGGCTTATTTAAAAGGGAAGGAATAAATGAATTGTTTTTAAATTCAGTATGTCTATTCATTATATATTAAAATGCAAGAATCAGATTTTTTTTTTTTTCAAAATGGCCGCCGTAGTAACTAATCTCCCGAGACCCTCGTGGCGAAAGGCATCAATTGGCGTGATTTTTAGCTTTTTTTACAGCTATCTGAAATCTAAAATTTTGGTTTGAGCGTGTTCTTAAATCATGTATCTTCTAGTTAAACCAACAAAAAAACAATAAAGTCAAAAAATCGTATATTGCACGCCTCAAAATAAAAAAGTTCGATTTTTCACCCTTTTTTTTTTAAGGTTTTTGGGTCAAAAATGATAATTTTTGTAAATTTTTGTAGCATGTTTGAGGTTTAACTAAAAGCTAATACTATAGAGAAGACGTGTGCCAAATTTCATAAGAATCGGTTGAGAACTTTTTGATTTATCTTGCCCGCCAATTAAAAAAAAGGAGTTTGAAGAGAAACACGTGTAAAGTTTTGACACACACTATGAGTAAAACGACTTACTAACTAGTCCAGGGCTATACAGAAGTCCTTCGGCGCATTCGTAGTACTCGTTTTTCTTCTAAGTCCCTCTTGACATGCCTGACAAGCTTTTTTGGTCGTCAAAGAGCTGTGGCGATTTTCTCGACTCATCCTTTGGTCATCGATTTTGTCTTTGAGTTGAGGCGTAGCATTTACATGAGTTTTTAACCGTTAAATAATGCAAGTTTCATTCTAAAAATTTACAGGCATGTTATTTTAACTATTTATGCAAAAAAAAATCGATTTTTTTTTTTTTTACATGTATTTCCCCCCTTGACTACCTAACTAGCAGATTTTACACTGAACAAGTATACTAATAGTGAATTCGCCGACTAAAAAGCTTGTAAACTCACTCAATGTAATCGAGGCTTAACAAATTTAAAACAGTGCCCTGAGGTGATTGGATCACTTGGCCCTATGTACAGTTGATCATATCATCATCTCGGCACTACCCATTTGTATAGTAATATAAGCCAAAGTTTACTTACCCGACATAAACGACGAAATCGTCGCAATAGGTGAGTTTAAGGTCAAAAAAGAGGCATGCTTCCTGCCTACGTCTTTCTCTGTCGCAAACAAGTTTTACGCATCTTTCTCTTTCGCTTACGTTCATTGAAATATATCTGCGCAAGAATGAATCGTATCAAGTTTAGGACGGCATTAAAGTTTGGCGCGTAGTATACATAACACTGTTGGCCAAATAATAATTTTGTTTTCTTTCCCCAGCACATGGTAGACTTGGAGGAACCCGCCTGGTCCTACTCTGACGTGCGCAAGCAGTTCTACCTCCACCAGTTCAATAATTCCACCCCGGACCTGAACTTCCGCAACCAGGATGTGGTCAGCGAGTTCTCTAAAGTCATCCGATTCTGGATTGAGAATGGAGCCACTGGCATCAGGTTGGTACATTTTTTTAGTAGTAGATATTTACAATATCGCCCTGGTGAAAACAACCTTCAGAATCTAAACATTGCTTGAAATGACTTAAGCCTTGTTTGGTGAACAGATTTGAATAGCCAGATACATTCCTCTTCCACTCGCCACCACTTTCATCCTCACAACGTACCTCAATTAGCGATACCGTAATATTATAATGGACTTAATGGAAATTAATAAAATACATATTTTACTTAAGGTTAAATAGTAAATTAAGCGATAAAACCATTGTAATAAGCCTTAATGCTGGTAATTGTAACCAAGTAATTGAAATTTCTGTTGTGAAACACAACACAGCTGCTAAGATGGGAAAACACATCATTCTAATAAAATCATTTTTTACCACCCCTCATACCTCCCTCCCCAAATGTTGTGTATATATACCATAGTTCAACCGCTAAATTGCCGCTCGTCCGCCGGCGTACCATCGGCGCAGGCCAAAATAATTTTGTTATGCGATTTTAACCCTTCTTTATAAAGAAAACGTATGAAGAAGAAGGTCAGAATCGCTTGGGGTATTCTTGTTCACAAGGAAAGATTCCGTGAACCCACCTAGCGCAGCAATATTTTTTCTTTGAAATTGTTTATGACACGGGCCTGGAACTTTTTCCCGCCTCTCGGCTGTCAGTTGGCGTCTGTCAAGTCTCGCGCCGCGGTCGATGAAATGATCGTAAAACGTATAATTTCATCGAATAAACGCAAGTAATGTTATTTTTACGCATAGTTTAGTATTCAAAGAATGTGTTTCAGTAAATATTACATAAGATAGCATAAAATTAACCTTCAAAATATTACGTAAAAGTCAAAACATCGCGAAATTTTCTCATTTGTTCCCGTGGCATTTGAAAAGTTAAGGAAAAAATTTACCAGTCGGAAGATGGCCGTTATAGGCTGAAATCGGTTAAAGTCAGAAATAAAAAGTGGAAAAAGTTTTAATACAAAATATCTCATCTCATAGTATACTTATGCTAATGTCTGTACAGTTTCAGATTTTTGTAAACGGAAGTGGCGCTCTATGTTATTTTCAAAAAGAACCATTAACCTCTTAAATGCCACGGGAGGAAACTCGAAAATTTCGCGATGTTTTGACTTTGACGTAATATTTTGCAGATTTATTTTATGTTATCATGTATAATATTTACCGAAACACGTTCCCTGAACAATAAACTATGCTTACAAACAATATTACTTGCGTTTATTTGACAAATTGATAGTTTTATCGATCTTTTCATGACATGCGACGCTCAAAGTTTGACAGCTCAAATCGCGGCAGAAATGTCATTTCGAAAGTCATAGATATGTGCAAAGATGATTATTTGAGAGGCTAGGTGTGTTCCTTATATCCGTTATGTCAAGAACAAGAATGCCCCAAGCGATTTTGACCTTAACCTTCATACATTTTCTTTATACATAAGGTTTAAAATCGCATCTCAAATTTTTTTTTTTTTTATGGCGCGTCCCGGGCGCGCAATCGGCAAACCAGAGGTTAATAGATGTTGTACATACAAAGGGGCAAAACTCTCCTATCAGGGAACTTTACTAATTTGAACGAAGACCATCGAAAATTCGCCTGCAGCCGCAGGAACGGTTTATCTTCAACAACTCCCCAAAGATGACATAGGCTCTGAGGGATTTTTTTCATTAGTGCCTCCTGTGTGGAGCTAATGTAAAAACAAAAGTATTACTTCTCCAAACTTCGCAAATTCTCTTTGTGGCGTCATCATTATTAATAAATGAAAACAAATAACTTTGTGTACACCACTATTTAATCAACAATATCGACATGTTTCAAAAACTATGTTTTCTTTGTCAGGATAATAAGTTAATTAACTTCAAAAACTATTTTTCTTCATCAGGATAATAAGTTAATTAACTTCAAAAACTATGTTTTCTTTGTCAGGATAATAAGTTAATTAACTTCAAAAGCTATGTTTTCTTCGACAGGATAATAAGTAAGAAGTAAGAAAGCATAGTTTTTGAAACATGTCAATATTGTTGATAAAATAATGGTGTACACAAAGTTATTTGTTTTCATTTATTACAAAAGTATTAGTTTCTTTATTTGGTTTCTGTTCTTTGGGTGTGTGTGTTGTAATAATACCAATTTAATGTTGTGTTACAGGCTGTCTAAAGCAAAGTTCCTGCTGGTGGACCCAACCTTCGCCGACGAGGGGATCTCAACTTCGTCCAGCCAGCGCGGCGCCGTCAACGGCCAGTACGGCTTCTACGACCACACTA
This sequence comes from Glyphotaelius pellucidus, assembly GCA_936435175.1. Classification (NCBI taxonomy): domain Eukaryota; kingdom Metazoa; phylum Arthropoda; class Insecta; order Trichoptera; family Limnephilidae; genus Glyphotaelius; species Glyphotaelius pellucidus. Next base: position 31,398,608 of record OW386554.1, read on the forward strand.
AGACCACCTACCAGGACGGTCTCTATGATGTTCTGGCGCAGTGGAAGGAGGTGGTAGCCAACAGCACCAAGGGAGAAGGTATATTTACCATGAATATTATTTGTACCGGATCTGGTAACTCCGTAGTGTATTTTTGTATTCAAAATGCCGACTTTATTACGTGAGGCCTGGAAGAGCGTAGTGTGATGGGTCCTGAAGCCTGAAGTAATATGTCCCCGAGAATGTACTCAGTGGTGTACACCCAGTTCTTGTTTTCTTTCATAAAATGTTGATTGAGAGAGAATTTTGACCTCTTCAGCAAGACTCCCTCGACTCATCGCTTTGCATCGGAGTGGGAGGGGTGAATTCGTAAGTCCCGGACACTGACCCCCCCCCATTCCTATCCACCCTTCTTACCTTTTACGCACAGCATTCGTAAAGATAATGTAGGCCCTGAAGGAAATTATTTTCCTGAGGGCCTCCTGTGTTAGCTAACACTTGAATAAGGTTTGGAGTGTTTAGACGTACTTTGAATTTGATTGCTTTTCACTCAAAATACTTGCTATGTATTTTGCAGGGCTGCTGATGGTGAAGGAGAATCTGGAGTCGTCAGAGTCGCTGCGGCAGAACAAGAGCATGGCAGTGGACCTGCCACGTTCTTCGCGCATGCTGCACCACTCCGCCACCAAGGTCTACACGGCCGACAAATTCCAGAACTCCATGCAGGGTGTCTTCTCGCTGCTCGGGGACAACGCCTGGCCTTCCTGGAAAGTGAGATTAAGAATTGATATCAACCCTTCGCCTAGTTGAAAAATTCTGTGGCACACCAAAGCTTTCGCTCTAATAATCTTTACAATGCCGGCCGATTCCTATCCCTACACGCGTATCGCTTTGACACATACAACTACTCTCTCAGTAATATCCGCCGCTTGATTATCCGACTGCTGCAGAACCCCGTTAATTTTAAATCCAAAAGACTTCCGAAAATCAAATTTCGAATTAATGAATTCCCACATAATTCAAAATAAAAATAAAAAATTGCCAAATATCGAGTTCGTCACAACCGGCCCTTTCAATTCAGATAGGTATTCAAAGTTAATTTGTAAAAGTACAATACATTTCCTAGTAAATAGAAATTTCCGTCGAGCCGGCACTTTTAGTTCAGACATTTAAAATAAATTGAGCCATGCTCAGGCTGGCCCTTCAAACTCGGGTATCCATAGCAAATTAGAAAAAATGTGATATGTATTACAGTGTAAATCGATTAACCGGTTGAACGCCTCGGTGTTTACGGATGAAACTCGAAAATTTCGCGATGTTTTGACTTTTGACGTAAATTTTGTGGGTTAATTTTATGCTCTGGTATGTAATATTTACCGAAATACGTTCCTTGAACAACAAACTGCACCTACAAACAACTTTACTTTCGTTTATTTGACAAATTGATAGGTTTATCGATCTTTTTATTACCCGCGGCGCACCCAGTTTGACAGTTGAAAATCGCGGGAGAACTGACATTTAGAAAGTCAGAAAAACCATTATAAATAATAATTCGAGAGGCTAGGTGTGTTTCTTATATCTGTTACGTCAAGAACAAGAATGCCCCAAGCGATTCTGACCTTGTTCTTCATACATTTTCTTTATACATTGTTAGCGTCAGCGTGCGTGCTGATGCTATCGGCAGGGTTGGGGAAAGCTCCCACATATTTAATACAAATTAGTTGCTGTATCTGCCCCAAATAAAAACTAGCTCAGGATTCGGTGCAAGCAGGATTTCTCGTAACCTCAAGGCTAGTGCTTGTGGTTCGGAACTTCACGCTTCTCCATTCTCCCAGGGCCTCTCTCGACAAGCAAAACACGGTAGGTTATCACATAAACAGTTTATTCAATTCTAGGAGACACAATAATACATAAAAGGAACGATCCTAGCTGAAAGTTAGTTTGAACGTCCGTCTCTGCTCTCTATCACGCGTGGTTAGGGCTAAAACATTTAATTGCACACAAAGGGTAACATGGTAATTGACTCACGTTTGGTTTATGGGCCAACAGCGGCTTTACGCGCTTGTTCTCTCAGTCTCCGCAGCGTCCATGCGTGGACCGGAAGTGCACAACCGGCGAAACTGAACTTGTGTCGCCCATGTTCGCGCGGAACGTGGGCCCGGGAAGCTCGCTTGCTGAAGACTGGCGAGCTGCCGCTCGAGAGTTGGTCTAGCGACAGCTCGGTTTGTCGCTCGCGGGAGGGGGTAGTGCGCGCGCCTCTATATTGGCGGTCTATTTGTAACGTAACACTTCCCCCCTCGCCGCAATAAAAGCGACGTGGCAATGGAGCTGTAGGACTAATAAATCCTCTTACCTTTTCAGCACTTGTGCCAAAAACATTTAAGAGAAACGAGGAGAGAGAGAGAGAGAGAGATTCCTAGCTGGAGAATAGTTATGAACAGAACACAAAAGAGATGATACATGGTGTAACAAGGAATTGTCAATAAATGTATATAAAGGCAGTGGCATACATAAATACAGTTGCAAAGAACAAGGATCTGTTGAAGAAAGGTACAAGGGTTATGCAGTGATAGAAAAAAAAACTCTAAAATTGTATCATTGGTCTGTGAGCTAATGTTTGCGAACGTGGTTTGCGTAGGATGTCTGGGGTGGTTGAACGTTTCACTGAAGTTACAAGGTTACTTTGTCACAGTAACCTGGCCCATTTGAGATTACACTCAAGGGACACTAGGGCCTTTAAGAAAATACGAGGAAGAGAACACATGATGAGGCTTCTAGGTGGTGTGGAGAGTTCTACCTGTCACAGAGGTCGAAAGGGTAACTGCTTCCGGATCCTGTGGGTGAGCCAGTACGAAACCATTGAAGTATTGGAGAGTGGAATCGTAATTGGTGGTTGGTACACTGGTTTTTGTATGTAGTGGGATTGTTTTGTGAACAATCGTTGGTATTGTTATTTGCGCAAGGGCACAGGAGCATCAGCACAATGGCAGTAGGGCATTTGCATTATGCAGCAGGAACATTTGCATAATGGCAGCAGAAACATTTGCACAAGGGCAACAGGAACATTTGTATTATGCAGCAGGAATATTTGCATAATGGCAGCAGAGCATTTGCATTATGCAGCAGGAACATTTGCATAATGGCAGCAGGAACATTTGCACAAGGGCAACAGGAACATTTGTATTATGCAGCAGGAATATTTGCATAATGGCAGCAGAGCATTTGCATTATGCAGCAGGAACATTTGCACAAGGGCAACAGGAACAGGAACCAACCTAGAGCTGGCGTGCTCGGGTTTGTTTTGAGTGTCGGTTCTTTGTGGTGATACAATTCGCAACTACACGCACGACTCACACTAGGTTATGTTAGATGCGGTCGGGTGCTTTTGGTACGCAGGGATTGAAGGCAAGGGACCTCCGTGACGGTAGCGAGGGCAGCATGAAGAGGCGCAGATGTAGATAGGGTGCAGAGCTGCTGGTTTTTTTTTTTTTTTTAATCCGGCAAAAATTATTATTAGAACAAAATTCTTGAAGTTTACCTGCCTAGTAGACCAATGATGAAAAAAGTTTGGAGAGAAACAAGTGTGCATGTTGAGAAAAAGTTGGATTTGTTTGGCGTGTAGAGAGAGAGACGGAGAGAGAGCTAACTAAATGTGGCTAATGCCTAATACATGTTACAAAGGTACGTATTCAAGGACAGGTTCTGTGTAACCCCTTTTGGTTTTTTTTTTTTTTACCAAATACATTTCCAAGAATACGTGGTTGAGGGATTGTACGTATAACAAAATTCCCCATTCGAAAGAAGTTGGTCTTCCATGACCTATGCTCACGTCTATACGGTAGCATTTTTTCTACTTTCGAAAAACAAAACATTGCGTACAAGATTAGTTATAACAAAGTGGGAAAGGAGTAGGAAGTTGAAAGGATCCGCGTATGAAGATTGTCCCATTTGACAAACGAAGCGCCAAGTGCGTAACGCATATATCCCCATTCACGGATAATTTCGAGGAAGGGGGAGGGTGATAATTGGGAACATTTGAACGAAGAAAACTGCTGGGGACTCGGCTATTTCCGAAATTCGACCTCTGGGTGGAGGTGAAACAAGGTCTACAGCAGTCATCCTGGCACATTACAATAATATTTGGTAGTGTTGGACAAAAGGATACACTGACATAAAAGTCTAATCCTCTACGTGTATTGGGCAGAAGATTAGGGGTCGTTTTATTCTCCTACTTGTTTGCGAGAAATGACAGACCCTTGCTCAAATCTCACAAACCTGGGGATTTTCTTTGTTCGTCTCCCAGACAACGAGTTAGGTATTTTTTTGTGTCCATCAACTTAACTCCCCCGACACGATGCCCCATAATCATGAGTGAAGCGTATGATTAGTCCTTTTGAGATAGTAGATAGTTCCTGGGTTCTTGTGACAGGAAGTCCACGGGCATATTAATGATTACAAAAAAGGGGTGTGGACTACATTGAGTAGTTCACACATAAAGGTTTGATATTATTTCGTTCGCACGATTCATGGTGAGTATTATAACGTCTTCACGTATAGCGTACAAGATTGCAAAATCAAAAGATTTGCAAGTAAGTTTTATAACGTCTTCACGGATAACAATGAACGAATTACAACTGGGTTGCCCAGTATTGAAGGGAGGTGCAAAAGACTAGGTATTTATGACATTTCTGACAAAAACCCACAGAGTAATTATAACGGGCTCCCCGTATCGCATTTAGTAGATATTCTGAGATTCCCATCTATGACGGCAGATTTTATAAGGTTCCCACCTATGATGGCAACAAAGGTTAACGTTCATATAAAGGTACCTATTCAATACAGACGGCGAGACATACTGATGTACTTAGTACAACAATACCGTAGCATAATAAATCCATATTAGCGTACGTTAAAGACTTGCACAAAGGCAAAAACATATTTGAAGATCTGGCCAAGATTTTATACTTCAACAATTAAGGGACAAAAAAAAATTTCTGGCGTGCTGATGGAATGTGAATTTCATCTAAGCTTACCGCAAAAGAGATCCTTTGTGGTACAACCCTTTTGGTTACGCACAGAGTATCGTATCGTGATGGTACAACTTTTGTTGTACTTACACGTACGATGGTAGCAACAATACAAGACATGCGCTTATCGTTGTTTGACAAGGAAAATTATTTACATTGGTCCGATTTGAGTGTTTAAGACCTTCTAGGTTTTACTTACTTAAACAGACTGCGATGGACACACCTTGGTGTTATGAAAATTATAATAATGGGATGGGTTGTTCACAGGGTGGTTCACTTGGAGACCTGGCTTCTTGTTGTGACCTCGTACTTTGCACGTGATAAGTCACAACAAGGCAACCCCAAAATTTCAGTTTGAGCAGTTGAGACCCAGGGTGACTCAATGTTGCTGAAATGTTGTAAAAAAATTTATCGTTAATGAAGAGGCACGTTGAAAGTTGTCCCTTTTATAACGATACTTTCCAGACTCCACATTCAGTTCTGGGGAGAGCTAGAGCAATTAGGGTTATTTATTGAGCGCCATTCTATTTTCTTAAAAAACAGAAAAAAAAACTTAGAACGGGTAGCAAACATCTGATACCGCCGTGGGTTTACACAGGTTTGCTTACCTAATTTAACTACATATGACATAAGGGTTAGATGCACTTTGGCGAGGACCCGATATTTAATGTACAAAAAAGATTTTTCTAACATTTAGAAAGGGGTGACGAGGTATGACATGATGATGTGAAAATATGATGCTGCGAGTTGTGACGATGCACAAAACCTTGGGCACGTAGTCTCTGACTACTTGCAGTAAGCCACAGGGAATTCCTTTCTCCGAAGTGATCAATTTCAGGTAGAGGTGTGCATGCTTAGAAAAAACGATGTTTCCAAGGTTTGACACCTGGGGCAGCAATTAGAGGCGAATGACTGATGATGACGAGATATTTATACAAACAAAAATAAAATAAAATAAAATGAAACGAAACCACAAGGGAGAATTATAATTTCTTCCATGACTTTGGCTACAGTTGACACCACTGTGCCAGAGCTAGAAAGGTTTCGTTTGAGTGTCCTAATGAGTGACAATCGTTTACGAGAGGCCGCTCATTAGTGACGAAACAAAAAGGGTTGACTTCCATAGTGATCCATGTCACGGTGTAGACGAATGGTTGCTAGGAGTCACGGAATAACCGTTGGGGTTATACGGGCGTGGCAATGGAGTTTGTTTCCATGTTACCACTTTTTACAATGTCCTTTATATGGTAGTTACCTATGTGTTTACCAGAGATGTCGGACAATCGGTAAACCAGGTCTGAGATTTTCTTTAGGACTTTCGTCTTTACAAAACGGGGTGCCAATTTGGCAGAGAAGTACAGCGCACCTTGTGACAGAGTGTTGTTTCTCCTCCAGACGATGTCTTCTTCCTTGAACGTGACGTGCCTCCTGCGAAGGTTATACCTGTCGGCGCTCTTTTGGTGGGCCAATAGTAGAGCGTCTGTTACTTCACTATAGATAGCGGAGAGTTCCTCCAAGCGGTGGGCGTAATTTGCTGCGGGGTCTGCTGTGGAGGAAGGGACGGGTGGAAGGCAATTGTCAGGGTGTAGTGAACCGTGAACTACTTGTTCCATGCCGTGTTTGAGAAAAAATGGTGTATAGCCTGTAGCGAGGTTCACCGTGTTGTTCATGGCTGCTTGTATTTTGTCTAATTTTTTGCACCATGTGCGTTGGTCTTTGCCAACCAAAATTGCCAGGGCCGTGTTTATGGTTTGGTTGTATCGTTCAACGGTGTTGTTCTGTGGGGTGTAAAGGGTGTTATAGAATACATCCTTTATACCATATTTAGACAAAAACTCTTTAAATTCCAGAGCTATAAATTGTTTACCATTGTCGCATATTATAGTACGAGGGGTACCGTAGGGTATGAAAATATGTTTTTCCAATAGATTGGTTATTGCTGCTGCAGTTGCCCTTTTCAGAGGAAACAACCAGCAGTATTTGGAAAAGATGTCCACTACGCTGAGTATATGCATGTAACCGGCGTAGCTTCTAGGGAAGGGTCCAATGAGGTCCATAGAAAAGGATTGAAGTGGTCTATCGGCACGCTTGGGGTTGCCCATTAGACCAGACGGTGGTGCCGTACTGTGCTTGTATGCCTTACAGATGTCGCACTTGGAGATGTATAAACGTACTTGTTTGAATAGACCCGGCCAATAATATCTTAAAGATATTTTTTTGAATGTTTTGAAAGTTCCAGGGTGTATGGAGTCTACGGCACTGTGGTTATCAATAATAACTTGTTCTCTATTTTCGAGAGGGACTACCATTTTCCAGGCATAGTCCTCTAAGATTGACAGTGGAGGCTTGCAGTTGCGATATAGTTGTCCGTTCTTAATTATAAAATTCGGGAACTTTTGTGGGTTGTCACTGCATCCTCTAAAGATTTTTTGATACCATACGTCTTTTGTGGGGAGACTAGAATTGGGTAATTCGGCATTTAATGTTGCTATCTCGATCCTAGAAAGGGCATCCGGGACGATATTATCCGCGCCTTTACGGTGGATGACATCGAAAGTATATTGAGATAGGCGGGACGACCAGCGAGCCAATCTCCCAGAGGGGTTGTCTAGCGAGATCAGCCATTTTAGGCTGCTATGGTCTGTGACGACGGTAAACTTACTGCCCTCAATGTATCCGCGGAAATGTTGAATGGATTCCATGACTGCTAACAATTCTCTCTCGGTAATCCCGTAGTTTTTTTCGTGTTTATTTAGGGTACGAGAGAAGTATGCCACGGGGTGTTCGCCGTCCGTAAAATTTTGAGTGAGGACTCCTCCGATTCCGACGTTTGATGCGTCCGAATGGATCGTAAAGGGAAGATTGAAGTCGGGGCAATTCAGTACTGGGGCTGATTGAAGAGCCTCTTTCAGGGAGTTGAATGCTGACTCAGTCTCTGCAGACCAGGAAAAGTTACTGGTACCTTTACGGATTCCCGTGATTTTGTTGAGCGGCCCCGCGAGAGTTGAGAAGTTTTTTATGAATCTTCTGTAGTAACCGGTGAGTCCGAGGAAGGCTTTTACCTCTTTTGCATTTGTAGGTCGGGGAAAATTTGTCATAGCCGCTACTTTTGTGGGGTCTGTTCTTAGGCCTTCTTCGTCTACTATGAAACCCAAGTATCGTAGGCGGTGCCTGCAGAATTCCGATTTCTTCAGGTTGATAGTCAAACCGGCCTGTTTGAGTTGTTGAAAAACCTTTTCTAGAATAAGTATATGTTTTTCAAAGGTATCGCTAATGATGATCAGGTCATCCAGGTAGCAAAATAAATTGTTATCAAACTCTGGGCCAAACAATTTATCCATGAGTCTTTGTAGTTCTGCTGGGCTGTTTTTTAAACCGAAGGGTAGTCTTTTGAAATGGAACATACCCCTGCCAGGCACCACGAAGGCAGTCTTTTCGCAGGAGCTGGGATCCAAAGGTATCTGCCAGAATGCTTTGCTTAAGTCTATGGATGAGATGTATTTAGCGTTTCGAAGTCTGTCCAGGATGGAGTTGACCAAGGGGAGCGGGTAGGCGTCTGATATTGTACATGCGTTGAGGCGTCTGCTGTCGAGGCAGAAACGGGCTGAGCCGTCTTTCTTTGAAACTAATAAGGTGGGGTTGGTCCATGCGCTGCGGCTGGGTACCACCACTCCCAGTCTTAACATATCGTCCAATTCTTTTTCCAGCGTTTTCAATTTTTGTGGAGCTAGGTTGTAATACCTTTGTTTGATTGGGGGGCCTGTTGTTTTTATATGGTGTTGTACTAGGTTGGTTAACCTGTCAAATGCCTCGCATATTTCGAAAAACTGCGCGGAAATTACCTTCCTGACTTTTGCTCAAATATCCGTATAAAAACAAAGAAATTGTTTTTTTTTAGATTGTTTTCTGTTTGACAGATAATGTTTCTTATTATTCATATATATTACATAATTATTTCTTTGCAAGTTTTCCCAGAATATCTAACTTTAAAAAAAAATGTATAAAAATTTTCCTACAAAAAAAAAAAAATATATCCATACAAAAATGAACTAATTATTTTATTTCTACACAAACCTGAATAGACACCCTACGTGAAAAAAAACAATCCGAAGGTGTTTTTGAAGATATAATGACATTGATACTTCTTTGAAAATGTAAAATATTTTCATTTTATCAAAAAAAATTCAAACGCCAAGTGTGCACTTTAGAATTTTTTTGTGACGCATTTCATAAGTTTATTATAACAATTCTTTCAGATTTTGGTAGTTTATACAACTGTTGTTTTTAATAATATTATTTTGTAATAGAAACCCGTAAATAGATAATGCTAAAAATATAATTGTTCATTATGACGTAAAAAATTTGACATTTCTACGACAATCTTACGAAGCTAACTTTAGTAACTTTTCTTTTGTGAAATGTTATAAAAATTACATCAAAATGATGTAAATAAAACTATCTTTCTGATGATATCTCAAATCTATTCTTTCCATAATGAATTTATATAAAAAACAATGAAAGTATGTACAGTTTACCTTACCAAATTCTGCCACTTTGTGGTATCGATATGAACTGACTTCATCCAAGATGGCCGCCGTGGCCTTATACAGATAAGGTCCATAGTACAGGGTGACACAATCATGACAATATAAATAAAATTTGCTTATATTTTTAATTATATTTATTTTAATTTTATGTACAATGAAAATACGTGAAATACATTTTTTTAAATTCAGATACTGTGTGGTTCAGTAAAAATAAAAGTTCAAGATATTTTTTTCATCATACTGTTTTCAGTTTTATAATACATGAAACACGTTTTTCAAACTTTGGTCGAGAGGTAAGGCTCCGGACTACGAGAAAAATCATTTTACACATACATAAATTTATTATTATAATATTCAAATTTTTAGACATTGACATTACAACCATCCTAATAGAACTATTACTAATACACAACATACCGTAGCGAGGACCCCACACCCTTCCGTCACCTTTCGTTTTTTGACAATTCGTCGGTCTGCCATTCTATAACAATAGAAACAATCATGTATATCACATCATATAATCATCAATACGCTTGTATTTATAAATATTTTACAATTTTTGAAGAAAGTTCTTCGAAAGAAAAACTTCGTAATTTTTCTTTTCTTCATAATATAATATAAACAAAAAAAAAATTTTAGCATACCTAACTGATATTATTTTGTGATATTTATTACTATTTATGAATAATTGAAAAATTTATAAACATTGAAAAATTAATTATAAAAAACAATTATTATAATTATAACGTATTATCGTATCCACCCAGTATGATCTTGTAAAAACGTTCATGAATAATTCAAATTCGACACATTACCACGAGAGGGCAGCACAGGTGTTCATAATTCCAAGAATCGTCCGTTCACGCATACATTCAAAGAACAACCAATACACGTGAGCGATCGGCCGGCGTGGTTCATTTATTTATTTAGAATATTTTTACTAAATATTGATGAAACAAAGGCTTTGATACATAATCTAAATAGATTTCTCTACATAATGATGTACAAATCTTTATAACATTACGCTATTTACACGTAAACATCAACCTACAAAGTCAAAAATTTTTATTTAGCCGTATTTGAAGTGCCTGTGGCCCGGAATTTCATTTTTCGTAAAATAAAAACTAAATATGAACAGATCAAAGGCGTTGATATATTATCTCAATTGATTTTTCTACCAAATGAAAGACAAAACATTGCAAACTATACGAAATATCACACACAAAACTGAAGACAAAACTAAAAACTTTGTCGAACAAAAAATGGCATTTACTTTGACGTAATATATTGTCGGTATATTTTCACTTACCGTATTTTATATTTACTGTAACACATTCTATAGACAATAAACTATACGTATAAACAACTTTACTTACGTTTATTTGTTGAATTTGATTAATTTCGGAGCTTTTTCTGTAGCTGTTGCGCACTGTATTCACTTTATCGTCGGCGGTTGAAAAGGACGCTTCAAGAAGCCATAGAAAAATTCAAAACAATTATTTGGAAGGGACTAGACGTACTGTAGGTTCTGGCATCGTGAAGTAAGAGAATAGGGCAAGCGATTCTGACCTTGTCTTTCATACGTTTTCTTTATAATAAAGGGTGAAAATCGCATCTCAAAATTTTTACTTTTAATTTTATTATTCGGCTGTAGAGTGCGCACATGTGCGCGAACGGCACACGACTTGTTAAGCCTAAACCGCACCTTTCGAAGGAGATGGATTCATACTTGTTGATCATTTGATTTAATTGTATTGTTTGTAAGGGGTTCAAGTTTTCGTAGGGTATTACCGTACGGATTTCGTTTACTTGGGGAGTGACGGAGGGGTTGTTAAACAGTTGCGGGGCAATTTTGAAAGCCATCCAAAAATCCACTCCCAAGATGAATTTCTGTGTGATTGTAGGTACAACTAGAAACTTGATCCAAACTGTTTTTTGGTCACAATTGATCGGTAGGGTTAGAGAACCGATGACGAGTTGTGAAGTGTTGTCTGCCGTGGTAACATGTGAAGAATGTTTTCCCATTTTAAAACCACAGTTTGTGAATAAGGTGTGGGCGTTGTCGCCCAGGCAGCTGACAGAGGCGCCGCTGTCTAGGAGACCTGAAAAAACCACGTTGTTTATGGAAAAATGCGCGAAGGGTCTACCGTCTATTGCCTGTTTGCAGCAAACTGTAGAGAGGGGTAAGGCCTGTTTAAAAAATTTGACGTGTTCCAACCACTCCGACCATTCCTTTGGCCTATGGGAGGGATGGCCCGGGGGGTTGGGGTCTAGTTTTTTGTCTTCCTGGCTGTCCAATTGGGAGGGGGTCTGGAGAAATCCATAGGGGGTTTGATGAATCTGAGATCCGGGATGGACGTTTCGGTATTGTCTTGGCGTGGTCTTTTGCCAAACTTCCTCCCTTCATCTCTTCTTGGAGAACGATCGACGGATCGCCTTTTGTTAGAATGGGTGTCTTTGGAGGATAAAAGTTTTGCTTGTTTAAAGCAGGCGGCTTGGGAGTGACCAATCTTGTGGCAAAAGGAGCAGGATTTCTTTTCGTTGTGCTCCGGTTTTATGCCGGACGAAGTGCTTGGGCGAAAGTTTTCTTTGGGGAATCTTTCGTCTCTCTTCCGATCCTGGTATGCCTCTAGTAGCTGGCAGACATCTTTCAGTTGCTCCAGCGTGGCAATTTTCTGAGAAGTAATGATGTTTTCGTATCTGGGGAGAAGACCGTCGATTAAAACCGGGAGAAGTTCTGCTTCAGGGACAGGTTGGGTGAGCTTTATATTGATGGCCTCTGCCCTCTGTGTGAATCTAGCAACAGGCTCTCCGGAGTGCTGCTTGATAGCGAGTAGGGATAGCCTGACTCTATGTTGGGCCTTTTTTTTTCCGAAACTGGATAAAAGTGCCACCTTGAGTTCCCTCCATGAGTTTGTTTTTCTCTTATGTATCCTGTGCCAGGTAAGCATTTCAGGAGCGATGAGGTCTATGAAGTTCCTGTGTAGAATACTTTCGGGGATTCCTCTGACTTGGGCTGTTTCTTCTATTCTGTTGATGAAATCCTCCACATCCGTGAGTCCGTTGTATTTCGTCTTCCAGGTTGTCAAATCATATATTTTCGTCTGTTCCTGGGCTTGTACCACCAAGGGTTTTGCTTCGGAGACTGTGAGGGAGGTAGAGATGATTTCTGAGGTGTCTTCCTGTTGAAACTGCAACTTCCTGATGTACTTTTTGTTGTAGAAAGAAGCATATTGAATAAGGCATTTTTTGGATTTATTCCTGGGAGAAATCTTTCTACTTCTCAGGGCCTGTAGTAGTTCTTCCTTTTTTGACGTAGAAATGTGGGGGATTATACCCAGCGTGACTTGAGGGACTTCCATAGTGTATAGGGTCGTGTCAGGGTGACCTTACGTTGGAAGAAAAACGAGAACTCGACTCTTTATCCGTAATTGGAAAGAAATTTTTTGCCAGGGATTGACCACTGGGGACGTATATATATTTTTTTTTTACAAAATGCTTCTGCGAAAAAACGCGTATTTGTAAGTGTTTGGGTTATTTGAAAATTTGGGCAGAGGTTTGCCTCTGGCCACGTGCTTTTTAGGAAAAATCCAAGCGTTTTTGGAAAAAAAAATTTCGAAAATTAAAAAATCGAAAAAAGGAAAAAATCGGAAAAATTTTCAGAGTCCGAAACTGGAGAAAATTTGGGCAGCGATTTTCCTCTGTCCATGCGTTTTTAAGAAAAACTCCAAGCGTTTTGGAAAAAAAATTTCGAAAATTTAAAAAAATCGAAAAAAGGAAAAAATCGGAAAAATTTTCAGAGTCCGAAACTGGAGAAAATTTGGGCAGCGATTTTCCTCTGGCCATGCGTTTTTAAGAAAAACTCCAAGCGTTTTGGAAAAAAAATATTTCGAAAATTTAAAAAAAATCGAAAAAAGGAAAAAATCAAAAAATTTTCAGAGTCCGAAACTGGAGAAAATTTGGGCAGCGATTTTCCTCTGGCCATGCGTTTTTAAGAAAAACTCCAAGCGTTTTGGAAAAAAAAAAAAAATTTCGAAAATTAAAAAAATCGAAAAAAGGAAAAATCGAAAAAAAATTTTCAGAGTCCGAAACTGGAGAAAATTTGGGCAGCGATTTTCCTCTGTCCATGCGTTTTTAAGAAAAACTCCAAGCGTTTTGGAAAAAAAATTTCGAAAATTAAAAAAAAAATCGAAAAAGGAAAAAATCGAAAAAATTTTCACAAGTTTTCGTGGAAGTAATTTGTTTGAGAATTCAACAATATCTTGGGGGCATGGTTTCATTACGCGGCTTCCTATAGCCTGATTTTATACAGCACCAACTTTTTGGTATTTACACGCGAATTCCCTTCGTCTTTTCGACAAGATATTACCTTCTTTGTCAATTGACAAGGTATTATAGTGTCAGATGTCAAGGAATCCACGTCAACGCGAATTTAGTATTTTTTGCATTATTCGAATGTGATTCGGCATGATCCGGTTTCATCAGACGACAGAGTCAAAAATACTTAATTGTCAAATGACAGAAAGAATTTAAATCCACTTGTTCCCTAGGTGTCAGCAAGTGTCCGTTTAAGAGACGTACCAGCGTGCTGCAATATAGTATATTATTAAAAATATTTAGCACTTTCGAGACCAAGCGGATGATTTGTTTATCATGTACATGATTTTAATTGTTGAATAAATTCTACTTTAATTTGTGTTTATTTCCACTATTCACTTGTATTGAAAATAGCAATTTTAATCGGCCGACACTTTGTAATCACTGTATTATTCGCAGCGACAACTTCCTAGGTTGGGCACCTTGCGTTGGAATACCGGTAATATTTTGTCGAGTGACGAGTCACAAATGATAAAATCGCGCCCGTAATAATTTAAATTGTGATTCGAAATTACGTTCGCGCCGAGATTCCTGTTGGAAGTGCTAGACAATTGGGAATAAACAATACATCATAATAACATTTCAGAGTTTACAATTGTTGCTTGGGAACGAGGCCGTGGTGGAACAGAAAAAAATTTAAATGGCCCCACGTTTAGCGCCAGTGTTAGCGTCAGCGTGCGTGCTGATGCTATCGGCAGGGTTGGGGAAAGCTCCCACATATTTAATACAAATTAGTTGCTGTATCTGCCCCAAATAAAAACTAGCTCAGGATTCGGTGCAAGCAGGATTTCTCGTAACCTCAAGGCTAGTGCTTGTGGTTCGGAACTTCACGCTTCTCCATTCTCCCAGGGCCTCTCTCGACAAGCAAAACACGGTAGGTTATCACATAAACAGTTTATTCAATTCTAGGAGACACAATAATACATAAAAGGAACGATCCTAGCTGAAAGTTAGTTTGAACGTCCGTCTCTGCTCTCTATCACGCGTGGTTAGGGCTAAAACATTTAATTGCACACAAAGGGTAACATGGTAATTGACTCACGTTTGGTTTATGGGCCAACAGCGGCTTTACGCGCTTGTTCTCTCAGTCTCCGCAGCGTCCATGCGTGGACCGGAAGTGCACAACCGGCGAAACTGAACTTGTGTCGCCCATGTTCGCGCGGAACGTGGGCCCGGGAAGCTCGCTTGCTGAAGACTGGCGAGCTGCCGCTCGAGAGTTGGTCTAGCGACAGCTCGGTTTGTCGCTCGCGGGAGGGGGTAGTGCGCGCGCCTCTATATTGGCGGTCTATTTGTAACGTAACAACATAAGGTTTAAAATCGCATATCAAAAAGTTTATTTTTTATTTTTTTATTCGGCTATAGGACGCGCCAACGGCACGCAACCTGTTAAGATTATAAAATTAAAATAAATTTTTAATAACAAATTTATGATTAAATAAATTTTGAATAACGAATTAACAAATTTCGAAAAAAAAGAAAAAGTTTTTGAAATTTTTTTTATAAATGTATTTTTAAATTAAAAATTATTAAATTTTGTAAATGTATTATTATATTGACCTGGGGCAAGCAACCTCACAGATTGTGTGAACAGAGACTGGAACTACAATGGATGGAGGCCATTCAAGTAGCCCAGGAAGGGATCCCGGAGGCGTCTTGTCGAAGCAGTAGGTACCAGACCCAACCAGGACAAAGCAAAGACAATAAAACAAGATTTTGACCTGGATTTATCACACATACACGTTACATAATTTAAATTTTCTTTCAACGAGACACTCCTACCTACATCATTACAAATAGAAGAGAGAATCTGTGAGGCACGGGTGGGAACCCTTCATTGGACTACTCGGCCGCTAACCGATATAACTAAAAACATATTGTGATCTTACTTATGATGTGTTAGATTTGCCTTTTGAGGAAAAAGTTTATTAAATAAATGTGTTGTGCGTTTTCCAGTACACATCTGAGGACGGCAGCCTGACTTCAGAACTAGGCATCATTACCATGCTGCTCCCCGGAGTACCCATTGTATCACTGGATCAGATCACCAATGACACTAAAAACAAAACTGAGGTAAGATTCTACGCAATTGTAATTTAGCCAATCACAAGTTCTCCTGGTGAGGTGTTCACAAAACCATTTAAGGCCCATTAACCAGCGGCCGAGAATTCAAATTTCGTCGAAAGATGGGCTTGCGATCGTGTCCTTGCAACTGTACAGGGAAGTTTCAATGAAAAGGTTTGATTATTTTCCGGACCAGCATTTTTAACTAATAACTCAATATCGATTTTATTTCATTCAAAAGTTATTTTTATTTATACCTTTAATCAAGTTAGCAATAAAAATGTTCAAACGCATGATGATAAAATTATGTACTTTTTTGTAATTGTTTTTTGATCATAAATATTTATAATTTTTCAATAATGTCTGAACAGAATAAGTGTATAAAAAAAAATCTGAAATTTATTAGTTTTTAAGACTGAAGTATTTTCGTTACAAAACTCATGCACGGATTTTTTAAATGATTTTATTTGAACTGAAATACAAATTCTGAAAAGTAGCTTTCCTAGATAATTTATTGATTTATTTTATGATATAAAATTTGTATTGTATAATACAATATTTTGTTAGAAAATTTAACAAATCTGCCAACATCCAACGGTATAACCTTGTAATAATAAAAGTTTTCCAAAATTTAAAACAAAACTTTACCAGATGAAATTACAACCATTAAAATCAATTTATGTTTTTTTATTGAAAAAAGTCAATAGGTCTTTGATTGCTCTAGAATTTGATTTAAAAATTTTATATTTCCGGTTGTCTGGTTATTCTCCCTTAAGTTATAACCATTTACATACACTTGCTGATTGTATTACACTATACTACCTACCCCATGTTTTGTAATAGGAACATTTTTTGTATTTCATCTGTAAAATTTATGGACAAGAGTAGAAACAAATAATTAAAAGAGTAGCGACAGTCAGGTTTAAGCAATATTAATGTATATTTTGTTTTTCTAGGTTGACAGCCAGTACAAGACCTTGGTCACAATGCGCACGCTGCCCAGCATGATGTTTGGAGAGTATAACAGCTACCTTCTGGCCAATAAAACCGTTTTTGCCTTCAGCCGGTAAGAATTTTTTACAAATTATTCATTCATATATAGAAATAATTCAAAATAAAATCTACTAACACTTTTCAAACAACTTTTAACATCACTAACTACATCTGTATTCTATTCTTGCTTCCTGGATTTTAGAGAGTGGTAAGTTATCTTTCATTTATTCGTTCTTCTTCTTCTTGCCTGTAAGGTTAAGTGACTTTCGGGATTCTGCATCTCAAACATAATGTCTCCACAAACTTTACCGCGATCGAGAGGTCGTAAAATTCTTCAGCCCCTAACTTGCTGGCACTTTTCACTGGACAACAAATTCATCCAGAAAACATATTAAAAATATACATTATACTCGTAAAACAATTTCAAAAAAATTAAGTAATAAATGTACACTGTACACACTAAACTCTTTGAAAACAATATATCTATACATTTGGTGGTAGTATGGTGGCGCTATGTCGATGATGTCTTCGCCATCTGGCCTCATGGAACAGAGAAACTGAACGAATTCCTGGACCATCTCAACTAACTCCACAGCAAAATTAAATTCACGATGGAGTTGGAAAATAACCAAAAAATCCTGCCTTTTCTAGATGTGGAGGTGATGCGAAAAGAGGATGGTAGCCTAGGACACACAGTTTATAGGAAACCAACACATACAAATAGGTATCTACACGCTGATTCGCATCACCACCCAGCTCAGAAGAGAGGACTCATCCATACTTTGGTAACCCGTGTGCAGAATATGTGAGGAGTCAAAACTCGGATTAGAACTTACCAAACTCACCGATGCACTGGAGCGAAACGGTTACCCAGTAAGGCAGACAAGGCAAATCATAAGAGCCAAATCAGCACGAAACGAAGACAGGGTTGAACAAGAGTCAAAAGGCTGCGCTTTCCTGCCTTACGTTCATAATGTAACAGACAGAATTGCCAGGCTGTTGAGAAAAGAGAGCATCAAGAGCAACCACAACTAAAATCCAAGACCTACTGAGGTCGGCAAAGGCTAAGTTTCCTCTGGAAACAGATGGAGTGTATAAACTCGGCTGTTCCGGATGTGACAAGGTCTATGTAGGCCAGACAGAGCGGACGATCTCCAAAAGGATTTCGGAACACTTTCGTGCTTGTAAACTTGACCATCCTGACAAATCGGCAATCGCCGAGCACTTAATCGAAACCGGCCATTACTTTGGATTTGTTCCTGAAGTCCTGGGAAGATTCAAAACTTACAGAGCACGCCTAATTACGGAGGCAATTGAAATCCATAAAAACCCCATTAACATTAATAGAGACGACGGAGCTAAGCTCTTGGTATCCAGTAATTGACGGCTACACCAAAGCTAAACGCAAAAAACCATGCTGAATTTTTTCTAGCTCGTAGAGAAATGAAGCTGGCAGCACGGTATCGCTTCGACATACATAAGCAAACACTTTCACAAATATCATTTGCTCATCTGCCCTGATGATGGACAGTGTAATGCTGTCCGAAACTTTGGCTAAAGAAGGAGGTAGCGAAACACGGCATAACACCCCAAAAATATCTATACATTGTTACTTAGTTAATACCCAAATAATTATTGAAAAATACAATTAACCTTTTAAGGGCATTGACACATTCTTATATGACAATACTAATGCATGACATTATTTTATTTATTTAAAAAGAACACAATAGGAGTTAATAAACTCGTTGTGGATATCATATTATGGTTCAGCTTTTGAGGTGTTCCATTTTTTTATAATTCACATATTAATTTGGAAGGCAGGTATGTGTACTGCCGCTGTATCCTCCACACAGCATCCCTAAAGATGACACAGGCCCTGAGGAGAATTATTTTCCTCGGGGATTCCTGTGTGGATCTAACGTAAATAGAGAGTTAAGCAGAGTTTCAATGTGATATTTAAATAAATCTAGTTCTAAATGCATTATAATTTCCTTTTGAATACTCCTGTTCTAGTTACATTTTATTTTTATATAATCTTTGCACGCAATCGTAACAATCGTACATACGGCAAGAAATCAGCATTGGTCGCCAATAATATGCCATGTGGGAGTATTGAAAAATCTGAGCTAGTTTAACATGGCCAAAAAGATAAAGAAGTTTTCACCTTTCAGTACTTATTTTATCAATGTTATTTCAGGCTGAAGTCTGGTAACCCCGGCGTGGTGGTCCTCTTCAACCCCACCAACAGCGTGGCATCTGCTAACCTCACGGATATCCAGGGGATACCAACTGAAGTCCGCGTCAGCCTGTTGAGCCACAACTATAATGTGGCGGACATCAGTGTCAAGTGAGTATTCAAATGATTGTCTCACCTTCACTATTAACCTCCTTATTGGAGTTAGTAGAATTGGAAAAAGTTTTCCAAATTATTTTGAAAAATATAAATTCAAAACAAATGGGTTTCTCATTGTTAAAGACAGCAAACTAGCCAACCATCTTTTTTATTATGGCTTATTTTTTTTATTGCAAATTCTGCATATTAAACCTTAACCAAACGAATAAATGCTCATTCAAATTTGCTCTTGCAAATTATTTTGGTGTAAACATATAATGGTGTGTATAGATTGGGATGTGTTGTGAGGCTGAAGGTAATGGGGAGGGAATGGAGACGGGAAGAGTAAGGTGGGGAAGTGCCTGGCTATTCAGATCTGGTCACCATTCAAATTTAATCACGCTTGCCGGGATTTATAAAAAACCTACTATCATTTTATGTAATTGAATTTCTTATTTCCTGAACATTTTTAACCCGTTATACGCAGACTTCACAGCTGTTATCTTGCCAATGAAAAATTCCGCTTGTCTATCGAAACATCATGCTTTTAGAGTTTATACATATTTATTTTTTCTGTGATTGGTATTCATTTTCATGTTCGTAAGCAGAGATTCTAACTAAGCTAAACTGCAAACAAACAAAAATTGGTGTTTCGAAATATATTTTTTTTGTCTAATAATTTTTTTTTCTTCTTTTCAGTGGCAACCTCCAATCTACAAATGTGCCCATCTCTTCCAAGTCTGTGATCATCATCACGTATGTTCCGGTGAAGGTGGAATAAGAACCCTCCTGCGGGAGATGGAATTTGACAAAATGGATGAATGAACTCGCTTTAGCATTTACGTCAATATTAAAAATAAGCTTGCTGAAATAATCGTTAGAAACAAACTATAAACTTGAGAATGCTTTTTTATTTGCAGATTGCTGTATTTTTTGACAATACATAATATTAACTTAATACACGAGCATATGAATAAAAAAAAATTATTTGTTTTATTTTATTGATAGAAATGTACATTGTTGAAATCGTAGAATAAATATTATAAGAAATGTGATGTGGGCTTGTTTTGTCATCCAAAAGTCTGGCCAACCAGGCCTTAAATATCCAATACAGAGCTGTGTTCATCGTTAAGGAGTTCATACAATGGCAAGTGTAAGAGAAAATTTAAATAAATGAGCTAGAACCAAAAGTTATTGTCAGTGGCAACATTGGTTTCCATTAAATTAAGAAAGAGATTAATTTCTAGTTTGTTCAATCCATTTAGTGATTGAAATATTGAAGAAAAACAACTCTAAAAAAAATTTCAGTCCAGAGAAACAAGGTTCAATCAAGTGAACCAAGTACCTGTCCTTAGATAAACCATTATATCAGAATTCAGAGTAAAAATAGAAGAACGTGTAGGGTTTAAAACTGCTTCACCATAAAATCAGTGTAAAAACCGGTCCCAGTTAATTGCTGATTTCGGCTAATTAAACAATCCAACTTAATTTTTGTCAATGCTGACGGCTCAAGAATCGGTGTTTATCCAGAGACTATTACTCAGGATGGGTTTTACAGTTAATTTATTATTATTTATTTAAGTATTGTTATTATTTCATCATGGGCCCTTTGTTTCACAGTACTTGGATGTTAACAAAATTGATTAGGACTTTCATAGAACTTGAATATTAATTCTGAAATTTGATGAATTATTCCGATTCTGTGAAACAACACATCCTCGAAGTATCTAAAAATTTTATCACCAATTTGATGACTAAAATTTGACAGAGGTTCAAACAACCTAAAGAGCAGTTCGCGCACAGCAAGTATTTTAGTTATGTGGTGAGTATATTAGTGACTAAAGGCGTCCAAACACCACAATTTTAATAGAGTAGGTTAGTTGGCTCTTTAGTAGAGTCAATCCATTTCGTTCTATTTTTTAAAGACCCCCACCAGCGTTCCTGCGCACTGACTTGTGCGAACTCGTTGTTTTAGCAGAGTTCATTACTAGATGTCGTGGGAGCGGAGATGCTACTCTAAAATTCTTTATTTATGCTGCTTTTAATCTCTTTCGTTGTCCATAGTTTATTTATTTTCATCTCACTATTTATCCTTTCACCTCTTCTAATCATCTAATCTAGAATCAGCTTAATAACTTATTTACTTTAATGCGCCGCGGTCTGTTCATCTTCCAATGCGCCACTTACTAATGTACACTCTACTTCATTGTAATGCAAACGGTTTTCGGCCAGTCAAGTAGCAAGTATACTCGCCACTCGACTACTTGTCCAATGTGAACAAGCCATAAGAGATTGCAGTGATGTGATGTTCGATGCTGTGGAATTTTCCCTAGTTCTAAGGAGAATGAAATGGTAAAATAGATTAAAACCACAGCAAAATCAGGCCATTATTAGTTTCATGCCTTTCTCTCATAATCAAGCAGAAGATAGACCATGGTTCTGACCTTATGCTTGTGTTTGGCAGTCATAACTAAAAACTAAGCGCCTCCGTACATGGAGCTACTTACAAACTATTCGAGCCTGATGCGCGTAGCACGCACACCGCTCGTGGGTACCCGCCATACAATTTTGCTGGTGTTAGTACACGGCGCTGCGCGACGGATGTCAGGTTGAAGTCGGTAGCGCGCTAACGACGGTGCTGGTAGCGCGCTACGCGTTGTAGCATTCGTGTCTGCTACTTTCGTTTGACGTTTGACAGAAATGGCGTCTGAACATGAAAGTAATGTTAAATTTGTTCTGGAAGTGAATAAAAATGCGTGTTTACATAACTTTACATTACCAGAATACGCAAGAAAGGATTTAGTGAAGAAGGCATAGATTAATGTTGGAAAAAAAGTCATTTGACATCGTTCGACATCGTGTTAACTCCACGGCTGCACGTGAAAAATGACCAAGTTCAGTATAATTCGGGTAGTGCCGTGTACGGAAACCAGCTTTAAAAAGTAGTACATCTGCAGGGTACTTGTGGTTGTGTCCTAATCACGTAGTTTGTAAGTATCTCCATGAACGGAGGGCCTAACAATTGATGCTGGGGTTTTGAATTGCGGTACCGATTGCCTGCAAAACAGCTATTCTACAGGATTAATCCAGGCTTGGTAAATGTGAAACTAAAAGTAGACTCCAAGCACACCGTGTTAATTTCGCCGCAACAGAGGGACAGTATTATGCACTACAAATTTACAGGAGCTTATAAGAACACAGCGACACTGATGCAGTTAGATACCTATAGCATGTCAGTGTTGAATTTTTCGAATAAGCTCCCTTATATTTGCATGGTGCATAGTTGAGATGGATGAGTTCTGCATTTTGCCGGAGGCCTCCGAGGAATGCTCCCTTTTAAAAATATTCGAGTTATAGGAACAGGTCCCTGGTCCAAGTTCTTGGGTGCGGACTAGGTACTGGGCTCTGTTGCGGTTACCGGGACGCACGAGTTCGGCTGGAGCCGGACCCAGATAAAACCCACACAAGAACTCGAACCTGGACACGGGTATGCCGGTGGAGGCATTCTGGGTCCGGCTCCGAGTACGGTGTTTGAGTTTGACTACTGGAACGGGTTCTCTGGGAGTAATCGATATGAAAAAGGAGTAAGAGTAGGTTTCTCCAGCAACAAACTCAAGTTCAAGAGCCCACTCCAGGTGAACCTACTCCCATCGCTAGTGCGTAGCACTTAAAACTCTCCCTTAATAAGTTCCCAAAATATTCAAAAGAACCTTGTTATATAAAGAGTAAAATACTAAATACACTCTTACGAGTGTATTTAGTATTTTGTTCCCTAAGGCAATAAATCATTTCCATGATTGTTTTAAACCGATTCTGTTTGCTCCTGCGGAAGGGTTGTTGAAGACTTGCTGCAAAGTTAAGAGTAAAGTTAAGTATACTTATACAAATTAATCAATTGAAGGGCATAGAAAGAAATAGTCCGAAGCAGTGAAAAGTCTTAAATATACATCTATGTCTTTCAGACAAAATTTAAAATTCATTCTGTACATATTACAATAATTATTCATGTTTATACAATATTTACATTCTGGTAGACTCGCTCTTAGCAATATGATAGAAATAGAAATATGCATTTTTTGCTAATGCAACCATGCAGCCTCCTAATCTGACCCCCAGAAGCAAATACAATAAAGGAATATAACAATGATTACCGAAGTTTTCACTTCTCCAATAATTTGTGTACGAAATTGTTTTAAATTTGCCGCCTTATAGAGTTTGACATCCTTAAATGGCTTTGTGCCTGCCTGTTTTCCTGCTAGCGTTCTTTATTAATTTAAACCTCAATCCAACGAATTTGAACATAATAAATGAAGCGTAAAGTAATTAAAAATATTCTTTGTTTTTTATGTAATATTTTGCGATATAGTTTAGTAAGAAAATCAGACAAGTAATTTGCAAAAAAGTGTTACGTTTGAATTGAAAGTAGATTTTAGATATGGCCGGTCTGCTAAGTTTTCTGTGCCTTGCTTGTCAAACTTCGAATTGTGTCGTGCATCGGGAGGGCAGAATGAATTCGGCAGCCGGAGCTGCGTGCGAGGTCTGTGGCCTCAGTAATAAGCTTCTCCGCTGTTCACGTTGTAAATTATCTTTTTATTGTAGCCAAGAACATCAAAAATTAGATTGGAAAAGGCATAAAGCCGAGTGTAAAAAAGTTATCAAAGAAAAAAATGTTCCTTCCGCTCCTCGGAATATTTGCGATAATACGACGGGCGAAGTGCCATTTCGGGAGTTAAATGCCAGTAATAATGCAATAGTATTTGAAGGATCTGCCGAGACAGAAATATTAAGTTCAAGTGCGGAGGTTCTAACTTCTTACAATTTCAAACCCGACAGACCAAAACCCGAGCCCAGTGAAATTTCTTCGAAGGACGTCACTTGTGCCAATACGTCTGTGAATAATACAAAAACAATCATGCCTATGCCGGGGGAGGGTGTTCTTCCAGCTAAACGGCATACTTTTAAGGAATATCCCGAGATTTCTTTAAATGGAGAATATAGTTCTGGCCTGCCCCCGTTCTTGCACAACAAAAACAATTTCGGTGTAGAAAATGAAAATACGGAAGCGTTGGAAGAAATATGTAGGAGTGTGATAAGAGACATGAATACTTACGGGCTTTGTGTGTTGGACAACTTCCTGGGTTGTGATAGGGGATACGAAGTTCTACACGAAGTCCTGGACATGTATACAGCAGGAGTATTTAAGGTTAGAAAAACTTTCCCTCATCATTGTTTACCTTTTACTACCTGCTAATTTTTATGTTGGAACATTTGCTAATGTGCCATTTCATGTACTTAAATATTGTAAAACCTTATCCTTTGTTCTAACAACTCTTAAATTTATCGCTATAATTGTTTACAAACACTTGTAGGAGTTTCTATTTATTGCTTGATGGTAGGTACATTTGCATAGTTGAAATTGAACTGGATAGTACCTAGTCTGAGATGACTAACAACAACAATAATGAAAAGCCTTTGTAAAGTTATTGAATCGCATTGCTTGTTATTTGTTGATAAAAGTGATTCTACCTAATACTGATCCAGTTTTGAAAACAAATTTGACCTTCAATATTTTGAAATTAAAATTGTCAAGAGAAAGTGTTTCAAACTTTTCATACCATATCCCATCCAGAATGTATAAAAATTTAGATGAAACTATTAAATATTTAAATGTTTCTATTAAATAGATTATTAAACAAATTTTGTTTGAGTGTCTACCTACCTACCACTTAAAATTTCTTACCTATTTGCTTTGCTTTTCAGTTGATAAGATACTTATCTTCTGTGCTGGATTCTTCAAGTGAATGATTACAATATTCTCGAGTGCGGTATCTGAATATGAAGATAATTTATTGACTTTTCTTATTTCCATAAATACTTATCTTGCCCCCTTTTGACAGTCAGCTTACATTTTAGATGAATTTATCTCTTCACATTTGTTTGTTATCCCAGCAAGTTTTTTTTTCTGAAATCTTTTGTATTTGTTTTTTGTTTAACTTGTCGCAAATTGATGCATGAATTAATTTTACTTTTAATTATTTTTGTTATGGTTGATAAGATATTTTGATAAATCGCTGTTTCAATATTATATTTAGAAGCTTTCAAATAATGCCAAAAACAATAACAAATTTGATATTGTTTTTTTTTCTTGATATGATGTAATGTAGGTATAAAATCAAAATCAAAGTCGGTAAGGATTGTAAGAATATTATTGACTTCCTCGTTGAACTTTGAATTTTCAAATCAAAATGATTCAATTTGAATTCTATAAATATTAATTGACCCTAAAACTTATCTTTCTCATTGGTACCTACTTATCAATTTTAAGTACCTACCCACTACTTTATTTTTTCTATCGTTCATTGCCCTTTACAAATTTTTTGGGTGGCATTACTGTACAAAAAAGTCTATGGATTTAACAAATTGATATTTTGTTAATTTGTTCTTCCTGTAAAAGTTAGTGTGTCAAGCTGTACAGGCTCAGGTTTGGTAAAATGCAACAATATGGTTTGTTCACAAATAATGCAGGTACCTATGTAGGTTGTTATTGGTTTATGATCAAACTGATTTTGAATTATTATTGTTGAGTTTTGAGATGTGAATGAATATTATTGTAAGTTTATAATTTTAATTGTGTGGGTACTTGTACTTGTTATTGCTGTGATAATTATAATTGCTTATTTGCTTTTGTCTGTTGTGCTTGAACGTTGTGATTTACAAACGGGTCTACTGAAAATAGAAACCAGCACTGCAGTTAAATAGAAATAATTTAAACACCTGCTTGAGGTAAGTTTATTTAGATAATTATTTTTTATTCGCCCTGCGATAAACGTTTAACCAGGTAGTTGACGCTGCTAAACAAAACAGATATTTATGAAGTACGCTACATGTAAAATCATTGGTATGTCTTCAAATAGTGGAAAGATTTTTGTAATTCTATTTAGTTTAGATTTATCTATTTTTCATTTATATACAACCTACTCGCCTGTTAAATATCAATGGCCTCAATCACTATTTGTTTTAACCAAATATAACCAAAATAGTTGTAAAACTTGACCCGTTTCTAATTTACATAGAGTTTACTTATAAGCGGAGAATAGTTCTCAGTGAATTGATCATAAATTATTATAATTTGACTTGTTGCTTTATTATTATGGAAATGACATGCACACTAATTGGGTAACTCCTATAGTTTGCTCCAATTTATTAAGCTACATTGCTATTTTGATGATCTTGAAATATATGTAAGTATATCACGCATTGCTCTGTTCACTAAGAATTATTTTCTACTTCAAAATATAGTACCTATGACTTAACAAAATGCTCTGCATGCCTCACTCACTCACTCACTCACTCACTGTGAAATGTTGAATCCAGTCGCATAATGGTCTATACAACTTGAGTTGTCGCAGGTTCCGGGATACCTTCCGCAGTTTAAAAATATAATAGTGTAATTTTTTTTTATATCATGTGTGCGTGAGTAGTTATGTCTGACTGGCATTAAAATCATTGCTTTACAGCTGTAGAGGAATTATGATAGGTAAATTATTATATGTTATATTATTTTTTGGTACACACCTCCCTTTCTTTCTTTTCATACTGAAGCTTTTCTGGGAGAAAAATAAGTTAAAATTATACACACAAATTATTGAAATAATACTTTGTTTCTACTTAATTATAATTACTACAAGAAACATCTATTTACATCAGGGTAGATTGAAGTGGAATATGAGAATTTTTACTGGAATAGTAGGGTTCAGTAATAAAAAATTTGTTCTTTTGATAAAATTGATATATGTATTTCCTTATAATTCTCCTCAAATTATCACAACAATTATTTCTAATCTTAAACCTCTTACAACTAAATAGCTGCTAACTTGCCTTTGGTTGACACTTTAAAAATGGAATGCCTTCAAATATGTAATAATATGTATTGAGAAAAATCCTCTAAGAAGGTAGGTACCTACCCAAAGACCATCCATACTATACTATACTATATACTCTACTATACTACTATATATATATATATATTATATATATATGTATATATCCATACTATCCATATCCATACTAATATTATAAATGCGAAACTGCTCGAGTTTGTTTATGACCTTTTCACGCATAACACAATATAAAGACTTTAATAATTCTTTCACCAATAGAAAGCTAAATTATATGCGCAGACTATATTTTGTATATGATGGTAAGCTCTGGCGTAATGAAATTATAAATATTAATATATTATATTTGTTATACGTTTTCTGTCGCTAACTAAAGCAAATTTTTGCTAACGTCAGAAAAAAATCGTTTCCATGGAAACGATTGCTACTGCTTCAGAAAATTCAAATATTAGAATATGTTTTATTTTTTTGGACAAGCTTCTGTTTTGGAATAAATGTCAGTTCCTACATTAAAAATATAATTCGTAACGATTATAAATTCTGAATAAATACTGTAATTTTTTATTATATTCACAAACTTTCAAATATTTAATTAAAAATAAACACCCGAAATGTTTGTAAGCGCATAAATTCCGAACGAATGAACAAAATTGGATAATTCTTTTTTTCTTTGAGCTATAGCTTTATGAAATTTAGGTGGCAGGCGAGATGTTTGAAAACTGAATGTAAGGGAATGAATGTATGGAATTCGGGAGGGGGTGGGGGTGGGGAGGAGGGGGTATAATTGATAAGTTCAACCGCTACAGTAATTTCCCGTAATACCTTGCGAGCGAAGCCGCGGGGAAAAGCTAGTAATATTATAAATGCGAAACTGCTCGAGTTTGTTTATGACCTTTTCACGCATAACACAATATAAAGACTTTAATAATTCTTTCACCAATATAAAACTAAATTATAAAACTAATTTTGACTACTATAATACGGGCATTTGCCTAGCTTGGTAGTCGAAATACCATATAAAACAATCCTGTAATAAACAAAATGAATAAAGAAATTTAAAAAAAAAAATTTAAAAAAAAAATATGCGCAGACTACAGGTTGTATATGATGGTAAGCTCTGGCGTTATGAAATTATAAATATTAATATGTTATATTTGTTATACGTTTTCTGTCGCTAACAAAAGCGAGTTTTTGCTAACGTCAGAAAAAAATCTTTTCCATGGAAACAATGTTGATATATTTTTGGGCTTTATGCTGGTAGGCACTCAGTCTACTGGTCAGCTACTACTGCAGAAAATTTAAATATTAGAAATCGTTTTTTTTTTTGACAAGCTTGGAATAAATGTCAGATTTGAGTTCCTATATTAAAAATATAATTCGTAACGATTATAAAGACTGAATGATAAATAGAGTATTTTTTTATTATATTAACGAACTTCCAAATATTTAAATAAAAATAAACATCCGAAATGTTTGTAAGCGCATAAATTCCGAACGAATGAACAAAATTG
Organism: Glyphotaelius pellucidus; assembly: GCA_936435175.1. Lineage (NCBI taxonomy): Eukaryota > Metazoa > Arthropoda > Insecta > Trichoptera > Limnephilidae > Glyphotaelius > Glyphotaelius pellucidus. Next base: position 31,427,336 of record OW386554.1, read on the forward strand.
GATAAGTAATTCTTTTTTTCTTTGAGCTATAGCATTATGAAATTTATTTTCTTATTTAGGGGCCATCCATAAAATAAGTCACACGAATTTCATGATTTTTTGACCCACCCCTCGTCCCTGTCGCACATCGTCATATTTGTGAGACCCCCTACCCCCTAGTGTGATGTCACATTGCAATTTTACATCTAAAAATAATCAAAACAGTTCAAAAAAAATAATCAAGTAGTTCAAATTTTTATTTTTATTTAGATTTGTACATGTGACGTCACAGAGCTGATGACCCCCCATACCCCTTGTCACACTTCTGTGCTCCTCCCTCCCCCTTAAGGTGTGACTTAATTTATGGATGGGCCCCTTACTCTTTGAAATGCCCATGGGTACTTTACATTGGGTACGTGAAATGGTTACATTTTATTTTTTTATTTTTATATAAGGTTTATATAATGATTGCACGGAATAATATTCACGCATTAGTGTGGTTTACATGATTAATTAAAATAAAAGTAAATAATCAAAAATTATCAGAAATGATATTTTGGCATAAAAAAATTAGGTATGTGTGTTTCGACCTTTGAATTACTTGTCGGTATCATTTATTAAACTGCAGTATGTAGGCGAGAAATTGGCGAGTGCTTCATAATCTGTTAGTGAGTGGTGACATTGGGAAAATCCTTTTGCCAAATGTATCGAGCTGGTACGCTTATATTGACTAGACTTGGAGTTTTCAACAGTCTAGTTCTGAATTTATAAAAATAAGAGGTTTTCCTTCGATCCTCGAGTGTATATACATTTTAGAGATATTAAAAGAAAAAAAAAGTTTTGTTTATTTGTTTGGGAATATGTAACTTAAAATTAATATATGAAGGCTGGCTTGCTTGAGACTTGAACTTACCCCTGTTTTCTGTTTGTCCACAGGATGGCCAGCTGGTGAATAACAGTGCTCGACGGAGTGACTTGAAGACCATCCGGGGAGACCAGATCACGTGGATTGACGGAAAAGAGCCCAAATGCGCCCATATCGGACAACTAATTAGCCAAGTAAGTGTTGTTTTTGGTTGCATGACAAAACAAAACATTTAAAAAAAGTGAAAAAAAAATATCAAACTGACCTGACTGAAAAAAAGATCAAACTGACCTGACTGAAAAAAAGATCAAACTGACCTGACTGAAAAAAAGATCAAACTGATCTGACTGACAAAAGATCAAACTGACCTGACTGAAAAAAGATCAAACTGATCTGACTGACAAAAGATCAAACTGACCTGGCTGAAAAAAAGATCAAACTGACCTGAATGAAAAAAAGCTCAAACTGACCTGACTGAAAAAAATCAAACTGACCTGACTGAAAAAAAGATCACTTCATTTAAATATGTAATTTTTTTTTACAAACACGAGTACATATTTAAATTTCGATTTCTAACTAATGATTAGATTTTGTTTATTGCCTAAAAATTATTAATGAATACTAATTATAATAATATTTGAATGACTTAGTATAGCGCCGTTTTTGTAAAAAAAATCACCTCAAGGGCGCTGTTTAAACGTATAAAACATTTCTACAATCTTACTTCCAACTACAAACTAGACAAACCATTATAACAACTTGTCTAAAAATCATCCTCCGGTTCATCGATCGCCGATACGAAACTATGTACAATGATTTGACCAATGAACGCGATGCTGCTGTAAAAATGTATATATGTTATGTTGTTTTTTTTTCTTCCATTCTGTTTGCAGTGGAATTCCATTCATTTAAAAAAAAACACTTGTAACCTCCTAAGCTACCTGCACCTAAACAAATTTTTGCCATTTTTTCCTTCTTGTTGATTGCCTTTGGACAACCGTATTTTTCCTTTGGGCAGATAATTGAATTGCAGAACACGAAAATTGCAACATTATATCTACGTTTCATGGCATTCCAGGGCATGAAAATGTCCCAAGTATTTACGTTTCATAATTATTGCCAGGAATTACAAAATAATGCATTTCAAGGTAATTCCAAATTAATACGTTTCCTGCAATTCCAGAACACGAAAATTGCAACACAATACGTTTCATGGCATTCCAGGACATGAAAATTTAGAAGTAATTACGTTTCATAATTATTGCCAGGACAATGAAAATTACAAAATAATGCATTTCAAGCATTGACCTAATATACCCTAGACAAGCCGTCTCATAGTAAAAATCAGAAAAAAATAACCCCAAGTATCAGTAATTTCGCAATACAACTCTCCTTCGAATTCCGCCGTCTAGCATGCGAACTCTCGGCAATATAAAACTGGGCACCGCCGAATCCCATTGTGTGATTGTCGAACTAACACTTCCATAGGTGTTCACGTTTTGCATGCGTGACGTTTCGGCAAGCTGTGTTGTATATAAATGGTTTTCAAAGTGGGGATCGCGAGACGTTCATAAATTTAATTAGTCAAAAATATTTTTTTACTTTATTATGACAAGCGATTCAATTTCGGAGGCGAGTATGGGTACCGCCGCCTCGGGAACCATTTTTTGGTAACCAACGCCTCTGCCATAGGTCACCCCAAGTGGTTCGCTACGTTTGGTGACTATGCAGGGGTGCCCGGGTTCATGGATTGAGGTTTGTCCGGGTCTTGGCGGCGGATGCGTCTGATAATTTTTAAATTTTACTTTTCTGATGAACCGTATGGCTCGTTGTCAACCACCAAGCAGCAATTTCGTCGAAGTGTCCTGTTGAAAGCGGTGTACACTGCAAACCATACTTTAGATTCGTGTACAAAAACTTGTACACAGTCCCGTATATGTATATATTGATCATGAGTTTTAAAATAAAAAAAATCCATTCATCGTTTGCTTAAAAATAATTACGAAAAATTGACCCTTTTACCGCCCACGCACCGTGGGCTGCCCAGGTTGGACGCTTATCATTAACTCAGTAATGAGCAACCAGCAGCCCGCAAGCCCTTTTACTGCTTTCTGGACTTTTGGCTTTTTTTTTTTATGTGAAATACCGCACAAGAGTCCCAACTGCTCCCGTCTGGAGCCAGTGAGACTATGGCATCCCCAAATGGGGTATGTTGTGAGGCTGAAGGTAGTGGGGAGGGGATGGAGATAGGGAAGAGGAAGATGGGGAAGTAGTACCTGGGCTATTCAGATCTGGTCACTAAACACGGCTAAAGCCATTTCAAGCAACGTTTCAATTCTGAATGGTGGTCTTACACCAGGGCGATACTGATAGTATCTTCCACTTTGGAACGTGCCGCAAATATACTATATATTATTTTAAATGAATAAATTGTGAAATAACACAAATTAATCAAATAAAATTTATTTGCGCACGCCGGGTTCGAACCCGCGACCTTCGGATTGTGAGTCGAGAGTCTTGCCTCGGGACCACGGAGGCCGTCGACCGTTGACTACAAAAAATATCAAAAAAATTGCGCTAAAAAATATTCAAAGACTTCTGTTCTGTTTTGCAAAATGTCTTAGCCGAAAACTATAATCTTTCTTAAAAGTTTTGAATCAGCTGCTCAATCATTAAGTTTTTTTTGTGTATAGGTAATAATTAAAAAATGACAGAAATTCGTAGTTAATTAAAGCCCGTTAGTAAGCGCTCAAAAAGAAGAGGAAGATGAGATATGTAAATACGAATGTTAGAGGGAGCGCGAAAACGATAATATTTAAGCGAAAATTGTGAAAATGTTTAATAAAACATGACTCGTTTAAACTATTTTAAAATAGAACCAAAATCTCGCGGGAAATGTCATAGCTTTAAAGAAAAAAATTAATTATGATTTTTTTCATATATATACATAACTTGTAATGTAACAATAATAATAATTTTCGAAATATAAAATTATACGATTTTCTTCTATCGGAAGAATTTCATTCAATTACCGTTTCGGCGTGGCAAATGTATAGATATTATCGTCAAAAACAACATATATTTTTTTAGAAACTTAAAAACTTTAAGTGTTTTAGAGAAATATGTTGTAAAACGGTAGAAATTCGGAATGCTATGGCTTAAGATAGGTTAACTTTCGACCTTAATTGAAGAATAGTGCAGCGGTTTTTTGTTAAGATCTGCGTTTAATGTATTTTAAAGGTTTCCGTTTTATACAAACCGGGTCGCGTTTTTAAAAAGTTTAAAAACCACTGCCATTTCGTGCCGCAAGCCCTTCGTCTATGGTTAGTATCGGTGTGTGGTGACGTCACAAGCATTTGGGTGATAAAGTGACGTCAGAAACTTAGCTTGCCAAAAAAATAATACGTCAATATTATTACATTTATTAAAACGCTGCCTTAAAGCTATCTGTAAGGCATAATTTTTTTTATGTATTCAGATAGCGGGTTACATTATCCAAAAAAAAGTCCGCGGACTGTACCTTGTACAATATTCGGAAGTAGGATATTTTTGTGTTTGAAAAAATTAATTCCTTCAGGACGGCTGGGACAGCAATTAGTTTCAGTGTGGACCGATAAAAGGTAAAACACAAAGCACTATGCGATCCAAATAGTACGAAACAATGCTCGCACTTTTTCATAAATGGGCCTTGAGCCAGTTTTATTTGGTTTCTGGCGTCATTTTTAATTTCACAGGGCATGTCTTGATATACTTGGTCGAAGATTTCAAGGTATTGCCAGGAATAAGAATTCCAAATTAATGCGTTTCCTGGAATTCCAGAACACGAAAATTACAACACAATACGTTTCATGGCATTCCAGGACATGAAAATTCTAAGTAATTTACGTTTCTTATTACCAGGACATGAAAATTAACAGTAGATTTTTTTGCAGGTTGATAATATCGTTATGCGGGCGAATAAAATGGTCAACAACGGCAAATTAGGGTCCTACAGCATTAACGGCAGAACGAAGGTAAGTCAATTTAAAAAAAATATATTTCGAAATAAGTAACTACATTTTGGCAAACCCTGTATAATGGACCATTTTTTAATATATTTACTTTGTTTTGGTTCCATTGACCTATTGAGAATTTCCTGTGTCCTGTTGGTCCTGGTGGTCATGGTCCTCCAAAAAAAAGTACTAATTTTCGACTGACGTAATTTTATTATTTATGTAAGTGGATACGTAATAAAAATTATTTGAAATTTCACGTGTAAAATGGAGATATCAATGAGATTAATACACTTTTGTTTTTAATTAATACTCATAATTACAAAAAGGTAGTTTATATTAATTTGATCTCTAGTATTTTTTTCCCTGGCGGTTTGGCAGATTGGTATGGGTAATAAAATTTAACACACGTTAATTTAACTCACGTTATTCAATTCACGCACATTTTATTGAAGTGAAAACTTCTTTAGCACCGTTGTGATTTGAAACTCGATGAAACGAAAAAGCGACAAACACGTACATCTATAGGATTTAACCTGCGAGAGAATGAGATAGAATAATCGGTCTCCTCTTTATGCGGTGCTTTGCGACCCACCCGCCCTTGTCTACTTTAGTTTTCTGAAGGTTTCACTTTTACCGCATGTGAACTGCACACAAAAAAAGCATAATATTGAAATTATAGTTCATGCTTAATTTTGGTTTTGGTCGATCATATATGATATTTTTGTTAAATCATAAGTAAGACAATGCATTATTCGTACTGGTAATTTAAACCCTGTATTCTTGTAAGGATTTTTCTTAGCGCGAAGCCTATTTCGCCATTACGGGTCCAGTCATCGTAAGGTGCGTTTGTTGTAGTATTTTTTCTTGTTTTATTTTCACAAAAAAATATTTGCACAATTTTCCAAATTTAATTATGCTACGAGAAAGAGTTTAATTAAATTTTCCTAATTCAAGGAGCATCTACCGGAAAGAGAGTCTTTGAGAGTTAGATATTATTTTCCGACTCTTGTGGAAATGTAAAAAGTGGCTAAACAATCTACGAATTGCGGCCGGTTTTTTCAGTATACTCAGTAGGATTACTGAGTACACTCAGTAGGATTACTGAGTACACTCAGTAGGATTACTGAGTATATCGAGTCAGATTGGAATAAATTATGAATGATTGTGAATCGGATGTCAGTTGTTAGAGGATTACTACCCGTTAGCAACTTGATGAACGTAAAAATATATCTTAAGCTGAGCTGAAATAGTAACTGAAATATCGGCCCTTAAGAGGATACCGGATATGTACACTGAACGTCTGATGATGGCGGTCAAACCAAACAATTTTAACGATTCTTGGGGGGTCCTAACTCACCTAAGAAGTAACATATCAAAAAAAGCAAAACGTACTGACACTCTGGTGGTCAATATTTATATTATATTAAAGAAAATATTTGCAGTAGTGTCAAAATCCAGAGAGGAAATGGGGGAATATGTTTGTATGGACAAACCGCCGCCCTTTGGTTTCCTCTTTGGATGGGGGTGACATTAAGACATGTATAGAAATTATCTGTCTTAGGGTCTTACTAATAAATAAATGTGTGGTTATTATTAATTGTGTAAAAGTTAAAAGAAAAAAACGTTTATTAGGAAGCGGGAGTTTAATTTCATCCAACAGTGTACAACATTTTAGCAAGCTTTTCCCGAACTGATCATTAGGACAGTTGAGAATCTATCTCGTAGTTTTTAAGTAATTTACTTTTCTGATCCATCGTTCTATCCACTAACTAACCATCACGCAGTTTCCCCGCAAGGGTGGGCAGAGAGGACGGACCGCCAAATCACTCGGTCCTGGCACACACTCTTTGCTTCACTCACATTCATACTCTCTATTATTCTGACTTTTGACATGGCCCGACTCTAAGTATCTGATTCACTTGATCGTGTCATGTCTTCCTCGGGCGTCCCCGACTTCTTCTACCATTCACATTTGCGTCATATATTCTTCTTACACTACTATCTTCGTTCATTCACTCTACATGCCCAAATCATCTCTGGGTCCCTTTCTTAATCTTACTCATTTTGTTTACATCAGTTTGCATTCTTTGCGGATATCCACATTTCTCACACGATCATACATGGTTTTACCTCACATACACCTCATTTCAACAGCATTCAGCGTACTTTCGTCCTTCCTCTGCCAGTTTCAGGCCTCACTGCCATACATCAGGGTAGGTACCAGGACTCCACTGTGGACTGCTAGCTTTCGTTTATTTTGACAGTTTTTTTATTAGCGCCAACGGCATTCAGTCTTCCATTACTGTAGTTACCGGTATTTACCATTCTTTCAATATCTCGTCAGCCTTCCCATCTCTAGTAAACATACTACCCAGATACACAAACTCATCCACAAGCTCCAAGTATTCATCATTCACAACTATTGTCGTATTCACAACGTTGTTTTCGTACTCACTATCACTCTCTCGTACTCACATAATAGAGTGATTTTAGGTTCTTCATAGCATATGATCCTATCTCACCGCCTTTGATATTTTATCGAGTCATTACATCGTGTTCTTCAGATAAAAGGCCTTCTGGTATTCGGCGAGTGTGATAACATTATAAAACAGTGATGGATGATTATCGGAGATCTTTTATTGGACGACAAATTATTGCTAATCGATATTATTCACTTCTTCAAATAGCGTTATAACTAATAACAAACTATTATGCAAATGTAACGATCCTGGGAATCGCGGAATAGTATCATTTGTGACATAACCTTACATTTTTTAAACTAACGTTCATTTCGGTATCACTTAAAATATTTTATGTTACTTTCTTCTGTCTGATTGCGTAATATTATCTCCTGCCATTTTCTTTTATCTCTCTTTTTTCTTTGCTATCTTTTTTTTTCATCCATTATTTATCTCATTTTTGTTAGGTACGAGTATATATACCTGTGCTTGTATATTATAAGCGAGATAATAATAACATAAATATTGACTTCATTATCCAGCTTCGTACGAGTTTCTAGCGTTGTTTTTATCTGTATTATGTTTGCTTGCTCATGTTCGATACAAGTAGTTAAAATATTTTATGTATGTTAGAAATGACTAAATATATATATATATATATTTTTTTTTTTTTTTTAATTGTACAACAGATTCATAATCCAATTACCGTACAATTTTCTCATTTTGACAATCTTAACACCTAAGAAGTTAATGGAGGACTGAATGCCGTTGGCGCTAATAAAAAACTGTCAAAAGGAGCGAAACTAGCAGTCCACAATGGAGTCCTGGTACCTACCCTGATGTATGGCAGTGAGGCCTGGAACTGGCAGAGGAAGGATGAAAGTAAACTGAATGCTGTAGAAATGAGATCCCTGAGGCGTATGTGTGGTAAAACCATGTATGATCGTGTGAGAAATGTGGAGATCCGCAAAGAATGTAAGGCTGATGTAAGCATAATGAGTAAGATTAAGAAAGGGACCCTCAGATGGTTTGGGCATGTAGAGCGAATGAACGAAGAAAGTAGTGTAAGAAGAATATATGACGCAAATGTGAATGGTAGAAGAAGTCGGGGACGCCCGAGGAAGACATGGCACGATCAAGTGAATCAGATACTTGAGTCGGGCCATGTCAAAAGCCAGAATAATAGAAGAGTATGTATGAAACGATGTATGAATGTGAGTGAAGCAAAGAGTGTGTGCCGGGACCGAGTTGTTTGGCGGTCCGTCCTCTCTGCCTACCCCTGCGGGGAAACGGCGTGATGGTTAGTTAGTTAGTTAGTTAACACCTAAGAAGATGATCATTATACAAAAAAATCTTAAGGCTATCTAAAGAAGGGTTGTATATATATATCTAGTGTTTTCGATATTTCGTTCAACAGTACCATTCCTCTTGTCATGCTATGCTGTGCTAGAACATCTGTTCTGCCTTATGGTATTTTGAACAAGTCGTGTCGACGACTACTACTGGAGTTTTCAGGCACGTGTAAACCGTAGCATTCCAAGAGGAAAGGGCTGTCAATATAGTTATGTTTTATGTTAAAACTAAGAATTGCAAGATTTGCATATCGTCTAATTTCCAAACTAAATCTATTTGTTGCCTCAAATAACTCTATATGGTGCATGAACCTCGGATAAGTTCCGTGCATTCGCATATAGACATACCTAAGGATTTTTTTCTGGATTTGTTCCAGCATATTAATATATTAAGTCTGGTGCGGAGTCCACACACCACTAGCATACTCCAGCTTACTTCTTATGACTCCATCGAACATGGCTATCATTGCATCTGGGTCATCAAATTGCTTACATATTCTGATGACAAAACCCAGGAATTTGTAGCATACTGGAGTGAGCCGTGATATGTGATCGGAAAATGTCAATTTGGGATCAAAGACGCTATAACTGCTATGATAGAGAAATTCGGAAAAAACGGTTTTAAAATTTCATGATTCACTTGTACATCTTTACATAGTATAAAATGAAGTCGCTCCCGCTGTCTGTACGCTTAGATCTTTTAAACTATGCAACGAATTTTCATGCGGTTCTCACCAATAGATAGAGTGATTCAAGAGGAAAATTTATATGTATAATCCATGCATATTATAGTAGAGAAAAGCCGAGAAATTTAAAGATTCAATTCAAGCAGCAGGCTTGCAAGCGGGCGGTGTGGATTTGATATGTATGCAAATTAACAGATGGCGTTGATTATAAATAGGAGGTGGAATGCGGAGGCAAAACGAAAATTCCAGAGCCCGCTAATTATTAAAGGCAAAACGATTAAATTATCGTTATTTGACCGGTCTAATTTGTTTTATGGGGCCAACAGACTTAGCTATAAAAGAAAAAAGATTGGTTTTGGCCTATTTTAGCATATCGCTTGCCATACATTCTCAATGTTTTTGCTTCCGCCATCCGCCTACTAGTTATAAAGGTTGGGTAATGGCGTTGTGTTTCGTTAGCCACAGCAATGTGTGATCGGGTCTGCTAGTTAATTATATTTTTTGTTTGGAATTTCAACTCGTAAAGCTATTTCTATCATGAGCTTATCTTGTTATTCAGCCGTTCACATGCAACTCTTCAAAATCTTATTGCATCAAGAACATAATCGTTTCAGAGTAGTTAGTGTCTCATTCAAGATGCAAGATGTTCTCTTTACAAAGAGAAATGTCCCACCACCTCACATAACATATTCGATCCAACTCTTTTTCTTTGTATCACTTACTTACTACAAAGGGTTTTGTATCAATACAAATATTTTGTATCAATACAAATATTTTGTACACCTCGACACCCCATTTGTGGTGGGACACCTCAATACCCCATTTGAGGTGGGACACCTCAATACCCCTTTTGAGGTGGGACACCTCAATCTCCTTTTGAGGTGGGACACCTCAATAACCCATCTGAGGTGGGACACAATAACCCATTTGAGGTGGGACATCTCAATACTCCTTTTGAGGTATGATACCTCTATACTCCATATCAATATTTGAATACCTACCTCATAAAAACTTATTCTAAAATTGTGTTCTACCCATCACTATTTCCGAACATACTATATTGTTATTTCCATTCGTCTGTTACGCGCATTACTCCAGTCTATTTATATTTGACATACACGTGTACGATCGAGCACGTGATGCGTAACACACTTAATCACACTTGTCCAAATGAATACATAGACAAAATCTTTAATTATTCTAATCGATCCTTCGAAACCGTTGAATTCGACCTCAATAAATCTTTTTTTTTAAATATAATATTGCATGTCTTCTGCGTTCGCGAAAAAATTACAAAGTTTAATTTTTATTCGGTAAAATCTAATAGGAGGGTTTTAATTTTAATGATTTAAATGCTGATGAATCAGTGTGAACACGGATCAAATTATTTAATTTTATTACCGTGAAAATCATTTGCTGATGCGCGATTGTTTTTTTTTACACTTACACATCCACGCAAGGACGCAAGAGGCCTCGACCGTGCACAAAAGTTGGGTACTCGTTTGTCGTGTTTCCCTACTACGCACTGGTGCCGATAGTATGTATCCAATGACTAGTTTTTCGGAGCATCATCTTCCATCGAAATACCGGTAGATCAAGGACAGCATTCCCACCTGGTGCCGTAAGATTAGCAGAATTTTAGCTTGCGGCGCTTCTTTTCTTAAGCCTCGATTACATTGAGCGAGTTTTCAAGCTACTAGCCGGTAAATTTAAAAGCGGGCGAATCGGCGAGTGAGATTGTCATGATGACACACAAAACTGTTTACTTGTTCAGAAGCGACAGTAGCAGCTGAAATAACGACTTTCGCGCGAACCAATTTGGTCGACATTTTGTAAAAAACTTGAGCTCGCAGCTAGCGCCACACGCTAGCCAGTAGCGAGAATTACGGCTCCCACGCAACTAATTCTGACAGTTACGAAATCAGCTTTTGGCCATCTTGATCGAGTAGTGAGTAAAGTTGACCACATTTCAACTTTTTTCGTAGATTGTCCACAATCTGCTAGTTAGCTAGAAATACGATTACACTGAGCGAGTTTACTACCAGATGGTGAATTTCCCAGATAGTAGCTTGTAAACTCGCTCAATGTCATCGAGGCTTTACTCAATGCTTAATAGTAGCACGCTTCTTGCTATTAATAGCATATTCGTCCGTACCATTACAGATGTTCACTTCGTGCATGACAGTTATGGCACAACTATGCTGTGTGAGATCTGTTGATGGAATAATAATTCACAAGGGTATCCTAAAGGTTTGAATTGTGTGAATGTGGACAACTACAGAAGAACACGTCTTGGAAGAATGTCCCCTTCACCAGTTTCCCGGAAGGGCATACCTGTGCTGAATCAAGAGACTCACAATGCCTGGGTACCTTACTATTACTAGATTTACTGCCTGGCTTCGCTCGATACTTGAAATATTGATAAATTTGCCATACACGACTTTGTTAAATAAATGTGTGAAAGCTGAAAAAAGCCCATAATTCAATTCAATTTATTAATTTTTAAACATTACAAAATTAACATTTCAAAGCGTTTTTAAAAGAGAGAAAATATTCAAGATAAGATAAGCAGATTTATACTGACAACAAAGCTTGCCGTCTAAATTGTGCTTCATTGATGTTAAACATATCGATATTCGAAGTGAATTCTATTTAACAACAAGACAGCTCTCCCGACTGGCATGACCATTGGCAAGTTGGTTCTGCAAGCCGGGAGATAAAACCGTCTATGATGTCGGTGACGGAGATAACCATCGGGAACGTGGAATATTCGAGTCGAGTTTTCGAATATTCCACGAATCGGTCGTTACAATGAGCAAATCCCTCCTGACTCGTAGTAGATGGTTCATACCGAGCATGCCCAAGAGAAAGTCGCTAGGGTAGAGTCACGGGTAGTAGCCCTACTACCTCAGGTAGAGAAATCTCAGAAATTTCTTCTGAACCTTTTCCATCCAACATGAGGGAATAATGGAAATAACATTGCCAACTGCCGAATACAGTTGCGTTGACCTTAAAAATTGCAGACAGAAAAACAACAGATTTCAAAATTCAACAAAATATGTTGTTCTTTTACTTATAGATAGATAGATTAACCCTAGTATTTTTTTAAAATATGTATAACAGTTAGTTTGAAATAATGAAACAAAAAATATTATTTTAAACTTCGGAACTTTTTTTCTCAATACGATTTTTTATGGACATAGTACAAACCAATCCCGAGCGAGCGAAATGTGAGCACGCTTGAAAGGTAATACCAGTATATCTGGAGTCGCAGGTGTGTTCTTTTATTAAAAACACGAGTTAATTTAGTATTTTCTTGTTTTTCCCCCTTCAAAGTAAACAATTTGGTCCCGTCACAGAAATAGCGCTATTTGGGTTCCCTTTCCTCTTTCCACCGACATTCTTGAACTATAAATCAAAACGTCGAAACGCCTCGTGGAGTCGATTAGTCTTCATTGAATAAAAATCAGGTTTTCGTTCAATGAAAGTGTTTTTTTTTTGTGTGTTTAAATCCGCCATTATGCGCAGTCAGCATTAGATTTATTAGCGTTGGAACGGAATTCATGACTTTGAACTTTGTTAATGTTATCGGAAAACATAAATTTATTTAAAAGATGTAAGGTTTCTATGGTAGGTAGTCATTATTATCTATAAACCTGATAAAATCTCGTAAATTTTTTGCGCCTCTTATACATATAATAATATATTTTACTCTCGTACTGAAAATAGTATCTTTATGGAAATATATTGTACGAATTTTGGTGCAGTGTTTTTCAAACGTTATATATTTGTTTTGGAATGTGAAATATTAAGTATTACATGTTGTTGTTTTTTGTTAGATTAATTATAATTGTTTTCCGAAGTGCAAACTGCGTTTTGTGCAGCGGATAAATGGTGGCGCACATTCTTCTGTTTTATTATTGTTTGATTTAGGAACGTCGTATAAACTCGCGGTAAAAAAGCGGCAAACGCGCCTCCCATTGGTCCGCTTGCATTTCGCCGCGAATGCGTTTGCTTTCCCCCTTTCCACGCCGCTCCCCTCGCCCTACGAGGTTTCTTGTCTACGTGACTAGAGGCATGACCCACAAACTGAACGGGGGACAACACATCATGCTGTAGGTATAGGAGTATTAGTATGTTGTCTTGTCTGTGTGGTGTGCGCTGGCCTAGAGAGGGACGGCGAGCAAACAAAGCGAACGCATAACTCACGCTTTATCTATGGTTTATCGCCGCACTCAGTATCTTTAGTTCCCGCCATTTTCCTTCTTCAGCGAACGAGAGAAGTCTGTACTATGCTTTTTACTTCGTAATAGGCCCAACTCACTGTCCGATTTGCAGAACCCCGATATATATCGGAAGGTAGCAATTGGGGGTTTCAAAACCATCCGATTTGCAGTGGGTGATTAAGTGTATGCGTAGAGCTGGCGCGAAAATGTGGCGTGATTTGTAAATGAAAAAAATGCCAATTTTTGTCACAAAAATTGGCAATTTTTTAGAATGGTATGGTTAAGTTTCGAAAAAAGGTAATTATTTCTCCATACAATCATTTCGTATTATATTTAATTAATTAATTGTGAAATAACAAATTATAATTAAATAAAATTTACTTGCCCTTCAAGCACGAGGCCTGCATATTTTGGTAGGAATATCTAATTCATTTTTGGAATCAGTTAACACCAGCAAAAAAAAACAATAATATTCATTTGAAAAATATCTGTAACGGCGTATTTATAGGTCACTAATGACCGCACGGAACGCTCAGAAACGAGTGTTTGGTTGGAGTCTTGTCTACAACACACGCTCGGAATTGCTGTAGATTAGAAGGAAATTGGAATAGATTCCATTCAACAGCCCGGCAGCGGAATACTAATAATTCGGCTGGCGGTTTTGCCTACAAACGATCCGATTGAAAGAACTCTGCACGCTATCCTGCAAGCTGTTCTGCAAATCGGATGGTGAGTAGGACCTACCAGACGTTGAAACGCGTTTCGATGCGTGCGTGAGGGAGACGGAGGAAACAGGGGCAACGGAGCGCGCGAACGTATTTCAAATGGTGAGCACTGCACGCCTACTTATCGAAATATCGTTAAATCGAATTAGTATCGTTATTCTAGGAAAAGTGATTAGAACGTCGCAACAGTCGGTGAGCTGTTGCTGCAGTATTTACGAAGTATTTAGCTGAAAATACCACTATTTTTCAGGAATTTTCCAACAAGAATCCCAAGTCCAATTCCTTTCTAATAGGATTTTTGTTTTTAGCTTCATTTTACATACGATAACCAGCTGTAACCAATATTAAATGCAAGTAAAAACCAAGAACTTTGCACAATTTTTTAACCCGTTTGGCCGATATTTATTTATTTACTAGAATCTTGTATGGAAAACAGTGCAAATTATATTACTCTTTCCTAATACGGCTATCAAGCCCGGATCATAATACACGATCATAATATGAAATGCAACGTTGTACACTGGGCACGGCTATCCTAAAATAACCTAACGTTTTAATTTTGTTACCGATGTCCGTTAATCCTGACCAGCCTATTATAATAGAACTTCTGGTATCTATTGTGCAGAACCCAATTTTTAACTATACCCAGCATACATACACTAACAATAATCTCGTTTGACAGATAACCAAGCAAGTTTAAGAACGGCCCGCAGAAATTGTGCCTAGCCTAGATCTTTGCAATGATTCCACTTGTTCCATGACAACTCAAAATCTTGTAATTTCAAAACCCCTTTGAAAAGTCATTAACCCTAGAAATATAATCTTATTTTGACCAAGTTAAAGATAATGATACGTCTTAAAGACGTACTGAAGTTTATAAGTGCATAATTGACATATTATCTATCATACATAAACGGTTTAAAGGTGGTTGATAATTATTTTAGGGTTTTGTTCTTCAAATAATACCAAAATAATTATAAAAAATATAAATAAAATGCTGTAAACCTTTAACAAACCAACTTTAAACTGTTGGTCTTTTTTTTGAAGAAAAATAATCTTTTACGAAAGTTAAAATTCTAATCAGTCACTACACTTAAAGATAATAACATTTTTTACGCTAAATCATATTTATAAGAAGTCCGAAAGTTACACAAAGTATAATCATAAGTCTTCCGAACTTACGGTGTATGTATTTCTCCGTAATTTTTGTACTTAGTCGCCCCGCACAAGCTCTTCTCGGCAACTGAGCTAACTGAGATAGACAACGCGCTACATTGCGAAATAAAAAAAAAGTCAGCAATACTTTTGTCTAGCTTACGTCGCAAAGACGTAGGTTATCTTTCTAGGGTTAAAAGTTATGAAAAAAAAATGATAATAGCCCTTACCTAAACTATTCAAATTTTTCATCACTTTTAATTACATTCAAAGGAGGTGTTGAAGTTGCTTGATTTTGAGTTGTCCGGTCACCGATTCCACTCCCACTGCCGGCATTTATTGACAATAAAGTGTTTCTCATCTTTGAATTTTACCATATTCCCTTCCCACCCCACCAACCTATTATTGGTGTAACATCAAAGACATCGAACCGAGTGCGTTATTTTTTCTTTGTTTGAATACGTTGAATATTGTTTATTTATGTTTATTGGTACACACTTACGCCGAATGTCCCCATTCCGTAAAATGTTATCATAATAACATTTTGCCGAGAATTTCAATTTTTCGTGTTTAATTTTGAATTTCAAACGAATTGAAATTATACTCGCCCACATAAGATGTAGTCTAAGATATTATGCTTATTCTTAAAAAATATTATATTAACTAAATGCAAGTTAGATTAGGTTAGATAGTTGCTTTAAGATTTTCTTCATATTTAAATGGGTTCAGTTGATTTCGACAAATGGCTCAAAACAGGATTTGGGGGAAAGAAGGTTGAGAAACTTGCGTTATAGAAAGATTTAATATTAGTTTAAAGTTATGCTACGTAATATGTAAGAGTTATAATTGTTATATATTATATATGTTAGGTTCTGTAAACAGTAGTAGACATCGCGTAATGTTGATTTTGACAGCTCGTAACGATCACGCGAACTATCCAAATCGGCTACCATGTTGACAGGATTGACCGGATACGGAACAAACGAATCTACAGACAAGTCTGCTAATTAGTCAATTGCAAAGTCGTTACGCTCAAAATAGAATGAGACAGACCGCATTTAAAAAGGTAAGTGGGGCTCGAACTCAGATCCTCTAGTCTTACCGGGACCCTTATTTTTATCGCTCTCAAATTTATTTCAATTTAAGAATTTTACTAACATTATCTTCTGATCGGCAATTATTTTTCCATATTTTTAAAACTCCCAATAAGTAAATACGTTATCGAATAGTATTAATAGGCCTGCGTCTGCGTGGTTGAATTTCAGAACCCAGCTTCGAGTGCAGGTCTGACGCCACGCCATACGCGCCGTGCCACAAATAACATCTGTATACTTGGAATTTCAAACAAAGCTACCGTTGTAATTCAGTTTCGCATTCAAGAATTTGTCACAAGATGTCGCCACTTTCATCAGCAGGTCAGATGAGGACGTGTCCCCCCTAGATATAAGTGCTACGAATTTGAGAATATGTAGTATCTCTCCGGATATGGAAAGATTGACGGTTAATCCATGGTTGTATCAAGCGGCTATATATTACGTATAACGTCATTGGCTGTCTCGGTTAGTTTGTCCCGGTGACTAGCTACAGTGGATGGCAGTGGATCCGAGGAACGTGCTATTTTTGGATTTATAAAATGGTCACCAACACTAACGGAGCGACGCCGAGTCGAAAGCCGCCCGCAGGACCTAACAGCAAAAACCTGCTGAGCGGGTTTTTTAACTGCTAGTAGTATATTATTACTGTTTACGCAAATTATTTTTTTTTATGTTTAAATATATTATGAGTTAATTATGATTGTTCCTGGCATTGCAATAATGGATTTTGCCGGTCGATCGTGTGAAGTTTTATAAATTATCGTTAATTAAGTTTAAAATATCAAATCGCGATCTGGCAACGTGGTGCAGATGCTATGCACTCTGCAGGGCAATGCCCTTCACAGGAAAGCAGTGCCAACAAACACTACGGCACGATTCTGCATTCAGAAGGAATACATTGAATATTACGTGTTTACTATGATTCACACGTAAACTAAACTAACCTATCCTAGTTCATTATTAGTTGAAAATGACCTGAAAATTTTCGATGTCAATTACAATAATAATGCTTAGATATAGCGCTGTTTTTGTGAAAAATCACCTTGTGAGCACTGAACAGGTGAATTGGTAAAACAACTTATTTAATTAAATGAAGACATTATGAGCGAAACTCAATCGAAAATCTGGAAACAGAAAAATCAGAAAAAGATATTGGCACCTCTGGGACACGAACCCAGGACCTCCCTACTTTCCGGGTTGGGCGCTCTTATCCACTGAGCTAAGGTGTCGATATCCAATTCGGTCACTTTTAACTGTACCATACTTCGACTAAGAACCACCCATATTATCTTCATTTTTCTTAACGCATATTTTTATTGGCTGCCATCTTTATGAATGATTGCAAGACAACTTAAGTTGAAAGCAATAAAACTGCTTAGAATTGATGTATTGGTGTATCCGTGTCTTCAAACCACGCCTACTTACCCGAATGGACCCTCTGTCTTGCTTGTTTATTATTATTGCCCATTTATCGTAACTAGTGTAGAAGAGACAGCAAGTTTTTATGGTACTGATAGCATATTGTTGTAGTGCACTTATGGGGTGTCTTATTCATTCCGTTCGTAATGTGATGGAAACATACATATCCTTTCATATCGCAAGTGAAATAATTACTAGTTTTTAAACCTACACCATTTAGACCTACACCTACCGCAAAATCTATGCATTTTAAACGTGTAACGGCATGTGGCGGCTTGTGAATTATTTATTTTATAAAATATTATGTAAGTATGTATATTATAATAAATTAATCTTTTTAATTAACACAATATTTTTCAATCCTGAAAACTATCACATTTAGTTTATTAACTTTATTTTGATAAACTTCAGTATTTCAATAACAAAATAAGTTTTTCAAAAACAAATTATTTCAAAAACAGAAGTATTTCAAAAACAAAATAAGTTTTATGTAACGGACTTCGACACGCTTTGGCTTCGAATTCACAATTGTGAAATAATTATTAATTGTTTTTTTTAAAGCCGAAAACGAAACACGCTGTATGAATGTTTTGCATCTGTGTGAGTACTGTGATGAAGTCAACTTAACTTGCGTTAGCTATACCAATGAACGGCTCTTCAAGCTTGTCAAAAACCATAGAAAAATAAATATTTAGAATGCATACAATATAATATGAATTTTATTTTCAAATACCCGATCATCGCGTGAAAAATTAGAAAAATCCATTATTTTCAGGTCTCCTAATTAATTTTTACGTTTATAAAAAAAAAAGATTGCTTCAACAATAAAGCGAAAATCTGTAAGTATGTCTTGCTAAAAGCTCTAGCTTCGTAAAATTTGCACAGCATTTTCTGTAAGGAATTTATAGATAATTATTTGCAGCTCGTTTTCATCGTGACCTTTGTTTGATTGATATACGAGTACAAAAAAAAATACCTATGCCATATTTTATTTTGTTCGCACTCGGGCGCAGAACATAACTACTAAAGTTTTATATAAATACACTTTTTAAAACTTAAATAATTCCTAGTGATTGTAAGTTTTTGAGTGAGAAGGAAAATACACGTTTTTGATCAACATAAATCTAACAGCCGTCTTTGCAGAAATTTTTTGCCCCTCTTGTTTCAACTTATGAATTTCTTTGATGAAATGGATTAGATCTCAACGGGTCGAATGTAATGTTGGTAATAACTTAAAAAGTCGTTTTTCGGACTTGTAGCTATCTCAAACTGGTGTATCGCTTAATTAGATAAAACAATCCCGGGGGCCCGGGATCCCGGCCCATTTTTGATCCCGAAAATACCGGGACTCTTTAAATTTGGTTAATCTCGGGATTTTCGGGATTGCCCCAATCAGGTTACATTGTTCGGAAATTATGCGCGTAGAAACATTTCGGAGATTCATTTTTATTTATATAGATAGGTATTAACTACGACGCCTGAAATAAATTTCCCGCAAATATATCAACGTAGTTACCAAGACAACGATTTGTTTTGCTTTTCGTCTGACGTTATCAATAACTCGCTTTTGTAAGGGACAATAAACGTACAATAAATATAATATATTAATATTTATAATTTCATAACGCCAGAGCTTACCATTATATACAGCCTATATTACTCACATATAATGTAGCTTTCTATTGGTGAAAGAATTATTGAAATCGATTTAGTGATTTAGGCGTGAAAACATAACAAACAAACGCACGCAGTTTTTCATTTATAATATTAGTATAGATAGTAAAGATAAGTTGTCTTGTGTAACAAACAACATTAATAAATGATGTTAGAACTTACTATCCATGCTTTTATCTTATTTTATCCCAATTATTAAGCTCATTTCCTAATCCCTGGATAGTACCAGGATCCCGGGATTATGTATCGAAAATCCCGTAATCCCGGGATTTAAAAACATGCTCGGGATTGTATTCTCTACTCTTAATTAAAGGTAATTTACATGCTTTGATAAAAACACTGCTTTTTTCACTCCCGTACTCGATCCGTCAGCGGTATGATCGATTTGTTTACTGATAAGTTACCGTTGATTGTTTCACAGAATAAATATAATTAGTTTTATCTCTGTACGTGACACTTCGGTCATTTTTCGCATCCTCGTTTGCTGTTGGGAGAACAATCAATAATGAGAAACAGTCGATGCCAATATTTTTAGGCATGTTGGTCTAGCGGTGATAATATTACACGAGGAATGCTTTCTTTGATTAGGCAATTGTTACTGGACGATACCGGTGTGATCCGGTTGAGGTAATTTGTTTTGTAATTATATTATTGTCTAAATGGAAAATTTGAGGTAACCTTCCACATATTGGTCATTTGATTTTGGATTCTTTGGAATGGAATTTTATGAATGGAAAATATTACCTACTAATAAAATTAGTACAATATCCTGTTTTGTTTCTAACACGATGTGACTTTCTTTGTTGACAAATTGTACAGGAACTTGATACTTGGATTTGGTGTGCTGATAGCTAGAATGCAGACGAATTGACGATTAGAGGGTTGTTAGCGTGTTCTGCATTTTGCCGGAGGCCTCCGAGGCCTTGGTTCCATTTAAAAGTACTCGAGTTCGAGGAGCAGGTCCCGGTTCCGAGTTCTTGGGTGCGGACTGGGTTAGGTGCTGTTTCGGCTATCGGGACGTACGGGTTCAGCCAAAGCCGGACCCAGATGGAACTCGCACAAGAACTCGAATCCGGAAAAGAAGACTCGCGAGTGGCGCAAGACCGCGGATACGGCGAAGCTGGTGGAGGTATTCAGGGTCCGGCTTCGGGTTTGGGTCCGAGTCCTGGGCCGGGTTCTCTGGGAGGAGTCGATTTGAAAAAGGAGTAGGGATATGATCTGTTTCCCCCGAAGAACCTGAGTTCAAGAGCCCACTCCAGCTGAATCTAAACATCGCAATTGCCAACACATTTAGAATTGAATTGGGGCAAGTCGAGTGCAGAATTGGGTCTCTGGCTCACATTTCCCTTCCCTGCCAGCAATTAACTTATTTGCATCGCTAATGATGATTGATAGAGCTGGGTGGTATTTGCAATGAGAAAATAGCTCTTGGAAAAGCGGAAATTTTAAAAACAGCTTTTCCAATCTGAGAGCATTTGATCGACATTATGTAATAATGTCTTCTATTTCAGAGTACCTCAAAAATCTGCACTGGCCCGAATGTCCAGAAAGAATTTAGTTCGAACTCTGCTGGATGGTATATAACTCTTAACGGAATGGCTCCGGTTTACTTATGTGTATTCCAGAAAATTACATTTCTTGACAGCCAACCCTGGAAGGTTGAAGGAACCAAAGGGCACACCAGATAAGGGCATACCACACTAAGATCGGTGAGCGTGCTTTTTGAGTGTCAGGACTTAAAGCCTGGAATATACTACCACATGATTTAAGAATGATCACAAACTCGGCGGAATTTAGAGCTAAACTTAAAACTCGCATTTTCAGGCAATCGTATCCATAAAGTCAAAGATCTTTCACCTTCACTTTTACAGCCCGCGACATTGTAAACAACCAATTGTGTAAAAATGTAAGCAAATTCTTATTTGTAAACTTTTGTAAAATTCATTTTATAAAAATTTCTGAGTCCTAAATTTTCCAGTCTTTCAAAATGGTTCCATGCCAACTCGGAATGAAACCAACTCAGAACCATCTCAGATAAGTCATTTAGAGTGATAAAAAAATAATTTTAAATTAACCGATAACCCTAACCTAACTTAACCTATTTAACCAATTTTTTATTTATATTTTTTTATCACTCTAAATGACTTATCTGAGATGGTTCTGAGTTGGTTTCATTCCGAGTTGGCCGGTCACCTTTCAAAATAAACATTTACTCAACTTGTGGCACTGATCTTATTAATGTAATATTAACAGTGATTGAGGTAGTGAATTTAAAGTCATGCAATGTTCAGTGTTTTAAATATAATGTCCTCCGCGTGCAAAGTCGTGTCTTCTCCAATCAAAACTTTCTAATTAAAATGTTTATCTGAAGTGACCTGCAAGATAAGTATATTTTCGGTATCTATTAATTTAAATGCAGATCTATTAACATTACCTAATTTATTGAGTATATGATGTAACAAACAACTTGACATCGCACAAAACTCTCGTTTGGGGAAGTGTATTTATTACCACTGAATTGTACCGCCCAGGAGTTGAACAAAACCAGATTTAAATCTATTCCAACCGAATCGTGTGATAATTGAGGATTCCAATCTTAACTGAGACAGCTCTGCTGTTGTTATGCTTTACCAAAGCTGTTCTAAATGGCTTTCACGTGTAAAGATGTAAATAATCATTATGCAAGGAATTAAATTACCCATTATTAAATGTATTCATTATAGAATTGTAAACAAGAATACATAAGCTGTCATCTAGGATGCTCTTAAATTATTATAAAAAATTCCAAGTATCCAAATTATTTAATTAGTCATAAATCTTTTCGCGTCGAATCGTTAAGCTGGAGATTTTATTCTTATTCTTGGAAACTGTCCCTCTCAGACTTGACTTTTTAATTAAATATCTCGTAAACTCTGATAAAAAATATTATTTCCAACGATACGAACTACATAATCGTGACATAGATAGCATTCCTTACTTTTGTTCGTTCTTATCTGTTTTATTTTTATTTCTGACCTACTACGACACTACTACGAGAACACAATTCAATTCAATGTAAACATTATGTCATTTCTTCGCAGAATCGTCTTCAATATATGCCGCACCACCCTGTTTTGATACACACTTCTTTCTTCATTCACGTGCATACACAGTCTTAAATGTACAATAGGCTCTAATTTTATTACCACAATTAAGCTACCTTAAACGTACGCTAAGTACCTTTTTAATCGAAATTTTGTTATATTAGAACTGTTGTAAAACGAAGGTCAATAAAATGAAAATTAGAGGAAATATAAAAAAAATACGTGTAAAATTGTAAGTCAAAACCTGTGCGCGGGTATTATAATAATTTCAACATATATCGCACATCCTAGAGAAAAGTGTTGTAAGTCAAAAATTTAATTTTTACAAGAGAGCGAAAACAAATGAATGAATGATGAACAGGCGGTCCCGTCGAAAACAGATTTTTTTTATATGAATACCGCACTAGAGTCCCAACTGCTCCCGTCTGGAGCCAGTGAGACTATGGCATTCCCAATTGGGGTATGTTGCGAGGCTGAAGGTAGTGGGGAGGGGAAGGAGATGGGTAAGAGGAAGTTGAGAAGTACCTGGCTATTCAGATCTGGTCACCAAACACGGCCAAAGCCATTTCAAGCAACGTTTCAATTCTGAATGGTGGTCTTACACCAGGGCGATACTGAGAGTATCTTCCGTTCTGGAACGTGCCGCAAATACACTATATATTATTTTAAATTAATAAATTGTGAAATAACACAAATTAATCAAACAAAATTTTATTTGCCACGTAGGGATTCGATCCCGCGACCTTCGGAATGCTAGTCAAGAGCCTTACCGTCGATACTAGCGACGTCTTGCGGAGATGTAGTGATCTAACTTGTATACGGTTTTCTTGGGGAGTAGATAATCACTTTACTTTTCGGAGATAAGACGTAAAATAGACAATTTTGACTTCAGACACTTTTTTATGGAATGTGCGTGTATCTATGATTTAAGATTTTGAAATTATATTAAGGACATTAAGTCTTAGTTTTCAAGGAAAATAATATAAAAAAGGAGTTACAAGCGAGATAAAATTAAAATGAAAAGAAAAAAGGGTAAATTGTGACTACCTAGATCAGAGGTTCCCAATTTTTTTTTCTCGTAGACCACTTTTCAAATTTTACTGGTTTTGGTGGACCCCCTACTGCTACATTTCGACTATGTTCCCAAAACTCAACAAGTGTTGTAGTCACAGCGGGGGGTGGGGGGGGGGGGGGGGATAAGGGCACGAAACGAGTCCTCAATATGACCATTTTCACCGAAATACAGCCCGTCAAATGTCTATTTTTGCTCCATTAATTTTTTTTAGTAGTGAATTATCTGCCTACATTGACTGATAAAGCCAAGGCATCATTTTTGTTCTTTACTATTGAAACCAGATAAATTTTCGTGGACCCCCACTTACAACTTGTGAACCCCCATTTTTTTATCACGCCTACCTAGACCCCCGTCGAGTCTCCCGTGGACCCATAGGGGTACACCTGGACCACTTTGGGAATCACTGACCTAGATGATGACTAGAAAAATATTTCTATTTCAGTAATTAATACAAACAACAGCAGCGAAATTAAATCGAAATACTCAGATCGAAATTTCGAAATTCTCTATGTGTTGTAGAGTAACCAGTTTTTCGCCACAAGTTTCCGGACACCGTCTATATTTATTAAGAGGGGAATTTTCCGAGTATCTATGTAATTGTGAAACCCTCATCAATTTTGAAGGGAAGTCCCACGATTACTTTTTTCACTACACGCGTCATAATATATTCTGCCGCCAAGCCTTATTCACGATTCTATCCATACAATGTATCATATTAAATTAGGCGTGAACACAGAATTTTTTCAATATGTTTTTTTGTTTCACAACCTTTGAGAGCCGTGACTTAAATTACGTTTGGGAATTTCCAAACTCGTCACAGTAATGATTACAAGTTGATGTATTATTGATATAATGGTTTTTATTTCACCATCGGCTGTTTCATTAATCACGGAACTACATAATGTTTGTTTTAGGCGATAATATTTAATAATAAATTTAATTTTAATTAATTAATTGCCAATCAACTTTGACGGCCTACCAGGGGGTATATTTCAATATATTTCACACGTATGTTATTATTAATTTCTCACCAAACTTGTCTGTTGGCATTCATTCCTGTTTGTCAACAAACTGTTTCTTGCTTTAGATATTATAATAAATAATACCGAAATAAAAATAATTGGGTGCAATTTACGAATGCAAAATCGCCATTTTTTTGGATTTTCACACTTGATCAAATATCAAATTGTAATGAATGTGGATCCAAGTTTAAATAGGAACAAAAGAATAATGTTTGGGTCTCTTTGTTTGGACATGAATTACGGTATAAAAGGCATGTCTTGTATGAGAGCCCTCTCTTCACCGTTGACCACCACGCGATAAACGTTACTTTAATATATTCAATAATTAAACGAGTTAAATTATTTTTTTAACGGTCCCGAACACGATAAAGTCACGACATCTTTCAAATCACCTCCCCGAAGCGATAGGCAACTATGCCAATTACACACACCTTGCTTTATCCCCAATCATTCATACTCTTAAATTATTTCGAAAGATTAGTGACGTCCCGACTCAAGTGTGCATTTTTATTTGGCTTGATCATTTAATTAATTTTATTTGACATTTCATGAATCCATCTGTTCTGATTCAACCTCATTCACTCGACGTTTCGGATAGCTTTGCATCTGCCCGATTGGGATTGTGGCATCCCCGATTAGGATAAGTGGTGAGGTTGAAGTTAGTGGGGGTGGAGAGGAGACAGATAAGATAAAGATTAGAAAGTACGTAGCTCTTAGTATCCAATTTTTATTATTATCTAACATTAAGTTCTTTTGAGTGGGATACGTTTTTTTTAGCATGGGTTCATGTGTTACGTGGGGAAATCTGTGAAGTTGTTCGGGGATTTTTTTCTCGGGATTCACAGTGTCTCTTAATCTAATTTGAGGGGGTATTCTTGTCTAGAAGCGTGAATTGTAGGTGTTTTTTCAGGTGCAACCAAAAAAAAAACAATGATATTTTTACCAACTATTATTTTATCAAATATTTATTAAACATTAAAGAATCCATTAAAAAAAGAGTCGAACGAAATAATTACAAATTCAAAAGGTTACAGGGTGTTGAAGTGAGGGGTCTCAAAAAAATGGCCCGCCCTGGTTAACACGATTGCAACCCTCCCAGTAATAAAAAAAACTCTTAATCCAAACAAATGCGGCTATGGCCCGAACTAAGGAAAAGTAAAAAAAAACATTTTTCGCAAAATGGCGGCTGTCTGAAATAAAAAAAGTCGTTTTTGTACCAGTTTTTTTGACTTTCCGAATTTTTTAAAAAGAGTAAAAATTGAAATGTTGTTATAGTTCTAGTTCCCGCCATAGAGGAATGTAAAGAGAAGGCTCACACCAAATTTCAAGTAAATTGGTTGAGTGCAACTTGAGATATCGTGTCAACCGTCTCGGAAAAAGTGGTTTGGAGAAAAATGGGTTTAAAATTTTGTTCTATTTAGATTTTGGTTCTATTCCGTCTAAACCGCGACATTAAAAAGGTTATAACTTATAAAATAATGCGAATTTCGAAAAATCCTTTTAAGGAGATATTTTTGAATATTTAAACTTTGCAAATTAAAAAAGATTTTTTTTCTAGACTAGAATACTGCCTTAACGCTGTCAAATTGTCATATTAATACATTAATAAAAATAAATTAATATACATGCCATATAGGTTTTGGGACATGCCAACACTGCCCTAGTAAAGAATTTTTTTATTTATTTATAAACTCCCACGATTACCTCGCTTGTCCTTGCGACAGTGCCGATCACCGGACCAATGAGACAGTCGCAAGTGGCCACGCAGGTAGGCGGGTCTAGGCGCAGCCCAATAGCCGGAGAGAAGACATGGTGTCAATAGGCGATAATGGCAATTAGTGTCTGCCGGCGATGTGCCTAAACTATGTGATTACGCGAATTATTGAATGATGATCAAACGTTTTGGCAAATGCTATGTTTATATTATTCTGCCGAACTCCTCGTAAGTAGCTATGGTCTGTGAGTAACCAAGATGAAAAGTATCTAAACGTTTTATTCGTCAGACTTTGATTTGATTTTCACTGCTTTTTACTTACACGTTTTTTTAGTAATCTAACCCTTAACTACCTACCCCCGGTCTCACAGACACCAGCTATATTGTTATTGTTAATAAGCAAGCGCGCATTTGCATCCATGTAACTGGTCATGGTCGAAATATCCACGTGTTATGTAACCATCAAAGCAATGAAAAAAGAAAAAACTTTCGTCGAGGATGTACGTGCGCGTGTTTGCATTTTGTGAGTGAAAAAAAAACTTTTGTCAACGGTCTGAAGCCGGGGGGTAGGTAGTAAGTTTTGGTTGCAATTTTGTAAATGTAATTATAACATTTTGTTTGAAATTTGGGTGTTTATGTAATTATGATCATGGATCTCTTTTTCCAAATACGTTGATTTTTTCCCTTTTAATTCATCTAAGAAAAACTGTTTTTATATTTCTGTAATTTTTATGAATAATAGCAACAACCCCTAAAATAATTAATTCATTTTAAACTAATATCCGAAGTGCGTTGGAATGCAACTGAAAGAAAGAAATTGTTTCTCTCGGCGTGTCCCTTCCCATGCGTCCCGTGTTCTTTCCCCTTCCCCTCCACGTCTCCCTCCCTCCCACCACCCTGCCTTAGACTATATGAAATACACACATTTTTGGTGAATTTTAAAACTGATGAAATTTACAAGAGGTAGCTTTTTTTTACATTAACTCCACACAGGAGGCCCGGAGGAAAATAATTTCCTTCAGGGCCTATGTCATCTTTGGGGATGCTGTGTGGAGGTTTTTTTTAAGGAAAGGAAGGAGAGGAGAGTTCTGGGAAGGAAAAGGGTTTGAGGGGTGGGTAGGAATCTGGAGTTTAGTCTGTCCTGGTCATCCGTCTCCAAGACCTAGACAAACCTCACCCCATGAACCCGGGCACCCCTGCTAAATCACCAAACGTAGCGAACCACTTGGGGTGACCTATGGCAGGGGTGTTGGTTATCCAATAAAGGTTCCCGGGGCGGCGGTACCCATTCCCGCCTACCAAATTGAATACGCATCTATTGTATTTTCTAATACAAATTTCATAGCAACAGACCTCACCATTATATATATACGGCGTGCGCACAATAACTCACCAAAGTTTCAACCCAATCCGATGAATGGTATAGGAACGCACACGGGACAAACAAAGAAACGTTCATTTTTATGTAAAAAGACTATCTCCATCTGCCATGGGTTTTTGCGAGTGCGATGTATGCGAGGGTAGGTAAAATAGGGGGTTGGTAGTTAAACACAGTCTTTTTTACACGGTTTTAAAATGACACCGTCCACAAGGCGTGTCAGTGATATGGATCCATTGTACGAATAGAATCGAACGATTTCATACCGAACGTGCGAAAACGATGTCAAACAACAATCAATGCCCCGATTGTTGTTTGTCAGCGACATAATGTGCATGAAACATTAGAACTTGTCTACCGTTTTTTTAATTATTATTTTTGTACATAACTGAACTGCCCCAGTAAACAGTCTTTTGTATTTAAGTGATAAATCTGTAATTTCCACTGAAGAATGAACATTATAACCCTCCATTAGTATTCTAGGCATTGAGAATTACAAAATTATGGTAGTTAGTCCCCGAATTTCTGCACAGAAAAATATCTCTATTTCTAGTAATCTGGTATTGGTGGAAACATAGAAAGCATCAGAACAGATAAAACTTGTGCAAACCTGGTGATGCCCTATAACGGGCTCCCTAGCGACAGAACTATGTACATAAAAATGAATGTATGTTTCCTTACTCACTTGTTTGTTTATTTATTTGTGACTTTCGCGTTCCTAAAGAGTGCGACGAAACTTCGGTGATTTATTTGGCCCGCGATGACTGTTTTTATATAATAGTGAGCTCTGGCGTTATGAAAATGAGTGAATTTCATGTAGTTTGGCAGCAGGGAGGGGGGGAATGAAGCGGTGGGAGATTCGCGGAGGGGGTCGAAGGAGTGGGAAGGCGTGGAAAGCGGGAGGGGCAGCGGGACGCGTGAAAGCGGAAAAGGGGAGGTGGGAAAGGCGAGGAAGGTGAAGGGGAACGCGGGAGGGGAAGAGGAGGTGGAAGGGGAATGGGGACGAATTGGAAAAGACACGCAGGGAAAATCAATTTATTTTAGCGGCATTTTAACGTCTGCCGGAAACTCGCTAGTAATACATAATATTATGTATTAGTAGTTGGTACCCGACATGCGTTGCAATGTTATTGAAAGAAATAAATTTATTCTCCCTGCATGTACTTTTCCGTGGGACCCCTTCACCTCCCCTTCTCTTCCGCATTACCCTTCCACTTTCCCCGCTTTCCCCCTCTCTCGTTACCCCTCCCGCGAACCCCACCTCTCCCGTTACCCTCCTATTCCTGCCTTTCCTCCCTGCCTCTAAAATACACACATTTTCATTTATACAAATCTAACGCCAGAGCTTACCATTATATAAAGCCTATAACCTTCACGCACAACATATCACCAAAGTTTCATCGGAATCGGATGAACGGAATGGCAGCGCATAAAATATGAACAATCAAATATTGATTTTTAATATATACGAAGATTTATTAGAATACATTATTATTAATCTACCGTACTATTTACCGCAGCCGTGCGGACATGTCTGATGGCGGTATATCAGAAGTAATAAAAAAATAATTATAGACTTGAAAATAGTTTGAGGTCATTGATGGATACAACTTTGTGTTTTTAATGTGGGTAATCCGAAACGATAAGATTGATTCGCGTGTTATATTATTAATGTAGGTAATCCGAAACGATAATATGATTATGATCGTACGATCGTACTTTATGCGTTTGCTAATTGCTGGCCTTCGGGTCGTAAGCAAGCCTAGCCCCATTCATTAATTTTTTTTTTTAGCGATGCAATTTTGTCTTTAGGTCGGCGTAGTAAGCCGTTTATCTCTATGATTTATAACACGTACACCACGATTTGTACCTACGATTTAATCTCGCGCTTAACTCAATTTTTGCGTAACATACTGACTGGCTTAGAGTTACAAAATATCCTTCACATAATGTATTAGATTTTATCTGATGATCTCTTTATGTTATTTAAACTTTTTGAAGCACTTCAAAAAATGTCCGGCGTTGTAGATAATTTTATTTCTTTATTTATTTTATTTTAAATATAATCAAATAGCATGTTCTTATATATAAATCGTAGAGTAATTACCACAACTAGGTAACTCTGAAATCGGCTTAGTTGGGAAATTGACTTATAAGATGGTAATCAATCTGATAAATCGGTTGTTGCATATTTATACTGATAAGTTTAGTTAAATCGTAGATTGATTGTGTTGGGAATCGTAATACTTAGGTTTTGGAAATGAAAAAATCGCTCATCATTTTTTATGTATTTTTTTTTACAAAAATGCAATGACTTACCTAGTTGTTATACACAAAAATGCAACGAAAGCTACTTATGAAATTCCACAAAGTTTAATGCTACAACTAGCTAATTCTATTTGACCAATTGAAACATGGAAAAAATCTTTTTTGGACATACCCACAAAAATCATATTTATAACAAAACCATTTTATATTTTTTTATTAATTAATAAGTATTCAATCTAGAATACCTTCTCTTTCCCGCATCGCGTCGTCCCTAAATAATAAGGGGCGAGAGATGCTATTGGTTAGACGTCACAGATGGTCTGACCGATATAAGGTCGTGTGGTAGGTACCTCGAGAAAGTTGAGTTGCCTTCCGGTTCTACCCGCGCATCTTCAAGTAAATTCTCTGGCAGGTCTGAAATACGTCAGCTAATGTAGAGTAATTACTAGCTCGTAATCCCTTGGCTAAATGGGGGGTTGGGTTATTTATTGTTATTGTTTTGAACTATTTTACTAATATTGAACTGTGTCGTACTTACAAATTGATTGTACCTACTTCAAATAAAGGCTATTTGTGATTATCTTAAAAAAATCGAGTGCAGTTCACACGCGGTAGAAGTGAAACCTTCTCCACACAATCTCAACCAATTAGAGCGCACATTGCATAATGGTGGAGCCTTGAAAAGTGAGCTCATAATCAAAGCGGCCAATGCGGTGAGGTTTCATTATATCTAATTCTCTTGCAGGCTAAATCCTATATACCTATGCGTTTGTCTCTTTTTAGTGTCGTTTCCGTTTCATAGAGTTTCAAATCACAACGGTGCTTCGGTTCATATCAGTATATATTATCAAGTTGAAATTTCACTTGTCAGTTTTATTCTTTATGAAGGACATTTTTTCAACAGTTGAACTTTATAATTTTTTACGTTATAACAAAAATGCAATCAATTGCAGCTAACAAATACAATCTAATTTAAATTTAAAAAAGAATGTTGTAATCTACACATCTAGATAACATTATGGTAGGAAGCGTTGGAGTGAATAAATTGTTACGTATATGCGGAAGTTATAAATGGCTACGTGCTGATTCTAAGGCACACGTGAGGCCATAATGTGAATAGCTTCCACGTGCCACGCGGTAGGAAACGATAGCCCTTTGCCCATGAAATTTGACACTTGAGTATGTGCAGCGTGGAAGGTGCGAAATGGATGGAAAGGAATGGCTGTGGAACTGTGGACCACGTCCGCAAACGTTCATCTTTTTCATTGATTTGTAGACCACCGACCATGGATTTGAAACAGGTTCCATCTGACAACAATGTCAAGCAATAATAAGTTTAAAAAAATAAGAATAGACATTACAACAATAAAATTAGGTCATTAATAATTAATATTACTTGTAAGGTATTCCTCAAACAATATCAAAGTAAGCTACAAACCCCAGTTAAATATCTAAATAATAAGATAATCCCTAGAAGTGCGTACGGACGTGGAGATTTTTGAAGCGTTGAAGTGGGGCGTGGAACAAAAAGGCTGAGAAACACTGGACGACTGTCTATACGGCCGTTTCAGATTGAGCGTGAAAATACTCCCTGCTTCTTGCATTTTTTTAAATTGAAAACTTTTAAAATTTTGAATTGTGTGGGTGGGCACTGCCGTTTTGATAAGTGTTTACGAATGATGGGCTTTTTGAAATCTATTCTGTAATGTTAGAATCGTCTAAATGTATATAATTTGAATGTTTTCATAAAATAAATTAATTACATTTTTTCGTAAATCTTCGAAGATGTATTTTGTTTAATGTGAATATCGCACAAGAGCCTCAACTGCTCCCGGAGACAGTGAGATTGAGAGGAGGAAGGTGGGGAAGTACTTGGCTCTTAAGATCTGGTCACCAAACACAGCTAAAGCCATTTCAAGCAATGTTTCAGTTCTGAATGATGTAATGAATTTCACCAGATACTGAGTGCTTTTACCACTCTGGCATGACACTGAATTCATTTTTTGCACTATGACGGGAATCAAACCCGCAATTTTACTACTATACAAGTTATAACCATTTTAATGTCGCGGTTTAGACGGAATCTAACCAGAATTTAAATAGAGCAAAACTTTAAACGCTTGTTTCTCAAAACCACTTTTTTCAATACGGTTGACACGATATCTCAAGATCTAAGGAACCAATTTGCTTGAAATTTGGTGTGAGCTTTCTCTACACATTAATTAATTACTCTATCGCCACTTACAAAATTTCAAGTTTTACTATATTTTAAAAATACCGGAAAGTCAAAAAAGGGATAAAAAAATGTCTTTATTTCAGACAGCCGCCATTTTGCGAAAAAATTTTTTTTTTACTTTTCCGAGGTACACGCCATAGCAGCATTTGTCTGGATTAAGAATTAATTTGTTGTTTTTTTTTTTTTTGATTACCAGGAGGGTTGCAATTGTGTCAACCAGGGCGCGCCATTTTTTTGAGACCCCCCACTTCAACACCCTGTAACTTTTTGAATTTTGAATTTTTGGTTTTATTTTTTTTATGTATTCTTTAATGTTCAATAAATATTTGGTAAGTTACTGTTTTTTTTTTTTTTTTTATTGCACCTGAAAAAACACCTACAATTCATGCTTCTAGACTAGAATACCCCCTTGTTGCAGAGATCACACAAACGATTGGAGCATCTATTTTTTTCATTATCGAAACGCTAGAAACATATTCTTAGCGTTGTGGTTTACATGTTTGACTGTCGTTTTCGGATTCGAATCTCGCGCGATACAAACTGTATATATTTAAATAGATTTTTTAAATGTCTTTATATTTATGGGCATTCCCAGGCCTGCGTGTTGTTGTTTTTTTTTTATTGTTGAGTTACCGTGTTATTATAATTATGCCAAAGAACTTAAAGTAGAATTTATTTCGTACAGGTTTTTTTTTGTATTTTCGTTTAACCGGTTATGCTTATTCTTTCGAGCACGTTGTGGTTTAAACCGGTGATTCCCAAAGTAGGTGATATCTTTTGGGGCCCTAGAAAGATCCAGGGGGAAATAACTCCAGAACGAGGCTGATTGTCGACCAATTGCCTCGTTCAAAATAGAAATCCATTTTTACCCAGCAGCTTCATTCAAGTTATCTGTATCAATACAACCTCTTACGTGCCATTTTTCACAATGGGGAAAACTGTCAGAAAATAAGCAGAAGGGTCCAAGTATTAGTTTTTACTAGATCATTCATACCTTCATTCAATCAAGAAAACCAAATTAAATTCAAACATGTAGATGTGTTTAAAAACTCGTCAAAGGTGACGGTGAGCCAGCAAGTTAAAAAATCTAACCGAGGTAACGGTCGTAAAGGGGGTTTGTGAGCCAAACAAGTTAAAAATCTAACCAAGGAAACGGGTGGTGAGCCGAACAAGTTAAAAATCTAACCGAGTAAACGGTCGTAAAAGGGGGTGGTGAGTCAAACCAGACCGAGGAAAACAGAATATCTTAAAATGGAGCGGTGAGCCAAACAGGTTAGAAATCTCACTGAGGAAAATCTCGTAAAACCGGGTGGTGAGCCAAACATTACAATTCTCACCGAGGAAAAACATGATATCGTAAAATAGGGCGGTGAACCAAACAAGTTAGAAATATAACCGAGGAAAAACTCGTACAAGCGGGTGGGTGGTGAGTCAAAGCAGACCGAGGAAAAACATAATATCTTAAAATGGAGCGATGAGCCAAACAAGTTAGAAATCTCACTGAGGAAAATCTCGTAAAAGCGGGTGGTGAGCCAAACATATTACAATTCTCACCGAGGAAAAACATGATATCGTAAAATAGGGCGGTGAACCAAACAAGTTCGAAATATCACTTAGGAAAAACTCGTAAAAGGGGGCAGTCATCCAAACAAGTTAGGGATCTCTGGTCTGCAGAATACACGCAATATTTCAGTTTGTCGCCCATTATTATTATTAGGTCGAAATGAATGTTGGCAGTTAAGGCCTTGAGAGGAGAGTAGTGACCCTGCCTGCTCCAGCCACGTGCGAGGAAAGGTTACTGCCCCAGGGTTGCCAATTCATCTCTTCTAAAATACCCACGATAGATGTTCAAATTCCCCACAAGTTCCTTTACCTTCAAAAGGAAACAAAATTCTATTGAAATCATCATTTTTTTATTATTATCTAGTTATAAAAAATAGTTTTTTTTCTGTTTGCTACTAAAGAAAATGGAATTATAGTTCGTTCTCACATCTTAATAAATACATAAAAATGAATTTTTCTCTGTTTGTTCCTTATGCGGTATCTAAACCATTCATCCGATTGCAATGAAACTTTGGAGTATTTTAATGCGCATGCCCGGGAAGGCTTCTATATATAATGGTGAGCTCTAGCGTTATGAAATTATTTCCTACACGGTTCATCCGATTGCGTTGAAACTTTGATGAGTTTTTACGCGCACACCCGCGAATTTTTCTATTTACAAAAGTGAGCTCTGGCGTTGTAAAATTTGCGTAAAAGTATTGCTATAGGTGGCGCGCGAGTTGTTTGAAAAAATGGGTGTATTTCATGTAATTTAGCAGGAAGGGGAGGTGGAAGGGGAACGGAGAGAACATGCATTGATGAACCATTTATTTAAGTGGCATTGCAACGCATGCCGGGAACTCGCTAGTTAGGAACTTCCTTTACCTTAAAAATGAAACAAAATTGTATGGAAATTAGATTTTTTTAATTATTATCTAGTCATTTTCGGATTTTCTCTTTCGTTCAGGCTTTAAAAACAGAAATTTGTTTGAACATTCATTCGCTGCTAAAGAAAATAAAATTATAATACATACATTCTCGAAATTATTAAAAATATTTTTTCAATATGATTGGACATAATTTAGATGTATGTTGCCCTGTCACCTGTAATTTTTGTATTACTAACGTAAACTATCTTATTATTTCTATGTCACCTGCAATTAAAAATCTTTCTCTTGTTATCCATTATTTTTACTTAAATTTATCTCTACACCATTCATGTGATGTTTATTTCTTCAAGTTTATCTTTTTTTATTTAAAAACTGTTTCTCTGTATCTTATCATGTAAAATCCTGTCAGGGCGTTGAAAATTAATAAAAATAAAATAATCAGGAAATGCCCACAATCCCCGCATTTTTCTCGTAAAAAGGTTATCTCCGCAATTTTTGTTATTCCCAGCGATTTGGAGAATTCCCCACGAACTGGCAACCCTGGTTTACCACGCTCCACTGTCCCGGAAGCACTAAAGCCATTAAATCTGTTTAGCGTAGTCGTGCGGGCCTCTATTTACCGTTTATAAATAAATACTCCCCTTAACTACAATGTGTGCATACCGACTACTAATACACTAATACTAGTGGCGGTTCGCGAAACACGTGTAAGGCCTAAGTGGGCGTCAAATTGGCAGATAACGTTGTGTTATTTTTATGATTACCTTTTGATTCGATGATATCTGGAAAGAATGCAAGGCCAACGTAATGAAGATAATGAAATTTCTTTCTTATTAATTGTTTTTGTGTTTAATTCGTACATCTCCGCTTCGAATTTGGGAGGCGGGTATGGGTACCGCCCCGGGAACCATTTATTGGATAACCATCACCTCTGCCATGGGTCACTCCCAAGTGGTTCGCTACGTTTGGTGACTTAGCAGGGGTGCCCGGGTTCATGGGATGAGGTTTGTCCGGGTCTTGGCGGCAGATGGCCGGATCTAGAGAGAATGGTTGAGGGAGTCTCCAGTCGTACTCTCTCGGAATATCGCCTTGCACCGAAGTAGGAGGTATTGATTCATATGTCCTCCACTCCTGGACCCCTAGATTCCTACCCATCCCTCATACCTACCCTTTTCCTTCCCAGAACTTCCTCTCCTTCCTTTCCTAAATATACCCCCCACAAAGTGTTACACAAAATAGAGAATATATTGTCACAATTATTTGGTGACCGGACTCAGAATGAAACCAACTCAGAACCATCTGAAATAAGTCATTTAGAGTGATAAAAAAAATACATATTAAAAATTGGTTAAATAGGTTACGTTAGGTTAGGGTTATAGGCTAATTTAAAAAAAAATAATTCATAGCTGACTTGTTCAAGGAGGTGTTGAGTTGACTTTATTCTCAGTTGGCATATAACCACTTATTTTCTCAGTAAATCGGTAACCGGTATTCAAGGACCTTTAAAATTGAAATTTAGAATCTGAATCTTCTGAATGGTGGTCTTCCACATCCAACACTATGCAAGGTTTGTACGTGTAAATTAGTTGTTAGGAGAATATTAATAGTTGTTCGAAGTTGAAGTTGTCTACTTATATTCTATCTTGAGGTAAGTTTTTTTTTACAAAAACTACGCTGTACAAATCATCCAAATACCTTAATATTCATAAATTATATTGCTACGTCCACAATGGAGTTCTGGTTACACTACCATTTGGTCTGAGGTAAGAAACTACTTCTGAAAACTTTAAAATTCAGTTAATGAAAATTAATTAAAATACCACATAAAGAAACAATAAACCAGTAAACAAAATTATAAACACATGTATGTATTCAGAAAATGGTTCAACACGTAATAATAACCAATTTAAAGCGCTCTTCGGGTGGATTGAGTCACCAAACGGCCCTATAAAAAGTTGATCAATTATATTTAATTTTTATTAGAACGACTCTCTTTTTTATAACTTTTGAAGGTCATTCCCATCAATCTAATATTGCAAAAAGAGAGTCTTTCTAATAAGAATTGAATATTCATGAAGGTTAAGAGGTCTGTTCACGCGGGCGAAGATTGACTATCCAAAAAAGCATAATGATAGGTATAATTGTCGTGTGTCCTGCTCTAGTAAAGTACAGGAAAGGGGCGTACGAGAGGCGGTAGTGAAGGGGGAAATCGTAATACGTATTGTCGCACATCGCGAGCGAACATAAAAATTAAATAATTATGTAGTGAACAAAGCAGAAAATATATGTAATATTACGCTTGAATATTTGCAGGAAGCCGGTGAACGGTCCCTTTCGTTTAGTACCTTAGCATTAGCGGACGAGGGACACACATGCGGAGGTCTCTGGACATATTCTGTAGTAGTGTTAGTTTGTTTATAGTACAAACGCTGGGTGTCAACAAAATTTACAATTTTACAATAATTCTTCGGTTAGGTTTGATTGTTTCACAATATACTAAAATTTATATTCAACGATGTTGTGATATTTTTATCTTGATTGAATCATTGAAAACAATTATAATTATAACAAAAGAAAACAATATAGAATTTTACCCCGATTTGATGTTTACATGTTAGAACAGAGTTCAAAATGTGAAGTTTTGTCAAATATTAATTTGGAGGTACGATTAAACAACCCGGCCTAACATTCGCATACAAAATAAAATCGGTGACCGGACAACTTGGAATGAGACCAACTCAGAACCATCTCAGATAAGTCATTTAGAGTGATAAAATATTTATAAATATAAAATAGGTTACATTAGGTTAGGGTTATCGGCTAATTTAAAATTATTTTTTTCATAGCTTTTTGACTTTTCAAGGAGGTGTTGAGTTGAATTTATTCTCAGTTGGCATGGAACCATCTAATCGACATATTTAGGCACTTTCATGAAAACAAAAAAAAATTAATGATGACTTCCGTGGTCGAAGGGTAAGACTCTCTCTCGACTAGCGATCAGGAGGTGACAGGTACAAATCCCGGAGTGGGCAAGTAGGTAAATTATATTTGATTGATTTGTGTTTTTTCACAATTCAATCATTTAAAAATAATATATGGTATATTTGCGGCACTTTCCAGAATGTAAATAACTCTCAGTAGGACTCTGGTGTAAGACCACCATCCAGAATTGAAATGGCTTTAACTGTGTTTAGTGACTAGATCTGAATGTCCGGGTGCTTCCCCACCTTCCTTTACCCCATATCCTTCCCCTCCTCACCAATTTCAGCCTCACAACATACCAAAATTGAGGATGCCATAGTCTCACCACATTCAACAATTTGGGAGGCGGGTAAGGGTACCGCCGCCCCGGGAACCATTTGTTCGCTACGTTTGGTGACTTAGCAGGGGTGCCTGGATTCACGGGGTGAAGTTTGTCCGGGTCTTGGCGGCGGATGCGTCTATTGATATGTCAGATTTGAAAGTCAAATAATATGTGTAACTTCACATTCAATTATACTGTAAGGTTCCAAAATCGGTGTCTCGGAGGTATGTTGGTTTTCCTTGCATACGCCTGAGGGATCTTTTTGTACAGTTTTTTTTAACGTTAGCTCTACACAGATACTTGAGTCGGGCGATGTCAAGAGTCAAAATAACAGAAGAGCACGTATGAGACGATGTATGAATGTGAACGAAGCAAGGAGTGTGTGCCAAGATCGAGTTGTTTGGCGGTCCGTCCTCTCTGCCTACCCCTGCGGGGAAACGGCGTGATGGTTAGTTAGTTAGTTAGCTCTACACAGGAAGCCCTGAGGAAAAAGGGGTCTTTTTAGGAAAGGAAGGAGATGAAGTTCTGGGAAAGAGAAGGGTATTAGGGGTGGGAAGGAATCTGGGGGTCAGTGTGTCCAGGAGTGTCCCGGGCGTATGAATCAATCCCTCCCGCTGCGGTGCAAGGCGATGTTTTGAGAGAGTACCTACAGCTGAAGTCAAAGAGACTCCCTCAATCGTTCTCTCCCGATCCGAGCCTGTCATGCAGCTGGTGGGCAGACGCATCCACCGTTAATACCCGGACAAACCTCACCCCATGAATCCGGGCATCCCTGCTAAGTCACCAAACGTAGTGAACCACTTGGTAGAGGTGTTTGTTATCCAATAAATGGTTCCCAGGGCGGCGGTATCCATACCCGCCTCGCATTCAGTCTACTTCATCTTTCGTCTGCCAGTTTCCATGCCTTACTGCCATACATATCTATACCTAGTTAGGTATCCTTGTATCGTAGAAAATATTTTAAAAATAAAAGCTGAACTGCCAAAATAGTGTTTCTTACTACCTACCTACTACCTAGTTAACACAAGTATATTGGCATTATTGAATGCATTCTCCAGTTTTCGGTAAACAGATCTAAAATGATAAAACAAACAACGAACATGCACCTGCGTTGTCTGACACACACAGATACACGATTCTATTACCTCTCCCCCCGGCCCGCGCACGTTTCGCTCCCGCGTGACTAGCAAAAGAGTGAATGAGATGACATCAAAAAACCTAGGTAATTTTACGATAAATTTGCGCGTAACTAGATCCGGTTTTTGACGCAAATATAACTGTTTTCAGTGCAAACTAAAATTTTATCGTATACTTCATCATATTCCTGAGGCAGGATATGAAAGGATTTTTCAAAAATAGCATCCATTTGGTCAGAAAAAAATTCCAAAGTAGCCTCCTAAATTCATCGATAAATTGTCATCTTTTGAAGCCTATATTTTATAATTTAAAACAAAAATCGAAAATTGGATTCATATCCGTACTTTTTATATAGCTAACCTGTCATTTAAAAAAAAATTGAAAACAATTAGTTTGATATTTTAGCCGTTAATCCGGAACTAAATTTTGTATGAAACAGGCCACGCATACGTTCCTCTTAATTGGTATTCCATATAAATAAAATCCTGTATATTTATCCAAGACACCACTATCTAGGTTACAAACCAGTTCTTCAAACAATTGTTTCCAATATAAAAAGTATCTGCCAATATGGAAAAAAATGGTCGAAGATAATATCGTTAATTCTGAAATTTGAAATATGAGACTGACAAATATGACGTTTAAATAAGAGGTGGCAGTAGTCGAATTGGTAAGGTGTT
This sequence comes from Glyphotaelius pellucidus, assembly GCA_936435175.1. NCBI lineage: Eukaryota > Metazoa > Arthropoda > Insecta > Trichoptera > Limnephilidae > Glyphotaelius > Glyphotaelius pellucidus. The sequence continues at coordinate 31,467,294 of OW386554.1, forward strand.
TGTCCCGGTAAGACGAAAGGTGCTGGGTTTAAGTCCCAGTTATAACCCTTATTTTTTTGGTGAAAAATTTATTTTGCACCGTTGTGATTTGAAGCTCGATGAAAGGAAAAAGCGACACTAAAAATAGACAAACGCTTAAATTTACAGGATGTAGCCTGCGAGAGAATGAGATAGAATAATCGGTCTCCTCTTGGTGCGGTGCTTCGTAGCTTCCCCACTCTTGCCTACTTCATTTTCTGAAGGTTTCCCTTCTGCCGCGTGTAAACTGCACACTTAAAATTTTTCTGTGTCTTGTTTTCTTTCATATTATCGTTTAGATTATTACTGTTATCTTCTTCAATCATTTTATTTAACCCCAACGAACAGGTAGTGAGGCATGCAACTGTCAGATGAAGAAAGAAAATATATCGATTACACCAGAAATAAAATCCCTTAAGGAGGGCCACGTGTGATAAAACCTCATTCGATCGTAGCGCGGATGAGGAGACATTTAGAATGATAGCCGTCATCAACAAGGTTATAGAGATAAGGGGCGGTTTGATTGTTTGGATTTTGGTTATGCAACTAGAGCCTGATCGACATGGGTTCCTTAGCGCCTCTGAAGTGATTTTTCTCAAAAACGACACTCCAACAAATTATCCAAGTATATAGGAAGGAATGTCGAGAAAAATGTACTACACGTAAATAAATGAATGAAAAAAGTCCGGAGCTTGGGAAGTATGGGAAGGACCTGCCACGATAAAGTGGATCAATTACTTAAGTCGAATCATGTAATTTAATCCAAAGAGTTGGATTAACCAATTTATTGATCACATAATTTGAACAATCGATCCAATTTCAAAGTTAACCTTCAAATTCTGTGAAAGTCCCTTTCAAGTTCTGTTTTTATCCAAGTTTCTGTGGAAAATCCGTCCCAAAAATTGAGATAATAACAGATCTTGAAACTACAGAATTACAGAACTCAAATTTTCGAGTGATTTTCTTAGAAGGAATTTAAAAAATCTAATCCTCAAATTGAACGATAAAATTTTACGTATCTAAATACATATCGGATCTAACTTTGTCACTAATATTCACATAATTCTAGTATCGATAGTAATGGAGGGTGGAAAATCAAGCGATGTCCGATGTCAATCGTGCGATATGGTGTCCTCTGTGTGCAAAAAGTCGTATCTTTAAGTTTTAAACTATGTAAGAAAAGTGTGTTTATCTGAAGCTGGATAGTTATGTTTTCTGTATCTGTTGTAAATAATTAAATAGCCTATGAAGTTATATTTGTACAGCGCCAATGAGGTGATCTTTCAAGACAACGGCGCTATACGAGTTATCCAACTATTATTATTATTTGGGCCAAAAATGGATCCAACTTGATGAGAAAAGACGAAAAAAAAAACAGAAAACATCCCCAAAGAACGAAGGGTCCACTAAACCGCATCTTTTAACCTATTCTGAAAATTTTCAACATTGCCAAAGGAATCTTCGTACGCTATAATTTAATTATGTACATGAAAATCTATTGTTTTTAATAACCGTCATAAATAAATATTTAGATTTCTCAATCCTTGATATATGAACAAAAGAAGTTAAAAAAATGATCTTCTCAATATTTTTGTTATTATTTTTGGGGTGTTATGCCTTGTTTCGCTACCTCCTTCTTTAGCCAACGTTTCGGACAGCGTTACAGTGTCCATCATCAGGGCAGATGAGCATCATGTGGCTAAAGAATTTAAGTGATAAAAATTTCTCCGAAAATCCAAAAATGTAGGCTATTTTCCCCTATAAACTTATGTATTTTGTTACTTTATTCGAATCCGCTAGGAAATCCGTCATACTTTAAATTCCGTTAAACACAAAATTTTCCCGTTTCGGGGTACTCCAATCCGCTAGAAATGACGGAAAATCCGTCAAGTTGGCAACACTGCCTGACCCCCAGATTCCTATCTACCCCTCACACCGCTTCCTCTCCTTCCTTTCTTTAAAAATACCCTCCTCATAGCACCCCCTAAGATGACACAGGCCCTGATGGGAAATATTTTTCTCAGGCCCTCATGTGTGGAGCTAATAAAATAAATTAAAAAAACGCCGGTAGCTTTACTAATATATTATATATAAATATTCATTAGATTCTTATATTATGTGAATTCGCCCTTCATACCATACTAAAGGGTTACATATGTTTGTAAAAATAACTTGTATTAACCCAATTTTTTTAAACTATGTGAAAAATAGCACGGGTATCCTAGTGAGGTGTTCACGAAACATACAAAATTACCCACCCATAGTTTCACCTTCTCAAACCTACCTCACACCAAACATAAGAAAAGTTCAAAACATATTACGTACAAATGTTAATAATTTGATCACCAAAATAAAGATGAACGGTGTTCTACGAATTAACCCAATAACAATAAAAAACAAATAAGACATCAGTTTAATGATTTAATTAATAATGATTGATTAAAAGTGAGGATTATGCACGATCGGTGTATTTTTAGGAACTGCTATGTAAATGGCAAATGATTATTTATTATTTGCTATCAGTTTTAAAATTAGAAATAATTAATACGTAGAGTTATTTATGAATTGAGTTGTTTTCCTTCGTAAAGTACATAGAATAGAGAAGAATTCAAGAAATGCGATGTTTCGTTTTTTTTACGCTAACTCCGCACAGGAGGCACCGAGGAAAATAATGCCCCCCTCTCTCCCCATCCCTCCCACCACCCCCTTCCCGCATTGCATACATTCATTCCCGGTACATTCAGTTTTCAAACAGCTCGCGTGCAAACTAAATTTTATAATACCAGAGCTTAAAGAAAAAAGAATTGTCGAATTTGGTTGCAGTCGTTCGGAAATTTTGCGCGTACAAACATTTCGGAGATTCATTTTTATATATATCAACATCTTTTTCACGGCAACGATTTGTTTTCTGAGCAATAACTCGCTTTTGTTAGCGACAGAAACGTGTAATAAATTAAATTTATTAATATTTATAATTCCATAACGCCATAGCTTACATTATATACAGCCTATATTACTCGCGTATAATGTAGCTTTCTATTGGTGAAAGAATTTTTAAAATCGATTTATTGGTTTATGCGTGAAAGCATAACAAACAAACAAACGCAGTTTCGCATTAATAACATTAGTATAGGTATAGATGAAGAAAGGGAAGTTCTGGGAACGAAAAATGTACGAGGGTTGGGTAGGAATCTGGGAGTCAGCGTGTCCAAGAGTGACGGACGTATGAATCGTTTCTTCAACTGCAGTACAAGGCGATGGGTCGAGAGAGTCAATCAGACCTTTAGAGGTCAAAAGGCCTCCCTCAAACACCCTCGATCCGACCACCAAGACAAACCTCACCCATCAAAACTACAACCGATCCGATGTCTAAATAAAATAACATTATATTCAAAGAACCGATCGATTTAAATCTATCTTCTATTTAAATATATTATCTTCTATTTATATATGACGGCCGGCGTGGTCCAGCGGCAAGGCTCTTGACTCGCAATCCGAAGGTCGCGGGATCGAATCCCGGCGTGGCAAATAAATTTGCGTTATTTCACAATTTATTCATTTAAATAAATATGGAAGCCGTACTCTTGAATATCTAATACCAGTGATTTTCAATAAAATCAATAATAACATAAAATTTGAAAAAAATGAGAGACTAAGTCCTAAAATGATAAAACTATGGTTAATGAACGAAAACTCCATGTATCTTTGTATATCTTAATATAGCTGCCTACATATCTTTTATTAGGTAGGTATATTGAAATATCTTATATATTTATAGTTGTAAGTTAAATTATCTCATACTACTATCTATTCTAATGTTTCCTTAAAACTTTAAATGTATTTACAATTTTTTTCTTAGATATTTTATTATGAATGTTTTAATTGTTAGAACCTGCAGACAAGCTGCTATATGACAGCTTTGTGGGTATACAAATTCTTGTACAAAATGTTTTTCTGTAATTTAATAAATAATAAAAAAAATAAAAAAATAATAATATATAGTATATTTGCGGCACGTTCCAGAGTGGAAGATACTATCAGTGTCGCCCTGCTGTAAGACCACACCATTCAGAATTGAAACGTCGCTTGAAATGGCTTTAGCGTGTTTGGTGACGAGATCTGAATAGCCAGTTACTTCACCATCTTCCTCTTCCCTGTCTCCTTCCCCTCCCCGCTACCTTCAGCCTCTCAACATACCCCAATTGGGGATGCCATAGTCTCACTGGCTCCAGACGGTTGGGACTCTTGTGCGGTATTCATATAAGAAAATAAAATAAAATAACGAAGTGTTTGTAGAGGGAGGTGTAGATTTAGTTTTTATACAAATCTACAGTTTCATTCCGAGGTTAATGAAATTTTACACACTTTACCTTCAAAACAAGAGACTTGGAAAGAAATTCTTTTCATCATCGATATTTTTTTTTAATTTTCAGAATTTCGATGAAATATAATGATGAACGATATCAGGCATTGTAAGAGAGACGCTAAATAGGTTAGAATCGAAAGGTACCAAGTCAGTGGCGACGTCGGTTTGTATTCAAATCTACACATCAAACGGGTACCGCCGCCCCAGGACCCATTTATTGGATAACCAACACTTCTGTCATAGGTCACCCCGAGTGGTTCGCTCCATTCGGTAACTTGGTGCTCGGATTCGTGTGGTGAGGTTTGTCCAGATCCTGGCGGCGGATGCGTCTGCCCACCTGCTGTATGGCGGGCCGGATCGAGAGAGATCTCTTGAGAGATACCTTTTACCTCTCCAGCCTGACTCCCACCCAACCCTCACACCTTTTTCCTTCCCAGAGCTTCCCCTCTTTCCCTCACTTAAAAAGACCCTACACACAGAATTCCCTAAGATGTCATAGGTTTTGAGGGAAATTATTTTCCTCTGGCCCTCTGTGTGGAGCCAAAAAAAATGAAAGGCATTTCTAGTGTTTATTGTCTATTCAGTGGTATCATACGATCGGCTTGCTGCTAAAGGTCTACGTGACCGGAGACATTTTAGTCTACATGTCATCTTGAAGACATTTCTTTGGCATTTAAGCCACATTTTTCATTGTATTTATTAATACAAACCGGTGAATAAATTTTGGTCGTGTTAATAATAATTTCATATTTTATGACTGACCTCTCGTAATAAAATAAAATTATGTTAATGACGAAACATCGTCGCTGAGTTGGCCAAAAGTAAGGTAACTAATCATTAGTCAGTGTTAATAAATTTTATTAATGATGAGTATTTTATTAACACTATGGTCAGTATTTATTGTTTTAGTCACTGTAACTGTAAAAAATATAAAAGATTTATGTAAATATCGAAAGGTTAGGTTTGGGTTGTCAGGTTAGACTCAGCCAGAGTTGCAATCGACTATCACCACTATCCTGCCCTCTGTAAAGACAAAATCTACAATGTCCCGATTTATAAAGCAACACAATGCAGCAATCCTGTTTGCTTATTTTCTGCGGTCGTATTACCTACGATGTTTTGTCCTTAGCTGCCTCTATTGCAAGTCCTTCGTCTTTCTTTAATTCTTTCACATTTACGTCGTATTTCAATTTTGTAACCCCCGCCGCTCTTCGATAGCTGTTGCGCATGTTTTACCTGGGAATATTCGTATTTTTAATGTGAACACACCGCAGAAAGGCTATTCCCTAAAATTTGTGATATGAGATCGTTCTCACGCGAGAAGTGCTGTCAGATTTGTGTGATTTTCTACGGCTGTTATTTGCTTTTTCTATCGGCCGATGTCAAAATTTCAGCTGTGAGCTGTCACGTATTTTAGTTTGGGTCGTTTTTAACACCTGTAAGTATGCATGATTATTTATTCATTTAACAGCTGTAGAAAATCACACAAATCTGCCAGCACTTCTCGCGGAAGAACGATCTCTTATCACAAATTTTAGGGGTTTAGCCTTTCAGAAGTCCCAGAGATTGGGGCGTTCCCAATTTGTATGAGGCTGAACGAGATGGGGGAGAGGAAAAGTATCTGGATTTTCAGATCTGGCCATCAAACTATAAGCTAAGGTCGTTTCAATTGACGTTTCGATTCTCAATGGTGTTCTTTCACCAGTGCCTTAATGAGGAGTACCTGTCCATGTATTTATGCCAATCGCTTTTATAATCCTTTTATCATGACAACTTACTATCGAATCTGTCAAAATGACGATAAAAAAATCTAGCTCAATTTCGGAGTGTTGACTTTTCGCTACGTGGTGCAAACTGATGCATTTTGCAACGACTTAATCTGTTCCGAGCCCGCAAATTGCTATCTGTCTCAATTTATCTGTGAGTGTAGGTAGGTCGTCCAAAAGAGAATAATTTGTGCAACGTTTGGACTAAGAGCGCATATAAATCAAATCGATCGCTGTATGTATTTAGCGGAATATATGCTTCTAGTTGTTCTCTTCCACACGTGAGCTTTGTCACGTTCGCCCGCCTCCCGATACTAACTCTCATAATCTCCTACCACAGGCCTCTCGGATCGTTATTCGATACATGGTGTCCGGAAACTCACGCTAAAATCCTGTCACTAAGATAGCAGAACAATATTTTTCGATTTTTCAATAATAATAATAATAATAATTGGATAAATTGGATCGTCTTAAACCATAGTGAACTAACTCACTTCGCAATTTTTGAGGGCTCCAAATCGTAATCTAGCTCTGCCAGAAAGAAGAACCAATCAGAGAAAAACGGTCTGTGATTGGTCAAGACAGTGTTTCCCTGATTGGTTCTCTCCGGCAGAGCTTGGTTATGATTTGGAGCCCTCATTTCAAGCTATAACTCAGAAACTGCAAAAAGCGAATTAGTTCACTATGGTTTAAGACGATCCATTTGTAGTGCGTCGTTTTTGTGAGAAATCACCTAAAGACGCTCTACAATTTATTATGAATTCTTGGGCTCTATCTAATTTTATTATTTACAAATAGATTGCGAAAACATACTTACCTGGCAGGTCATTTTAAACACACTTTAATTAGAAAGTGTATGCTTGGAGAAGATACTACTTTTCACGCGGAGGAGGACACTATATTTAAAAGACTGGACATTGCATGACTTTACGTTTGCTACCCTCATTACTGTTTTTGCCAAAAATTGTGAAACAACAGTCATCAATAATGTTTTGATATGTGCTGTTTGTGACCCCTGTCTAATTATAGCAAAGACCTAAATTGAATTTTTAAAAATATTATAAAACTAAATTGTGCAATCTAAAATTCAGTCGAAGATATAAGCTGCAAATCTGATTACAATCGAAAATGCACATCTAACATGAATCCTTTTTTTTAGCGATTTCTATGTTTTAATTTCTAATTTATTTTCGCTAAATACCTCAGTAATTCAGTGGCAGGGGTGTATTTTAGAATTTTTTGCAAATTATACCTCCCGTAAACCCTCGATATTAAGTTACCACTGATTTTTCAATAACAATAACTATTTGCGACCGCTGATCCAAGAACCATTCACCGCGTAACCAACACCTCTGCCATAGGTCACCCCAAGTGGTTCTCTACGCTTGGTGACTTAGCAGATTTGCACGGACTAGTGGTCGCCCAATGCTCGAAATTCGACCATAATTGTAATGTTTTTTTATGTTTGACATTCAGTAAGACCATAGACAAATAATATTAAAGACAAACAATATTAATCTATTCTCAATTTGACCATAGACTTTAACAATAAACAATAGAGTAAAGACGCGAGTGTGTGTGTCAAATACATGGTAGTGTGTGTAATGTTTTTGTTATTGATTTAATCTATTTTTATGCATAATTTTTAAAAAATATTAGCATTCTGCACTCCTCCTCTATATAAACTATAAGTGTGCGAAATTTCATACCCCTCCGTCCGCGCAATTTTCGTAAAAAGGGGTGCAACGTTTTGGCTTCACGTATTAATATATTGATGATTAATGGGGGGAGTTTTGTCCAGGTCATGGCGGCCAATCTACCGATTGCGTGGCGGGCCGTATCAGTAGAGACTGATTTAGAGAAACCCTATTACCTCTTCAGCTAGATTTATCAATCCATCGTATTGCACCACGGTGGGAGGGATGGATTTATAATTTATTATTTATAGGTAAGTCCGTCACTCCTGGACATACTGAACACCAGATTCCTTTCTTAAAAACACCCTCCACACAACATCCACAAAAATGGCAGGCCCCGAGGGAAATTTTTTTCCTCGGGGCCTCCCTGTAAGAGGAGCTAATAAATAAATAAAAACCTTTAAATTAGTTTTCTCTCGTGTTTTTTTGTATTATCATTTTGGTTTTCCCACAAATTTCCAGATACCTTCTATTTTTATACTTTTAAAACGTGTGAGTTTGTCTTTAGTTAGGACGTGACTCAGTCCTACGTTATTTTATCGTGTCATTTGAAGTAATGGTCCCATCACATTAATTATTGTGTCTAATAAAAATTCTAAATAAAATGTTTATTTAAATGATTGTTCTTTTCTAATTGACTTTTCTTCATTTTTATTTGATCATAGGGTGCGTCCTTTAGAAACATATTGTTACTTACCTAATCGCAAACCGTTCTTGTACAACAAAGGATAAGCAAGGAACAAACTTTCATATTTTTTCAGAAAAAATATCTTTTTTCCCAAATTAAGTACAGTTTTAACATTTGACGACCGATTTTTTGTAAGAAAAGTATTACGAAATGTGATATTCAATCCAAGGCCTAAGCTATAAATCGCAAAAATCGAAAGTCTGTATAAATAATATTTTTATAGAAATTTCCATGTTTTTGTTTTTCATTTACATTATACTTTATAAATAGCATCTTAACATTTCTCGGCTGTTTTCAAGAGCCGATAGATTTAAGATCTTCATTTTCATTATGCGTTATGTAGCTAATAAAATGACTAAATTAAAGTATAGAATAAATAGTTAGTAATAAGGTAGAGCATCGTAGAAATATGTTATATATTTGATTCTTCGTCTGACGGTGATGGTAGTAGAAGATTTTGGAATGTTGTCAGGTTATTTATTCGTCACCCGGATATTTTTGTCATTCTTTTAAAAAAGAGAGAAAATAGTTAGTCTTAAACATACGGCAACTCCATCTAAAATTTACTCTAACGCATTTCATGTTCAAATGTAAGAAAAAACCCTCTTACATCACAGTTACACCACCAGAACAATAACCAACCGACACTACAATGTACCTACGCAACGTACCACATCAGCTCGAAGACATTTCATGTACCTAGCTCCTAAAATATTTAACCTTCTCCCTGAGAACTTAAAAACCAAAACCCAACCCCATACCTTTAAAAAACAATTATCACAATGCCTCCTTACATTTAGAAACTATGGATACGTAAAACTTGCTACTTAAATTAAATTGAAATATAATAATTACAATTTGTTACTTAAATTGAATTGTGTTGCATAATTATAATTTTTAATAACTATTATTATCAAATTGAATTGCATAATTTAATAACTGCACCCAATCTGTAAACTTCATCCGCCATAAAACAGGGACATCCCTAGCATGGCGGATGAATTAACACAACATTTTTGTCAATGTATAAAGTTTTTTTAAATAAATAGATAAAATTAAACAGAATTCGTAATACTTTTACAATGACTTGATCGCCAATGCTCTCATCCTAATGAGATCACCATCCTTATAGAGGGTTTGCTCGAGTTTTACATTTTAGTTAATTCCGACGAATTCGTTACAAGTAAGTTTAATAACAGCAATAAGCTTCAGATTTTATTTTTCTAGATGGTGAATTATTAACTTCCCGAGGTATTCAGACTAAAACATCCGAGATGTTAGTTATGCGTACATCAGATTATTAATTAAAATATAACCCTCGGAAAGATCAATTTTCTAGTCCTGCTAGGGCAAATTCAACCGTAGGTGTGTTCAAAACGCTTGGACCGCGCGCCGCATATTTGTGTACACTTCTTCGCTTACGTCGTTAAGATTCCGACTCATTTAGAGTATTGTTTAGGTAAGTGCTTATGAAAGTATTTTCTGTACAATCTCTACTGGAGACGCGACGTGGTCTTTGTACATTGTATGGCTAAAACAAACATTGAAAACCGGCACAGTCGCTTGAACAAATATTTTCTCTGCTAATCAAATTTTAGAAAACCATTTTCCTCATTCACGAAGTTAAAAATAGTTATATTATTAGATAAGTTGGCATGACAGCTATCACATACTAAGGTTTTCAGTGCCATTTTACGGATACCAAGAATATATAACAATTAATAAGCCTTCTCAAAAACTATTAAACACCCTGAAGACATTTTTTACTAGTTTTTTTACATTTTTAATGAATCGGGGGGAAAACGCCGCACCATTTTATTCCCCGTGTTAATCGGGGTTGGTTTGGTGAAATTACAATTTAAAGCCCACCTCGTAAAAATTACCAAAAAATACATGAATTATTAAATTAAATTACGTTACAGCCTTCGACCAAGTATATCAAGACATGCCCTGTGAAATTAAAAATGACGCCAGAAACCAAATAAAACTGGCTCAAGGCCCATTTATGAAAAAGTGCGAGCATTGTTTCGTACTATTTGGATCGCATAGTGCTTTGTGTTTTACCTTTTATCGGTCCACACTGAAACTAATTGCTGTCCCAGCCGTCTTGACGGAATTAATTTTTTCAAACACAAAAATATCCTACTTCCGAATATTGTACAAGGTACAGTCCGCGGACTTTATTTTCGATAATGTAACCAGCTATCTGAATACATAAAAAAAATTATGCCTTACCGATAGCTTTAAGGCAGCGTTTTAATAAATGTAATAATATTGACGTATTATTTTTTTGGCAAGCTAAGTTTCTGACGTCACTTAATCACCCAAATGCTTGTGACGTCACCACACACCGATACTAACACATAGACGAAAGGCTGGCATCACGAAATGGCAGTGGTTTTTAAACTTTTTAAAAACGCGACCCGGTTTGTATAAAACGGAAAACTTTAAAATACATTAAACGCAGATCTTAACAAAAAACCGCTGCACTATTCTTCAATTAAGGTCGAAAGTTAACCTATCTTAAGCCATAGCATTCCGAATTTCTACCGTTTTACAACATATTTCTCTAAAACACTTTAAGTTTTTAAGTTTCTAAAAAAATATATGTTGTTTTTGACGATAATATCTATACATTTGCCACGCCGAAACGGTAATTGAATGAAATTATTCCGATAGAAGAAAATCGTATATTTCGAAAATTATTATAAGCACTTTATTTTTGTTACATTACAAGTTATATGTATGAAAAAAATCATAATTCATTTTTTTCTTTAAAGCTATGACATTATTTTCCCGCGAGATTTTGGTTCTATTTTAAAATAGTTTAAACGAGTCATGTTTTATTAAACACTTTCACAATTTTCGCTTAAATATTATCGTTTTCGCGCTCCCTCTAACATTCGTATTTACATATCTCACCTTCCTCTTCTTTTTGAGCGCTTACTAACGGGCTTTAATTAACTACGAATTTCTGTCATTTTTTAATTATTACCTATACACAAAAAAAACTTAATGATTGAGCAGCTGATTCAAAACTTTTAAGAAAGATTATAGTTTTCGGCTAAGATGTTTTGCAAAACAGAACAGAAGCCTTTGAATATTTTTTAGCGCAATTTTTTTGATATTTTTTGTAGTCAAAAGTCCGGAAAGCAGTAAAAAGGCTTGCGGGCTGCTGGTTGCTCATCACTGTGTTAATGATAAGCGACCAACCTGGGCAGCCCACGGTGCGTGGGCGGTAAAAGGGTCAATTTTTCGTAATTATTTTCAAGCAAACGATGAATGGATTTTTTTTATTTAAAACTCATGATCAATATATACATATACGGGGCTGTGTACAAGTTTTTGTACACGAATCTAAAGTATGGTTAATCTAAAGAGTGTACACCGCTTTCAACAGGACACTTCGACGTAATTGCTGCTTGGTGGTTGACAACGAGCCATACGGTTCATCAGAAAAATAAAATTAAAAAACTATCAGACGCATCCGCCGCCAAGACCCGGACAAACCTCAATCCATGAACCCGGGCACCCCTGCATAGTCACCAAACGTAGCGAACCACTTGGGGTGACCTATGGCAGAGGCGTTGGTTATCCAATAAATGGTTCCCGAGGCGGCGGTACCCATACTCGCCTCCGAAATTGAATCGCTTGTCATAATAAAGTAAAAAAATATTTTTGTCTAATTAAATTTACGAATGTCTCGCGATCCCCACTTTGAAAACCATTTATATACAACACAGCTTGTCGAAAAATCACGCATGCAACACGTGTTCACCTTTTGAAGTGTTAGTTCGACAAATCACACAATGGAATTAGACGGTGCTCAGATTTATATTGCCGAGAATTCGCATGCAAGACGGCGGAATTCGAAGGAGAGTTGTATTGCGAAATTACTGATACTTGGGGTTATTTTTTTCTGATTTTTACTATGAGACGGCTTGTCTAGGGTATACTAGGTCAATGGTTACAGCAGATAAACTCTCTTAAATATTGCGCATTCCGTGAATAGTGTTAACATAAAAAATAAGGTTTTATGATTTTCTTAGCTTTTCTGTAACACTGTCGAGTCTCGATAGATGCAAGGCTGATGTCAGCCTAAAAGTAATATTAAGAAAGGGACGCTCAGATGGTTTGGGCGGTTCCATGCCAACTGAGAATAAAGAAAACTCAACACCTCGCTGAAAAATCATTAAAAGCTATGAAAAAAATAATTTCAAAGTAGCCGATAACCGTAACCTAACGTAACCTATTTAACCAATTTTTAATATATATTTTTTATCACTCTAAATGACTTATCTGAGATGGTTCTGAGTTGGTTTCATTCCGAGTTGTCCGGTCACCGGTTTGGGCATGTAGAGCGAATGAATGAGGAAAGGAGTGTAAGAAGAATATATGACGCAAATGTGAATGGTAGACGAAGTCGGGGACGCCCGAGGAAGACATGGCACGACCAAGTGAATCAGATACTTGAGTCGGGCGATGTCAAGAGTCAGAATAATATAAGAGCATGTATGAGACGATGTATGAATGTGAACGAGGCAAGGAGTGTGTGCCAAGACCGAGTTGTTTGGCGGTTCGTCATCTCTGCCTACCCCTGCGGGGGGAAACGGCGTGATGGTTAGTTAGTTAGTTAGCTGACGAGTCTCAAAAGTAATTGAACTTTGGCTATTTTTTTTGCTATTTCAAAATGAGAGTGTCAAATTATCTAATCAAATATTATTACTTTCGTGCATAAATTATTTAAAAATACCGCCTTTTGATCAAAAATAAATTTGAATAATGACATCGTAAAAGCTAAATTTAACTGCATAATCTAAAATCTATTGATGACTGTCATGTCCTAAAAAAGTCTTTCTGCTTGGACAGTCGAAATTTCATTTTAATATTTAATGCTTTTCCATATTAGACAATTTAATAAATAGTAATACCAACGTACCAATAGTAAGCTAATTATTCTAAAGACTAATTTTAATTTTTTATAAGAAAAACTCTTTTTATAACTTTTGAAGGTTATTCCCATCAACGTAATATATCATTGAAGAAGCAGATAACACTTATAATCTAAATGAAAATATGAAAGAAAACAAGACACAGAAAAATAGAAAAAGACAATGGTCGCAACTGGGACTCGAGCCCAGACCTCTCGTCTAACCGGAACGTGCGCGTTATCCAATTTCGCTATTGCCACCTTCTGTCAAACCGTCATATTTGTCAATCGCATATTTCAAATATTTAGAATCAAGAATATTATCTTCAACTAGTTCTTTTTTTCATATTATTATATTCCAGTTGCGACCATCGTCTTTTTCTATTTTTCTGTGTCTTGTTTTCTTTCATATTTTCATTTAGATTATAAGTGTTATCTTCTTCTTCAATGACTAATTTTAGTTTTTAGTCGAAAATTCCTATAAATAAAATTTCATAAATATCTGGACGGTGGAAATTGCTTTGCACTAAAAGATTTCTTAAGGAAAGGGGTTTTTTCTTGTGTGTTTAAAGTCACCAAAACTGAACCCCTCCCTGTAACAGACACGGCCCAACCTTTTCGGGGTGTACGTGACGTATGTACAGTAGTACACCCAAGGAACAACCGCTGATAGATTCGCTGTAACCGCTCCCTCTTTCTCATAAATGTCGCATGGAACAAAAAGAGAGGTTCCAACCGGTCTCTCGGTGGCCGAACCCACAATACTCAACTGCTGTTGTACCTACGTGACAAATACGTGTGAAATTTGTTTATCACAAAAGACTTTATTCTAAATGTTCTCTTAGATATTATGTCGGTGATAGTATCGTGTAAGACTCTGATGAATGTGCACCGCGCACGTAGTACTTCTACAATAAATATTGATTCACGGTGCATATAAATTTTGTTTATTGACTTTTCAAACATCTTCGAAATAGTTTCCTCGTGAACTTTGTGACACAACACAAGTTCGTACATTTATAGCCAGTGTGGTTGTTTTATTAATTACACATAAAATATGGCAAGAGCCCCGCCTACTTATTGATTCTTGATTCTTTTATCTACAGTTAATATTATAAAACTTATATTAATTTTAGACGTGGGCGGGATTACTTCATACCACTGTCAAAGGAAACCACCTTTTGCGCAAGTATTTCTATATAAGTTATATTTGTATTGTCTTGCTTCAATGACGTCCGTTCAAAATATGGTGATATTATACAGAAATAATAATAATATTTGGATGATTTATATAGCGCTGTTTTTGTGAAAAATCACCTCAAGGGCGCTGTACAAACTTACAATACATTTCTAAAATCTAGAAAAACTACAAACTAGACAAACAATTAAAAACAACTTATGGCTAAAAATTGCATCCACCGGTTCATACGAACATATATGTACAATGTCTCGACCAGTGAACGCGATGCTTCACAAAAATGTAAATAGGACCATACTTACCTGGGAGGACGCTTGAAATTTACACTGTTTATTGTCTATTGAGAAATTTAGATAGAGTTCGCACGCAGAGGACATTATTGTGTACACTTGTTACATGTGTTTAATCCTGAAATATATTTTAATATTATTATATAATACATTCTTTGATTGTGTATTTTTGTATTTTGGAAATCAAAAGCAACATTTTGTAGTGGGCGGTACAGTAATACAAGGATTTGATCTTCCTAAATGTGATTCGTAAAGAGACAGATTGATGTGCAAAGATTCAAGTAATTTTAATTCAATAAGAAATGTGTGATAGACATATCATAGGAAACACAAGTATGATACTCTCAGATAGGTATATTTAAAAGGATATGAGAGCCCAAAAAGGTAGGTTTTTAATTTGGACCTAAATTCTGTAAATTCCTAATATCTGAGTTGGACCATTTTTTTATGTTGTTCGCTTGGCAATGACGTATATCTATACTAATAGTATAAATGCGAAATTTGCTGTATTTGTTTGTTACGCTTTCACGCATAAACTAATAAACCGATTTTAAAAAATTCTTTCACCAATAGAAAGCCACATTATATGCGAGTAATATAGGCTGAATATAATGGTAAGCTCCGGCGTTATGAAATTATAAATATTAATTTATTATATTTTTATACGTAATTTTTTAAACGTAAATAGATATTTTTGTTTAAAATAAAACAATAACTTGGTAAACTTAGTACTTAATGCCGATCCACTGTGAAACAAGAATATATTGTTTATAACACATGCTAAGCTATTAGATTTTAGTAGAATATTATACTGCCCTGAAGAAGCTACGGTTGTAGCGAAACCCGATCGGCATTAAGTATATAGAAAATGAAAGTGGTGTTTACTAATTTATTTTTTATTTTCAATTATAATGTCACATCACTAAGTATCTGCTTCATACGACCATGATATTTTTATTCTTTCGTTGATTTTTTTTATTTTTATTTCAAATTTTTATCATAACAAAATTTATTCCATCATAAAAAAGCAAAATATTCTGTATCGAAAAAGATACACAATGTGAAACAGTTTTAATGATTTTCAAGCAATAATAGTTGTGTACCTACCAAAGATATTGAAATATAAGGAGATATGCTATGATGTCCGCCCGACTGTCGGCGGATTACGATCTAATGGTGGTAATTTGAATACGGAAATTAGTTGATTTTTCGAAAGTGTGCTGTAGTATTCGTTAACATTATAGTTTGAATACGGAAAAGTTCGTTCATTTAATTGTTTTTTTGAAGGTTCAGTAAGTATTGGTTAAAAATATCAGCGACACCAGACTAAAAACTGCCGATAGCCCATCTTCTCATATTTCAATATCTGTAGTACCTAACCTAGCTAATAAATAATCAGATTGAAAAGAGGTTAATTGTCGCAATTAGGAACCCGGTAAAATCCCCGAGTTCAGGTGACACCAAATAGTTTTTTTTGACGTGATAACGTCTTATAAATCGATGAACGCCGGCTGCATTCTCGAAAAAACATGACTCATTGTCACGTTCCGCCGAGTCACGAGTCGAGCGTGCAAGCGAGAGCGCGGAACAAGCGATAGAGAGGCACGATCGGTCTAAGCGTCCCGCTTGTAACTGTAAAATTCTATGTAAAAGTTTTTTTATGACGTTATCACCGTATCGTCCGTAAACCGACTTTACAGACAACCAAAGCTATCCTTGTTCTACGGTATTTCAATGGAAAATGCTCCGAGGAACTAGCGTCATTGATCCCTTCGGCTCCGGTGCATAGTCGTGAAACTCGCCAAACACGTACCCAACATATGTACACGGTTGACTATTTTCTACTTTGTCACATGAGAACGGGTCGCTTCTTCGACTCGTTCTTATGTTCAACAGCTTGGCTGTGGAACGATTTTCCGGCCTCTGTGTTTCCTCCTTTCTAGAACATGGG
The DNA here is from genome assembly GCA_936435175.1 of Glyphotaelius pellucidus. NCBI lineage: Eukaryota > Metazoa > Arthropoda > Insecta > Trichoptera > Limnephilidae > Glyphotaelius > Glyphotaelius pellucidus. Next base: position 31,484,198 of record OW386554.1, read on the forward strand.
TCTCTTCAAGACCAATTTTCACTCCCTCCTATCCTCAAAAAGACCCTCCACACAGCATCTCCAATGACATAGGCCCTGAAGGAAATTATTTTCCACAGGGCCTCTGTGGAGTTACTGTAAAAAAAATAATTATTATTATCTGTGTACTCGAATATTACGGTAATTGTTTCAATATTTAAATTATTTAAAATATTTTTGCTCAGGGAAGTCCCAATACAGCGCTGTTATTAAATTGATACGCATCGTGATGAAGCATTCTCTCTCTCTTCCTTCGACCTTCATAGTCGAGTAAAGGCGAATACTATACAGCTTAATATTTAAATAAATAATACTTAATGTCTAACATATATTTCAATAATATAAATATGATGGAGTTATTATTAATTTATTATAATTGAATAGTTTTCAGTTGTGTTTCTTAGAAAAGACATTAAAGCCTAGCTCGGCAGCCTGGCAGCCCGACACACAGCAGAATATCAAATTAATTTTCCTCTTCTGAGGAAGATGAGGCTGGTACGGTGTGTGAGGACATTTTCCCATGAAAGCAAACACGAAACCTTAACCCTTTGACTCATTTGTTGAGAGGAATATAAACGCTAGAAATATTTCGATTCTCATGCCTTCAAAATTTAAAATCGAGCGTATTATTTGCACAAGGCAAGTAAGCGAAAAAGCGGTTTTTATTTATTTTGTGTAAATAATAGTCTTAGCCATAAATGGGTACTTTTTTTAAATTGTTTTTTTTTATGTTACTTCGTAGTTAGGTTATGCAAAACATTTTTTTTTTGTGGTTTACGCTTATATTTTTTGTTATGTAATTAATAATTTTATTGTAATTCCAATACATAGAAAAGCTAGTAAAAGCGTCAATTTATCCGTAGCATATTTTTTGATGTTCATAATGTAAACCGATTCGTCGTAAAGTTTAATCGAAATAGGATTTAACGTATCGCTTCATCTTAACATCAAATTCTAGGAAAAATGGATATCGCACATCCTATAGAAAGTGTCGTAAAGTTTTCTATTTTACGTTTTATCTTTGAAAAGTAAAGTGAATGTGATTATCTATGCCACACGGAAACCACAATAAAGTTAGTACTCCATCTCCGCAAAATGTCGCTAATATCTCTTTTCGACGGGACCGCTTGTTTTTTTCGCTTTTGTGTAAAAATAACTTTTTTTGACTTACGACTTTTCTACGGTTTCAATTTCCAATCTGTTTATGGGTCAATCAATAAGTTCTTGTACCATGTTTACGACATTATATATGTATAGAAAAACTGTAAAGTAGAAAATGTTTTTTTTTCTAGGTCAATGCAATTTCAGCTCCCAACGTCATTTCCATCATGAGCATCATCTAGTTTCAACCCATATAATATCATCAGAAGCATTGGAGGGAATTCATTCAGAAATAAACCGCCCACATTTTTTACGATTGTCTGACTCTATTGTTTGGGTTTTGGCGTCGTTTTGATATTTTTCAGCTGAAACAAAGCAAAATATTGGAAAATTGTTCGTAGCAAATGTAATGAAAAAGAGATTTAGAATCTGAAAAGACTATTTAAAACAGACTATTTTTTATTCATTTTACGAAGAGCCCTTTGCAATTTGATTCTATAATTAAAAATGGATGAATAGTGAGTGGCCCTGAACGCAGAAACAGTTGACTTGAAGCAGAACTTTTAAATATTCTTAATTTGGAGTTGTATAAACTAACGGTACAACCATCATAAATACATACAATAAGTTGTACGTTTATCATTTTACAAATTGTATCGTGAATTGGTTTCAACCTGTTTAAGCCGCCGCTACCCGAATTTACATATCTCCCTTAAACATTTGAAGTTTTTAAACTCTTAAAAAAATATATGTTATTTTTTTAGATAATATCTAGACGTTCCCCACGCCGAAATGCAAATTATATGAAATTCCCTCGAAAGAAAAAAATCGCAAAGTACGCCTCGAAAATGTTTATTTTCAAGCCTGTCTCCATTATTTAACAAGTTATATGTATGAAAAAATTCAGTGTTTCTTTGGACGTTGTTTTAGACAACCCCCACGAGATTTTTGCTCTATTCTAAACGAGTCGTATTTTATTAAACATTTTTACAATTTTCGCTTCAATTTTAACGTTTGAAATATTATCGCGCTCTCTCCAACATTCGTAATTACATATCTCTCCATACGGCGCCATAGCTTATAAAGGCTGGTAATAATGTTAATTTCAGAAGCCTGGTACAGAATAGAAGAAAGCCAAATCGTTAGAGGTGTCTACGTGCAGATTTCCTCTTTCCAACGTAGGTACCTAACCCATTTCCCCCCTCTTTCCCCTCGCTTCCCCCCTTCTGGGCTGAACTGGGCTCGCTCCGGGAAGCGTGTACGAGCAGCCCCTGTTCCCCCTGTCCGCCCCCCTTCGCATTTGGGTCAGGGGGGCGAGGGGGAAAAGTCGCCCCCGGCTGTCGAACCCCCAGACTCTGCCTACGTGCCGGACTGCCACGCCGCCGGCTGCATTATACCCGCCCAGGAAAATTCTGGAACTCGGCCGAGGTCAATGTGTGGCAGTATATATGGCAGTATGGCTAACGCCGCACAGTGTTTCGTTTCACACAAGCCAGACGATAAAAACGAACACATCAATCAAGTACTTGAACCCCACCTTCCGGGTGCGACCCTAACATGAAGAAAATTTGTGTTAAAAATATTTTTTATAACACGTATAAATATAAATTACCTTTTGCACAAACATCTTACAAAATTATTAATTTGAGACCATTTTTTTGACGGTGTTTACAAGTTATCGAAAAATATACATTTTAAGATTAAATTAAGCCCACATCCCTCTGTTTTTCATCTGTTTTTACAACTTATACTGAGCTTTTCAAGTTCTAATATACTTAAAATATTATTAAACATTTCCTGAAGTCTTTCTTTCTGTTTTGTCACGGACTTCCTGCCTAGAAATCTCTTAATCTCTAATCTTAAGAAATCTCTAAATAACAGAATTAGCTTGAAGCAGATAGATTCGTGTGGGAAAACATCGACGCTGATTTGTATTTAAAATAGTTGGTCTATTTAAAAAAAATTATTATCGTGCGATTTTGACATCCTGCGAAATAAATTCTCAGTAAGTTAGAAATATATTATTTTTAGAGCAAATTAAAACACAAGTTATTTATATTGTTATTAAAAAAATAAATCTAAAACTGTTAAAATATATATTTTTAAATCTATACTACATAATACACATACCTTCCAAAATACGCTCAATTTTTTCAAATCCGAAATACAACACCTTAAACTCAATAAATATCCTAAAAGTCATTTGAACATTTCATATCTGAATTATCAAAATTTTGGACTCTGGTATTAGTCAACCCGTACATTAATCACCCCAATTAAGAATGCATTTGTCACACTATCTGTTAATACCACTATGACGTCATCGTTCATAAATACCAAAATGATTTATAGGTATACTTTCTAGCTCCAGGCGAAACACAGTGCACCGTGTCGTCATCTTATTATTTTATTATACTCGTATAATAATCCTCTTCGTCATTAACGGGCGATGACTTGTTAGATCAGCTATTGAATTTATGATGTTTTGTATAAATCGAAGGTTACTTTCAATCATTGCAGAAATTACCTGCTTAGGAATCCCCTAGTGAGGACTATGGATATAAACAACTCATAACATACTATTATTCTTATACTTAATAATGTAACATATGATAAATGTATCTTAGTCATTAATAAAAATACTTATGGTTGTGGTTCGAAAATTTCTGTATAAAGTAAAAATTGGAGTTTAAACATGGCTGTTCATTAATTTAAACTATTATATTGTTTGTGAGTTAAAAGGGCGCATTTCAATCAATTACTATATAAAAATACAATTTATATTCATACTAATCGAAAAAAATGTAGCACCGCTTATAAAAGGAATGCAATTCAAAGAATACGTGTATTTGAATGAAACAGCTATACGAACCGTCCGCTAAAGTGTGTCGTCCACATTGTGTGTGTGTGTGTATTCAGTGAAACAACGCGCGTTGTCTCAGTAATGTATTAAGGTTTCTATCATAAATATGGAAGAATTTTGTAAAATAATTTTTGTTAATTTTTTCATCAATTTTCGTGTAATTCGTTAATATATTAGGTGTGCTTGCGTATTACTCTTCTTGCCCTTATTTGAATTAGAAAACAGCTCTTCTCTAAGGGGGGAAGAGAAGCATTCAACACGTAGAATCACTAAATGCTAGATTTTCGCGACAAGTTTCTGTGTAAGTTACACGTGGCAGTAGTTATGATAGTAGTGTATGAACATTTACACGGTGTCTTTTTTAGGTCAAAGCGAACCGTCCAACGTAAAATTTCTTTCGTAACGTTGAACTCTGAACCGCGCGGGTCGGCGTCAAAATCAACGGTATCATGTATGCATGATCCATAGAATCCCGGATATCGTGCATACATTGAAGTCGCTAATTACCGGTGATTCTTTCAGGCCCAGAGGTCACACTTCAGACAGGTGTGTTATCAAGTGCCGACACTAACCCGCCTGTTGCCTGTTACTCGCTGCTCGCCGCACCAAAGTGGCGATGGCGGATATGTCACGTCGCTCCTGCATCCCAAACGCGATCTGTGCTGTTTATACTAACAAACGCAGTGCTTTCTTCACATTTAATTTGCTTAACATTAACTGTTTCCATTATGAATATCACGTTCTTATCGCTTGATGTATTGCATGCATCATTATTCAATGAAACGTGTGACTTATACACTGCTTAAGCCTCGATTACATTGAGCGAGTTTACGAGCTACTAGCCGGCGAATTCACTATCTGATAGTAAACTCCTTCAGTGTAAAATCTGATAGTTTAGCTAGTAACATCATTGCACTGAGCGAGTCCACTAGCAGATGGTGAGTTCGCCGGCTGGTAACTTGTAAACTCGCTCAATGTAGTCGGGGCTTTAGGTACTTGACCGTCCTCTATTAGTTGCTAGCTGTTTATGCATCTTGGTTATAAGTCACTTGTTATAAATCTTATTTTTAACTCACAAGTGACAAATCTTAGTTATTAGCCATTTGTACATGGGGACACTTAGAAGCGACTAGAGCTAGTTTGTGAGTATCCGCCATACCATTTTACTAGTGTTCGTCCAAGACGCGACGCGTCGACTCCGGGTTGGCTACAGTCAGCAACGCGCTACCCGAGTTCCATTCGCATCTACTGGCAGAAATAACGTCGGAAGATGATTTGAAATTTGTTCTGGAGGTGGGATAATATTTATGTTATCTATAATTTACCGGAATGAGGGAAATTATTTTCCTCAGGGCCTCCTGTGTGGTGGAGCTCACGTAAAAAAAAAAAGTTCCTTGGCGGTGACGACTGCCCTACAATTAACATTTATTTCGTTGTTATGGTGAATTCAAAATCGTTTGGATCGTATTTTTACTAAAAATAAATATTAAAAGAATCACACTGTCTTCAACGCTAGAGTCACTTGATAGAGTCAATTGATTAATATTAACCAAGTATTAACTCCACGGCTGCACATGAAAAAAGATCAAGCTCAGTAAATTTCGGGTTTAGCGCCGTGTATGGGAAACCAGCATTAATTAGACTAGCATGTCGGTAGGCTGCTTGTGGTTGCGTCCCAGTCACGTAGCTTAAGCGCCTCCGTACATGGAGCTACTTACAAGCTATTCAAGCCTGATGCGCGTAGCACGCGCACCGCTCGTGGGTACCCGCCATACAATTTTGCTGATGTTCGTACACGGCGGTACGCGACGGATGTCGGGTTGAAGTCGGTAGCGCGCTACTGACGGTGCTGGTAGCGCGCTACACGCTGCAGCATTCGGGTCTACTACTTTCGTTTGACGTTTGACAGAAATGGCGTCGGAACATGAAAGTAATGTTAGATTTGTTCTGTAAGTGGAAAAAATGCGTGTTTATATAACTACACATTACCAGAATACGTAAGAAAGGATTTAATGGAGAAGGCATAGATTGATGTTGGAAAAAAAAGCCATTTGAAATCGTTTGACGTCGTGTTAACTCCACGGCTGCACGTGAAAAATGATTAAGTTCCGTATATTTCGGGTAGCGCCGTGTACGGAAACCAGCATTAAAAAGTAGTATATCTGCAGGGTACTTGTGGTTGTGTCACAATCACGTAGTTTGTAAGTATCTCCATGAACGGAGGGCCTATCTGTGTACGAAGGGCCATAAGTTATACGTTAACTAAATTAAATTGTAAAGCTTTCTTGAGGTGATTTAAATAGTAAAAAAAAAATCAAACAAATTCTGTTCTACCACCTTAACACAAGTATATTTTTCTTTACTATTCCTAGTTTATATTCGCGAAATAATTTATAGTGAACATCTTCGCCGACTATATTCATAGTATGTGATTTAGATTTTAAAACATGGAAATCGATAGAAAAAATTATAGATTATATATTTTTTGTCGATATATAAAAGCCTTTGAATTTGGCCGCTAGTTTGCAAGGCGTTAACGGATAACTGCTTTAAAAAAAAACTACTATAAAAAGGAATGAACGTAAGATACCGCGTTATACAAAGCATGTAAATAAATTCTACGCATAAAAAATGACTGATCACGTAGTCAATAATTTGGCACAGCACGCACTTTTCTTAGCTTTTGTTTTCAAAATATTAACGTTTCTGTGACTCCTCTATCTAGAACGCTAGAAACTGATGCCGCCTCTCACAATGTTGAAGATATTCACGACGACATAATATTATCAGCAAATTTAAACAGTTCTAAACATAATACGATGTCATTACTTCTCAACCGTTCCAAAGCTTGACTAACTAAACTTTGCCCAGCAGTTGGTCGCCTCGTAAAAAACAGTTACAGTTCGATCGTTATTTCAAATAGTTGGCTGAGTAGGTACTTTGTACCACACTGATGCGTTTTTTTTTAATTATTTCATTAAGAACGCAATCTTATCTGGTCAGGTACCTACTCCGGAACTTATTCCAATCGTCGGTTCCCGTTGGCGGCGGTCAGGGAGGAGGGAGGCACCGCGCACCGCCACTTATTATTGGGGAAGGTCCGGCGTGGTGCCTACTCGGATTGTACGGGACGCACGTGAATGTGAGCACGTACGCCTTAGAAAAGGGGGGACAAGAAAAAATAATACTAGCTACTACGAGAGAATTGATTACAAAACTTCCTCTGTCCCCCTCTCCTCTTTGTTTATTCGGCGTCTTCGCCTCGCCTTGAAGGGCTTGAAGGTACCGGCTATACCAAATTTGGGAAGTAGTTATTGTTTATGTTTTGACAGCCGGCGTTTTTATCTATGAAATAATATCGCTGTCAAATTGTCAATATCTCGACAGTGGCGGCATCTAGTGGATACTAAATTCGCTTACGCCTTGTTGATTTATCTATTAGGTCTGAAAATTACAGGGAATTACTTGGTTTTGTTGACTTTTCTAATAATAAGAAATTCATTATCGTATCTACTGTCAACCTTTGCCTTTCTTACAAATATGTACGCTTCTTCGTAAACACATGCAATTGAGAATGGTTGACAATATTATTATTATTGCAGCTGTGTCTTTTGTCAATAAGGATTTCCATTGAAAAAATGTATGACATATATCTATACACTTGGGTGGATCACGACTGTATGGGGAAAAAAAATTCTTGTTTTGATTTGTCTAATAGTGATAAAAGGGTGTTAAATGGAGATATAAAATCACGTAATTTTAAAAAAAATATTTGGATAGCATCTTCTTCCTCCGGATTGACTTTGGATTTCACATAATAGAGAAAAACCCAACCTTGTTAAAACTTTAAAAAATGTTAGATAAACCATTCAAAATGAACTATTATTGATAAAACACGAAGTAGAGGGAGTATTTAAATTTGTTTATTAAAAAATAAATCTGAATATAATTCATATTATCTCAAGGCAGTGTATTCAAATACCGGCAAAATCCTTCTTATTCTCAAATTTATCAGAAAATTGAAAAATTTTAAACACGTCGTTTTGAACCCATTTGGTACCCTTTTATCGCTATTAGAATTTAAAAATAACATTTTTTTTAAATGACCCACCTTACTATACACTCAGATGGAACAACAAACATTGATTCTGAGTTTACAAGTTTTATTGTATCTGTATGGTTACTCATACACTAAAAAATCGATGGTGATGACATCTGATTGAAAAAAAAAAATTATATTGAAAACGTACTAGAAAACTGGACATTGAATTAATTTAATTACGCTTTTTGAAAAGCATTTTTCTAAGTTGTCTATAATTATTTGTCATTGTCTTTTGGGATGTTGAGCCATTGTGGATTTATTACTGCTCCTTCCCGTTGAACACGGACATCACAGAAGTTGGATTGCTAGCGGCCGTGCCCTGTATGCGGAGGTCTCAACAGTTGTCTTGCAAACACAAATCATTGAAAAAGTGTCACGTAAAGTGTTGCGTTGACACACAATTGTATTTGAATGCAATTAGGTTTTAATAAATTATTTTGTTTGTTTCAGGCAATGGTGGCGTGTTACCCCGGATCTGGCAGTCATTACGTGAAGCACGTGGACAACCCCAACAAGGATGGGCGTTGCATCACCGCCATTTACTACCTCAACGTCGATTGGGATGTTTCAAAGAATGGCGGCTTACTTAGGTAATGACTGACATGTTATCCTTGGTTCCATGACAAAACAGAATATTTTAGAAAAATTACGAAAAACAACTAAAAAAAACACACCCAAAACCTGCTCTAACCTAAACCATTATTTATGGTGTTCTGTTTTGTCACTCTTGTTTTATCATGAACTTGTATCTAATTCCGGGACACTGTTGTATGTTAATTCTTGAAATAATAACTCCTATATACAGGGTGTGGCAGTATAACTTACTTTTTTTAAATTCACGCCTTTCAGTCGGTTGATGTCGTAGCGGAACGTTAGTGATCTCATTCGAGAGGCGGAACTGTAAAGTTTTGACCCGACACAGTTTAGTCGCCATCATGCGTTGGAACAGTGAGGAGCGTGTGTTTGCCGTTGAGGCCTACTTTTCGAACGGATGTTCGCGCCTTTAGCACCCAGCGCGCCTTTAGGGTGCGGCAGCATAACTTGCTTTTTTCAAAACTTAATAAAACCCATTGCATGAATCAGAAATTTTTTATTTGTTTTTTATAATGAAGCACATACCTAAAGTTTTGTTTTATTTAGTTTTTGAAAATCAAATCAGGTAGGCGACGTCCTAGGCGCACGTCGTAGGCATGCTGGGTTGCGATCACAGAACATCCGTTCGAAAAGTAGGCCTCAGCGGCAAACGCACGCTCCTCACTGTTTCAACACGTGAACGAGATCACCAGCGCTCCATTACGACATCAACCGACTGAATGGTGTGCATTTAAAAAAATGAAGTTATGCTGCCGCACCCTGTATAACCACAATGAAACACAGCATCTTTAAAATAAAAACTCTTACATCAGGATGGCCTCCTCTATTATCTCTTAAAATCTCTGTTACTCGAAACCTCACAGCTCCTCCTTACCCACCATGAAGGGGTAGTAACCCTGTGTACTAAAGGCATGTATCGGATAACTCCATAACTTCTATGATCTATCTACACTAGATGTACGTGCCTTGCAGGTCGAACTATCACAGATCTTCATTTGTCAGGTTAAAATACGCTAATCCCTTGGAAGTGTAATTTAAACCAGTTTGAAATAAATCTGAGCTTTCTACTTCACTGTTGGGCCTCCGGTAAGCCAATAAAATTGATTGATTATCTGTTCAAGAAATATTTTCGACTTTTGAAAATTTTTGAACAATTTCATCCGACGTTAAATTGTGCTTACTTTGAGATTACTTGCTTATTTAGCAATCTGTTTTTGATTTACCTTGATTTAATTATATTTCAAAAAATGGTTTTTAGCAATTTGAACATTTGCAAACTTTGCATTTTATGTTGCCTGTGTATTTTTTGGTAATAAAATTGTGTTCATTAGAACACATTCTCTTACTTTCTTATCTTATCACTTTCTTAATAGTCTCTTGTATCAATTATTTTATAATTATATTATTCAATTATCATTCTGGGTAAAAAAAGCGAGAATTTTAAAAATAAGATGCATGTGTAAATTAATGCTGTATTTGTGTTTGGTTTTAACTGGAAATTGCGTTTTATGTTTTTTTACAATCTTTTTATGGTTCTTTTGTCGTCAGCTGCCAATGACACAGTAAGTCGTTCACTTTTGGCTAAGTCACCTCTATATGGTTTTTTTTAATTTTTCGTACATTATTTCAAAGATAAAATTTTTTTTATTTGATGTGGCGAATATTTGATATATTTGTATAGCCTCTTATAAATGAAATTTCACTCCATCGTGTTGTTCTAACAATATATTGTACACGGCTCACAAGGCGCATCTTTATGCATGTGTAGATTCTACAGTTTTCCGCTTGTAACACTAATTTCTGGACACTAAGTATAATTGTGAGAAAAAAAATGTATGTCTTATTTTTAGATTTTACTTTTTTGGCAAATCGAAATTCTTATCATTAATTCTTTTTGGTGACCGGAAGCTCGGAACAATAATAATAGTAATTTTTGGATGATTTTAGTGCCATTTTTGTGAGAAAATCACCTCAAGGGCGAATGAAACCAACTCAGAACCATCTCAGATAAGTCATTTGGAGTGATAAAAAATATATATATAAAAAATTGGTTAACACATTGTGATCGGGCAGTTTTCGGCCGCGTATCGTGCTGGTAACGGGTGATTTTTCGCGTAATTTCGCGCTAACGTAGACCTCTAGAAAAATTGCGATAACTTCAAAAATATTTGTTTGATTTCAATAATTCTTTTTGCAAATTATTTATTTTAATTCATTTTATTTTATTATATTTAGAAATGTATTCTTTATCGTTAAACTAGTGCAGAATTTCACATAAAGCAGGAAAGTTATGAAAAAATTTATATTTACACTACCTCGGTACCTACCGTACACCCCATCTATTGTTCTCAAAAGGTTTTTACCTGCATGGCTACAACCCTACAGAGGCTATATAGCGAAAACTCAAGTATATTGGAACCCGCATTTTAACGTGACCCGCGCTCCACTAACAATCTATCAAAAACGTATAAATACGTGTTCCGCTCTCTAGCATTAATTTGCTAAACACGTATTAATACGTGATCAGATTACAATGTGTTAAATAGGTTACGTTAGGTTAGGGTTAACAGCCAATTTAAAATTAATTTTTTCATAGTTTTTAATGACTTTTCAAGGAGGTGTTGAGTCGACTTTATTCTCAGTAGGCATGGAACCGTTCTTTTTATGTATTGCTTTAATTTAGTATGAAAATCTAACAAAAATCTAGATATTTTCATCAATAAAATATGTTTTCATAAAATTTTTATAATTTCATTTATTTGCCGATATATATGTAGTCCGGAATGCTAAATACCCTGCTGACTCTAGTGGCCCACGTTGCCAGTATTTTGAAGAAGTTGTGTGTATCAACTACAGCGCTGTACGCGTAAGTTGGCGAAAAAGGAGGGCTCAACAGCCTCCGTGGTCGAGGGTTAGGCTCTACTTGATTCACAATTTGAAGGTCGCGAGATTGAAACTCGGTGTGGGCTAATAAATGTTATTTGATTAATTTTTTATTTCACAATTAATTTATTTAAAATAATTTATAGTATATTTGAGGCACGTTCCAGAGTGGAAGACCACCATTCAGAATAGAAACATTGCTTGAAATGGCTTTAGCTGTATTAGATCTGAATGGCCAGGTACTTCCCCACCTCCCTCTTCCCCTCCCCAACACAATATCTCAATTGGGGATGCCATAGTCTCACTGGCTCCAGACGGAAGCAGCTGGGATTCTTGTTAGGTATTCAATTTAAAAAAAAATAATGTGGTTGCCAGATTAAAAAATAAAGATACAGCGTGTTCATGTTTAACTTATACATGTAGCACAGTACTTGTAGTTTAAATAGTACTTGCTTGAAGTTTACGTGGCATTGAATTTTAAAATTTTTTTCCAGAATATTCCCTGAAGGCTGGCGGGACCAGGTGGCAGACATTGAACCAATTTTCGACCGAGTTCTGTTCTTCTGGTCCGACAGGAGAAACCCGCATGAAGTCCAACCTGCCTATGCCACCAGGTAATTTAATTTTCTCAGTCAGTTATCGATTTGGGAGGCGGGTATGGGTACCGCCGCACCGGGGACCATTTATTGGATAACCAAAACCTCTATAGGTTTACAGCCGCTTGATGCAACTGAGTGTTACCGTCAATCTTTCCAATTCAGAGGGACACTGCTAGTTCACTAAATCACAGTACTTATTGCCTGGAGCACGTCCACACCAACCTGCCGACGGAAGTAGTGACATCTTGTGGTGAATTTTTGAATTTAAAACCGAATTACAACGGTAGCTTCGTTTGAAATTCCAAGTATACAGATGTTATTTGTGGCGCGGAGCGTAAGGCGTGGCGTTAGACATGCAATCGAAGTCGGGTTCTGAAATTCAACAACGCAGACGGAAGGCTATTAATACTGTTTGATTATTGATTTCAATAGGTCCCTTCAAGAAAGATAGATAGAGATTTCACTGTGTATCTAGATGTTTTCAATATTTATCACCCTAGACCAGTGATTCCCAAAGTGGTCCAGGTGGACCCCCAGGAGTCCACGGGAGACTCGACGGGGGTCCATGTAGGCATGACAAAAAAATGGGGGTCCACAAGTTGTAAGTGGGGGTCCACGAAAATTTATCTGGTTTCTCGGGCCTTCCTCATCACCCTTGGCTCTACAACCCCTGGTGGGTCTTGGCCTCCTCAAGAGTCTTCCTCCACTCATCTCGGTTTTGGGCCAGTTCTCTCCAGTTTAGAAGCTCCAAGGTAGATATATCTTTGAGGTCGTTGTCGCTCCATCTTAATCTTTGCCTTCCCAGGCTCCTTCGCCCTATCGGTCTTGAGTTCAGCAGAGACTTTGGTGATTGATGCTCGGTCATTTTTTCCACGACCCAGCCACCGAAGTCTTCCCAGTTTTATGAATTTTGACACGTTTAGCTCCTTAAACAGAGCATATAGATAGCTCATTGGTTTCAATAGTAAAGAACAAAAATGTTGGCTTGGCTTTACCTCTCAATGTAGGCAGAAAGTAAACTAGTATTTCGGTGAAAAATGGTCATGTTGAGATCCATCACCTGCCCATATCCCATCCCGCCCCCCCGTCTAATATCACATTACCCCCCCCCCCACCGTTGTGACAGACCACAACTCCAGCGGTATATTAAATATTCAGTACAAAGCGTGTCGAGTTTTGGGAATATGGTTGAAATGTTGCAGCAGGGGGTCCACCGAAACCAGTAAAATTTTGAAAGTGGTCCAAGAGAAAAAAAGTTTGGGAACCTCTGCCCTAGGCAAAGCTGGGAAACAGATGCATATGGTGATTAAAGGTCGGGTCTTCAGTAGACCGAGATCTTGGCAGCAGTGCCCCCGGACTAGGAAAATAATAATGTTTATTAAAGTAAAGAGGATGACAATATACGATGGTTGTGGCTGTACACATTAATGTTTATATATTTTTCATTACAGGTACGCAATAACGCTCTGGTATTTTGATACTGTGGAGAGAGATGAAGCCTGCAGGCGTTTCCGGTTAGAAAGTAAGATATTTTATTTATTTAATTTTCACACTTATGTTGATTATTTAATTTGAATTAAATTTAATTATTTAATTTATGTTCATTGTTCAGATCAATTCAGGACCTAACAGATTGGGTGGCAACATTTTGTTGTAAAAGGTCCAAATATTTTACGAGGGGATTAGTGCGGGCCGCACTTGGTCATTACAATACCTACAATATTTGTGTACAGATATTTTAGTTTAAATAAAATGTATATTGTATATTTTTACAACATTTATCGTAGTTCATAAAATCAATGAGATTTTTGTGGTTGCATTCATTCGACTTCGTTTTTTTTATACATTAGCTTGCATTTTTGAAGTAGACGCAATAGTATTATTTCTAAATGTGAATCGCATAACTGAGAACAGTGTTTGTTTTTTCGATAATTCAAAATTGAAAAAGTTTGCTCCGAAATATATGTACTACCAAAGGTTAGAAACAGAGTGAAAGCGGGTTTCGTATTTCAGCGCCCGAGTCCTCCTACGGTAGTTTGTTACGAGTTGTGGACATCTGAATTTGGCTTCGCTGTGTGCGGTTTCCTACGTTTACATACAAACATTCTTGTCGGCGCGCCTGCGCAAGTCGGCCGCCCAAGGGCCGACTCTGAAACCCGCGTTCACTCTGTTTCTACCCAAACATAGTAATTATTTGCTGAGCAAACCTTTTTAACTCCTTATAGTTTTCAGAAGGTAAACTCTCATAGAAATCCACCAAGTTACTTTTTTCCTTAAAAGTCATTTTCCCTTCGCTCCTTTTCACTACATTGTGTATGATTTTTTGAGTGCGTGCGGTGAGAATCTTGTGAGCCGCTGGTTGTCGACCCATGATTTAGAACATTTCTTCAGTCACTAAGCTTTTGTAATCACAATCAGATATGCCACTGATAAAACAATTTTTTCAATTCAACACAAAGCCCAGACTTTATGTTTATTTCCAGTATTATCATTTTGATAAGAATCAAATTGCAAAATACATGGTGCCAATGCTTAAACATTGTTTTAATTTAGTATTTTTTCTTCCAGACCAGAACCGCGCTCTGCAAGGCGCACAAGCCCCACTCCTGCCGTGATGGCCACCAGCTGCACAGGCTACCGACTGAACCAAAGCCTCGAGCCACCATCACACCACTTGATTCCATCGTACCGAGGGGCACCTCCATCACGCCCTGTGGAGTAATCCATCCCTAACACTCTCACTGGATGACCCTCCTTTCTCTCTGCTATGACCCACACCACAATACACAAACTACTGTTAGTCCACCCATTAGATTCTTTAGCAACTAAGTGAAAACTGTAAGCAATCCCTTTTATGTATACAATAATGATGTTTGTTACTAAAATGCCTATTTAAACTGATGTAGAATAATGAATGCGCCACCGCAGAAGCTTGGATTTGCGATTATACATGATTTATCTATTGTGTCGATGTTTAGTGAGAAAAACACTATTAAATAAGCTAATCGTAGAATCACAAATCAAGTTAAATTTAATGAAAGAATATTTCATTAACACACATTAAAGTTTTAAATTATAATAATTATACGTAATTGGAATTTGGACAATGCTTGACTTTTGGGGTGTTGGACTGTGTGTAACTCTTCCTTCTATGATCCCCGAAAGTCAACCAGCAGGGAATTATTGACTGGTGAAAATCTATTCCGTAATATTGTAGTTTGTTTTCAATTATGCAAAACCGAATTTTTAAGATTTAATTAATCAAATTTCCTATTTATGGAATCAATGCGTTGTCAGCTTTTTTCTAAATGGTTTGTAAATGATTATCACAAAACCCGCCGCAAAGTTTTTTTTTTTTTTTAATAGTGCCTGTTCTTTCTTTATTTGGTAATTTTTTTAAATTGAGGGTTAAAAAATGTAACATTTTTGTCAAATTGCCTACCTTATTTTGCATTTTTTTTTTTTAATAAAATAACATCAAAAGCTAAAACCAAACAAACAATGTTTGTTATACGCTGCAAAGTGGAATATAATGATGCTTGCTTGTGTGAGCAAATGTGAATTAAAGTATTAGCATTTTTATCAATTATGTGAGCATTGCGTGGCCCCATAACCAGTGGCGGCTCGTGACTTTGGGGTGTGCTAGAGTGCTGATATTTAAAAAAATGGCTTTATTGATGTTGTAGCCGAAAAAAAATTTTTTTTTTTTTTTGAAAATCAGTTTTTTGTATGAAGAATTTCAGGAAGTTTCAGTTTGGCCGTGTGCCACACGGATTTCCTGAAAAATCTTCATACAAAAAACTGATTTTTTTAAAAAAAAAAAAAAATTTTCGCATACGACAACATCCTTGATGCCATTTTTTAAATATTAGCACCCTAACACACCCAAAAGGCACAAGCCGCCACTGCCGTAACATTCTATCCTATTTTGCCTCAGCACCAGCCAATTGAGTGGATTCGTATTGACTTATCTAGTTGCGTGTTTTCTCCTTAAACTTCAATAACAGTAACAAGTGTACTTTCCTTTCAATGGAGAGTGTGTCGCAGTCTGTTTAGAGAAGAAGAAAGCCTGAAAAGGATGTGATAAAAGTAAAGGTACGTATGTAGGTTATCTGAATGTAAAAGACTGTAGTTTTTGGCTCGTAAAAATCTTTAAAAAGTCAGATGTTACATCACAAAATTGGATTAATTTGAATTTAGTATTCAGTAATCATGAATAAATAAATTATTATTTGACTATTGTCAGAATTGTAAATAAATAAATTTGCTCTAAGCAATTATGAATAAGTGAATGAACGTCGGTTGGAACATGGAATAGGGACTTGGTACGGTACAATATCTGAAGCACATGCTGGGTCCATTGTGACAGATTGTCAGTAAGTACCTCTTATTCTTGTGCATTCTAATTCAGTGCTTATCGACGTAAAAAAGTGATTACTGTATTTAAAACGGTATTATTATGTTATTATCCTGTTTAGAAAGTGCCGGATGTTTGTTCCACAACTCCGCATAGGTTCCTTTATAATATTATTTCGTAATGTGCAATGTGCATATTAATAAAATGACTGAAACATCACATTTTAATTTTTAATAGGGTAAAATTTAAAAATATATATATATTTTGTTTGTCTATATAAACAAACATGTAGTTATTGAAAAGTATAAAGTTGCTTCCATACAAAGAATATTGAATAAAATTCTTGTTTTATTTCTATCAATGACTAGAATCCTTTGAGAGAGATCCTTCTATTTCAATTGTCCTGATAACAGCTTCATTTCAATGCATTTGCACCTCTTGTGGTCGTTCGCTTTGTCGTAAACATCCCAGGTTTTGAATAAAATGAAAATTCTACGGCGGGCAGGGTTTGTATAATGTAATTATTCTAAAACTTTTCTTTCCTATTTTCTGTTAGAAACGTATTAGAATAATTACACATACCCGTTAAACAAACCCTGCTTGCTGTACAAACCATTCAAAACTTGGTATATATAACTTATTTAAAAGAAAAGCTGCCAGCATTTGAAGTGAAGACTTAGTAACTGTTTGCCAAATTAGTTGACAGGATCAGGAATGAGAGGGATCCAGAGCAATAACTCTGTATTTATCTTCCTCTTAGGTAAAAAAAGAAACCTTTTAGTTTTGAATTACATATTACGTACTGCGTATATTGACCATAAATAAATACTAGTGATATGGATACAAATCAGCTTCTCAGAAGTGTAAATTAAGTGTATGTCCATTGCAGTATACGATTTACAGCTTAGTGAAACAGGAACGATAGTGTCAGTTTATCCACAGATCACAAAATGAAGTTTGTATTCTATATTGTAATGCGCAAAATATGATTACATATATCATAAGGGGGCAAACATTAATTACTTGAGCTCAAAATGTGGGGGGACGGGTCCAGTAAAATCTCATTTAAAATGGGGGGGGGGGGGGGGGTCAATAAAAATCTCATGTCAACTTTAAAAGAATATAATCAGAATATAGAGATAATAAAAAAAATTAAATTGTTTTGAAATGTCCCTGAAATATACCCGAAAGTTGAATTATTTTTATTCTTTACAAAAATAAATGTAGTCCTTTAACAACTGTAGTGTAAATCTTACGTTAGGGGGAGGGGGGTCTCACCAAATCTCACTTAATCTCACCAAGGGGGGGAGGAGTCCAAATTGAAAAAAAAAAAACAGCTCACGTAATTAATGGATGCCCCCTAAGTAATATATTTAAACTTGGATTGGAATACATTAGTTTTAAAATATAATTTATTTGTGTATAGAAAAACTATTTTGTTTTATGAAACTGAATTTAAAACATCCTTTCCCAAATTAAACAAAGGAATTTTCACTTGAGTGTTTAAATAACCCTTTCTACACGTTTTAACTGCATTTTGTTTGGCAATTATATAAATGTATAGTTTTGCATCTTGTATTATAAAACAATATTTTAGATGGATTAACTTCAAGGAGTTATTTAATAACTGTATCTACTTAATAGCGTACGCTGCACGCAAATTATCTACGCCTCCTGCGCTATACGAAAATATGTAAGTGCTTGTTTTAAAAGATTATTGTATAATATATGACTGTCAATAAGAGTGCCGCGCTCGCATGTAATCCCTTGTATGTTCAGAATGCGGTGAAAACTTTTAATTAACATTGAGAATAGGTTTCCCAGTGAAATATTTATTAGCGATGGGCACGATGAAATGTTTAAAAAAAACTTAACTTTTTAATTAGTCCTAATTCCACTACTAGGCTTTCATTCCCGTAATATGACAAATCTTTCAGTACAAATGCACATACGGTGCACACACGGCCGAATTATCAATTTACAACGCCAAAAATATTTTTATTTGAAATTCTGAACAGAAATGCGTATGAGAAGATTACCTAAGAAAACCTTTAAAAAAATACCTTATAGGGTTGGTTGGGGTCAGGTGGTCGTAGTATTCTAATTAAAAAATATAAATTATTTCATATTGAATTATTTCTGTTTTTTTTGAATTAGTGATACAGTTAGATAAAACATATACATGTTATTAAACTCTAAAATGATCACAAACTGTAAAATTGTTCATTTTTAAACATTATAAATATGGGTCTTATCCTCATTCCCTTTAGAGTGGGATCGCCAAGACTACCTGAAAAGAATGCGCTCGATGAAAGGGGGGACAGGGTGGTGTACATTTTACGTTTCTGCATTCCTTAGAAGGTATTTTTTTGAACTTTTTTCTTAACTCTAGTTGAAGAAAACATTTCAATTTACTTTTTTAACAAAATTAGTGTTTCGTAAAACATGAGTTGTATCTTTTATGTTAAATACTGTTATGATAAAAAAAATTTCAAATTAAAGTAAAATACCTGAAGCTTTAATATCCACATAGAAAACTTTTTGAATTTTAAATAAGGAAACCAGGACAAGCATAACTATTCCATCAACGAATCAGGCGCAACTGAACAATATTCGCAGCGCGATACATATCTCAACTTTAGGTGCAATGCGCAGGCTATTGGGTCGCATTCACAAAAAATATTTATGGATCATTGTGAACTGGTTAATCGAGAACGTTTCAAAAATATTTATAATTACTTTGAAGACAATGCTTTTATCTATTTTTGGCGATGCGGGGATTTGGAAGTTTCTGTCTCGTGACTTTGAGAACACAATTTGGTCAGTCTGAACTTGTCTTGTCCACGCTCAAGATGTCGTGGTATGGACGTTCTCGCGATGGGAGATCCTTGGTGGGAGAATTGCCTTTCTGGCAGGCGTCTCCCGCGAATATCAACACGTCTTTCACTTCTTGTAAATTCTCACCTTTTCCTGGAAATGTTTCAGTTTGAACTTAGCGTACTTAGTGGCAGTTTATCAAAGCACTCTCAGTTGGATCGAATTAGCTTGTCTATATTGCAAGTGTCAGCGTGCAGTATCCTCTTTTCGAATGACAAGCCGTGAAACTTTTAAGAATTCAGTATAATGATAGACAGATTTTGGTCAAGTCATCAGGAGACGGCAGCCAGGAACTGCTCCCGCCACATCAGCGTAATAGTCCCTTTTCAGCCTTTCCACCGTGGTCTCCTTGAATGAGTACATTCTTTTTTTTTTGCGGAATCATCTTTCCCGGATATGAAGAGGCTTATAGAAGCCGCCACGCCATCAGTGGTGAAAGACCAACAAAATTCGTGATAGTTTCCAGCAACTTCCATATCACCCCTTTATTTTCAGAAAAGTATTTGTAATGTTTAGTATCGCCTCGGTTCCTGGTGGAACATGGCGAACAAACATCTCAGTTGTGCCCATTGCTAGTATTAATAAAAAGGTTAATAATGTAATGAAGGTAACATGTTTCACAAGTCAAATAACAAATATTACCTCACCTTACCTAAAATTTATTTATTATAGAAAATTTAGCCTTTTCATGAACCATGCGCGTGCATTCGTCTTTGCATTAGCAATCACAACGTTCCTAAAGCTTAGCTTTGTTTGCTCCTAATATATATTTTTTTACATTGAGAGACATCTGTAAATAAAATGTAATAACATTGTCTTTCTTTAATAGTTTTGATGGAAATATTTAACCAATGTAATTTTATGTTAGATTTTATTACTAAAAAAAATTACACACTTAAATAATAATATGTTTGGTAACAAATCAAAATTTTACCCTAATTAATAAAATCTATATAAATATTGGTTTATTAAAATGTGAAAATCTATTTCAATTGTTTCTTTTACCTTTACAAACATACAAAATGAAGCCAAAAAAGGCGCCATTACTATTTATTGGGATAAGTTTGAGGTTCAATTGGACTGACGATTGAAATAAAATAGATTAAGTAAAATAATAATAAAACTATTTACGACATTCTGATTTTCATTTCTCTCCCATCTATTCTTCATATTATAACTTTATATAATCTTCATTATAAAGTTATTCATGATTATCCAGTTTTGATGTACAAATAAACAGATCCAAGGTAACACTCATCGGTGACTTAGCAAGGGAGCCCAAGGTTCCTGGGTTAAGTCCAAGTCTTGGCGGGCCGGATTGGAAAAGACCGGTTGCGGGAGACCTTTGACCTCTTCAGCCGGACTCTCTCGAAAGAACGCCTTGCGCCGCGGTGGGAGGAATGATTCGTACACAGTCACACCTGCATATACACTGACCCCCAGATTCCAACCCACCCCTCTTACCCCCTTTTCTTTCCCAGAACTTCCTCTCCTTAAAAAGACCCTCCGCACAGCATACCCAAAGATGACAGACCTTTGGAGTTAATGGAAAAAAAGGTCCCCCAAACTTTGCAGTAGAAATTCTCAAAAACTTTAAACTTTTTAATTACACATATTATTATACACAAGCGCATATATTATACACACACATATTATCATAATAATATCTATTTTTTAAAAATCTAAGGATTAGATTTATAATTATTTTATACTAGTGAGTATCCGGCGTGCGTTGCAATGCCATCCAAAGAAAGAAAGTGTTTGTTTTAATTGTTTATTGAAATGCTTTTGGATACCCCCTGCTTTCCCCTACCACTACTTTGTCTCCTTTGCAATCCCTCCATCTGCCCCCATTCCCCTCCCTTGTTCCTCTTTCACCTAACTGCCCTCTCCCCTCCCTCGAACCCCCCTCATCATTCCCCTCCCCTCCTGCCGCTAAGCTATATTTATTTATATGAAATTACTCATTTTTCGAACATCTTGCATGCCACCTATTGTAAAATTTTTATACAAATTTCATAACGCCAGAGCTCACCATTATATTTAGAAACCTTCGAGGGCTTGCACACAAAAACTCATCGAAGTTTCATTCCAATCGGATGAATGGTATATGAAATAAATTCATAACGCCAGAGCTCACCATTATACATGGAAACCTTCACAGGCAGTCGTACAACAAATCACTAAAGTTTCATCGCAACCGGATGAATGCTTTAGAAACTCAAGGGACAAACAAAGAAACATACATTTTTATGTACGAGGGCGAGTCAATAAGACCGCGACTTGTTTAACAGCGAGTTTTTGCGCCGTTTCGTAACCGTGGACGAAGCGTGTATCCACCACAGCACACCAGAGACCAAACAGCAGTCAAAACTGTGGGTTTCTCGGGGTGAATCGGCGTCGACTCCAATGATGAAGTCATCTCACAAACAAATACCTATTTTGATGACCTCGCCAAATCTTATTTTTTGGAAGGGATAAAAAAATTGGGAAAAGTCGGACAAAGTGAGAGCTCAAAGGAGACTATGTTGAAAATTAAAATTATTTTTTATCCGAAAACCTGCATTTCATCCAAAAAGTCACGGACGTATTGACTTGCCCTCGTATTAAGTTTGTGTGCCCTAATGATGAAAAGAGTTGTGTTGAAACTAGTTGGTGAAATATAAAAGAAAATCTTCAAACAAAAAGTTGAAATTTTGAAAAAAAAAAATTTCAGATACAACAGCATCAATAATGTCATATTTTTCAATCTTACCTCACTGAAAACTCACGGACCGCCACTGATGTACACAAAGTAATTTGGTTTTCAATATATATATGTTACTGTAAAAGCCCGTAAATTGGTAAATCTTAGAATTTACTGGCAAATCGTAAGATTTACTGTAGTACGGGCTTTTACAGTACATATTTAATTGACTATCCATGAGCAAAAAAGTTCATTGTAACACCACATACTAAATTTAATTAGTCAAGCATCGTCTAGGACCAGGCATGCCCAACCCAAGGCCCATTGGCTGCATGTGGCCCAATTGAACATTTTGAAGAATTGAGAGAAAAATTAATTTTTCAGCTTTCTACGTTATTTCTACGACTTTTTTGGTATTTTCATCCAAAAAAGTCATTCTCGTAAATTTATCACATTTATATTGTTCTTATTATTGGACTGGACTTTTCCTTATTACTGGACCGGACCTCAGAACTCTTGATGGCCTTTTTGATTTTGAAAAATGCCAGACACATGGAATAGGAATTTATTTTTGCAATCAATTCCAACTAGTATATTTTTTCCTCACATTTCTCGTAAGACTGACCTGATATTAGTAAGTGGAGGGAGAGTGTAAAGGACACACGTAGGCACATGTGTAGTCAGTTTATGCCTTCTGGCATTGAAGGTCGCGGGGTTATTGGACACTGAATTAGAGGTAAAAATTAACAGCAATATTTGCCGTTTACCTGTATTCATGGATGGATCTAAAGGTCAGTCCGGGGGGGTCAAATGACACTCCCCCCTCCCAGTGTGCATCTGGGCCTAGTTCCCACTAGGGCGGGACCCTGGATTCTCTTCATCATAGGTGAATTGGATTCTCTTCATCCTCTTCACATTTCCTGCTTCCATTGGTGTTTTCTCCTGAGGTGGCAGTGTTCCTGGGACGGGGACGTATGGAGACGGCTTTTCAATGCAATGGGTCCCCGACCCGAATAGGACAAGGGGAAGATGAAGATGTTTGAACATGTCTTTTCACATCACAGTAGGTAGTGAAGGAACTTTGTGAATTCAATACATATTAAACACAAATTTAGTGTAAAAAAATGTAGATTTATTGTGAGAAAATAAATAAAGATATGTATGACGGTGTAGATTAAATACGCATAATGCATCATGCATCCAATAACAAGGTCAATCTTCTGGTATTTGGGAGTCTTCAAATGTTCTGGATGCTGGCATGTAGACTTTGAAGGAATATTCTGTTCTTGGAAAAGAACCCTGGAATAAACAAAAACAAAACAAGATTTACACCCAATGAATGTTTTTTATTCATTCAGTTTCTTACAGTATAACTATGGAGCAAGTTTTGCAAGATTGAATACTTAAAAACTTTTGATGTGGAAAATTCATGTCTTTTACTACCCGTCACAAGTTTCACACAAAAATGGTCACTTTTCTAAAAAGTGTGCTGGAAATGGCTTTAGCCATGTTCAGTAAACATAGCTGAATAGCCATAGCCATGTGAAGGTGTACATTTTAATTATTTTGCGGTTAACTTTTAATTTGAATATAAAGCATGGTGTTTTCTCTTTCTTACACTGTTAAGATAATATTTCTAACCACGATAATAAGGGGAAACAAGGATTTCTATAAGATGTAAAAATGTGTAAAAAATGTAAGCAACAAAGAACTTTTAAGCTTTTTAAGGCCATTTTATAAAAATTCTCCAGTTCTAAAGAATCCTAAATTCTCCAGTCTTTTAATATAAATGTCAACTCTACCTTTGCCACTAATCTTCTCATAAATGTAATATCAATAATAATGGAGGGTCAAATAGCAAATGTAAAATGCTCCAAACACAAACTTTCTAATGAAAGTGCGATTACTGGAAGTGGACCTTCCAGAAAAGTATGTATCTGTTTGTAAATAATAAAATTAGAAAGAGCCTAGGACCTCATAATAAATTGTTCAGTGCCATTGAGGTGATTTTTCACAAAAATGGCACTGTACAAATTTTCCAATTATTATTAATTTGTGACTATTTTAGGTTTTTATTACAGGCATGAATCTTTGGCCAGCCTCATTTCAGAAGAACGGCTAGCTAATAAGATAGTAATGAATAACTTACAGGGTTGACAAAGTGGCAGGTCTGATGAATGCGGGCGTAGGGCTGGAAGTGGTCAGCGATTATGACCACATCGGGAGCGGGATACAGGCTGAGACCGTCAGCGTGCTGCCAGTACACGGGCTGCACGCCGAGCGGCAGGGGTGTCAGGGTGCACTGGCTCAGCAGGGTCTTCGTAAGCTAAAAAAACATAAGATTTACAGTTGCTGAATATTTTTTAAATGTGAGGTGTGTTAAAAAAAAGACGGCATCTCCACCATTGGTATAAAATCAGTTAGATATAGTGATGTATAGAGAAACAAAAATACTATTGACAGCTGCAAATTTTCAGAGTAAAAATGACACCATATATTTTTGAATAAATGCACTTAGTTCTGCAACAACCACGGCAATCTCCATTAGGCTAATGCAAGGTATGGAACAAAAATGTCGGTATCCTTACAGGCCAATCAGAGCGACAGAACAAAAGCGGCAATCTCCATCAATTAATTGAAAATAACTAAATAATTAACTATTTTATTGCAATAAAATATACACAGAATATAACTAATGGAAACAATTATGGTTTATAGTACGGCAGAAGAATGACAAAGACATTTTTTGCTTACTACTCGAAATTCTGAGAGAGTACGGCTGGAGAAGTCAAAGGGACTCTCTCATCCATTCGCTCTTGCGTTCTGCCATGCAGCTGGTGGGCAGACGCATCCGCCGCCAAGACCCAGACAAACCTCACCCCATGAACCCGGGCACCCCTGCTAAGCCACCAAACATAGCGAACCACTTGAGGTGACCTATGGCAAGGTGTTGATTATCATAATACATATTATGATGTATGCACTCAGAACTTACCTAAAATAAACATCCACAGGATTTTCGAACAGGATCATGACACTGCCATGAAAAAATAAATCGAACTGTTGGCATATTCTACTGGTTGCTAATTTCATTAGAAACGTTTCACTGCCGTCTATTGATTATCTGATAAAGCGTTACTTCAGCTAGCAACTCATCAACATTTGGGTCACGGGAAGGTTCAAATATATTCTAATTCATTTTGACAAGTAAGCCGTTTGTGTGAAAGCTATTTAGCCACTTTGTGCCTAGCACTCCAAGGATTAAAATCTCGGCAACTTTTTGTAGAGGATAATTGTGGACCTCATCTCCAACAAAACAGGAGTATCTCACGTGATCGGGGATGTCTCCAGACTCGGGGAAGTGAACTGAGTTCCTGCACATCTTGGTGACGAGGTCGTGGCGCAGCACCACTAGCTCCTGAGAGCAGTACTGCAGGCGGCAAGGGTTGCTAGCCATCACCACCCCGTCTCCGAGCTTGTTCCTAATTTCCTCCGTCACATACTGCGGCAAAGGGGGGCTGCAATGTTTTCAAACAAGATATTATTACTAAGTATTTGTATTTCATACACAGTAGCCCTGTTCACAAAAGGGATTTTTAAGTGCAATGCAATATCTTAGAGATCTTGGAGCCCAGTTCAACACTGATATTATCCCAAGATGATTTAAGGATGTAGCAGGGATAATGATATTATCAAGATTGTCTAAAATATTTATAATCGTCGTCGCCCTCAGCACATTTTTGAAGACAATTCTGCCAAAAAAATATTTTAAATTGTTGCTTAAAATGATTTAGATCCTTGCAAACGAATCTAAAAATCATTTCCGTCACACAAATGGGCATGTTATTTAATCTTTTCAATTTTAATTTTTTTTATTATATTAGCTCCACATAGGAGACCATGAAGATAAAAGGTGACCTACGGCAGGGGTGTTGGCTATACAATAAATAATTCCCGGGGCAGCAGTATCCAAAACCGCCTCCTAAATTTCAATGCTGGTCTTTGCAACGCAATCTATCCCACCAATTGCATGTATGTTTTAGTGAAACTTCGTGGATATCATATGCGATAGCCATGTTTTAGTTAAATAGCAGGATAAATATATGGAAGATGTTTATTACCGTGGCAGCATATTGGCGGCCCCCGGATCGGACGAAGACGGCACCAGCACAAACTTGCAGGAAGCGGCCAATTGCGGGAACTGTGCCACGAGTTCCCCGAGCCCCCGCAGTGCCGTGCGCAGCGTCTCCGCGGTCTCATGGCCGTATGGGCGCGACAGGAACTCGCCCAGCAGCACAATGGCCACTGGCGGGAAGTCATTGTAGCCCGAGAACAGACAGCGCAGCTTCGACATCACCTGGAACATTAAGATTTACAGAGAGAAATTAAAACCTAAAACATTCATTTATATAAGTACTATGAATTCAAATGGATAACCACTGGAGCGATTATGGTCGAAAAATGGACCACTTTTATTTTTCTGCAATTGATAGCGGTCCAAAATTGGACTACATCTTCCTACCATTTGTAAAACATTTATTGTAATTATTTAAAACATTTCCCCGGCCAGCCACTTATTTTATTTCAGCCATTTTATTTATTTTAAACGAAGCTATTGAAATGCTTTATCTATTATGACCATAGATGTTACAAATCCGAACTTTGTAGACGTAGAAGGATGTTAAAAATAAATTTTTTAATTACTTATTTTTTTCACGTCGAATTTTTGATCAGCTGTTT
Organism: Glyphotaelius pellucidus; assembly: GCA_936435175.1. NCBI lineage: Eukaryota > Metazoa > Arthropoda > Insecta > Trichoptera > Limnephilidae > Glyphotaelius > Glyphotaelius pellucidus. The sequence continues at coordinate 31,511,018 of OW386554.1, forward strand.
ACGGTTAAAATTAAGTCTTTTTAATATAGATATGCACCTTTCATTATCAAGTATACCACAGTCAACATACAGAAATCAAAAATATTCTATGTTGACTTAAATAAGTACCCCTCAAGGCAGTTTGAAAGTAACAACACGCAGGATTTGCGCAATTATAAACTTTATGATTTTTTTTATAAATCCTACAAATATGCGATAAACGATAAAATACAGGAAAATTCATTGGCTATATAGCACTATTTTAAGTTTTTGTTTCCGTGTTAAAATTCGAAAGTTGACGAAAAATTTAATGTTGGCGAAAATTTTTAAAAAATGATCAGGGAAATCGCGAGCAACCGAGGCAAATTTATTTAATTTGCATGGTCGCTTGGTGGGTAAAGATGAATCGTGAACTTGAAAATCTTTTAGAGCATGAGACCATTGAAAAAGACTGCGATGGGCTGCACATGTTGAAAGAGAGCCACATAACATAAAATCAGGACCAAGTGAGTGCTCCAGTGGAAGCGATCCAGGGACAGACTGAGGAAGAGGTGGCTGCACTACATGGAAGATGATTGAAGCAGGATGGGAAGAACTGAGGACTGGAGGTGAAGGATGAGGAATTAGAGGCAGTAAAAACATCAATGGAGGAGGCTAAATCCTACCCTGGGATGTAGCGCTGTAATGATGATGACATTATATTCTTACCGGGTACTGAGAATGCGAATCTATTCCCGTGTTAGTCACATTTGGCCATTTTCTTGCAAGGACAAAAAACAACTTTTTATAAACTGAAATTATGTATTCTAATCTATTTTCTGTTTTCTTTTGAGTCGTTAATCGTTAATAAAAACAATTTTTGATTTGGGAGGCAGGAATGGGTACCGCCGCACCGGTAACCTTTTATTGGCTATTAGACACCCCTGCTATAGGTTACCCAAAGTGGTTCTCTATGTTTGGTGAATAAAAAGAGAAGATCTTGGTGGCGAGTGCGTTTGCACTCCTACTGTGTGGTTTCAAATTTCCCAAAATTATTTTAATTTATATTACTGTAGAATTCTATAAAGGTAACATACATTATAACAACATCACTTGTTTAGTTTTAAGTTTACTTTACCTTTAAATTGTCAAGCCACACGTCCGATAAGAAAATGATCATGGCATCTTCATTTTCTTTCTCAATCTGCATCAGGTTCTCTGAGTTCTTCAATAGCGTCTTGGATGGACCGCCAAAGGTGTTCACATTGCCAAAGTATATTCTGCAAAGTGAAACCATATCCCCATCAATGCATCAAAAAGAGTGATACCATATTTAATATCATTTAGTAGTGATTATCATCAAAAAATGAGACACCAAATAAAAGAATAAGCAGTAGTATGTATAGCTAGACCGCAAGCCAAAGAAGGTGCGCAGATTCATGTCTCTTGTCGTGCGCAGAAAGGGCATGATTTATTAGTAGTTTGCTAGCTTTTGGTGGAGGCTCGCCACATCGTCCTCACTTCCCACACCACACTTCATTCCAGAACACGCTAGGGATGGTTCTTTTATTTTTGGTCAAACTATGGATTTTAAATATCAATTTTCCATTATTTATTTTTGGGGTGTTATGCCAGATAGCAGTTAGGGCAGATGAGCTCTCTGTCCTGATGATGGACACTGTAACGCTGTCCGAAACGTTGGCTAGAGAAGGAGGTAGCGCAACATGGCATAACATTCTAAAAATAAATAATGAAAATACTTTTGGCCGTGAAAAACCTAAAATCATCAATTTTTCAGCATATTTTTACGATAAAGCTTCAAATAAACAAACATCAAAGTATAGTTCTGTAAGGTGATATATAGATTTGTAATGAACTGATTAATGAGGAAATCTGTATTTTTAATAGACAACTTACTGACTGGTGGCTCTGGGTTCAGCGGGAGGCATGACCAAGCCCATCACATGCAGCACCATGTCTTCATAGTACCCCTCGGCCAACACAAAACAATTCTCTGTAAAGAGACCGGAATGAAACCTGCAAAAGTAAACATAATTGAAAAAATAATAATAATTGAGCTGGCAAATCCATTAGAATTACGCGCCATATATCCATCTATGTTCACACCAAAAATTATTTTAAAATCCAACCATAGATGGTAGTACAAGTTGTAGAGTAAATGGAATTTATTAAAATTTTAAATAAATGAAATTTTAAAATTCAAATATAGAATTATCAAATAAAATAAAATAATTTTCTGATTGTAGATAGGTACCTACTTTATCGCTTATTATTTTTCTTCACACAAACAGTTTCAATTTTGAAAATGACACATAAATTCAAAGTGAGTTTAAGGAATGTGAAAAATTTCACCCAGGAATCACTTACACAGATAGCCGAAATTAGTGTGGTGTGTACGATGTGGTATGATGTGGATGTGGATGAGTATGATGTGGATGTACAAACCTTGTGGAAGTAAAATCAAGAGAAACGGAACCAGTAGGATCTTCAAGATAATACACGCCCTCTGTTAGTTGGGTGAGTAAACCTAAAAAAACACAAAATGTTTAATCACTCTCTTTAGATGATCCCTGCGCAAGAATCCCAACAGCCCAAAGCCAGTGGGACTGTGGCATCATCAATTGGAGTATGTTGTGAGGCTGAAGGGAGTGGAGAGAAGAGGAAGGTTTGGAAAGTACTTGATTATTCAGGTCTGATCACCGAACACCACTAAAGCCATTTCAAATAGTCCTGGGTCGATTGTAATCGACCTGATCTACCATGAACCACCAACGATCGATCAGGCCACTCTATCAAAGAAGATTAGATCAGTCAACACCCTCGATGGGGTGGCGAGCTTCAATAGATGCGTAAATTTTATAGACTGGGCATCTCAAATCTAGTTCATGTGACAGGTATGGAAGATATCTGAAACAGACTGTCAATAATTACAGACCATCTCAATTTCTGTAATCCGGTCTACACAATTTATACATCTATGGTCTATGTCAACAGAATGGCAGCGCATCGAACTATCTTTGGCATATTTTCTATGTTATTTATCTAATCAGATCGGGTACTTTTGACCCGATCACTTCGCCATTGGGTCGTGTAGAATGATCGACCCAGGACTAATTTCAAGCAACATTTTGATTCTAAATAATATGAGTCTTTCGTTAGGGTGATCTGAGCATCTACAAATCTATAGAGTGAAAAAAATAAAATTAATTACCCAAGACGATAACTTCGTCTATGCGACTAGAGGAACTCAACAAATTTTCCACCATCTTCAGATTGAACACTTTATCTTGCTTGATTCCAGGTAGAGTTTCTGGGGCAAACAGCTTATTCCTCCTAGTTCTCTGCCAGATAAGGGTATACCTGAAACATTTTATATAAATTTGAATATGTAAAGCAGCAAAAACTTGAACGGTAAACGCCGGTGCTTTGAAAATTTCAGAGCTTTTTTGTCTGTAAAAGAGCCGGCTTTGAGTCAAACAGCGCGTGGCGCTATAAAAACCTCAAGGGTGCTGAATTGGGTGTTAGGTATTGACTAATTGGCAAGTCCTTGACTAATTGGCAAGTCTATAACCACCAATAACCACCTTGACTAATAGGTAAGTCGGCGCCCGGAACGGATTACTCCCATTGCGCCTGCACAGGCGCCCGGAGCGGGCTACTCCAATTGCACCTGCACCTAATGGAAATTCTAGGTAACGCAACTGTTTTCAGATTGCATCGTCATCAACACCAACAAGAAAAAATAATTCTAGAAAAGAGTGTGGGAAGTCGGGTGAAGTTGGTTTATTATAAAAACACCTAAATCAATAATAAATTAAGCTTCCAAAGAAAGAAGATTACCTATCTATTAAATGTTGTGCCTTCCATTTAGGATCTGGGTAGAGGTCGACTTTTAAGGAATTTTCATCATCTTTGATAAATCGTTTTCTTTCGACGACATAATTAAATTTGGGTATTACAAACACATTTATAACACTGAAAATTGTCTCATTCTCATCACGGCCACTACTGCTGCATTCCTGAAAAATATTATTTTATAAAATGGTGGAAAACACACCTATCCATTATGAACTTTGAATAATATTAATAACATTCGTAATTTTTGCTTTTATTAAGAAGTGATCACCACTGTGGGAATCCTTTAAGTAAGAAAAGCCCACTGAATTTATCAATCAATCTTTAATGTAATGTGTGAATATCATATAATTTAAATATATTCTGTATTAATGTTTTTATTATTGTGAGAGTTGTTTCCAACTTTCCGTGTTAGCATAAATATTCCAAATCTGTGTTTTGTGAAATCTTACCTTAAAAGCCAGTTCAACGTGTGATTTTTCTACAACAGGCTGAAGTAATCCTTGGTTTTGAATATGTGCTATTATTTTTTCAATCCATTTGTTTCTTTCATCTGCAGAATAACTTTGTAACTCTTCTGTCAAAAACATGCTGGACTCTCTGTGAATGTAATGTCATTATAAATAAATCACATATAGTGTTTTATGTGTTCTAATTTTCATGAAATACCTTATCTGTTGTCCAAAAATTATAACTCACCTTCGTATTGAAAAACCATTCAATTTGAATGACATAGTAATTTCTTGTCTCATCCTCTGTGTATCCATCTTTGAGCCTTAATATGATCGATTATAATGATGTAGGTACTTAAAGTTAATAGGTAATATTAATAATATTAAAAACCATGAAATAAATAGGAAATCAAAAGTAAACACACTCTACGCCTTCACAAAAATATCCATAAACGTCAAAATCAAGCGCCGACTTCCCGCCGTTTATGAAACCTCATACTCTTTACCATACTCCTCACGACGTAATACAAAGTAGGTACCATCCGTCTTCCAAAATTTGAAAGGAATAAAAAAATCCTCCCTTTATTAGTAAAGATATTTTAATCAAAGGATACATCGATCAAGATATACTTGGTCGAAGAAAGGATACCTATAAGATCTGATCGAAGCATGGAACAGTAGGGATAATGGTAATTTTTTATTACAAAGAGAATATTTTGGTAGAAAGCAGTCACTTTGTGGTTTGATATATTAATTGAAATAAAACAATAACTTTGTCTGTAAACAGGTTTTTTTTAATTTTACTTTTTAAAAACGACCGTATTCACTTAACACAAGCATCTTCAGGGTATAAAATTAAACTGAGTAAAAAAAAAATTAATGAGTACTCAACATTTAATTTTATACCCTGAAGATGCTTGTGTTGTGAAACCGGTCGGCGTTAAAAAAATCGTAGTAACGAACAAATTTTATGTTTAAGTTTATTTATTTTATTTTATTTATTTATATTCATGTTCACATTATACCTGTAAAACTAATGCAAGTAGCTTGTCGGCAGGAAAACAGTTTGGAGATAAGCATAGTACAAGTAAGTATAATACAATACAAGAAAAATATATTTCAAATTAATAAAATACATGTTTGTCTTACATGAGTGCCCCCAAGAAGTTATACCGTATCTCTATGTATTTATTGTACATGTTGGATTCAGCAGGGACGAATAGACTAATTTCACAGTTTTCATAGGCACATAATATTGTTTATACAGTTTGTTTAACAATACACATACCTAGTTTAACAATATGCATATCCCATTTCACATTACAAATCACCGTCACCCCTAAGTAGACATACTCTTTGACAAGCTCAATTCTTCCACAGTCGCAGGGCTGTATACAATTATTTTGTATGCACTCAAAGTTATGGGATACCGCTGAGGGTGCTATAGTATATCTGGCATGAGGCGATCTTATGTGCATTAGTTTTATTTTTTGTGCATTTATAACTAAGCCAGAGTCGTGAGACCATTTTTGTAATGATGTGAAATCCTCTGTAGCATATTCATGACCGTGAGCAGATCCCTATGTGAGACTGTGAGACAACAAGTGCGGTGTCATTCGCATATACATAGTGTTTGACAAAAGAAAATACTTTCTTCATAAGAGAGACAAATACTATTTATAGTGTTGGACCTAGGATAGAGCCCTGTGGCACGCCAGTAGACAAAGTTCTCACTTTACTCAATTTTCCATTTATTTTTACCTGAATTAGAAAGATGGAAAATTTTAAGTAGATGGTCTAAGAGTATTTTGAGATTTGATTTCCACGATTTTAAGAAGCCAAGCAACCATCTTGGTGTGACTTTATATAAATATAATTTTGAAAGTGCTCCCATTTACGATGCCATTGTACGATGTTATATGTTCACAAAGAACAAAGAACAAAGAAACACCACACCTTTCATACACTGGTACACACCCGCTTGATGGAAAGTCTTATGTGGGAAAACACTTGTTTTAATATTTCTCTCTTGGTTTAACGCAATTTGATTTTAGCAACATTAACTTTTTCTGGGGTTACTAACGGTTCATATTGAAAATAAAAAATGTACTTAACCGGTTTCCTGTGAGTGTTTTTATCACTTCAACAGTTTATTATAGCCAATTTTTTCCGAACCCACGTTGATTTTAATTAAAATGAAGGTAAATGTATTCTTAACAATATAAATCGGCGAAAACGTATACATTTTGGACGTATAGTAACGATTATAAAAAAATAATTCATATGTAATTATTACTAAACGGAATGCATATTTTGGAACAAGAGTTCAAGGTTAGTAGGTTCGGTCGGTAAAGGCGGTCTTGTGGTATTTAAACGTCATAAGAAGTCACGTGACAACTTCCACCAATCAACAACCAGTTTATAAATCTGTATTAAAAAGTCAGGTGTGTTGTTTAACCCTAGTTTTTGCTTGTGGAATTTTGGAGTAATGCCGAAGAAGGTGAGATTTGTTTGTACAAAAATGAATAGTTTCAACATAAACTCTACAACAACAAATATTTCCCATCGATGTTTATCTTCCTGTACGCCAGTTTTGACTTCGCTGTCGGCGTTTGTTCAGGGGTGTAACAAAAGTCATTCGTTGCCATGTCAGTGTGGGATCTCTGCAAAACATCTTTCGCCGTTGAATGACTCTAATATAAACATGTCAGATGTATTGGATGTGTGCAAGCAACCAAGTATTTTCTTCTAATTTTTGATTTGTTTGTAGGAAACCATGAAAACTAAACCTGACAAAAACAATGCTGAGAATGAATCTGAGGAGGTAAGTTCCCACTTTTAATTTAGCGACATTGGCATGTGTGATTAGTAACATACTCACATACATTCATGTATGTGGGAAACATGTAACTGTATTTTCATAATATTATGCTAATCGACTGTTTTATTACATGTTCCGATAAAACAATGTGTCGAGAACCCATATTTTGACAGTTGCTTATTTATAATATCTATTACAAGAACTGATCAAATGCACGTATTTAGAAGTATCTTAACTTTTCGTTTATTTCATTATATTCGCGTTTTGTGCAGCGTACTTCTTTCATATATATATATATTGTACAATGTGACATTAATTGTGTATTTTTATCTGTAAAAGTATCTGTGATGTTTTTCAATACCCATCATCACAATCTGTTGAACTTTGATTGTTACAATTGACATGAATACATGAATTAAATAAAGCATTAAGTGCAAAAAAACACTCATTGTTAGGAGACATAATTTTATTATTTTTTTAAATAAATGTAAGGTCTTACGGAAACATAAATAATAAAAAAAATCTACAAATAAACCACACAAACACAATTAAAGAGAGGTAATTTAGTTTTAAATTTATAGAAGGCATTGTGCTAGGGTTCATTTCACAGCAAAACAATCAAAGTGCGTCATGAGAAGCCACTAAAAAGCACTAAGTGAGATAAAAGATAAAAATATTGGTGATGGGATACATTATTTAAAATTCTCTGAAATATTAATAAAAGAAAAAAATATGGCTTATTTATATTTATTGATTTAAAAAATATTTATTTATTTATTGTTTGAAACATTTACAGAGTGTTAACAATTATTACAATGATAGAATTGCCGTTGGAACGTACATAGATATTAACCTTTTCGTCCCGGAACGAAAAAAATCACACATGACCCGAAGGGGGGTCACTCGGGGACCCCAATTTGTTTTGCATATTAAAGGGTGTTAATGACATATTTTTTTGTAATTTGTTATGATTATAATTAGAGGGAAGTATAATCATCTTATTTCAGTAGTCATTTTCAAAATCGTTTCATAAATAAAGTCATAATTAATATTCTAATGAATTTAGACCATAACGTGTATTTTTCCATAGAAAACAGAGAAGGCGGGCCGATAGCCAACGTAACACCTTGTTTCCGAATCTCGACTGGCGATTGGCGTTCACCGGAAACAACTCAGACCGAATGATCTTTGACCGGCAAGCGAACATTATAGCATTGTAAAAAGAGCAAACGAGATGCGCAGTGTAAACGAACGCGATCTATTCCTTTCCACTAACAACTTAGAAATTACTTGCTATCGCTTAGAATTATCCCGATATATTCAGCAGATAGGGACGGGGTACGCCCGAACAGAGGGGAAGGGGGGCGGGTGGCACAGATTATTCGCCGGAATTTGTTATAAACTATTTAATTTTAAGAAAAGTAGTAATGCAATATTAATTTTTTGAATGCAAATCGATAACCAAATAGTTTTTCTAAGATTACTCAAATTATTGAGTACGTGGTTTAAAAAACAACATAGATACAGCGTAAAACTCTCGTTAGTGTAGGTGCGTTCCCCCGGTCCGGTAAGGAAGTGTTAACACTCCAATTAGAAATGTTCACAGCACGAGTAACCAATGTTTAGTTGTTACTAGATGGAAATGCTTGTAGTGATAACAGAAATAATGATAATCAAAATGAAATATAAAACATAGTAGTGTCAAATATAATAAATAACCTGCAGAGAAAAAGAAAAAAGAAAGAAAGGAAATAAGGATATGACAATAAAGCAGCTACATAACTGTTCTCCACGAAGTGTCGTGGTAGAAGTTTGATGATTTGTTTTTTGAAATATGTGAGATTTGCATAGACATTCAATGGTATTATATAGATGACACATTTGGGACAGTGGATTGAAGTATGCAATATTGTTATTAAATAATTCAAGATGGAATATTTTATGACATATATACAAGGGAAAAGTATTTAATAGTGTATTATTGGTTTCTTTTCTTTGTACGTAATGAATCATTTTTGGAATATTTTGTTTGATTTATACTTATGCTCTGTAAATTATTAGGAATTTCCATTTTTTTATGTCATCGTGTGTTGTTTTTTTTTAAATTTAAATATTCTCCAGGGCCCCTAATTCATAATATATTATAACTTATATAAGTTTGTTGAACTTAGTCTAAGGAGAATACATGACGCAAATGAGAATGATAGAAGATGTCGGGGATGTTCGAGGAAGACATGACAAGTGAATCAGATTCTTGAGTCAGGCTATATCAAGAGTCAGAATATTATAAGAGCATGTGTGAGATGATGTATGAATGTGAATGAGGGGAAGAGTGTGTGAGATGATGTATGAATGTGAATGAGGGGAAGAGTGTGTTGTTTGGCAGTCCATCCTCTCGCTTATCCCTGCGGAAGGGCGTGATGGTTAGGTAGTAAGTTATTAGCATTTTAGTCTGGATGTTATCGATTCAATACAATGATGGGACTTAGATGGGAGAAATTGATAAAGATGTGCAAATATATATCAGAATTTTCATCCTCCATGGTCGAGAGGTTAGACTCTTGACTCGCAATCTGAAGGTCGCGGGATTGAATCCCGGTGGGCGCAAATAAATTTTATTTGATTAATTTGCATTATTTCACATTTAATTCATTTAAAATAATATTTGCGGTACGTTCCAGAGTGGAGGATACTCTCAGTATCGCCCTGGTGTAAGATCACCATTCAGAATTGAAACTTTAGCTTTAGCCATGTTTGGTGAGCAGATCTGAATAGCCACTTTCTTCTTCCCATCTCCTTCCCTTTCCCACTTCCTTCAGCCTTACAACATGCCCCAATTGGGGATGCCATAGTCGCTCCAGATTGTAGCTGCAGGACTCTTGTGAGGTATTCACATAAAAAAAGAATGGTCTTCATTTTCAAAAGCTTTCAATAAATAGGATGACAGCAATTTTTGTATACAAATTAATTTGCACTAAAAATAGACATTTTTAGGGAAATCCTATCTGACAATCTCTCGAATGTACAACTGTCTTTTTTTTGATAAACAATCAACAATACACATTTAATTGGTCTTCTTATCTCTTTATCGCACAATCAATTATGTTCGTGTTTGTTTGACTTTTTTCTTAAACACTTCAACAGCCACTCAGCGAGTCCATTCTTACTGCATAATATTGTATATGCATTTTAAATGCTTTCATAATATTTTTATCTCTGTTGTTTTTAAGATTTTAGATTCTTCGATAAGATTTCTGCAATCTTTTAAATTACCATTTCACACAACGCGAGTAAACAGAAGAACCTACTTGACTGAATGTGAATAAATTTAAATGAATGATTTAATGAATGAAAATGGCTTGAATTTTATTTTACAACATTCTAGACATAACAGGCAAGAATATTCTTTGGTTTTTGTCTGAATTATTTATATTTCCATATAAGTAATTCAGGTTCCCCAATCTAAAGCCTCGATTACATTGAGCGAGTTTACAAGCTACTAGTCGGCAAATTTAAAAGCAGGCAAATCGGCGATTGTGATGATGGCACATAAAACGTTCTACTCGCTCAGAAGCGAACTAGCTAGCGAGAAGCTGAACTAAAATAACGACTCCCGCGCGACATTTTGTAGAGAACTGAGATATTCGCAGCTAGCTCACCGCTAGTGGCTATTTGCCGGCTACTTCAGATTGTACAACGAATAATCCTGATTAAGCAGTAGTTTGACAGTTACGAAATCAGCCGTTTGCGGGCGTCATCTTGCCATCCGCCGTACACGCTAGCGAGTAGCGAGCAAAGTTGACCCCCTTTCAACTTTTTTCGTAGATTGTTCACAATCTGCTAGTTAGCTAGTAATACGATCACTGCTACTACTAGCCGGCAAATTCACTACCTGCTAGTAAACTCGCTCTATGTAATCGAGGCTGCAATGAACAAACAAAAACACCATTGGTAACCTCTCGACTCTGTTTATTCTCTTCTATTTAGGTTTATGTCTGTGATTTATGTACTATTTCTATTTTTTTTGTTAACCCCTCAGAGGCCTCAACTGTATTTTGTCAGAGGGTCAAAATATTTCTGTTTTGTAACAAAATTCAAATAAATAGAATATTTCTAAATGTATCTGAAAACTAAAAACTAATTTTTTTACCTAGAAAAAATTAAAAACACATACATAATGTATTAGGCAAATATCGTTAACTCACTTTTTTGTCGTTATATATAAAAATAATTCATAAAAGAATTCACAAAGTTTTTTTCAAATTGCGGTCTGAAACTTTGATTTCATAAAGGTGTACATTTTTATTATTCTGTGGTTAACTTTTAGATTTGAATATATTTCCCCTTCCAATACCATTTGCATCATATGACCTACACGAGTTGTTCCGAAAAGCGAACAAATTAGCCTGAGGGGTTAAAGTTATATTCTACTATGTCAAGCACTTAACATTTAATACATCTCAAATAAGGCATCTTAAATAAGGTCAAAGATTATGCTTCAATATTGAACATTCCAATTTTTGATTTTAAATACCGTCGACACAAACATTTACTTGCTGTAACATCTGACCTATGCTGTAACTTAACCAAATTTTTATTATTCTTTATAAACATGTCTTTTGAATGTATTTCAGTAAACACTAAATCTATTCTTTATGTATTTAATTTAATTTTTTTTTTTTTTTTAAACTTCTACAATATATTGTATGTTTATGAGTAATTATCTGTCTTAAAATCACTCAAGTATACCCACGAACTGGCGATGCCTATGTGGGATTTTTTTGGTTAATCTAATGTATTTATGTTATTCTCTACTTTTTTAAAACTGTTTATATAAAAAGTTTGTATAACAAAATTTTACCAACTGTACCAAAAAAATTGTTAATAAAAAAAAAAAAAAAAAAATAAGGAACTCCAGTGAAAAATATTATGGCTTTAAAAAAATATGTTCATATAGACCAATAAACGCTGATTCTGAATATATTAGTTTTATTACATAATATTTAATGTAGAGTTTTAAAAAAAATATTAAAAAGTCCATTTTAAAACGTGTCATTAAAATACCCTATTGCTGGATTTTGGCGGCGTGACGTCACCGCGCCGCGTCACCTGGGTCAAAGTCGTATAGAAATCAATAGAAATGTAAGACGCAAGCCGTTCAACATTCCGTGTTATTGGTTTATAGAGATTTCGACATATAAAAGTTTTTGTTTTTATTGAAACATTATTTAGGCCTAAATAATTCAGTATCAAAAATAAAGTATCTCTATTAGTTTATCTATATTATTTAAAATATTCAAAAACTCTAACTGTACAAAAAACGATCATAATGCCCACTAAAACTCTCCAATGCTGAAATTCAAAATGGCTGGAGTCGAACAGCTGATTCCAGTTCCCTACAAAATTCATACTTTGGTTGGTCACGATGACATCACACTAGATTCGGTGGTTTTCGGGGGATCTTGAAAAATTAAAACTTTGACATTTATTTTAACTATTAAAACTAACTATAAAAATAAAAATAAATATGCAGTTATTTAAGTTAGAAGGTCATTATTCATAAAAAAAATAAAAAAAATTGGACTGGAGTTCTCTATTGCAGAACTCAGACTAGCATTATTTGTTGTTTTACAAAATGAAAGGAAAACAATTTTCGCTATGTCTACCAAATTTTCACACAATCATTCTATCTACAGACTTTCAACTTCAACCACATCTTTGCTTTACTAAGTCTACTTTAGAGCTCAGGGTGAATCATTTTACCTGTTTCTTACCAGATCATTATAAAGATAAGAGTTTCCGATTAAATATTCACATAATTTTAATGTTCATACATTAAGTTAGCTTGTATTTGTACTGTTTCTCGCATTTTACTTTTTACAAAAAAACAAACAAAATTTTTTTTTTTAATGTTAATTATTAAAAGACAGATTAATCTACCATTTGCAATTCAAGATTTCTCATTTTAACATTTGGGAAGAAATTTAAATTAAAAAAGATGTAAGGTTGTTTAAAGAGTGATTAAAATTTAGTCCTGTTTAAGAATTTTAATTCAATGGCTTCATTCTATCTATTGTCGTGCCATGCTGTGTTAGAACATCTGTTTTGCCTTGTGGTATCTTGAATAAGTCGTAGTAATATAATAACGTAATCTTGCAAGTTTATATGAGAGCTAGGAGTAGCTGAAATAACAAATGGTAATATTTTTACAGTCTGAGAATGCCAAATTCTTTTAATCTCATTTCCTAATTCTGTATAGTTTCTAATTTTTTATTATTATTATTTATAGAGGTAATTTTATTGTTACCCCCAGCCGATCCTGGCCTATCTACTGCAGATCAGAATACTCAAGTAACATTATTTTATTATCTGCACCAGCGCTGCATGCAATCATTTATGGTAATGCATTAAGTCATTCTGTATGGAGACTTGTATTGGCACTTCAGCCATTGTTTAGTCGCCATTGTACTGATGATTAATGTCTCCAACTCTCTGCAACTCACTGCACACATAAAGGATGGTGTAATTATTATACACAGAGATAAACTGTTAAAAGTGTTTTGTGGGCTTGTCCATGAGACTGAAGTAAGCTCAATTTTATCTTACTTCTACTGAAATTAATCAAAGCTGCGGCATCCCCTAATGGGGCATATTGTGAGGCTGAATGAGGGGGAAGAATATGAGGTAAAGGAAGGTGGGGATCTACCTGTCTATTCAGATCTGATCATCAAACACGGCTAAAGCCATTTCAAGCAACGCTTAGATTCGACGGATCAGATGCTAGATGAACCGGCAAATTTGGATAGAAGCTGGTAGGGCTACTATCTGGTTACTGCCACCTCAGGAGACACTAGCAGCTATTTGGAGTGAAAAACACCAATAGAAGACGATCAAGAGACACCAATTAGATAAGGTTCCAATGTCCCACCTTGTTGGGAACAAGACTCAGATACCTGGGAAGGAAAATTGTGGAATAAGGAGACATAGTCGATTACCCAATAGCAACCCTGGTGAACTTTATCAAAGGGACCTTTGTGGAACCAGGAAAGAGCTAAATATCTAATAGCATCCCTGGTGAACTTTATTAAAGGACCCTTTGTGGAACCAGGAGACAGCTGGTGAACTTCATCAGTCTTGTGGAGCCAGGAGATAGCTTAATATCCAATTACAACCCTGGTGAACTTTACCAAAGGGTTCTTTGTGGAACCAGGAGACAGCCAAATATCCAATGATAATTCTAGTGAACTTTACCAAAGGGCCCTTTGTGGAACCAGGAGACAGCTTAATATCCAATGATAATTCTAGTGAACTTTATCAAAGGGCCCTTTGTTGAACCAGGAGACAGCTAAATATCCAATAACAACCCGGTGAACTTTATCAAAGGGCCCTTTGAACCAGTGGAACCAGGAGACAGCTAAATGTCCAATGACAACCCTGGTCAACCTTATCAAAGGGACTGGGTTACGGTTAAAGATCTGAGTGCTCGCGGGATCTATGGTAAACCATCTCCGGTTTAAATAAAAAAAAGAGTATGTACCATTCTAGAACATGCCACAAATATACTAAATTCCTTCTTGGACAGTTTGAGAATTTCATCGGTCTGTTTGTGTCTGGGATTCGACGTCCCCTGTAAATTGGATTCGTCAGTTTTCTTGCAAACGGTATAGATCACCCTTCTAGCTATTCTCTGTTTCAGTGGTAATGCTTCACTGGGATGCAAATAAAATGTAAAGTCTTTGATTTATGGGATGAATATGTGTACCTATTCACTAAACAATGTTTGTTTTGATGAGAAAGTTATACATTACCGCTTTGGGATTTAAATCATTTTGTCTGATTACCAGTCAACATTTCTTCTAACTCCATTGAACTTCTTCATATTTTTAATTTATTTAGATATAAATGAAATGTTTTAGTTTTTAAAGGAAACGCAAAAGCTTGCAGGGCAATCTTGAGCTGAACTGTTGAAGAAGAGTACCAATACTGTAAACGATTTTACACAGTCTCCAGAAACTCGTTGCACAAGTGGGAAACACTAGGTCAATCTACATTGCGTACAGAATCCAAAAAAGTTTTTTTTTTTCATCAGAGCATTTTGCCTTTTTTATTAACCTCTCAGGCCTCGACCATATTTTATCATAGAGTCAAAATATTTACCCTTTACAATAAAATACATATAAACAGAATATTTCTGGATGTGTCCGAAAACTACAAACTGTTTTTAAAGGTGATAAAATATGCCTTCAAATTATGTAAATCTAATTATGTAAACGTAAATAGTTACAAAAATTGCTAACTAAATCACTGGTATTTTATTAGACAAATGTAGTATAAACATTATCTTCAACTCACTTTTTTGTCATTTCATGTGAAAATAATTAAAAAGTCATTCGGTTTTCGGAACAACTCTTATAGGTCCATGGAAACCATTGTCTCCCTTATTAACGTAGTGAGAAATATGATCTAAAAAATATAACAAGAGAAAATACCCCGCTATATATTTAAATCTAAAAGTACAAAAGAAGTAAAATGTAGATTTTTGTAGATTCTATTTACTCGAAAAGCAAAGATCAAATCAATAAAAGTTGTACCACAAAATCAACTCCAAATGTAACGCAGATTCATCAGTTTCCCGCTAGTACTACGAGTTTCCGGACACCGTGGATAATAGATAACGGAATCGATAATCTGTAGATGTGTGACCTATACTGAATTGAAATAAAACCTTTGACTCCTAGGCTCCAGACTTGCCAAATAATTTGTTCATCAATTCTTTCTTGAGATGTCAAGAAAGAATTTCAGCAATTTCGGCAGAAATAAGGAGAAATTTTCTTTTTCTGGCGCACGCACACGCCCATGATACATTTCTGTCGGTTTATCTCCTCAGTACAGTAAACAAATTATCTCGCAATTGCCAGAATTAATTCAATCTGCAATTTTATCATTTGATATAAAAATTCAACACTGATGAAAAATTACCATCCACATTTTTAATATCATTATCCTTAACCTTGCGCTAACTGTAGTATACAGTAATATTAAAAATATCTGACTATTATTTATGTCCAGGCAATGTGTGTTCTGGTTTGGCTACATAATTATAATATTATGTTAGCCATTATAACGTAACAGCCCAGTCATAAAATATAACTGTTCATTTTTCATTTTCAATAATTTTTTCCACCAAGAGATGTCGCTAGTAGGCGTATTATTAGAATGGAAACTACAGCATTTGGTTTGCGCCCATGCTTATCGGAATACAATTATTATTATTGAAAATCAAAGGTTTGTTTTTATTGCTATTACAGATTTAATTATTCTCTTTTGATTAAAAATATTTTTAGGCCATGTAAATAAAAGTATTATTGTATTTTTTAGTGGAGTTCAAGGTTTATTACTCTGTTTTTGTTTTATTTAACAAGAAACTTGAATGATACTGTTATTGTAATCATTTAATTATTTATTCAACCATATTTTGTGTTTATTTATCACATTGAAAAAATATGTGAATCATGAATCAATAAGTTTATGAATCAATTTATGCGCACGTGGATTTCTTTGACGATTCTTTTCTTGTTATTTTATTTTCTGCAGTTTGTGATTTATTTCAATATTTGTTTATTTATTCACACCTCATTTGGGATTTTACATTTTATTACTAACTAATTAACCATTATGCAGTTTCTACGCAGGGGTAGGCAGAGAGGGCGGAAAGCCAAACAACTCGGTCTTCGCACACACTTATCCACATTCATACATCGTCTCATGCATACTCTTCTATTATTATGAGTCTTGACATGGTCCGCCTCAAATACGTGATTCACTTGATCGTACCATTTCTTCCTCGACTTCCCCGACTTCTACTATTCATATTTGCATCATATATTCTTCTTACACTCTTTTCTTACTTCATTCGTTCTACATGTCCAAACCATCTGAAGGTCCTTTTCTTAATTTTACTCATTACGCTTATATCAGCCGTGCATTCTTTGCATCTGCAGATCTGGAGATCTCTCCACATTCCTCACACAAATGTTTATGGTTTTATACATATATGCTTCAGGGATCTAATTTCAACAGCATTCATTCTTTTTCATCTTTGCCAGTGCCGTGCCTCACTGCCATACATCAGGGTGGGTACCAGTAATCCATAGTGGACTGCTAGCTTCGCTTCTTTTGACAGTTTTTTTTATTAGCACTAACGGCAATTAGTCCTCCATCACTGGAGTTATCGTCCATTTTAATACAAACCATTGCAGGCAAGAAAAAAATAGGGATAAAATTAAGGGTTAATTAGCATAGTATATCGGTTATCGAATAGTATTAATAGGCTTGCGTCTGCGCAATTCGGTTTTGAATTCAAGAATTCGTCACAAGATGTCGCTACTTTCGTCAGCAGGTCGGATGGGGACGTGTACCCCTATGTACAACTGCTACGAATTTGTGAATATGTAGTATCTCTCCGGATATGGAAAAATTTACTGTAATACATAATTGTATCAAGCGGCTATATATTACATATGACGTCATTGCCTGTCTCGGTTACTTTGTCCCGGTGACTAGCTACACTGGATGATAGTGGATCCGAGGAATGGGCTATTTTTGGAACCAGTTCCTATTGGATTTAAAAATGTATGTTTAAAATTAAAAATTCAAATTTAAAATGGTCACCAACAATAACTTGGCGAAGCCGAACCGCTGACAGGTTTTTTAACTGCTAGTAAAAATTAATGCAATAGTAACGCGGTAACAAAATATATGGAAATAATATATTTTTATGGAAATAAATAATTGTTTTTGCGAAAAGATGAATGAATGCAAATCTTGGAATTCCCGACATACGATCGTGCTGAACTTGGTAGATAGATACTTCATCGATGACAGTGCGTTCTATCAACTTTCGATGGCATTCACGCACGCACACGCATTTCCCGAAATTGCCTACTAGCCGGCCCAAGAGATGACCCGACAATTAAAAACAGATGTATTGTAGTAAAAACCTTTTTTTTTTACAGGTTGATTTTTTAAGAATTAGGTCGCTAGCATGGAGGACCATTAATGAAGAATCGTAATTCACTCGTCACTCAGTAAAAATAACCAGAATCCCTTATCTAAAAACTATTTATTATCGAAATTATTTAAGCCGACCTTGCTCCATTTAAGTTAGTTCCATTGTTAGCAGCTTTTCCGCCTTTTGTTTATGATGTTTTTTTACGACCTTCACAGATGGCGTCTTATCTCGAGTGTTTTGAGTGGTGAATATCGACTGTGCAATGGTCGTTCGAATTTACTTGCAAATTTAAAGACCTTTTTTCGCATTAACTCCACACAAGAGACCCTGAGAAAAATAATTCTCCTCAGGCCGTAAGTCATTTTTGAGGATACTGTGTGGAGTGTCTTTTTAGGAAAGGAAGGAGAAGAAGTTCTGGGATGGAAAAAGGTGTGAGGGGCGGGTAGGAATCTGGGGGTCAGTACGTCCACGAGTGACGGACATATGAATCTATCCCTTTCACTGCCTTGTTTCGAGAGAGTCCTGCTAGAGTAATCAAAAGGTCTCCCTCAACCAGTCTCCCTATCCGTCCTACCACGCAGTTGTTGGGCAGACGCGTCCACCGCCGAGATCTGAACAAACCTCTCACCAAAACTCCAAACGGGGTGACCTATGACAGATGTTTTAGTCCAATAAATGGTTCCCGGGGCGGCGGTACCCGTAGCCGCCTCCCAAATTGAAGGCCTATTATAGAAGTCCCAGAACTGTGATCAACGAGGCAACATGTATTCTTTCCAGGAAAACAGTACGTCACGCATTAAATTACGCCAACACTTTGAGTTCCACTCCCCCCTCCCGGGTTCCCCTCCCCCTCCAGCATTCCATACATTCATTCCCGGTACATTCAGTTTTCAAACAGCCCTCGTGCCACCTATTGCAATTTTTTTTAATACAAATTTCATAATGCCAGAGCTCACCAGTATATATAGAAACCATGGCTGGCAGGCACACATCAATTCCCCAAAGTTTCATCGCAATCGGATGAACTGTTTGCAACGCGTAATTTCATGTCAGAACCCACTACTGTATATAGTAAGAATCGCGGGCATGCGCACATCAAATCCCCAAAGTTTCATCGCAATCGGATGAATGGTTTAGCAACGCATAGCATACATACGTACATAGACAGAAACAAATATATTTTAATTTTTGTATACAAATATATAGATTGAGTTAATTAAGTAGTTGGCTGGTTCGTTTGGGGTTTGGAAAGTTTGTGAGTATTTAGAGAAATTTAGACTGTCTTGTCAGTTAATTAAAATAATATTTAATTTGAAACCATTGCAGTGTCCATGGAATTGTTGTACTTCGGTATTCGGTATTCATATAAATTTACCGCTATGGAAAAACACCTCGATATCGCAATGACATGCCGATATCGTTATCTAGCCGATAACATTGCGCTATCGCGAATAATTATTGTCTGGTTGTAGATATTACATTCGATAGCGCTATCTGACACAAAAAACATGTAATTGTTTTGGATTTTTGTTTTAATAATTCTAACTCGGAAGTAGATTAATACTTTGATAGTACACGACTGCTAACCCTGTACAAATCGCAAGTGCGCCCCACGGTTGAATTTGGCAGCTACCTCTGGTCTGGAGCCCCAAAATAACACAAAAAACTCTCGAGTGTGTGCAAAAATGGGCGATCCGTTTGATAAATTCTCTTATCTTAATAAAGCAGTCATTACATATGTCTGGTAATGTAGGTAGCTTGAAAACAAGCTTATGGGTCCGAGTGGTTAACGCCCGGTAGTATGTTCTCAAAAAGAAGAAGGGGAGTACGAATGTTAGAGGGAGCGCGCTAATATTAAAAACGATAATATTCAAGCGAAAATTGTGAACATGTTTAATAAAACACGACTCATTTAAAATAGAGCAAAAATTTCGTGGGAAATGTCTTAAGGCCCGGTAGTACCCGCTCAAAAAGAAGAAGAAGTGGAGGTATGTAAATAGGAGTGTTAGAGGGAGTTAGGTGTTAATATTAAAAGCGATATTATTTAAGCAAAAATTGTGAAAATGTTTAATAAAACACGACTCGTTTAAAATAGAAAAAAAAATGTACTTAAGTAGCATTTAAAGAAACACTGTGATTTTTTTCGTACATAAAACTTGTAAAATAACAGATAAAAAGTTTTTATAAGTTTTTTTTGCTTATGTTGCGTACAGAGAATATCGGGCAGATGAACTGATCCACCCTTAAATTCCCGCACATGCTGACTTTTATTTATTAGACTTTAGTGCTTTCAGAAATTTTCAGGGCTTTATCGCAATCGCGTAACGTCACGTCGTTAAGTACTTTAGGAATGCATGAACCACTGAAGAGAAAAACCGACAGATGTGTATTGTGGGCGTATCTGTTTCCGAAGGAAGTTCAATTTTCCCTTAGTTCGGGTGAACTTTATCAAAATTATTGCTTTATCGCATAGATTCTCAATCTTATTTTGGGTGACCGGACAACTCGGAATGAATCCAACTCAGAACCATCTCAGATAAGTCATTTAGAGTGATAAAAAATATATACAAAAAATTTGTTACATAGGTTACCTTAGGTTAGGGTTATCGGCTAATTTTAAATTATTTTTTTCGTAGCTTTTAATGACTTTTCAAGGATATGTTGAGTTGACTTTATTCTCAGTTAGCATGGAACCCTTATTTTGCCCACCGCCCACTTTGAGAAATATTTTTTTTCTAGCGCCCCCAAATTGATTTTACTTACCATCTGTCGGAATCTGAAATAGCTGATGTCACGATTATATTTACTACAACGGGGGGGGGGGGATACCGGATTGCTACCTCCTCCCTTCTTGTATTCATGATATAGTATCAGGCTCCCCTAGAAGTCCAGAAGAACGCCCACGTTGTGTATGCTTTTTATCGGATCGGAGGTGCGTCGGCAGGCCCTATGTAAAATAGCGACATCATTTTTCTTTCATATCTTTCACAAGTTCATCATATTTCTAGGAGTTTTCTGTTCAGCGGTAGGAACGGAAAGACTGCGGGCTGAACTGGAAATGAGAATATGTGAAGCAGCCTTGATGCAATACTGCATTAAAGCTTGACACGAATAACTTTGCAGACATCCAGAAGAATAACTAAAGACTGAATGTTTTTTCAATTTTTTTTTATTAATCGGCTCTCAAAATATTTTCATAATATTGGAAGTATGTTTACTAGAGATGGGAAGGCTGATAGAGATATTTAAAGAAAAGTAAATGCCGGTAACTCCGTTAATGGAGGACTGAACGCGGTTGGCGCTAACAAAAAACTGTCCAAAGAATCAAAGCTAGCAGTGCACAATTAGTGCTGGTACCTACCTTGATGTATGGCCTTGATGTGAGGCATGGAACTGAAAGGAAGAATGAAAATAGAGTGAATGCTATAGAAATGAGATCCATAAGGCGTATGTAATCGCAAATAAATAATGCAATCTAGATTTACTGCAATTCAAAGAGTGGACTGTATTTAAATTTGTGCTGACACAAGTATATGGGATAGTAAATGTGGAATTGGTTAGGATCCGAATCACCCATGATGATAAATCCTTTCATCTTGGTCAATTTGGGAGGCGGGAATGGATACCGCCGCTCCGGGAACCTTTATTGGATAACCAACACCTCTGTCATAGGTCACCCCAAGTGGTTCGCTAAGTTTGGTGATTTAGCAGGGGTGCCCGGGTTCATGGGGTGAGGTTTGTTTAGGTCTTACCCCTTAAACCCCTTTCCTTCCCAGAACTCTCCTCCCCTTCCTTTCCTAAAAAAAACCCTCCGCACAGCATCCCCAAAGATGACATAGGCCCTGAGGGAAATTATTTTCCTCAGGGCCTCCTGTGTGGAGCTCATGTAAAAAAAATCTCACGGTCCTGAGGGACACCAGCAGTTTATCATTGCACAAGCACTTGAGAAAACAAGAGAATTCCTGCAAAAGTTTTCTAGGATGGTCGATATAATTAAGAACTGAGGGAGCAAGGTCACAGCACAGCAATTAACAATAGACTTCATTAACAGTTGATGTTGAATGCACCGAGAGATCACTGTAGACCATTGCACAGACACCAGAGACACTGAAGACAGCATATAACAGTAGACTAATTTAATAGTGGACGTTGAATGCACCGAGAGATCAAGAAAGATTAAGAAAGGTTGGCTCAGGTGGTTTGGGCGTTTAGAGCGAAAGATCGAATAAAGGAGGAGTGTAAGGAGAAAATATTATTTTTTATTTTATTTATTTAAGGTTTTATTCCAGCAGGACTGGGAGGGGTGTGCAATCCCAGTCTGCCATATTTCATAACAATAATTGTATCGAACGAGTCCGCAAAAGCAAATGAGATAACTAAAAAAGACAATATTGGAATTTACGCTCCCACACAGTACCGTACCGCCAGCACCCACAATTACACAGTACCATGCCGCCAGCACCATTTCGCCTCACACCACAACCCCCAAGCAATTAGAGAGCTGCTATTGGCTAACGAGACGAGGGGCGTTTCACGCATCCTCCAAAACGATGTCTAATTGCTATTTTATTCTTCAAAATTAATTTAGCAATTAAAAATACAAACACAATTGATAATGAACACACGCAGCATGAAAATCAAACTCAAAAATACATCTCACACCTCTACAAGAGACTACAGACAGCAATGAACCCTGCCACGAGAATAACTGCCTATTTACGTCACCCCCACCATACAACCACGGGAGCTGTGATTGGCCCGTGATGAACAAAGGAAAATCTAAATCGGGAATATTTACGTCAATGAATTCATGTTCTCAAAAATTTGGAGCTAAATTTTGAGAAATTGGTGATAATTACGAGCTAAAAATAAATATCCTCGCAGAAAAATGGGCACAAGCAAGTACAATCACTTGAAAACTGACGCCTACCATTGATTCTTGCACTTTAATAAAAATGTTTAATCCTTGAAATTCTACTTTGTACCACAAATGTAACATTGTATCTTTTTTTGTAAAAACAATAAAAATCATGTGAGATTTTGGTTTCGGGGATCGGGACTCTCTTGGTACTGGCTATAATATACAAATTTTACAAATCTTCTCAAAAATCGTAGCAAACAGGGAAAAAGGATAAAAGGACCAACCTACACAAAGAATAGGAAGTGCTATACCCTCACAATGCAACCCAGTTTTGCCCTATAAATACAGACCACACATCGGTCACAAATCAGTTAAAAATTACCAGCCAAGAAGAAACAATCTCGAAGAAACCAAAGTCCCCAAGTTCAAACTCTTTTCAAGTGTTTTATTTAAAAGTAATAGCTTCAGTTCTACCTTCTTCCCAGTATCCCAGTAATCCCAAAGTTTCCAAAAGTCTCCAAAGTCTTCAAGCCTTTACAAGTGTTTAATCAGTTATAATAGATTCAGTTTTGCCAATTTTACTTAGAATCATTCAAAAGTATTAAATTCGCGAAAGTCCATTGGCGTACGCCAAAAATCCCTTGGCGCATAAAGATTCCATTGGCGTGCCATTTGTGTCCAGCTCCCTATTTTTATACAGTATATGTACAAACGTCCCGTACAATAATAATAATACAATAATACATACAATACACAAGAGAGTAAATTAATAATGCATACTGTAACATAAGAGAGTAAATTAAAAGATAAAAAGATATAATAAAATAAAATAATGCAATAAAAATTAAGCATAAAATTAAAATTAAATTAATCAAAAATTAACAGAATAAAAAATTAAATTTTTGGGGTCGTCCATCAGGGAAGTCACCTCATTGTCTGCATCCATCGCTCATTTAGGGGGGAACTAAGCCATTCGGATGCAGCCACGACAATGATGTTGTTTGATTTCAGTATCCTGCCCCAGAAGCTGGCTAGGCGGTGGCGAAGTAGGGCTGGGAATGAATGCACCCTCCCCTCGGTGAACATCGTGGAAGCACTGCAGAACCTCGGTAGTTGCATAAGTTGCCTGAATGTATTATTGTAGCACACCCTCAGTTTATCCCATTGCGCTGCTGGATATTGCGTCCACAGTTCCGATGTGTACAGGGCAGTGCAGTACGTCTTGAAGAGTAATTTTCTGACATCGTCACTGCAGTGATAGCATTCCGGCCCGTATGTTAATTGCTCTTCTTTGTCGTTCCTTATCTACTATATCCTTCAAGTCTTCGGTTAGGATATGTCCGAGATATTTAACCTGTGAGGCGACAAGCAATTCATTTCCTTCTAGATAAATTGGAGGAATATTTAATGGCTCCTTGTTGTGTTTGAAAGCGACAATGACTGACTTTTTAGAGTTGTACAACAAGTTATGTGTTTGCGTACTCTTCGCATATTTGCACAAGTCGTCTCATCGCTTTGATCGAAGGTGCCAGCAGCACCATGTCGTCCGCGTAATTGATGTTATTATGCAAATGTGAATTAAAGAAGTCCGAGGAAGACATAATCCAGATAATTGAGTCGGGCCACGTCAAGAGTCAGAATAACATAAGAGTTATGAATGTGAATGAGTCATGGAGAATGTGCTATGACCGAGTTGTTTGGCGGTCCGACATCTCTGCCTGCCCGTGCGGAGAAACTGTTTGATGGTTAGTTCGTTTTATTTGTGGGCGCCCGGATTGACACATGTTATTTTTGTCTTTGCAATTTTGAGCGAAATGGCTTTGAAGAAAAATTGTTTGAGCTAATTCGGTACAAAGAAAGTTTTCGTTGCTTGAGTCGTGTCGTAACCATCTTTGTTGATTTGCCTCTTACATGACGTAAAATGTGTGTAAATTTGAATTTAAATGGCCTATGTTTAAGCTTAAAAAATCGTAAATGACAATTATTATTATTTATTCTTAGTACTTATTTTGTATATTTTTGTTTGTGGTGGAAGGCGCACGTGACGTTTGTCATTTCGTCGCGATGTCATCAACAACTACACATAACTAGGCAACCAGTAGGTGTGTAACGTTGACAACGTCTGTGGGAAGAACGCCAAGTGTTGAATTAGCTTGGAAATTACGCTCTATAAAATCATAATATTATGGTCGTCTGTTGTGGTGTTACGCTTCTTCGAACTGAGTATTTCTCAGTCTCGTATTTTCCTCAAGGCCCGGTAGTAAGCATTCAAAAAGAAGAAGGGGAGATACGAAATATGAAAGTAAGAGGGAGCGCGCTAATATTAAAAACGAAAATAATTACGTGAAAATTATGAAAATGTTTATTGAAACACGACTCGTTTAAAGTAGAACAAAAATTTCGTGGGAATTATCTTAAGTGGTTTTTAAAGAAACACTTTGAATTTTTTCATACATACATATAACTTGTAAAAAACCGAAAATAAGGTTTTTATAATAATTTTCGGAGTACACATTTTGCGATTTTTTTCTATCAAGGGAATTTCGTATAATTGCCATTTCGGCGTGGCAAATGTGTAGATATTATCTTCAAGAATACATAACTTATTTTATTGTTGTGTACAAGTTTATCATTAGTTGAATTTAGATTTGTACTATTATTTTTTTTTTAATTGCTGCTTAGTTCTGTTTTTTTTTTTTCATTTTTCTTAAATATTCTAGTTTACATTAGTTAGTCTTGTTTCTAAATACCTATCTGTGAACATTAATAATTGGTCTGTTTTTTATCATCCTCTTATGTTTATTATATTACTAAGACTGTTTATGTTCCTTAAATAAATAAAGAATAACATTTATTTTTTTAAGAGCTTAAAACTTAAAGTGTTAAGTATATTATAAATTGGTAGAATTTCGGGATGCCGAGTCTAAAAAATCGGAATTTTCGTTGTACGAGTGTTCGGTAAGTAGTGGAAAAATGTAATGAGGTAAGGCTCTCTATTAGCAATTGAAGGTCGCGGGTTCGAATCCCGGCGCGCGCAAGTAAATTTTGTAAGATTTATTTGTGTTATTTTACAAGTTTATTGCACAATTTATTAAAACAAAATAATATTTTATACATTTGCGGCACTTTCCACAGTGGAAGATAGTCTCGAAGATAGTCCCTAGCGCAAGACCATCATTCACAATTGAAAAGTTGCTTGAAATGGCTTTAGCCGTGTTTAGTGACCAGAGCTGAATGGCCAGGTTGCGTATTTCCAAAACCTAAACCGGATCAGTCGCGGTAGCGACAATTTACATTTTAAATACACGTCTATATTGGTTATTTGTTATCACTTTGCAAAAATAAAAGTTGTTTATTAGAAATTAATAATTTTATTTATAAATATTTAAATTTTGATACGAACCGGTACAAGTTTTTGAAATACGCCGGTTGGGAGTTTGGGAGCAGTAGGCACTATTGTGCGGCATTCTCATAAATAATAGTAACAATCTTTATTTCTTAAAAATAAATAGCATTATTTTGAACCATTTTATTGTGACCATGGCACAGAAGGATTAAGCAAGGTTTGTCAATTTAAAAAAATTTCATAAATAAAAATAAATTTTATAATCACAGGATTTTTATTAAACACTTGCGGCAGACCTGTGAAGAAATTCTTTACGAATCGGTTTCAATGTTGAAAGCGACACTTAAATTAAAGCAGATTTGAGTTCATTGAATCAGAGTAACGCATTTTTTATGATGTTCCTTTTTCGGAATGGCCTTGAGGTCCCCCTCCTCATTTGAAAGATTGTCCACTACTCACCAGACACCCAGTATAATGGCGTTCTCTTAATGTTTTCCCACGGGTTTTTCATTTCCTTTCTAGCATCCCATTTTCCTTCTAGTCTTGTATTACCCTTAACATAACATTTTCGTTCCGCTCTCTTATTTTCAATCCAGCCCCTTTAGCGTTTTTCTTTAGACTTCACATTGTCACTTGCGTCTCATATTTCTTTTAGCATGGCATTTCCTTTGAGTCTTACGGTTTCTCTTGGACCTTACATTTTAATTCAGGCCTCAATATTTTCATTCTAGTGGATATCGCATTTTACTTAAGGTCTAACTTTATTTTTCTAGAATTTCGTTTCTCTCGAATTTCGCATTTTTATCATGGTTTTACTCGTTCCATCTGAAAACGCATTTTCCTTAGTTTCTTACATTTTCCTTGAGTTCTTGCATTTTCCCTCGGCACTTGCATTTTTCTTCGGTTCTTACATTTTCCTTAGGTTCTTGCATTTTTCTTCGGTTCTTATATTTTCCTTCGGTTCTTACATTTTCCTTCGGCTCTTACATTTTCCTTCGGTTCTTGCATTTTCCTTTGGTTACTACATTTTCCTTCGGCTCTTGCATTTTCCTTCGGTTCTTACATTTTCCTTCGGTTTTTGCACATTCCTTCGGCTCTTGCATTTTCCTTCGGTTCTTACATTTTCCTTCGGCTCTTACATTTTCCTTCGGTTCTTGCATTTTCCTTTGGTTACTACATTTTCCTTCGGCTCTTGCATTTTCCTTCGGTTCTTGCATTTTTCTTCGGTTCTTGCATTTTCCTTCGGTTCTTGAATTTTCTACCGAACCTTTAATTTTCATTTGGATGTCAACTTTTCTTTCCTGCTTTTTTACATTAGCATGACACCGGCCCTGAGAAAAAAATATCCCCCAAGGCCTATTTCATCTTTGGAAATTCTGTGAGGAGGGTCTTTTTAAGGAAAGGAAGGAGACGAAATTCTGGGAAGGAAAAAGGTAATAAGGGTGGGTAGAAATCTGTGTGTCCATGACAAAACCATCCGCCGCCAAGACGTAGACAAACCTTACCCAAACAGCGAACCACTCGGATTGACCTGTGGCGTAGGTGTTGGTTATTCAATAAATGATTCCTGGGGCGGCGGTACCCATTCCAGCCTCCCAAATTGTGAAGATTTCGAAATTCAAAGCTTCGCATTTCCCTAGCATATTTCTTTGAATCTCGTAGTATATTCATTGATACTCGAATTTTTGCGGCGTAGCCATCTTATGTTCCCTTGAACCATGTTACGTTAGTATTGACAGTTCTGCGAAAAACGCCCCAGTCGAAAAATTGGCACACAAACATCAAGTTATAAAACCAATTTAAATGCCAATGGAGTTGGAAAAAGTTGAGATCAAAAACGATTCATCTTCGTGATCGTCTGTTTTTCGTAAGGCCGTAAACGATTTTCTAATACACAATATTTGTGTTAGAGAAATTCGGCGCCTGTAAGACTGACGATAATCGACATTTAACTTAAATTTATTATTCGTGAATCCCGCCCCTTCAAAACTATGTTAGGCAGATACGTAAGTACTGAATTAATTTCCTGGGGTGAGTACTTACCCATGGCATACATTTTCTTTTGAGGATAGGTGTTCCCTTTATCCCCGATGTTATTTTTTCTACATCATTTATTTAAGTTCAGCTCACGGATAACTTTGCATGCGGCCAGAGTAGGAATTAACGAACGAACTAACTGTTTTTTTTTAAATCAGCATCACCCACACAAATAGTGCGGTAGCTGCCGATTCATTAACTCTGTACGCGTAATAAGGTAAGCACCTGGAAATTAAATATTAAATAGGAACCTACGCATTTATGGACCTCACAAGGTGACTGGCTCGGTATGGAAGTTCCCAACCACCTAGGACCATAATAATAGTTCTTTTTATATTGCCATTGAATTCAATACTCCATGCAATAGTTACTTACCCGTAATATTGACTGTATCGCGCATTCTGATAGTGGAAACTAATCGTTTCACCGCAAATGGTCTGGGCGGGAAACGTTTTGGACAGTCAGTCTTCTATAAATAGTAATATATTGATTTCTTTATGGTAACCCCGATGTTCCATCGAGCGTTTTTATTATTACCGTGACGATCCACGGTTACGGTACCGTGACGGCATAAAAAAAGCACAAAACCTACGTTCGTTATCCTTATAATGCTACAGCTCTTTCTTACCCATTAAATAACGGTGAGACAAAAGATTAGACACATAATATACGTGTGTCTGTTTCCTCCTAAGTACTGCTTTTTTCCTTTGCAGGAAACAGATATATCTTATTACGGCTCAGCTATGGCGATGGGAATTGCGTTTCATTTTCTTTATACGTGTGAGGGAGATGTATGAAAACGATTGTACTTTTTCTTTTGGAGGAAAAACATCTATCTACATTGTGTATCTCACCTTTTGAAAGAGCTACAGCATTATTGCGGTAAGGAACGTATGTTTATTGCCTTTTTTAAGCCGTCACGGTACCGCAATAATAAAAGTGCTCATAGGCTCGGTAAGGGCAAGGAATCGACATAAACCGAAAACCTTGCGCAGAAAAGTAATGTTCGCTACAAGCCTTTCCGTGACCGGGAGATCGTAACGATACTCGGCCCTTCATGTAGTGGTATTCTGCATCTTAATCATCTTGAAGGACGATTAACTGGTCTCTTTTCCAAGCGTATAATTTGAGCATATATCGACGAAGTACATTGCTAACGTGTCAAGAATTAAAAAAAATTGATGTATTAAATACATTGTTTTGAATTATAATGTAAATCAAATTTAATGATAATATGAATATTTTAAAATTTGATTCACATTATTAAATAAATAAAAATATTAAACGGCGTTCTACGAATTAAAGACAAAAACAATTAATATATTTAAATACATATTTTTATTTCTATTTATTCTAAAAAGTATATAACGGTCAAAGTAAATACAATGTCAACGCTGAATGACCCTCATTGATGTGATCAATTGACCACTTGCAGGGGAAATTAAGCGATTGCCATTTGAGACTTCTCATTGGCTTGATTTGTTTGGTTTTTTTTTATATAGACGGTCTACGTGGTCGAGACGTAAGGCTCTCGAATAGCAATCCGAAGGTCGCGGCTTCAATTCCCGGCGTGCGCAAGTAAATTTTATCTGATTGAATTGTGTTATTTCACAATTTAATCATTATAAATAATATGCGATGTATTTGTGGAATGTTCCAGATTGGAAGATACTCTCAGTATCGCCCTGGCGTAAGATGACTTCAATTCACTTTATTAATTTTGAAAACATTACAAAATTACAATTTCAAAGCGTTTTTAAAAGAGAACACATTTTAGATGAGATAAACAGAATTAGACCAACAGCAACAAAGTTTGCCGTTTGAATTATGCTTCATTGATGTTGAACATATCGATATTCGAATTGATTCTATTTAACAACAAGGCCGCTCTCCCGACTGGCGTAACCATTGGCAAGTTAGTTCTGCAAGCCGGAAGATAAAACAGTCTATGCTGTCGGTGACGGAGATAACCATCGGAACACAGAAACTAATGCTCTCCATGACAGTCATGTTTTCGAACCATCCACGAATCAGGATGCCAAAGTCTCACTGGCTCAAGGCGGTTGGGAGCAGTTGGGACTCTTGTGCGGTGTTCTCGTAAATAAAAATAAAATCACGTTTATGGCCGTTGTTTTACACCATCACTTTTTTCAGTTTGATACCCGTGTAGAGGTAGGTCAAAGATACAATTTTTCGCTTTACACGATCGCTATTTTCATCTCTATTTTCATATCTACGATTTCAGTTGGCATCAATGCAAACAACATGGTTCATGTGTTCTTTGCGGTGATGCCAACTGAAATCGTAGTTTTTATTTTATTTATTTACAAGATTTTTTTTTTTACTTTACAAATGTTTATATTATGCAATAAAGTTACACAAGAATTAATTATTATTCTACTACTCCATAAGTTGAGCTTTAGGAGCTCGTGTTTATGGGAGGAGTATTTACATGCAAAAAAAATGTTCTAATGAAGTATGTAAACAATGATCAAAGACTTATGAAATAAATTTGCAAACATTATTTGACATAAGTATACAATTTAGAAAAAAATAGTTATCGAAAAATAATAACAATAATATATATTTTTTAATATTAAATATTACAGATTAAGTAAGGGAAAATTAAGGGTACAATATATCATTATCCAATTTCAGGGACTTAATTTGCTTTTTGAATTGTTCATATTTCAATGTATCGGTTATACTAATTTTGTTTTTGGATAATAATATATTGTACCATCTCACACCTAAATGGTGGTGAGCCGTGGTCGTTCTGAGCATGAAAATAGCGATCGTGTAAAGCGAAAATTTTTTGTCTTTGGTCTCTACATGGGAATGGGGGTGAAAAAAGAAATGGTGCAAAACGGCTATTAGGCTCACAGTTTTCAAGAAACACTTGCTCATCGTAACACATTAAAAATGTATGTTTATCACAGTTATAATATGTAACCTCGAAGACAATTTAGATTCGCGATCAAAGGGTGGCATTGCGTTAAAGATTATTATGAACTGTAAAAGCAACATTACGAAATGTACAGAATGGGAACAACGTAGAGTGGAAAAAGAAGTTTACCAGACGGCATAAAATACATCAAGCCAAAAGTAAACAACCATAGTACAGGCAAATATATCTGGCAAAATGTTTAAAACTGAATAATTCGTATACAGACTCTGCGGAGATTCGTACGTGCTTGATGGTATTAACTAAACACGATCACGTGCCAAAAAATAACGCTGCACCATTTCGTCCGGTTCGCGCCCACTGCTCTTAGTACTGAATTCAAATAATATTGTATAGCTTGACACGGATAACTTTACAGGAGGTGGCCTAGTGTTGTATTTACCTGTTGTCCATGTCTCGGGCGCCGGCGCCCCGGAAAAATAAATTCTTGTCTTTTTTTAATGTGATTTTAATTAACCCTTATGTATAATAAACTGTATGAAAGATAAGCTCAGAATCGCTTGCGCTAATATCAATATGGGAGCTTTTTTTTTTTTTTTAAAGGCGGAGACGGTTTACAAGTATATGTTCCCGTGAGCACTTAGGCCATAGGCCCATTGTGATATCTCCCATTTTACCTCAATCATTTAGTAACAACCCAGTCCCTTTAATAAAGTTCACCAGGGTTGTCACCGGATATGTGGCTATGTCTTCTGGTTCTACTGTGTGTCTCCCCAGGTATCTGAGCCTAGTTCCCACCAGGGCGGGACATTGGCACCATAAGTGAATTGGAGTTTCTTCGTCCTCTTCACATTTCCTGCATCTATTGGTGTTTTCCACTCCCAATATCTGCATGTGTCTCCTGAGATGGCAGTGTCCCGTTAGTAGTTCTACCAGTTCCCTCAGCGAGTTTCTGTCCATATTGAGTAGTTTCCTGGTTCGTCTAGGGTCTGGTCCTTTTATGAGTACTTTAGATTGTCTCATTCCAGGTGCCCTCTCCCATTCTTTGGAGTGCTGGGATTCGACCCACCTATCAATATGTAGTTTTGTGTGGCAAGCTGCTACTCCTACAGCCGGCTCGGATCCCACAAGTGGTGCTATCGCCCCTTTCCTTGCTAGTTCATCAGCCCGCTCGTTGCCCTCAATACCTTTATGTCCTGGTACCCAGATCAGGGTTATTTTATTGATGGTAGCAAGTTCTTTAAGAATAGTCCTGCATTCCATCACCAGTCTAGAGTCGCATCGGTTACTTTCCAGTACCATTAGGGCAGCCTGGCTATCAGAACATATGCTTATGTTCTTATTCCTGTACCCGATACGTATATTCTCCTGTGCGCAGGCCAAGATGGCTTTCATCTCAGCTTGAAACACAGTACAGTATGTTCCTAGAGGTATACTGAGTTCCCTCTTGGATCCCTGCAGACAGACCCCGGCCCCTGTTCCTTCCTCCATCTTGGATCCATCTGTGAACCAGATTAGTTCCTGTTTGGAGGTTGGACCTGGAACCGTGTCCCATTCCTCCCTTGTGAGGTAGATCACCCCGAACTGCTGTTTAAAGAAATAGTCGGCTTGTTTGCCGTCCTGCTTCATTCCAGCTGTCGGGCTAATTGCCCTCAGTCTTGTTCCGATCTCTGTATGACTGTTTTTGGGCAGCTCACCTCTCCATTGACCTTTACATTGTAACCTGTAGGCTGCCGCCATCGCTGCCCCTCTATTTCTAGGTTTAGTGGGGGTAGGTTTTTATTTGATCATTCTGGCTCCTCTGAATGCTTTCAAATGAATGTTCTATGATATTTGTAGATTTCTTTTCGCGGAGCATCAAGATAATTATTTCTTTGAAAACTCCTTTGAATTGTTTTTTTCATGTAGGGTATGTATTCAGGTATTTTTTTACATGAGCTCCACACAGGAGGTCCTGAGGAAAATAATTTCCCTCAGGGCCTACGTCATCTTTGGGGATGCTGTGTGGAGGTTTTTTTTTAGGAAAAAGATGAGAAGAGAGTTCTGAGGAGGAAAAGGGTTTAAGGGGTGGGTAGGAATCTGGGATTCAGTGAGTCCTGGTCATCCACCTCCAAGACCTAGACAAACCTCACCCCATGAACCCGGGCACCCCTGCTAAATCATCAAATATTATGTAGAAATAATAAAATCAGTTTACTTGTCATCCCACAACTCAACTAACAAATTATTTTCAAGGGTTATTATTTTCCGTGAAGCCGAAAACAAATGGGCGCCAGCTCGTCCTAATTATAAAATTATAAAACTTATTAACCCCTCGGCTCTGGAAAACATAATATTACCATGTTAGTTACACTGACACTGACTTCGTGGTGGAATTCAATTATTATTTATTTATTACACGCCCTAATGGGCTTTAACGTTCTTTGTGTATAAGTTAAGTAACACAGTACTCTTAAATACATTAAAACTAAAACAAAAAATAAAATATAATATAATGAAAAAAAATGTAACAATAGCATATAATACAAAATAAAATACATTGGTAAATGTGATAAGAAGTCACACATAAAAAGATACTCAATATAAACAAAAAATGCAGAAATTATCCACGACTATTTGTGTCTAGATTTATAAAAGAATTGGAATGAACAAAGTTTATATTGGTTATTCTTAAGGTGAAATATATCTCCTAGATCAGAATATTTATTTCCGAGATTGTGAAGTCTCGGAATCGGGAAGTTTTGGTAAGAGGGTGTCCTGGTGTTGTTAAAGTAAAAGGGTAGTAAATGTCAGCAAGACCTTTTGGGAATGTGGATGTTGATTAATTGAAGTAATTCAGGACAGTCAATTTTGTAATACAGTATTTTATGTAATAGTATTAAATCTGTGTTAATTCTTCTTTCTGAAAGTTTTAATAGAGACATTTTATCCAGAAGGTAATTGTAATCAATATTTTGTACAGGAATATGCAATTTATAGTTTGTAAGCCTCAGGAACTTATGTTGAATCTTTTTAATGCTGTCAGAATGAATATTGTTAAATGGAGACCATAACGTGGAGTTGTACTCTAGTTGGCATCTGACAAGGGTATTATATAATACCATAAATGTGCCTAAATTATTGAAGTCTTTTGCAGCTCTCAAAACAAATCCAAGAGTTTTAAGGGCCTTATTGATATTATGGTAAATTATAATGTTTAGTTAAAATAATTTAGAACTTTTATTGTATATTATCATTTATTTTAATAAATCATAAAAAATGATAAAGTTTGGTAAAAGTGGCGAAACTTCTGACCGCCAGTAAATATATCATTGTCAAAGTGTTGGCATTGTATTTTAACGTCGCAATATATCCCAAAAGTCTTAAACATTGACGACACAATAAACTTATTTGAAGTTTGCTCGGTCTACTGAACTGCCAATGGGCAATCATTACCACCATCGCCCCTCAGGAAGTGTCGGTCGTAATCCGGATGTTGTCATCTCACTCAACTGACGCCATTTCCTCTCGGAGGGTCATTTAGGGACTGCGGGTCAACCACGGAGAGGTCGCTCGAAATCAACAACAACTAATCTAAAATCAATTGAAATTACCATCACTTACATCAATATTAGAGAAATGAGGAGATTCGCAAATAATGCACGTAAGTAAGAAAGTAATAAGTAAGGCTGAGAAAGGGTTGCTTAGATGGCTTGGGCATGTAGAGCGAATGAACGAACAAAGAAGTGTAAGGAGAATAAATGACGCGAATGTGAACGGTAGAAGAAGTCGGAGACAACAATTTGGCCTTTGTGTCTTGGCGGCTACGTCTGCCCACTTACTGCGCAGCGGGCCGGATCGGGAGAGACTGGTTTAGGGAGACCATTTGGACTCGCGACTGGACTGGAATTTTTTCACAACTATATAAAACTTGTAAAATAATAGAAACAGACGTGTTTTTAATAATTTTCGAAGCAGACTTTGCGATTTTTTCTATCCAGGGAATTTCATATAATTTGCGTTTCGGCGTGGAACGCTTCTAGATATTATCGTCAAAAATAACATATATTTTTTTAAGAGCTTAAAAACTTAAAATGTTGGGAAGTATGTAAGAAATCGGTAACAATTCTGGTAGCGGCGGTGGCCTAATATATGGAACGCTGGAGGGAGGCGGAAGCGGAAGGGGACGCACGGGAAAGGACATGCAGGGAGAAACAATTTATTTCTTTGAATATGGCATTGCAACGCATGCCGGGAACCAGCTAGTTCTCGATAAAATAACGTTTTTGTGTAAACTGTGAATATCAACATGTTATTATGTAGTGTTTATGAATGCGAACAGTTGTCTTTATGGCGACCAGATATAACCGGTGATATTTCAGAAGCGACAATAATTGAAGAGTCGAATTGGCTTCAGTCAAAACACCGAGTATTTATTTCTGTCGCGGTTTTGCATCAGAGATATTTTAATTGGTCGCTCAAGGAGATCATTGTCTCTAATTCTGTTCTAAATTTAATTACGCGTTTGTTTCTTGCTCAATGCTATAAGCATGTAATTGAAAGATATCAAAATTAATGCACCAACCATTTTGTGCTTTTTAACCCGTCAGGCCTCTGGCCAATTTTGTCTTTTGAATATAATGAACACATCCCGAAACTAAAAACTGTTTTTGAAAGGTGGTGAAATATGCTTTTAAATTTTATAATTCGAAATAAAGTAACAATTTATGTAATGTAATTTTTTTCATGCAAACAAAAGGTATTAAAAATAGCTCACCTTACTTTTTTTAACTAAAATTACTGGTTATGAAATGTATTATAAACGTTATTTTTACGTTACTTTTTTGTCGATTCATGTAAAAAAAAAAATTGTTTTTTTTTTACAAATTGCGGTCGGAATCTTTGGTTTCATAAAGGTGTACATTTTAATTATTTTGTGGCTAACTTTTAGATTTGAATCTAAAGCGTGGTGTTTTTTCTTTCTAATACCGGCTAGATCATATTTCTCACGAGATATATGAGACCTGTACGAGTTGTTCCCAAAAGCGAACAAATTAATCTGAGGGGTTAAAACATGCGTAAAACGTACACTATTAGGCTGTGTAAGTCGAGATTGAACACAAAAATTACCTTCCAAGACGTAAATATGGCCATCACCTGAAAGAGTACCTAAAATCGGAAAATTGGAATATGAAAACCACCAATTTTTATTCTCCCTCGATGGGAAGGAAAAAAGCTCTAAAATCTCCTGCTTGATCTGCCGTTATAAGCAAAAAGACAAATTTTTCAAAGATCCCATTCTAATGTACTTTTTACTGTAATAGGTTGATAAACATGAAAGATCTCGTATATCAGAATGTGACCATTGAAATTTTCCAACTGCCTTTTTGTTTATGACGGCAATACGGTACGAAAGGGTTAACTGGCCAAGTTTTTAGTGTCTCATAGTCGCTTTCTTTCGCTTTTCGAGTTGTTTGCAAAATGTAGTCTCCATTAATCTCGTCCCACGTAATGTTATGTCCTGCCTTAAAATATTTTCTAAATAACATTTTTAAATGACGTGCTTATAATAGGTGTTGTTATGTTTGCGTTATTTATCCGTGTAATATAGGTAATACCTACGTCATTGAACCAACTAACTAATATCACGCCATTTCTCTTAAGAGGTAGCCATAGAGGAAGGACCGCCATACTAATCTGTATTGGCATGTATTCCTTGTCTCATTTACATGCATACATGGTTCATTTCATTCATCGTGTATTCTGCTATTCTGACTGTTGAAATGGCAAGCCTCCAGTATTTGGGTCTCCTGATCGTGCCATGTCTTCCTCGGGTGTCCCGACTTCTTCTACTATTCACTAGTGTCATATATTCTTCTTACACTCCGTTTTTCGCTCCACAACCCCAAGCCGTCCCTTTTTTAACCTCTCCGTGTAATCTTGCATTAGCCTTGCATTCTGTTGAAAGAATACAAAACAAATTTTACGTTTTCTAAATTTTAAAATGGGTATTCCAGCAATTATGTTGAACTACAACACTCTGTTAAATGATCTGAATACGCTCAAATTGTGAAGAATTTTCACTGACTTGTTATTTCTATATAAAATTCTAAATGATTTAGTTGATAGTCCGGTATTGCTTGAACTGATAAGCTTCCGGATACCACAACGTAATACTAGAAGTCAGGATTTATTTCAGTGCAGAAATTCTGGGACTAACTACCATATGTATTCCTCTTTGTGCAGAGTACTAATGGAGGGAAATAATTATACGAAGTCAGTGGACATCTTCAATTTGTCTTTAAACAAATATAAAATATTATTACTGAGGCAGTTCAATTATGTCCAATAAATACTGTATATTTCTTACTGCTGATGTGTAAAAGCCCCGAAAAAGGGCGTTAATAAATAAATAAATTCTTTGTAAATCTCCACATTTCTTACACGATCGTACATGATTTTACCACATCCATTTACATCATATTCACCACGATCAGGGATCTCATTACTACAGCAATCAGTCTACTTTCATCCTTCCTCTGTCAGTCCCGTGTCCCTTCCCTCTCTGCCATGCATCAGGGTAGGTAACAACCATCCTTCGCTTCTTTGGACATGTTTTTATTAGCGCCAGCCGCGTTCTGTCATCCATTAAAGCTGGTTCACACTCAGCTATCAAATATAAAAGATCATAGCACGCCAAATAACGTTCTCCATACAATCCCTTCACACCGTTCACACCTAAGCGTTTTTAAGCGCAGATCAATCAGAGACAATACACATCTCAGGCGTAACCGCTCCAGACGCGATATCCCAGAAGATAACTCTCCCCTTCTCCGACTAAAACAGGAGAGGGGGTCATTGTAATTACGGAGCTGCCTAGACCCGTGGATGACAGATGTCAAGTTGACAGATCAGTACAAAAAATATGCGTTCCGTTGCCGCTCCTTAATTCGACTGACCCCCTCTCCTACCACAGGAAGAAATATTTGATAGCCTCGTGTGAAAGGACAAAAGATAAGCGCTCGCGAATCAACAGATATCTGCTCGCAGATATATAGCTCAGTGTGAACTAAGCATTAATGAAGTTTCCTGCGATATCTCTATCAGCCTTTCCATCTCTCTTAAATATACTTCCTAGATAATTCATCAACCAAATTCATCCACCTATTCTCCAAGTATTCATCATTCACAATTATATTGCACACTCTTTTCGCACTCTCTCTTTCAAACACCATGACTTTAGACTTACTTGCATTCATCATCAACTCATTCTTCATAAACACATCGATCATCCTAGAGACGAGAGGCTGTAGATCTTCCATACTTAGAAATGAGCACCGCATCATCAGCATTCAACAGGCGACATACTTTCAGATTACTCAATTTCGCGCCCAATCCCACCTCTATCAATTCTTGCATTCATTTCCCCATGTATACTGAACATACCACATTGAACCATAATTTGATTCGAGGAATAGTACAACAAAAAAAAAACACATACATTTGTTGTAGACCGCTTTATTTTATAAATATACGGATACATTAAACACGAGTATCGGAAATGTTAGTTATGTTAAAGCAAGTTGTGTTAAAAATTATTTCAAATTACAAGGTTGAATATGAATAAACGAAATTGCGTATCTCCTCCCCTCCATGGTAGCCAGGAAGATATTATTTTTTTTAATGTTATTACGAGGTATTTTACGAATAATATTGGAAGTTTGTGGGTTTTGTCCAATGTTAATCCAGTATTACCCGGAATGACTGGAATTCTAAGCCAAATTAATGTATTGTTAAAACATCAACCGATTATTTAAGAACACATGCAGACAGTAGTTTTGTTTTACAAAGATTAAAGGGGGGAGGGAGGGTAAGGTTTTATAGGCGAAAAAAAGGCTGATTTTCATGATTTTTTTTTGGAGGTATGAAAATTGTTGGCTTATTTCTTTTATATACTCGTTACAGTATGACATCGTTATTATAAAATGGAAAAATATGGTTAAAAAAAACTCTTCGTCACTACCAGTACCCGTTGATTTATGTATAAAAACAGTACAAAATTTCAAAAATATCGGTCAAGTAAATTTTGAGTTACGATGTTCACGAACTTAAAAAATTTATTTGCGAGAAAATCGATTTCAAGTTTTTTTATACTCGAAATATACTTGAAAAAAGCAAGAGGGCCGGTCGCTTGAAATGCTTTATCTTCGTTAGTTTTGCTCCGATTTACGTGAAATTTTGACACAATAAAAATGAGTTTTAAAACCTTACCCCCCCCCCCCCCTTAAATAAACACAAAAATCATAGACTATTCTAGTAATATTGGTGACATCTAAGCTGCGCTAAGCTCGACGCTCCAACCAAGCCGAGCTTAAAATCAACTGATATTAGAACCAATCTATTAGAATTTGAACTTGCTGCTTTCTTGAAATGGTGTATCATTATTCATTAGGCCATTTAATATGGGTCAATGGTGTGCATTTGTATTGTCTCAATATCTGACGATCGTCCTTCCGATTCTCCGCTGACCAACTCTGCCAATCGCGTTCCACCTGTTGCTGGCGTCATCCTGCTCGGATTCCTACGTCCGTCGCTTCTGGTAACAGTCGCTAATTCGCCTACATCATGTGTCGGACGGCGCCAAAAATAATATATAGGAATCCGACGGTAGTGCCAGGCCCGCCCCCACAGGTGGCAGCCACCTCTCGGGCGGGCCTCCGCCCGGAGCCGAGGGGGGCCGAGCGCATCCGAGTGCAGCCGAACTCTTGGTCTGGTGGTCAACATACCCCGAGGGAAGGTCGTGAGGGTGTTTTAGAATGAACTAGGTGATCCACGGAGCGCCTTTAGGCAGCAAGAATAAATTGTTGATTTAAACTAGTGATTCCCAAACTGGACAATATCGCCCACCAGTGGGCAAGAAAATTAAGGTTCTATGATCTGTCTCTTAGAATCTACGAAGTAGACCAATGAGAACATGCTTTTCTTTGGAATAAAAACCCAAAATTTAATCTTTTACATCTTCTATTCTGTAAAATTACTAAAAGCGTATTATTTCCCCCTCCCCATACCGACTCCATTTGGAGCCGGCTGTGCTCGCGAATGGCCTCGAGCGAATTTAAAAATGTGACGTCATCATTCTTGTGCGACCCAGCGTCGAGCTCTCACCGAAACATTTTACGAAATAACTCGGCAAAAATGGTGGCTTGTTCTATGAACATATGTAAAAATGGAAGTGAAAAAGAGAATAAACCCAATTGCCGTATTGCATTCCATAGGTAAGCATTATTTTACTTTATTTTAAGCTTATTCAGATCAAATAATATGATCAGTTTTAATAACATACATATGTAGGCGTTTCTCAAGTGTGCTCGTCGCTGTTTACTAGGGTAAGTAAATTATGATGTGTAATGTTCTGCTAATTTGCAGACACACAGTCAGATTTTCCAACTCCCTTGGATGGAGATTACTTCGTTCAATAAAAGAGTCTGGTTCTTTATCTGGTTTTATTTACACTTCGCGTATACAGTTTGAGACTACGTTAGTCAACCTAACTGAGAGCTGGCTAAAATGGTTCTGCTGTGTGAAAATTAAAAACACAGCCTCTGAGCTGTCCTGACCTCCTGTCGGAGAACTCAAGCACTACGGCTTGCCATCTAGCGGATTCTACCGATAGCTGATGTTACCGCCATCTGTCTCTACAAGGCAGAAGCTTTACGATACATTACATGATGTAAAAGTGTCTTCATTAAATGCGACAACAAAATATTCGACTGAAAACAGGCGAACTTTACTTCGCCGTATTTGGACTTCGCAATTTTTTTCATAACGTGGCGAGCAATGCGCGCTCCCATGTAAAAAGGTCTATTCATTCAAAAGCAGATTTTACTTTTAAGAGCTAAATGTTGATATTACAATGCGAGATGCCTATATGCTCTCAGATTGATTTATTGACGAATCACATATCATCAGTCATCTTTCTCCTCTGCGTCCCGCTATAGTTTGTTTGTACCCCTCTCCTGTCTTCTCGTCTAGTAACATTCATATGTCTATGGTGGAGACTAATAGAATGGATCAGGTGTGAACTCAGCATTGGATTCAAAATACCCAGCCAAATTCTGTGTGTTAGTCGATATTAAAAAAAATGATTGTAAACAACTTTAAAGATCGTAAACGGAGCCAGTGGGACTAGACTATAGCGCAAGCAAGCTAAGTTTCGAACTCGCAACCTCTGGATGAGTTGTCGAGAATCAACCGCTCGGCCACGGAGTTAGCTTTTCTCTGAGGAAATGAGAGCCTTTATGAATCACGGTTCACATGATTTATGATAATTTAATATTTACCAGGTTTGAATTTCTTGGATCCTATAAAAATTCAAACTGGTTTAGTGACCTTTTCTATTCCCCCAGTTAGCAATTTTTTTAATGTTATTGATAATTAACACAGCTAACCGGGTCGGTCTCCATTGATATGCATTGGGGCCAATCTCGTGTATTCTGAATCGATGCTTGTCTAGTTCGTGTGACGCCATCCATTTGTTGGTAAACACGGCGTTTAATAATAGCCCTGTTAGAAGGTCTCTGGTGGTCGAGTCAGATGGATTGTGGACTAATATTATGCATATCACTTAGGGCCGAGAAGTAAACACAATGTGACGGGCTACGCAGCATGTACCACTGGTCATGTGCCATTATTCCCTGGTTAGCTGTCATGGTCACACGGTAAAGTCCACTCGATACGTCTTGCATTGTTATGCAGCGATTCTCACTTTGATGTTGATTTACGAGTAACTATAGTTTTTTTTTTGCTTGTTGCTTTTTTGATATAAATTTTATTATTACGATGTTTAGGTTGTTGTTTACATTTTTGGAGTATTTTTTCACTCGCTGTGTTAGGGATTTCCCGTTTT
Organism: Glyphotaelius pellucidus; assembly: GCA_936435175.1. Lineage (NCBI taxonomy): Eukaryota > Metazoa > Arthropoda > Insecta > Trichoptera > Limnephilidae > Glyphotaelius > Glyphotaelius pellucidus. Next base: position 31,553,170 of record OW386554.1, read on the forward strand.
CTCTCCTGCTATTTACTTACTTTAGTTTCTGCTTGCTTGTTTTCTCTTTTTATATTTCTGCTATTTTCTTGCTTTATCTAATACAATTGTTATTTTTCTCTTTTTCTTATTTTCTCTTCAGTTTTCTTGGACATATCTGATATTTGATCTGATATTTTCTCTTTTGTTATTTACTTGTATTGTCTTCTGCTTGCTTGTGTTCTCTAATGCTTTCTCTTAATTTTTGCTTTCTTTCCTGCTACTCTATTCTCTTCTATTTGTGTTTAGTCTCCTCGCATTTTTTCTTATCTCTTCTGCTTGCCTGTTTTCTTATTTTATCTTTTGCTCTCTTTCGCTTTCTCTTCTGATATGTTAGTGTTCTCTTCTGCTATTTTTGTATTCTCTTCTTCTGTTTACTTGTACTTACTCTAAGCTTGCTTGTATTCTCGTCTTCCTGCAAGAATTCACTAATGCTCTTTTAAGCTGCCTTCATTTTTTCTTTTCTTTGTATTATCCATCTGTGGAGAGGTACCTTATTTCTACTATGCATCTTTTAACTGAGTTTTTATGGTTTGATTGTTCTCACTCGCGTGTAAACAATCTGCCAAAACCCGGAATAATAAATAAAAACATAACACTATATGCAAATTTCAAAATATCTTAATTTATATATTTCTTCTGTCCGTGTGTATGTCACTGAACTCCTCCTAAACGGCTGGACCGATTTTGATGATTTTTTTTTGTGTGGGTTCAAGGGGATTCGAGAATGGTTTAGATTCACAATTTGGTCCACTGGAAAATGTTCTTTTAATTATTTCTAAGAAGTTGTTTATTTTGGAATGTTTTACATTGGATCTGGCAGACTGCGCTACCATCGCAGTATCGAATATTCAATATTATTCTATTTTAATTTTAGTTTTTCTCGACAGTTGTGTACAGGACAACGTCTGTCGGGTCCGCTATAAATAAATAAAATAAATTGTGGAACATTCCAGAACACTCTCGAATGTTGTCCTGAGCGAAGCCGGGTAACCCAGCTAGTATATTATAAATGAATACTAAGATGTGAAATTACTAATGGATTGTATAATCTGCAAACCAACTCAATTTGTAATTAATTTGTGCTCACTATAGAAATTTTGATGGTCTCCTTGGTAGAGGGGTAAGGCTCTCAACTAGCAGTAAGAAGTTTGCGGGTTCAAATTTTATTTGATTGATTTGTGTTATTTCATAATTTAGTCATTTAAAATAATATATCCTCAAAACATACCCCAATTGGGGGTGCCCACCGTCCGGGCCCACTGGCTCCAGGCGGTTGGGATTAGTCTAGACTCTTAGATTAGGTATTCACATTTAAAAAATATATTAAAAAATTGCATATTAGTTACACTATTTTTGAGTTCAGAAACCTCAATCCTAGCGACTAAATTTTTGATAAGTGTATTATTCTATTACGAATAATTCGTAATATAATAGATTATTCCAAGATTTTTTTTTATTTCAGTCGGTTATAGGCTGCGTGTACCTATTCGATTATATATTTTTTCCAATTGCTTCGATTAACTTATTGGTTAAATAGGTTAGGTTAGGGTTATGGGCTATTTTAAAATTATTTTTTCATAGCTTTTAATGACTTTTCAAAGAGGTATTGAGTTCACTTTATTCTCAGTTGGCATGGAACCGGCTGTAACATACAAACATGAGTACGATATGACTTTCTCCCAAGGTTAATTAATTAATGTCAATACGAACAGGATTTAGAATTACCAGATTAGATTAGTCGAGAATCCCAACCCGCGGAATATTTGAGGGCGAATATCAATAATTATTCACTAATGACTGTTTGCCAAAATTACCCAGCATCACCCCCTGTACTTGAGATGATAAATTAATCTCATAGCTGTTACACAGAATATGATGGAATTCGACGCGACACGTGCATTAACACGCCACTACCAAATGATGATTTAATTATTATAATAAATTAATCTATTTTCATTTCGGCGTTCTCAACGTGTGTGTCTTACTTAAGGCGGCACTCTTGAAACGCACGGCGCTGAAAAAGAAGAAGATGGAGAGATATGTAATTACGAATGTTGGACAGAGCGCGCTAATATTTTAAGCCGTAGAATAGCAGCGAAAATTGCGAAAAAGCTTAATAAAACATGACTCGTTTAAAATAGAGCAAAAATCTCGTGGAACGTATCTTAAGTATCATTTAAAGAAACATTGTGAATTTTTTCACAAATATAACTTATAAAATAAAAGAAATAGACTTGTTTAAAATAATTTTCGGAGCATACTTTGCGATTTTTTTCTATCGAGGGAATTTCATATAATTTGCGTTTCGGCGTGGAACGTATGCGCGGATATTATCTTAAAAAATAACATGTATTTTTTTAAGAGCTTAAAAACTTCAAACGTTTAAGGGGAGATATGTAAGAAATCGGTCGAAATACAAATAGTAGACCCTTAAGAGGAACGTATGCGCGGCCCATTTCTGACCGTTTCATACAAATCTTAATTCTGGATTTGAGATCAAAATACCCAACCAAACTGAAAAATTACTTTTGTAATCAAAAGGTATATCAAATATCTAGTACGGATGTGAGCTACTTTTTTTTGCTTTAAATTACAAGATATAGGCCATTAAAGATTTTAGTTAGGCAATTATTTGTGAGTAAATAAAAAACATAAAATTTTATTTTTCTTATTTTTATTTTACATATACAATGAAAAATAAAATAAAAAATAAAACGTTTTGAAAAATGCATTTTTTGGGGAGTAATTTTAATGTATAAACGACAAATTTTTGTTTGCCGTAAATATTTTTAATTTACACCTATCAAAATAATTTTTAATTCAGCGTCACAAAGCTGATGAACCCCCCATACCCCTTATCACACAATATCACACTTCTCTACCCCCCTCACTCCTTAATGTGTGACGTAATTTATGGTCAACTTAGTGCTTTTTTCTATTTCCTTGAATGAATATTTTTTTAATATTGTTTCAATAATAAATGAACAAATGACTTTCTTTTCTTTGTTTCAGGTGAGTACAACTTTTAGAACATTTTACAACCGATGTCAATCAATTCGCCTAATTGGTAAGTGGATAACCTAACCTAATTAAGCGAGAGTAGACTAATTTTAAGAAAACTTCAAATCCTTAAGGTAACGCAATGCATAATAATTTTGTGTGAAAATCTGTTCGGCTATTCGATCCTGATTAACCCACGGGGTGCGGCGATTCATAAATAAATAATTTATTTTTTGGGTTTAATTTTTAGCATTATTCTACAACATTATTGTTATCTACTATTAACTACGCAATTCAATGAAATTTATTACGTGTTTGAAAAATAGTTTCGATTTTCGAAGTTAAACTTCTTTACGCACGCTTGACTTGGGGAATAAGCTGGTGAATGCGTGACGAGAGCGTTACGAAAAGTGTCGGGCAAGGCGAACGGAAGTTGAGAGGGAGATATAAGTTAATGAAGATAGAAAGGGAGAGAGAGTTTCGATTCGTATATTATTGTAGGGGCAAGAGAGAGGTGCGAGCACACATTTTCTTTCTCTCTTTCTCTCATAGCCAGTTACGTATCGTATATCTAAGACACAGTGCAGGCCTATAGTTTGTATCACACTGTAGGAGCGAGAGAGAGCAGTGCGCGCGCAGTTTACTTCAGTCGCGTGGTCTAAAGCACACTCCTATTTTTTATTGTGTTTAATTTTTAATCGCATCTTAAAAGGCTGTACCAAGTAAGGTAAAGAATGTACAACATTATTGTTATCTGCTATTAAATACGCAATTCAATGAAATTTATTACGTGTTTGAAAAATAATTTTGATTTTTTTAAATGAACGAAATCTTTCCGTCTTAAAACTATGTTGTTAACCAATACTACTGCACACCTTCGAAAAATCAACTAAATTCCGTATTCAAACTAGCACCATTAGATCGTAATCCGCCGACAGTCAGGCGGACGACATAGCATATCTCCTTATATTTCAATATCTTTGATAGGTACACAACTATTTATATGAGACCTGTATGAATTATTCCGAAAATGATCGAATTAGCATGAGGGGCTAACTAGTTGTTGCATTTTACCTACAAATTTTATGTTATCAAACTTGTCAATGTGTGTTTTCTATGAAATATGTACCTACACTCAATTCAACTTCCAATATTTTAAATATCTTGGTGTATATAGAGATCAACATTTTAAATGGAAAACGCATATTTGTGAACTTGCCAAATGAATTAGGAAATGTGTATATATATTTATCAGAATTAGAAATATTCTTAGACTAGATTACCTCAAAAGAGTGTATTATGCAATTGTTCAATCTATATTACAGTACGGTATTATAGGGTGGGGAGGAACTTATGATGTTATTTTAAATCCTCTGAAAATAGTTCAAAGATTGATAATTAAGGTTATCTTGAAAAAACCATCTACATTCTCTGAAAAAATCTTTTCAATATTCAAAGTATCTTCAATAGACCATACGAGTATATATCAAAAATATGCAATACTACAGACTTTTAAAGAAATACAGCTAAAAAATTACAATTTAATATATCAGCAAGATTTCAAAACAATATCAAATTCCCAAAATTTAATACCAAGCACATCCAAATATCTATCTGTATCTAGGTATAAATTATTTCAACAACCTCCCTTTAAAACTAAAAATTATCGAAAATATACCTACATAAATTCCAAATTAAATTGAAAAGTCATCTGAAACAACTGTAAGAGTCCATTTCTACTGTTAATATTTCATTTAAATCTTAAAGTCTATTTATTGTTATATCTCGAGTGTTTCTTACATTTCTTTTGTTATTAGATGCAATATTATTATTTACTTACTCAATGATACTTGAGCTTGAATTCCCTCACCAAACACAAGGGCCTTGTCTCTTTATGATGAGGAAATGCTATTATTATATTCATTTTACAACTCTGTTTATCATGTAAAAAAAATGTATACTTATTGTAAAAACATACAAATATTAAATAAATAAAAAAATGTCGTTATCCCGGATTTATCTACGTACATGATATCATGGAATCTAAAAACAACACATTGTGTTTACCGTAAACAGTAAATAACGCAAAATCTCACATTTCAAGCACTTGGAACAACAAGGTTCCATCTGACATTTCAATAAAATTGACGTTTATGAATTGAAACACGTTTTTTTTTCGCAGTTCGCAGATAATTTTCCAATAAAGTTCTATTTTTTAACATTTATTTAGGACAAGTTTTCGTTTGCAAATTTACGGGCAACTGATAAAATGATTTTGGAGCAACACGGTTTCTTTTGCACCTCGTACGTTCCACACCCCCTTGGGACAAGCTCGTACCATCTGCCAATTTCGTGAAACTGAGAAAATAGATTTTTTTTAAATTATTAGAAAAACCCCTGTTGCTCTGAGTTTTGTTGATTTTCGATGCAATAAGGTTATATCTGTATGTGTGTGTTTATTTTTATTTTATTTTTTATTTGTAAGAGACAAACAGCTTAAACATAAAATATGGAGATACAAATATGCAAAGTTAAATTAAGTCAAGCCAAAAAGGTCTACGTTAAAATTACTTGGAGATGGAGTTTTATTGAGTCTAAAAATTAATATTTGGTGAGGAGGAGAGGAGAAGATGAAGAGGAAAATAAGATAAGGATATTAGATGCTTCCGATACATTCCATATTCTTGTATTAATTTGACTTCTATTCGGTATTTCTGAAGGGTATTGTTAAAAATGTCTATAATGTAAAATTTTGTATTATATTGCGCACATATACGGGGAACTGGGAATTTTTTTCTAATGTTAGTTCTACTTGTGGGCAAATGAAATGAATTGGATTGTCTTGTTGATCTTGTCGGAATATGATTTTTTATTAAGTTGGTATGCTTAGGCAAGTCTAGGCCTTTATTCGGAATTTTAAATGACAAGGTTTTGTCAAAAATTAAACGTCGCGTATAAAGGGAGTTGAAGTTGTGAAAGTTAATAATTTATGTGTTTAATTTTTTGAATTCTTTCGATTCTTTCCAGATCGGTGTGCAGTGTTCTAAGTGGGGAAGGGTGTACGCTGTGTAAAGGGAATAAAGAGTTTTAATATTGCAGGAAGGTTTTGTTTTACGTTGTTGGTTTGTTGATGATTTCGTTAGTGTGTTGTATAAAGTTTAATTTAACATCCAATATTACCCCAAGGTCCCTACTACTAGATGGATTCTACTTCTTTAATATGTGTCCCGTTTGTAGTACACAAAAGAAAAATTATTTTTTTTGCGTATAAATGATTTTGAAATTGTGAAATATTTACAAGTTTGTTTAATTTACAGTAGACAAAAAGACGTTTTTTTGTTTCGCTTTTTTTACGCCTTAAAGTCACGTGTTTTTTTTAAACGAATGTTCTTGAATGTAAACAAAAACTAAAATAATACACTACATTCCTCATATTCACTATTTCATAAATACAAAATTTAGCATTTTATTTGTGATTCAAATTTTAAACCCCACTGTCTGAATTTCATACAAACGATAGATAGAGCCCTGTTGTTCCAAGGGAACGATTTGGCAACCAACTGTGTAAGTAATAGAGTACACTTGACTGAATACTCGGCTTTTCAATGTCTACATCAATTGTATCACCATTATAGTCTATAATTAAAATTCTTGGAATTTAAAACCCGCATTATGTTAAATTATTCAAGGGATACAGAACAGCATACGTAATAATTTTCACTTTAAATCCAAAAATGTGTATATGTTTCGCTGGAAATTTGCAAATGCTGATGTTATACGATTTGCTGCACAAGAGTTCCAACTGCTCCCCATTGTGCGGAGCCAGGGGGACTCGTGACATTCCAGAAATGGGATTTGTCGCGTAGGAAAAGAAGGCGTTTAGAAAGAGGAAAGTTGGAAAGTGCTCGGCTTTCCAGAACTGGTGGATATGGGTACCGCCGTCCCGGGAACCATTTATTGGATAACCATCACCCCTCCCATAGGTCACCCCAATTGGTTCGCTGTGTTTGGTGACTCAGTAGGTGTGTCCGGGTTCATGGGGTAAGGTTTGCCTAGGTTTTGGTGGCCAACGCGTTTGCCCACCTTCTGCGTGGCGGGCCGGACGGGAGAGATTGGTGGAGACCTAATCTAAACCTCTCCAGCCGGTCTCTCTCGACCCAACGCCTTGCACCGCAGTGGGAGGGATTCATACGTCCGTCACTCCTAGACACATTGATCCCCACATTCCTACCACCCTTCATATCGTTTTCCTTCCCAGAACTTCCTCTCCTTTCTTTCCCTGAAAAGACCCTCCACGTAGCATCCCCAAAGATGAAATACACCCTGAGGGAATTCTTTCTTCAGGGCCTCCTGTGTGGAGCCAGTGTAAATAAAAACACGCCTAAAGTCATTTCAAGCAACATTCGATTACTGAACGGTGATTTTTCACCAGTGGATACTGAGAGTATATACTCATTATGTCTGAAAAATGAGACTATTGTATGTTTAATTTTGTATTTTTAAATATGGAATATAGTAGTAGTAGGTATGCGTAGTTCATGATTATGATTAGCAGAACACCACCCATAGATATAGTTCACAGGGTCAACTGCAAAATATCGCGAATATTATTTATTATCTTTGATTTTTCGGTAGATCTCCAGATCATTGGCAAATAACAGGACTTTATTACAATATTTACTATGTCTCATGATGATGAATTTATAAAATTAGAAGGGCCGAAATGAGATCCCTGTGGGACTCCGGTCGATGCTGCAAATGTATAAGATGCGAATTTATCAACCTTGACCGCCAAGTACCTTCCCAATAGAAAATTATTAAACCATTTCAACATACTACTTCTCATTCCAAAAAGTTTAACGGGTACATACCAAAAAATTATATCTACATGACGGCGACTCGAATCCTTACAAATAAGCGGCTGCAACGGAACTCTCGATGGCAGGACCATAATCAAATTAATACACGTACGATGACCCGTCTTGCAAAAACTGTGATACTACCTGGTCGTAAATCCAACCACATACCAAGGCTTGGATCGCGTCATAGCCCGTCGTTGGATTCAAAATCTTGTTCTTGGCTGCGTGGATTCAAATACGAACAAAGCACAACACCAATCAGTCGAAATACCTGGAAAAGGGTAAAAAATTATCACGTCAATCAAGTTGTGGCGCGAGAACTTTTGTTTCAGTGTCTTCTTTCTGCGCGCTTCCAATTTGGAGTCTAGCAGGTGGGCACGTAGTCAAAACACCTGAAGGAATGTGTGTATGGGATTATCCGTTCCCAGGTGTTTTCGATGACGTGCCGTGAAATCGTCAGATTTGTTTCAAAGTCTTGGGCGGTTCGGGAGGAGCGGCCCACGCTGCTCCGCCCTCGGTCACGTCCTCAGTTCCTCAGTCGACTCGCGACCGCCGCCGCGTCGTATTGTCCGCCCGCCAGTGCGCGAAAGCCTCTTCTCGAATACGTGTTTATTTACCAAATAAATATTTTAACCGGCGTGGCAACACCCGAACGTGTTATTAATTGATAAACAAATGATGTGAGCATTCCTAATAATCCAAAAACTAAAAAAGTGCAATAAATTCTCAAAAAAGAATATATGTATTTTTAATATAATATTTAACTTGTGCATTTTCCTTCACTTGTTTTCAACATTTTTCAAAAATTGTTTTGTGCCAAATGTTTTAAGAGTGATGCTTCTGCCGATTGGATTATGTTGCTGAAACGTGTTTTGAACGTGTTTTCGGCTCAGGTCTTTTAACCTCCATACCTTTTGTTGTTTTTGTATGCTAATATCATATATTTAGGTATTTTTTACTTGCTAGAACAACTGCGCTTTGGTGACCAATCTTTCCAATAGTATGTTATTTAAGTCTTAATACTTTGCTTCGAGTGCTTTTAATGGTTTCTTATTTGCTTGCATTGGTTTTATTGCGCGTGTTAATTGAATTTTTATCGCCTTTTCTAGAAGTCCACATAAATACAAGTTGGAAAAATCTTACCGAAGTGAGTTGCTTCTCATGCTGATGGCATTCCTGTGCAAATATTGTGATCAGGAATGTGCGCTTTGCAATATTTCTCTAATTATCGCTGGAAAGACCAACTCCCGCCAACTGCATAGAAAAAACTGTTATTTTTCATTTATATCTTTGTTCCACTTATTTATTTGGCATCGAGCCGATTTTACCCTACTACAGGCATCTTCTGACTGGTACATTTTAAACTTATGCCAAAAGCCAGGATATTAACAATATTTGGGTCAAAGGTTGAAAACCTTCATTCTCTGTAGTATTTGATTGCTAAATTAATTGTTAGCAGCATGGAATTGTCTTTTTAGTACATACCTGGATAAAATACAACACTTTATTATGTCTTTATTTGATGTATTAGCTTTTGCCATACTGTTTGGTTTTCGTATATATAATAAGCATTTGTTCGTGTTAGTCTTAGGGGGTATTTCACCATCCTCCTCTTAGCTTATCCACACACATAATGAATATTAATAAATAAACAAATAAATACTTGCAACTGGTAAAAAATTCAGCTAACTTATCCTACACGTAGACATTATTCATAGGTTCATGTTCCGAATAGTAAACACAGACTTTTTAAATAAATAAATCCTGTATAATTAATCTAAAATGTACGCCATCCTTTGAATAATCTATGAGGAGGTTGGTGAAATACCCCCTTATTTTCATAGGTTATTGATTTCTGATTTTTATTGGGTTTTCCATGTTGGTGGCAAGTTGTGGTTTCTTATTTCGATTAATTTAATGAATGTAATTACAACCGCGAATTTACAATTTCAAAGATTCGAATCTTTAATTTATTTTGACTTATCCCGTTATTACATCTCTTCTGGGGCGGAGGGATGATTCCTTAAAAGCGTCGCTAATCCGAAGCAAATCGTGTGTAAATCGGATATTATTGGCAGAATTTAGAATGGAACGAAATTTATCGTTATTAGTGGCCATTTTAAATTATAGTCGTTGCTATTTAAAAAGTAAACGGAAAACTTAGCCGTTATAAATGATTTAGGCGAGTCATCGTTGGAGAATTCATTTCTGTAATTGAATTTACGGCCTTAGATTAATTACTTTGTTAACTATTATCGCCTATCGGGAGTTTAATAGATAGAGATCTTCCACGAATTTCAGTTCCGATTCATGTCTTTACTTCGATCCCGGCTTTGACAAACTCGTCAAAAGTTTGTTGAACCGGTACCATTAATAGGATAAGATGTAATTATTTGGATGGTTCAATTAAATCCCATTTGTTAACTGAAATATTTGAATAAAAACGTTGATGTAACAACGATGATTCGTTATCCGTAATGTTTTATTATTCTTAGGCGTGGCAAACCAAACCAAACCAAAATCATTTAAAATAATATATAGTATATTTGCGGCACGTTCCAGAGTGGAAGATACTATCAGTATCGCCCTGGTGTAAGACCACCATTCAGAATTGAAACGTTGCTTGAAATGGCTTTCGCCGTGTTTAGTAACCAGATCTGAATAGCCAGGTACTTCCCCACCTTTCTCTTCCCTATCTCCTTCCCCTCCCCACTACCTTCAGCCTCACAACATACCTCAATTGGGGATGCCATAGTCTCACTGGCTCCAGACGGGAGCAGTTGGGACTCTTGTGCGGTATTAACTATAAAAAAAAAAAAAAAAACAAAACCAAAATGTTCATCTGCGGCGCTAATTCTTGAAACTTTCAGTGGTAAGATTGCATTGCATGTTGATTAACTCTTTTTCCAGATAACTCTCTCCGCTCCTTGACGTGTTCATTACTTACATTTACATTCGAAGCAAAGAAGTAGTCGAACTATAAATTTATCGCCACGCCACTAAAAAAATTAGCTTGTTTTACTAATTACAAATCGTTTAGGTTTTAAAATATTTTTTCCGAAGTCTCAACCACACGGTGAAATTTCGTGGAATTTCAGGATCTTTCGAGCTATTTTAAATGAGCTATATATTTCTTATTTTTTAAGTTGTCGTAAAAAGAAAAACCATTTTAGAAACCAGATACAAATCTTTAAGATATTTGTATTTGAAATAAACTTTGATATTTCTTAATAAGCGTATTTTAATAGCAAACATGAAAATGTTATCAAAATAACTCACCGAAACATTTTTACTCGAAATGATCATAATTTTTCAAGTCGATATTTAGAAAACACATTCCTTTTATGTAGGGAGTTAGTAAGAAAACTGTTACCTCACTTTTTATGCCGTTGACACAAAAAAAGGAATTTATCTTTCAATTTTTATTAGAACAACATTATTTTTATAATTTTCAAGGTTATTCCCATCAATGTAATGTAATCATTGAAGAAGAAGATAACACTAATAATCTAAATGAAAATATGAAAGAGAACAAGACACAGAAAAATAAAAAGTTAACTTTCGAAACTGATCCCATTCAATCCTGGAATGTAGCTGGTTTTCAGCAGTGCCTTTAAGGGGCCATCCATAAATTACGTCACACCTCAATGGGGGAGGGGAGTAGAGACGTGTGACACTGTGTGATAAGGGGCATAGGGGAGGTCATCAGCTCTGTGACGTCACATGTAAAAATCTAAATTATTAAAACTAAAAAAAAAATTAGATGCACACTTGCAAAATATGTCACGTCACACTAGGGGGGAGAGGATCTCACAAATGTGACGATGTGTGACAAGGACGGCAGGGGGGTCAAAAAATCATGAAATTCGTGTGACGTAATTTATATTTATTCGTGGCCCCTAATGTGAGGACACATTTCGATAATTTTTTGGATTTTATTCATGGAAACAAGTATGAATATTTTTGACAAACTGAGAGTGATTATTTCTCTTTCCAATGTCAAAAAAGATAAAAAATACTCTTATAATGTATGAACGCCTCTGTCGGATATGTCCTTCAAAGGCTCTAATGTAATATGATGTTTGTGGCTAGTGCCTTCCGAGGTTTGAGGGGTTAAAAGCAAACTTACGGAAAATGAATTTAAGTAAATGTAGCAGGTAATTCACACTTCAAGCGCTTGAATAATATTGACCATCATCACCTTGGAATCTCAGAAAACAAGTTGTTGTCTGACCCAACAATATGTTGAGGTAATTAGCTGCAAAGTAGCTCTTTGTAAAGCTCATTACTTGACGACAGCGCCGTGGCTGGTGGAACTTTATTAATCAAAGGCGCAATTGATAGTTTAATAACAAGGTAGCCACAAAACAACAGATCTCTTGCTTAAGCAGGTACTAAACATTGTGTTACTTCTCTGCAGGACCAGGTAGCTAGTATGGACTAGCATCTTTACATTATTAGTTGTTGTATTTGTTATTTTTTATTATTTACTATTTAATACACGTTAATCACGTATTATTAAGTATAGTATAAGTTCTGTATATTCATATTCCTCCTCACTAGGGATTTCCATTCCGAGGCGGATTATAAGTTGTTGTGTAGATAGGTGTTATACTTAGATGCTGTGTGCATAATTTCTATAATTTCCTCATTTCGTGTTTACTTAGCCATATTTTGACTTGTTTACCTCTGACGTATTTTTAATTTCATTCCGAAGGGCATTATATAATTTTAGAAGCTTGGAATTTATGGTTTTTCTAGCAAAAATCTATTTAATTTTTTAATGTTACATAGATTTGAGGTTTTTGCTCTTGTAGTGTTTATGTGTTGGTCAGTAAGATACTGTTTTTTTTCTTTTAAAGTTGTGTAGAGCATATTTGACTTGAGTTCTTACGGGTCTTTGAAAATTATTTTTACTATAGTTTTTTTGTGTTTTAACGAGCTGCTTCATGTGGTTATTTCAATCCAACAATCCCATAAAATCCCAAACTTGATTGGCAAAGAGCAAAGTAGGTTTTATACCTATCATTTTTGTTTAGTATATTGCCTGGTGTTTTTAAAGAAGAATATTAGCTTGGTGAAATTATTTATAATAATTCTTGTTAGTGTTGCCCTCCCAGGTCAAATACATAATGAAAAAAGTCTTAACGTGGCTATTAGAAAACGCATAACCTAATAAGACCAGGAGACCGAGACTGATCTAGATTTCGAATACCAGTCTCCCTTATACACGCGTGAAAGTGAAGTTACGTCCAAGAATAATTTCTCGACGAACGTCACCGCCCGACTTGCATCATTACGTGTAATTTACGAACCTCCCAATCTTGCAGCGGTGGGCCTTTGTCGATAATTCGGTTAACAGAATGATCAACTTTCTTCTTTTTCAACCTGTTCTGTTTTACTTATCTTTCTTACCGGTGGTTTTATCAAACTGTTCGCTGTGCTGTCATACACCATGTTTCAGGATGGTGCCGCGAAACTCCAGGCGGTCAATTAATTCATGAAAATCTAAGGATAAAATGTTAATAATATTTCTTAATTAAGGCCCAAATAAATAAAAAAAAATTGATATATTTTAGGTAAATGAAGGGTTTGTGTATCCTTTATATAGGGTCTTTTTTGTTTAGAACTAACAGGAGGGTTGTCTGTCGACCTAGCACACTTTTTCATATTTACAATTAGTGTAGTATGGCAGTCATGTATATATCATCATGCGTAGACACAGATTTGAATAACGCCGCCAAATCTTCCAAAATTGCTTTGAAAATCGGTAATCGATCGTGCGAATTAGGTATATTGTTATTTGCAAAAATGTGTTCATAATTGTGGCTCATTTTTGGCTTAACGGGTTTAGTTAAAATTGCAAAATTGTCGCTTATGGGTGAAACCAATCCAAAAGACCTCCGTTACAACCACAAAAATGAAGTAGGAGTTCGCGTTACGGTTACGCGTGTTAACGGATCCTGATTAATGTTTTATTTATTGACATTGATCCGAGATTTTGGTTTCAATAGGACGGCGCTCAACCTCAACCATCGACTTATATATACTAAAACTGAAATATTAACAGTTGATTTCCATCAACCGGCCTCCAATGAATGACGTGTGATTTGAAAACTCTCGATTATTTTCTGCGGGGCTTCGAGGAGTCACTGGTTTATGTTGATAAACCAGCAACAATTGACGCCTTGGAAGTCAACTTTGCTCGTGTTATTTGTGACATACGACCAGCAGTGCTCTATAGTGTCCCAAATTGGACGTGCAAAATGAGCTTCGTGAAAAACAGCCGCGGTGGCCATTTGCCAGGATTTACGTTCAAATATTATTTGCCACATGACGAAATCGTGGGCCAAAAGCAGGCAAGTAGCATGTTGGATGCATTCTTGTAGGTTGTCAATTAATATCTAGAACAGGAGAGGCCCTAGATTTGATCCTTGTGATACTCCAGAGAATGTCCGTCTCATAATCGGCTATGCAAACATATTGTTGTCTGTTTCTTAAATTGGACGTATCATCGAGAACAATCTCTCTCCTCTAACAACGGTAACACCCGTAAACACTATGTTATAGTTATTTCAAATCATGCTTTGCAATGAACAAACATAGTCCTACGCTGTCAAATTCACGCACGATTGCAGTATGGATAAACATTTAGCGGCGTTAGTGCAATTACGTGAACATTTTACGCTTCTCTTTCCCACTTAATTCAACAACAACTAGGTTGTGTGTGTATGTGTATGTGGGTGTGTTTTTTTTGTAATGTGGTAAGAGTTCCAACTGCCGACTACCGCACATGAATCCCAACTGCACAGATCCAGTGGGACGTGGGATTGTGGTACCCACAGTGTTGAGGAATGTTGTGAGGCGGAAGGAACGGGGGTATGAGAAGGAGGAAGGTTGGGAGAACTTGGCAATTCAGATCTGTTGACATTAATATTACGTAGCGTTACTACGCTGCCGCAAGTCAAAAATATGAGTACTCGAAAATAACAATGTAGATTCATGAATCAAGATTTGTGGTGATTATTTTTTTGGGTTATTACTTTTTTTATTTTATTTTATTTATTTATTTATTTATTTTTTTTTATTTTATCAAAAGTATACAATACAGAATATAGTATATTATATAAAGCATTGTACTCCCAGGAGTTAATAAACTCATTGCGGGAATGATACGCATTACATGAAACATATAGCTGTATGTATTAAATGGACATATGATGGGGACATACACAACATTATTATTTCAGATAGTCATTAATAAGATGAAGTTTGAGCATGTTAGTTTGGGTCTTTTTACATTGACTTGCACGTTTGATCTCGTTGGGTAGTTGATTATATTTTGTGTGAGCTATGTATTCTAGGGATCTTAGTCCATATTTTGTTGATTTGATTTTTGGTATATGAAGTTTGTTGTGATTTCTTGTGTTGTGTTGGTGTACGTCGCAATTGTAATAGAGTGTAGTGTTGGAATGTGCCGAGTGTTGAATTACTTGTAATATAGTTTTAGTTATTTCAAAAGTGGGAATGGTATTAAAAGGAAGTATTTGGGTGTTTCTGTAGATGTCTTTGACATGTGTGTCCCAAGGTAGACTGAAAATATTTCGCAGGGCTCTATTTTGGACGACTTGGACTTCTGAAATCATTTTTTTTGTAGCAAATCCCCAGATTCCGGCGAGATATATTACGCTGTGTTGCGCTTCCTCCTACTTTAGCTAACGTTTCGGACAGTTTTAAGAGTCCGTCATCAGTTCAGACGTGTAGTTTGTGGTGAAGTATTTATTTTTGTTTGTAAAAGTGATGCTGCGTTGCGCGCGTTAATCCTTTTAGGGCCGATATTTATAGTATATTTATATTCCCTGCTTAAATTAATGTTGTTTTCGGCGTTTAGTTTTGGTGTAGCCATTAAGTATCGAATACCAAGACTACCCCGCTGATTCTATTATTAAAGAATGAATTGAAATATTTTTATGTAGTAAGCCTTGAATGTGTGAATAATAATGATATCTTGTATTTAGAGCTCTAAATTTCGTACAACATGAACTAGTTTGTTTATTGTAGTAACCATGCTAGTTTGAGATGTGGCATTTTTGCTTGTGTTCTTATAAAGGTATTCTGTATTCTGTAGTATCTTTTAAATTTCGGACGCGTGACGTAGCTTTTTTAAATTTTTATATGAATACCGCACAAGAGTCCTAACTGCTCCCGTCTGGGGCCAGTGAGACTATGGCATCCCCAATTGGGGTATGTTGTGAGGCTGAAGGTAGAGGGGAGGGTAAGAAGACAGAGAAGGGGAAGGTGGGGATTCAGATCTGGTCACCAAACACAGCTAAAGCCATTTCGAGCAACGTTTCAATTCTGAATGGTGGTCCTACACCAGGGCGATACTGTGAGTATCTTCCACTCTGGAACGTGCCGCAAATATACTGTATATTATTTTAAATGATTTAATCGTGAAATAACACAAATAAATCAAACAAAATTTATTTGCCACGCCGGAATTCGATCCCGCGACCTGCAGATTGCGAGTCAAGAGCCTTACTGTTAGACCACGCCGGCCGTCGAAGTAAAGCTTGAAGTAAAACACTGCCACTTGTATTGCAGGTAATTCAAATCTCCCAGTGGAACATGGACTCCAAGCTACGTCACGAATTTTTAACCAATCACCGCTCTACCCCCTCGATGATGTTAAACGCAGTTTCTACGAACCTTGGTATAACGCGGAATAAAAGTATTTACCTACCCAATTACCTGCAGAATATTGCGTAGTAAATTTTTTAGGCTTATAAATACCTACCTTCAACATGGGACATATTATTTACTACTATGAGTGCTAAAATGGGTCAGACGGATGACGTAACCGTCTTGCAGAGTCCTACGTGACAAAGGCAAACAACATCAGGTACCTATCATATATCGTCAGTGTCAAAAGTTCATTCATGGCAGTGACCAATCTCTTCTTAATATTGCAAAATTAACTCAATGAAAATTTGTTCGCAGCCTTTTATAAAATGCACCACGGCTGAAACAGGATCCCACGAACCCCTCAATAAATAATAGTTATTGGGCATATCGATCGCCCAGCTGATTAGTCAGACATCTCCAAATACAAAGTTTTGAGATGAGGAAATCAATATTCGAATGATCACTATAAATCAAATATCAACACCAACACTTACAAGTGTTTGTGTTTTACATCTTAAATATGCTAGAAAATAAAACTGTGAGACTTTTCGGAGATGTCCGGCTATACAACTGGGCGATCGATATTCTCGGTCCGTTTCATCTTTTGATCAAAATCAGTGTTTAAAAGGGACCCTTAAAAATGAAAAATTGAGAATTGCATCGATCGTGTATTTGATCGTTAAAAAAGTAACGGAATTTTTACTCTCAATATCCTCTCTCCTAATTTTAACGGACCTCTAATTATATGTAAAATTTGCTTAATAATCGATATCTGCATGTTTTGCGTGTAACTAACTTCAGCGCCTCGAGTTTTTATTAGTCACATTATTTCCAAAATTAGTTTTACCAAATTTGCATTGCTTTAACTCTTCAGAATTTGGGCGAATTTTTAGATGGTCAAATTATTCCCGCCTTAAAATGCAATAAAATGCAAATAAATGGAATATTTATGAACATATGCCAAAACTAAAAACTGTGTTTGAAAGGTGATAAAATGAGATTACAAATTTTATAATTCAAAATACACATATAATTTTTTTAATATTAAAATTTTGCACGCAAACATAAATAAAGTTTTAAAAATGGCTCACCTCACGTTTTTTCTAACTAAAATTACTGAAAAACCAAAAACACATGTATGTTTTATTAGACAAATTAATAATAAAGGTTTTTGTCACCTCACTTTTTTGTCTTTTTTTATAAAAATAATTAATGAAAAAATTCTCAATGTTTCAATTTTTTCAAATTGCAATTCAAAAATTTTTTTTCATAAAGTTGTACATTCTACTTTTTTGGTAGTTATATTTTAGATTTAGACCATAAAGCGTAGTGTTTTGCCTTTCTAACACCGTTTAGAACATATTTCTCACTCTGATAATAAGGGAGTTACAGCGATTTATATGAGACTCATGTGAGCTGGGACAAATATGGTCTCCTGCCATTCAAGGGGTTAAAATACCCATTTTCTGAATCGGGCTTTTTTACAGAAATGTAAACATAAGTCAATTTCACAGAAATATAAACAGAATTCGTATTGAGAATTACAGAAATATAAACATTCATAGTATATATATAAACATTTATTTCTGATTAGGAATAACCTGATAACATTTGGGTTCCTCCTACTTCCATCATTATTAGAGGAAAGTGTTGCAGTTGTCGGTGACTTAGCTAGCAGAGGATTGAACCCGACGCTCTGGACCGCTCCACCAACCAACCGCTTTATAAGGTCAAAATAATTAACACGTCACCCAACTGATTCCTCCTTTGTTTCGTTTGGAAGAATACACTCTGTCCTCAATTAACTTTCAAAAATACCTAAGATGATCGCATCTGAAACAATCCCAGAGTAATTTTGCTGTCAAAAACCAATGGCGTTTCCGAATGAAACCGTCACGCTTGTCGTGTGACGCTTCCCATAATTGGACGTGTCTGGCCCAGATTCTGAAGGCAGTATTTTCTTCAGAACCGCGAAAAAATTACATCAGTACTAAATACCATCATCAACATCTTTTTCCCCTTTTCCTTTCTTTTGTGAATACCACACAAGCCTCCCAACTGCTCTAAACTGGCAGGGGTGTTAGATGACGTTCTTAACTTGCTTTAAACAGTGATTCCTAACATTATTTGTAGTAAAAAATGTAAATGAAATTTTGGCCTCCGGTGACATTTTTGATGTTATAAATTTTTTTTATTTCGACTAAAAAAATAAGTAGTTATTGGACAGTTTGGGGCAGGGTGAGGGATGTGTTGGTTACTCGGCTGAGTGAACAATAACGACACGTGAAAGTAAAAAAAAATTGAATGTCATCTAAAACATCAACGAAGACCAAAACTTCATTCCAAAATACTTCCTACTCCAAAATGTAAAAAAACAATAGGACAGCTAAATCATAAATATCTCGGTGTAATTTTTTTAATTCATTACCAGAAAAAATTGGAAACATGAATACTAATATAAAAGAATTTAAAACTCACATTAAAAATTATAGTGAAAACTTGAACTGAATCACGTCAAATAAAACCAACCCCCCCCCCCATACACACAATCCCTGCTTATTTATGAGGGTACATTAAATATATCTATTATGTAATTAATTATTGTTTAAAATTTTGTTTTTAATGCACGTATCATTTTATGACTAATAAATAATTTATTTTTTATATCACATTTTTACTCCAAATAATGTCGGGAATCACTGGTTAAAGTAATTCAAGTACGTCCTGTATATCTTCTTTCACATCCGTACATTAATCCTAGACATGTGTTCACGTTCATTATGCATTCTCCGACCTACGTTCATTACAGAAATTATTCTAACTGTGCATTAAGTCATTATTTCAGTTGATCTATTACACACTGTTCTAGGTTCTCTGTTGAAGAGGGGTTCCACCGACCATTGACCGTGAAAAAGCAGATGTCCAATTGCCCACCATTACCAATGCGATCCATTCTACTACCGTCTAATCGCCCTCCAATCAATGATTTAATAATGGACTATCAGAATATTACCCATAGTTTCACGGTCACCAGCGAATGGTAACAGCTGTTTTGTAAATGTGTTCGTGCTCCTTTTGCCACGCGTTAGCCCCGATGACCGGCACGAATATTATGCGTTTCAAAATGTTACCAAGACCCAATGGCCCTTCGTGTCTTTGGATAGTTACTATAATAATTGGATTGTTATATAGGTTTTTGTGAATAATCCCGTCAATTGCGCTTAACACTTGATAATGGAGAACTCCAGTCCAATTTTTTTATTTTTTTTATGAATAATGACCTTCCAACTTAAATAACTGCATTTTTATTTTTATAGTTAGTTTTAATAGTTAAAATAAATGTCAAAGTTTTAATTTTTCAAGATCCCCCGAAAACCACCGTGACGTCATCTGGCCCTGTGACGTCATCTGGCCAAAAGTTTTAGTTATTTTCAACAGATGTTGTCATTTTGTATTGAAGAAGTGATGAAACTATTCAATAAGTAAAACGTTATTTAGGTGTAATTATTTATTTATTATATTATTATATTTTTCAATATTATTACGGGAGATTGGTATAAAAATTGTTTGAAATTATTATTTTTTCAGCTTTACGAATCGAAATCAATATTAAGGAAACCGAAGCATGAATTTCGTATGGAACTGGAATCAGCTGTTCGACCGCCATTTTGAATTTCAGCATTGGAGCGTTTTATGGAAGCGGTGACGTCACGCCTCACAAATTCAATAATACCAACTTGACAGGGTGTTTTAATGAACTGTTTTAAAATGGACTTTTTAATATATTTTTTAAAACTCTACTTTAAATATTATTTAATAAAACTTATATATTCAGAATCAGCGTTTATTGGTCTATATGAACATATTTTTTTAAAGCCATAATATTTTTCACTGGAGTTCCTTATTCTAAAAATTCATACGAATCTTATTTGAACACGGTATTATTATTTTTTTTATTTATTAACGCCCTTTTTCGGGGTTTTACATATGAATAGTAAGAAATATACATTGTCTTCCCGTTCTTAGCGCCGTATTCACCATCACTCTGGCCTGCAGAGTATAGTTAGTATTAATAGTTTGTTACATGAAGTGGTTTGTTTGATAGCGGTGTCCAGAAACTAATGACAAAAGAGGGAAACTGAGGGATCTACGACTACATCACATTTGAGTAGATTTGTGGTAATTTTTTTTTTCAAATTTGAGCTTTCTTTTTGGAGTGAATCGAGTTCGAAGTTGGAAATTTTTTACGACAAATTTGAAACAAATCGGTTGCTTTTTAAATAATCAACACCTCTGCCATATGTCACTCCAAGTGGTTCGCTATTATTATTATTTTTTTTTTAAAGAAAGACAAACATTCCCGGGTTACGAATAATCCAACAATGTTTGAAAATCTCCTATTGCCACCACAGAAAGCCGAAAATGTTGCTTGTGTTGTGATGGAGGACTTAGCCAGCCGAGGATTCGAACACGGGACGCCCGGGTGGGACCAAAGCGCGATGCCCACTCAACCACTGGCTATGTTTGGTGACTTAGCCGGGGTGCCTGGGTTCATGGGGTGAGTTTTGTCCGGGTCTTGGCGGCGGATGCGTCTGCCCACCAGCTGCATGGCTGCCCACCAGGAGCATGGGAGTCATATGACTTCTCCAGCCGTACTCTTTCATAACATCGCCAATGCAAAAAAAAACATCTCCAATTATTTTCATTTTGAATAAAAAGCAATAAAAATGTCTTGGGACGTTTCTTGTTCACAGAGGACGCATCGTGTGCGGTTGCTCTGACATACATTTCATTGAAATAACATTGCTTCCTAAAAACTAAATAAGCGATGATCCATGACTTTAGCCGTTGGTTATTATGATTATAACATTATTATTACTAATAATTTTTATTTCTATGTATGTCTAAGCCCAATGGGAGTCTAAATAAGTACTAAGGTACACGTTGATTTAATTTTCTTGATTAATGAAGCTACCGCTACCGTGTACAAAGATTTACTTTTTAATTTTTCATAGAATTGAGATTAATTCTGTTCTACTTTTTCAATACAATATTATGTTCGCAATATTTTAACAGTTGCGTTAGTTGATTGAACGAATATTATTAAAATCATTAATTTTAATGTTTCTTTTCTCTTGTTATGTCTGGAATATCTGGCGCAAAGTGTTTGCTGTGATATAAGATTCTACGAAGTCTCTAATATTTGCCGAATTAATGTTTTTATTTATTTATTATTATTTTTTTACATTAACTCCACACAGGAGGCCCTGGGGAAAACAATGAATGTTTATTGTATTTGTGTTACATTTGTAGAACTCTATATTTGTGTACCTATAAGTGTTCATTTGAGGTACCTAAGTGTATGTTTTTCAGAATTCGCAACGCCCATAACTCGTTTAATAAATATCCGGGGGTAGATGTACTACATTGAAATGGGATAAGTTTGTGTCCTAATAATCTAGACATACGGTTGACATTAGTTACATGAGAACGGTTCGTTTCTATGACTCGTTTTTGAGTTCAACAACTCGGCTGTTGAACTGCTCCCTCTTACAACATGGGTCTCTTCAAGACCTCTCCTCTCTTCAAAAAGACCCTCCACACATCATCTTCAAAGATGACATAGGCCCTGAAGGGAATTATTTTCTTCAGGAGGTGGAGTTAATTTAAATAGAAAAAAAGAAGCTCTTGATATAAATAAAAGCATCATAAATGAAAAAAAAAACAATTTACTAAATAACCAATTAGATTTGTCAAATAACCCCATTTTAAACATATTTTCCTTCCCCACACCTACTATTACTCCCTCTCTTTTAGATACCTCCCACTCACTCCACACAAAAGTTCATATTCTCTCTCCCTCTTCTTCTGTTGTTCCTTTTAAATACTCTGTAATTGTATCATTGAAGAAGAAGATAACACTTATAATCTAAATGAAAATATGAAAGAAAACAAGACACAGAAAAACAGAAAAAAACAATGGTCGCAACTGGGACTCAAACCCAGACCTCTCGTCTTACCGGGACGGTAATTGATTTATTATCTTTTGTACATTCTGATGAAGGTTCAGGTCGAACTAAAACCGGCTGGCTAAATATATAAAATAAAGAGGTATCCCATCAAAGTTATTCTATTGTAATTGTTATAATTATGTATACCCACAAATGTGAAAATTTAAATAATGAAAAGGTGCCTTACATATAAAGTAGAAAAAATAAATTATTTGTGAAATGGCATCCTCTTCTTTCTGGCATCCGTCGAATCAATGATTAATTTTGATTAATTATCTCAGTTTATCCGCTGATGGATTGAAAACAAAAACGATATTTTCGTTCCGCACATCTTTTCCCGGCTTGATTAAACGGCACACCGAAATAATGTTTGTATCAATGATTCAGCTTTCAGATTAGACATTAATCCATTAGGACGTCTAAATATTGATCAATCATCAACTAACCTGTCATTGTCTAACTATCATTGGCAATATAAACATTTTATCGTTCACTAGAAGTGCTTGCTACCCGGCTTCGACGGAGCTGCGCATTTTTTTTTTACGGAAAAGTTTTATCACCATAATATTTTTTTTAGTTAAATGATTCTTTGAATTTTCAAATAGCGTTCTGTGAGCAAGACGGCGCGTCTTTAGGGTGCGACAGCATAACTTTTTTTTCAAAACTTAATAAAACCCATTGTATGAATCAGAAAATTTAAATTTGTTTTTCTTTTCAAGTACCTACGTTTTTTATAATGTAGGCACATACCTAAAGTTTTGTTTTACTTAGTTTTTGAAGATCAAATCAGGTAGGTGAAGTCCTAGGCACGTCGTAGACGCACGTCGTAGGCGCGTTTGGTTGCGGTTACAGAACGTCCGTTCGAAAAGTAGGCCTCAACGGCAAACGCATGCTCCTCACTTTTCCAACACATGATGGCGACCAAACTATCAAATCAAAACAATCATCAATATCAGGACAAAACTTTATAGTTCCGCCTCTCGAACGAAATCACTAGCGCTCCGCTACGACATCAACCGACTGAATGGCGCTTTTAAAAAAAAGAAGTTACGCTGCCGCACCCTATACAATATAGAGCACGCTTTTGGTTGGCGATGAGTTTGGTTGTGCGTGTTGTCGGCTGATAGATTAATCAAAAATGTTTTTTTGGGTAATTGGCGGCTGGCATTGTTGATTTTCAAACACGATACGACTTGCGTCCAATTTGTTTCTAAATAATGAAAGCGAAATTATCGTGGGAATAGATTTTTCTGTGTTTTGTTTCATAATTAGTATTGTATAAACCGGCATGAACATAATAATTGTTTTATTACAAAACTGGAGTTAAAATATGAGATAATTCTACTATATTAAAATTAATATAATAACTTATTTTTCCATAGTGTTAAGGGACGTACTTGACTTACCAGTTATTCCTAACATTATTTGGAGTACAAAATTGTTAAAGAAATTTTGATCTCCGGTGACTTTTTGATGTTTTTTTTCAACTTAAATCATAAAAAAAAACAATTGTATTAGACTGTTAAGGTAGAGTTTAGGGGTTGGGCGGTTACTCGGCTGAGTGAGTTTTTTTTTTTAATTTAAGAAAAGCAAGAAAAAAAGAGAAATTCAACGGAGACGAAAATTTCATTAACCTTTTTTACTCCAAATAATGTTAGGAATCACTAGTTAAAATAAATCAAGTACTTCCCTGAACATCGTTAATGCATAACTGTATTTTTGTATATACAAAAAGGTTGAAATCGCCAATAAAAAGTCGGTAAAAAGTAAGAAATTGAATCATTAGAACAAAATTATATTGAAATGTTTTCCGGTCACATTCTAAATAACTTAACAATCACATTAAAAAAACGAAAGAAGGTTCTCTTTCTTTTTAAGAAGAAGATTCTACTTTTTTCATTTTACAGACCTGAACCTTTAAAAAAAAACTCACTATAAAATGTCAGGCTAAAAAACTCACTGCGAGTAGAACACACCATTCAAGGTGTGTTTCCCTACAATCCCCTGCCACTATTGTGTCTTCTTTTGAATTTCTCGCTCTTCCCCTCCCTCGCCCCCTGCGTATCCTCCAGATGTCCCCTCGTTTCCCCCCCTGTCATTAAACTATATGAAATACACACATTTTTCAAACTACTCGCGCGCCACCAATTTCATAATGCCAGAGCCCATCATTGTGTTTAGAACCTTCGCGGATGTGCGCACAACAACTCACAAAAGTTTCATCGCAATAGGATTAATGGTACAGGAATGCGTACGGGACAAACAAAGAAACATTCATTTACATATACAAAGAAGTAAGAAAAAAAAGTAAATACCTTTCATTTAATATCATTCGATATTCCGAAAAATCCTTTTAAATCATCCAAAAATTTTTTTTAATTTTTAGCAGATCCGACGTTGCTCTTCGGGACCGTCGAAATTTTCACTAAAAGCACATGATTTTGCATTACACCGGTTTATTTTCAACATAACATGAATGTAGGAATTGTTGCTTGATTTAATGTGGTTTATACAGTATTAAGACACTCGCCTGCTATATAGAATTCTAGAACACGTGACACACTTGATGTTCCTTGGGTTTATTTTCAACTCAATGCTTATAGACTTCATTATGATGAAACGGTGAAGATAGTGCAAGTTGTTTATGGCTCTGCATTGTGCATTAAATTTGCTTGTTGATGTATACAATGTGCATTTAACTGGGTCATCACAAACTGAGCAACACTTTCGGTCTATTTTGATAAAAAAATTTCATCTAAAAGCCTTTGTACACGACACGTTTTACCAACGGAACGGTGAGTGTTCGCGCCGCAGGAAAAACGTGAGTCCTTGTTCACGTAAGGGCAAGCCAACGGAGAAATTCACTGTTAGCGTTTTGGAGGTGCGTCCTTTCAATTCGGGAGGCGGGTATAAGGGTACGGACGTACGGAACCATTTACTGAACGACCGACGCCCCTGCCATAGGTCATGGAATGTTGGTTATCCATGATCCGGGTTCATGGGGTGAGATTTGTCTAGATCTTGGCAGCGAATGCGCTTGTCCAACTACTGAGTGCGGGCCGAATCGGGAGAGACTGGTTGAGGGAGTGCTAACCTAGACCTCTCCATTCGGAGTTATGTCAAAAGATTTTGCCCCATTTTAATGTCGTGCTTTATTGTGTATTTTATCAGCACTCGCGTACGCCTATTATAATCGTTTTTTTTTTGGTATATTAGTTTTTTTAATGTTGGACGATCTGGACATTGAATCACGGCTACTCTTCACAGAAAAATCACAACTGAGGTGGCTTGGACACGAACTAAGAATGTCTGATGACCGAATTCCGAGGAAAATACCGAGTGCGATTCCAGAGGGTAGACGTCCAGTGGGCCGCCCCAGACAGTTCGACGAGGCAACTCCAGAAACTGTGTGAAGAGTGGATGGGACTGCCATGGACGGAGGCCGAACGATCAGCACAAGACGAGACGTATGGAGGAGCTTTGTCGGTGCAATGGGTCCCCGACTCGAATAGGATAAGGGGAAGAAGAAGATATTAGTTCCTCTTACTTTCACACAATTTCATTATCTCCCTTTCAAATCATTTTCAGTAATAATCTTCTTCTTCGTTTTGAACGCTTGTAACGGAGCATCAGCCCCGTATGTGGCGTACTTGGTTCTTTCTTGCTGATTAGGTTCTATTCACATTAAATTCTATCGTCGCGGGTAAGTTCCGGTTTGCTGTGAAGTTGGTTTTTCGTGTATGGCACCAATGCACCCCGTGTTCGGTAAGACACGGCTAACAACCGCTCGGTCCGAAAAAAATACAATAATGATTTCCTTTCGTAAGGAAAGCCCCCTCGCGGTTATTCGAACGCATCCGCTCACATATTGCATACATGAATTATTCAAGAGGCGTAGCGCCGAGTTACGGTGCATCGATGCGGAGGCGGACGACCTACCATGATGAAATAACCACGGGACTGGCTTCCCATCAAGTACATCGATAAAGTTTTATCGATAACTCGTCGATAAAGTTTTATCGGTAGCACATCGATAAAGTTTTATCGGTAGCACATGGATAAAGTTTTATCGATAGCACATCGATAAAATTATATGGATAGCATATCTATTAAGCTTTATCGACAGTAAATCGATAAAGTTTTAACGATATAACATTGATAATTTTTTTCGATATTGGTGGAAACTCCTCATCGTTCCCGAATACTGTTCACGTCGATTCATAAAATGGTTACCCGACAATTGATCCATCGACAGTTGGCCCTCCGAAATTATAGTTTTGATAAAATTGTATTTTTTGTGAATTATTATATATTTTTTTTTTAAAATTAGTTCCACACAGAAAAAAAATCCGTCGGGGCATCTTTGGGGAAGCTGTGTGAAGGGTCTTTTTAAGGAAAGGAAGAAGATGAAGTTCTGGGAAGGAAACGTATTAATCTGGGGGTTAATGTCTTTAGGAGGGACGAACGTGTGAGTCCATCCTTCCCACTGCGGTGCAAGACAATGGGTCGACAGAGTCCGGCTGGAGAGGTCAAAAGTTCTTCCTCCACCAGTTTCTCCCGATCCTGCCCGCCACGCAGTAGGTGGGTAAACGCACCCGCCGCCAAGAACTAGATAAACCTCACCCCATGAACCCAGGCACCCCTTTTAAGTCACAGAATACCTATAGCAGGGGTGTTGGTTATCTATTAAATGGTTACAAGGGCGGAGATACCCATACCCGCTTCCCAAACTGGGCTTTTTACGCAGAGGTTTTGGAAATATTTTATATAGACAGTAATTTTCGTCGTATTTTGAACGTTAGGTGTGCAAAATTTAAACAAGAAATTCAAAATTTCGCTTTAAAGCTTGGCAAAAGGTGGTGGGGGTGGTTTCTCGAAATCTCATGTACACAGTGACCTTCCTCTTGTTTTTAGGTCAAGTGTGCAAAATTTCATCAATCTCGGAATAAAACTGTAAATTTGTTTAAAAAAAAAAACAGCTCGACATCAGGACACTTTTCTTTATACATATAAAAATTGATCAATGGTTCAAATTTCATGAACTAACTAATTTCCAACTTCATTGTTTTGCTGTAACCTCTTCAATTATATAATCATAAATGTAATGCAGGAATAAGATGCATATTTCTTGGTTATGAGGACACTTTTTATTGCCCTGAATTTCCAACTTTGGACTTTATAGGTTTAAACACGACACCAGAATATATTATTTAAATATTTTACACGGGTACCGTAATTACTGCTTTTGTGGAGAAATAAAGATGATATTATGATTTGTGAAATTCACAATATATTTTGTTCAGTTGACTACAATGTTCCTATGTTATGTTTATTTTTGAACGATGATTCTATATGTAGGTTGTAAAACAGAACTTACCCAAAAGGAATTTAACCAGCGATTCCCGAGCCCATTTAGAGTTAAAAATGTGAATATCATTTTGCTGTCCGATGATAATTTTTTTCAATTGAAAACGATAAAAAT
Source organism: Glyphotaelius pellucidus (assembly GCA_936435175.1). Taxonomy (NCBI): domain Eukaryota; kingdom Metazoa; phylum Arthropoda; class Insecta; order Trichoptera; family Limnephilidae; genus Glyphotaelius; species Glyphotaelius pellucidus. The sequence continues at coordinate 31,581,228 of OW386554.1, forward strand.
ATTTTTCTATCACACGTTGCAACTGAGTAGTCGTGTATGGCCTAGCGGGTCTTGTGATAAGCACTCCGTCTCGTTCCAGCAGTACGGCAACGTACGTGATCCCGTTGCGACGTGTAGGAGTGTGATCAGTGGCGACGTGTCATTGAAAAATATATATTTTTGTTTTTAATAGAAAATGACATTAATTTTGTACTACATTCAATCGGTGAATAAAATCCTTCGGGTATGCGCTGTTACACCCTGCATAACATGACGTATTTACGACAAAAGCTATTAAATATATTTTTATTTTATTAGTGTTTTATGAAAGATATCCATGATTGTAGGCGGGATTATTGCCTAGTAGTAATATCTTCAGAGTAATACAGTTTAGAGTGAGAATAAAATTATGTATTCACTTAATTTTTGTCTCCGTAGATTGTGAAAGTATGTGTATATTAAAGTATGGGATAAGAAAATAAATTTTACTGAATGAAAACAGAAAGTGCTTGCACTGCTTTGAAGGTAAAAATTGTTTAGGGCGATGGGTCGTAATAATTTTAAGAGTTCTCTTAGCGATGAGAACGTCTATTCTCAAATTGATATCTAAAAATTACGTTCAGATTAGAGTTGATATTGGGGGAGGAGGGACAGAGTACGCAACATCATGCTTTGATTGGTGGTCAGTTTTGATCTATTTTGAATTGTCACTAAACCCACATTCTTGTCATCAATTTTCATTGATTATTTTCGTGTGTGTAACCTAGTCATTACGAAGGCGTCGATAGTTAACTTTATCTTTTGTCTGAGTGATATCAAAAGTGTATCTTAAGCTACGTCTACACGCTCAATCTTATTTGTACTAGCTCTATTTTACACAAGTAAGCATGTACGTTAAGACGGCAAAACGGTTTACCGCGCAAACGGCTTGCACAAACGTTAATTTGACAAAACTGTCTAATGTGCAAATGGCTTGCCGTGCACTTCAAATGAATGCGACAGGTTTGCACAAACTTTTTCGCATGCAAGTCGCTGTCGTATGGATGCCGCAAAGTGTACCGTATTTTTTACGCAAACTTTTGCACAACCTGTTTGCGCAAACTGTTTGCGCATGCAAGACGCTGCGAGTAGACGGACCCTAAAATGTTTGATTCCTTTTAAATTTAATTACGTTCTTGCTACATGCCATTTACAGAGGACTCTGTTGGTTTATGCTAAGGTCAAGGCCATCTGGCATTTATTGGTGTCGTAAATTACGAATTAGTAACTTTAGCTTGTAGATTAGTGACAGTGACTTGTGGCTCGGAGACAACGCACACCGCCAACACGTGCTCTATGAGCCTAACACCCGCTAATTGGCTTACACGGCTAATTGGCTTTTTGTCCGGTCCTCCAGTGGAAACCTGTCTGCCTTCCATTGTCAGGATGCGACTAGTGTCTTGCCAAAGGACTTTGTGAGTCTGTGCAAACATCAGAATGCATAATGGTGATTGTCTGCCTTGTGTTCTGCTATTCAGAGTTCGTCCCGGCCACTCAGTCGCTCTCGTATTGTTAGTAAATAGGGTATTATTATAGAGGACCTAACTCTGGTCCTTTGGGAAACCCCTTTCATTTTATTCATAAGACTTTTTCAAAGGAAAACAGTTTTTTTTTTTTTAATATGTATTGAATGCATATATTTTAAAGTTTTCTTTCGAAAACTGAACTTTTTGAGCGCAAAATTAATTTATAAATTATATCATATTAAGTTGGCAATAGCATTTATTTATTATCTTTTTAGTCTTTCTGAGATACGTGGCCTCGGGTGTAATCGAAACATTTTGATAATTTTCTGATTTTTCGAATTAATCTTTGGATATTACTGACAAGTGTCTTGTACTGCATTTTCTCCCTCGTCTTTGATTGCTTTTGATTTAAAGATAGACGTAATCAAATCTTATTATAATCACTGGATGTGCTGAATATTATTATATTCTTTCGGGAAAGTATGTGAAATATAAAGGCAGATTTTCCCTTTGTTTTATTCAAATAATTCGCCTATCCTTGCTTTCGAATTTTGTTTATTTCTTCTTTAAAACTTCAATTTAATTCTGTGAATTACTGCTTTATGTATTGGAATATGATTTGTCTTTATAAACAGAGACCCCAGTTAAAATCAACCTAGTTTATTTAAATAACATTTTAAAAGAATTCCTGGTGGGAAGGTGTGATTTTATAAAGATGGCTAATCGTTTTCAGATTAAAATACTCAATAGTTTGGAAATGAACATTGAATAAGAAAAACATTAACATACAGAAGGTCAAGAATTGAAACGGACTACAGACATCCCTGATACCTACCGTGTTCCTGGCCTCTTCAAGATCCACATTAGCAAATTCCTTTCTACAGGTCTTTCCTTAATCCGACTCACAATGGGGGCTTATGGGTTCGGTTTAAGGAAGTTTAGAGTTGATTTAGCTTCTATAAATAGTTTCCTAGGAAACTTTTATACCCCATTTTCAAAAACAAATAAACAGTTTCACTACATACTTTCAGATAACTGTGTAATTCAAATCACTGATCGAAAAATGGTTAATGTACATATTTATTTACTTAGTATTCTGGTTTGCTTCGAGTGTTTTTTTTCTATTTCCGTGTATCTGTGTTTACGCCACGCCAAGGTGAACCGCCTCTGCGTTAATATTTTCTTCTGCTTTTATTGCTGCAGACTCTGAACCTTCGCGGGTTTTTGCCAGCGCCGCATTCTGGAGGTTCCCGATGTGCCCGCTCTGCGGTGGTCACACGATTAAAAGCTGTGGTCTGGCTCATAGGCCAGCTTACCATGTTTAGTCATGTTATGGTTAGATTCTTACCAGACCCAGTACTTCCTTAACTCTGTTATATGCATTAGATTCTTGTCAGACTTACAACCAGATGACAAACAGCACATTGTGTCCAGGTTACTGTTAGAATCTTACCGGAATATAACTTCCAGATCACTATAACGTATATCAGACCCAATGTATTACATCCAGACTACTATATTATGTACATTGGGTCTGGTGTGCTGGTACAATGAAGTGCTGGTACCTACCCTCATGAACGACAGTGAGGCATGGAACTGGCAGAGGAAGTATAAAAGTAGATTGAATGCTGTTGAAATGAGATCCCTGAGGCGTTGTGTAGTAAAACCATGTATGATCGTGTGAGAAATGTGGAGATCCGCAAAGAATGCGTGGCTGATAATGAGTAAGATTAAGAAAGATACCCTCGGATGGTTTAGGCGTGTAAAGCAAATGAACGAAGTAAGTGGTCTAAGAAGAATATAAGACGCAAATGTGAATGGGGTAGAAGAAGTCGGGGACGCCCGAGGAAGACATAGCACGATCAAGTGAATCAGATCCTTGAGTCGGGCCATGTCAAAAGCCATAATAATAGAAGAGTATGTGTGACGATGTATGAATGTGAGTGAGGCAAAGAGTGTGTGCCAAGACCGAGTTGTTCGGCGGTCCGTCCTCTCTGCCTTCACTTGCGGGGAAAGAGCGTGATGGTTAGTTAGTTATGATCTGGCTTACCCTGTTACTGTTATGGTTAGATTCTTATCAGACGCAATGAATTACTTCTAGATCAGTTTGGCGTGTATTAGATTTATATCAGACCGAGTGCATTTTTCCTGTTAAGCACTTGCATACTGTTTACTAACAACATCTGCAAGGACTCTGGAGGCCTAGAATCGTTCTAAATAATTAACTGTTGCTTCGTTTAACAAAAACCTTAGAGCCCTTGTGGGAGCCTGAAGGAGTGACCATCTGTTACTTATACCAGGGCGGATAGGTGGTGGACGTCCCTCCAAAGGCCCAGTGCATTATATCCTAAGATGGTCATATCGTGTGTAGTTTACCCTGTTATTTTCATTCTATTGTTATATTCTTATCAGACTCGATGCATATAACATGGGTATATTATTAGATTCTTATAAAACCCACTTCACGTTCTGCATGTTTTCTCAAATCATTTTTTTACTGTTGGAACGTTTATCAATGTTTTGTACACCGTTTTAACACAAACAATTGTATGTGTGGGAGTTTCTTTTGCGATGTCTAGTTGTGGTAGTCCCTGAGAGAAATCGTACGTATCGATCGTACATCGACAAAGGATCTTCCTTCTCACACGTCTTGTAGGATAACGAAAAAGATCGACCTTTCTCTGGAATTGTAAAGAATGTAAACATCTCTTGGTTACCTATTACATAACTCAAAAAGTACAACTAGATCAAGTTTTCTGTCGTGCCTTAAAAATTAAACTCTTTTCTGTATTTTTTTAATTTCTTGAAGTCGTGTTATCGCCTGCGATTGTATAGTGTCAAAGTACAAAAGTACAAAAAATGACTTGTATCTTTTTTTATTTTCGAACACTGAACATGGAGAAACTAAGAAAATTTATTTTTAACGAATCTACACAACAACCGCAAAGTTGTCTGTGGCGAGCTGCAGCGTACGAGTGTCACATCATCCACAATATCGTCATTTTGGTTGAACAGGGTTCTAACTTTTGGTACTTTACGTTTTTCTGAGGTGTGAGGTGTAAAAATTTGCAAATACCATTTCTCTTAATCTTAATTACCGATTTCTGATTTTGAGGTTGAATCTTGTGTAAAGTATCTTATTAAACATATTTTAAAGGAAAATATTTAAATACTTGTGTACTTACCTTTTTAGAAGATACCTAAACGTGCAGACAGAACCATATGCAATAAGCTAGGGCAGGGTTTCCCAAACTGTGTTCCGCTTAACCTGAATAGGGGTTCCGCGACGATTTGTCGGAAGAATTTCATATTGCAACACTATTCATATTGCAACACTACTGATATTATTCACAAGAAATTATTTTTTTTATTAATTTTTCCAATAGTTCTTAATTTATATAGTAGACCCTTCCAGGTAGAAGATCGGCCTTTAATGATATTTGGGCGAGATTGTCAGAAGAGTACCCCAATTTATAAAAAAAGCTCTTATTGTTTTACTTCCGTTTTCTACAACCTATTTATGCGAAGAGAGATTTTCTAATAATGCTGCAACGAAATCAAAGTGCAGGAATAGACTCGACGCCACACCATATTAGAATCCAACTTACCAATATTGTTCCTGATGTCAAGAAGAAATGCAATTCACGGACTCGAAATCATCAAAGTTATTACGCGCTTTATTTATTTCATTTTGTTTGTATTCCATTTTTTCGTTTAATACGTAAACAAAAAAAATGGAATATAAACAATTTGAATGTATTTATATATAAACAAAAAAATGGTATATCAATGATAAATAATGTGCTTAAAAACATTTTTTTTAAAATTTTTGCTATTAGAAATGGTCCAATCTTAAAAATTATGCCAGTGTTCCATTAAAATTTTCGGCTTTTCAAAGGGTTCCGCTGCGGAAATAGTTTGGGAAACCCTGAGATTGACATATCATGGTAAGGCGAAGTTAGAACCGTTTCCAACTAAAGTGATGAACAATTATTTTACACCTGGTAAAAACGATCGACAAAATGGCAATTGCGAAAGATTCAAAGTGAGTTAGAACCTTGTGAAATAAGTGGAAAGCTTTAAAAACTTGATGCAAGAACTTCCTCATACAATTAGTGTCTACGGAAATACAGCACAAATAGATCTGAAATATTTCGGTTATAGAAATGACCAAAAGAAATGGTTTTGCATTCAAAGGTCATTTATGAAAAAAAATGTTAGTTAGAACCTTGTCCAAATGAGTTAACGTTATGTATCCACATCATCTGCCGCTGCGTGGATTAGCCGGGCGTCTCGTGGTCGCCCCTCAAACCGGTTTCGTGGGTGCTCCACGCGGCCGGCTACCAAGCCGATCCGCTGCAAACAAGCAAGCCTGTCTATTCTATGTACAATTCCTACTTCCAGCGCGAGATTCAATGTCAACAATCACACTGACTTGGCGGCTAGACTTGGTTTCATTAACACTCGGTTTTCTGGAGTCCGCGTTTCTCGGCTGTGTGATAAATTCGTCAGTTTTTATTACCCTAGCTTTTTTATCAGTGTTTCTTCTTTGTTTTTTTCTGCTTGGTCTTTCGTCTTTGTGTTTTTTCCTCGTCTTACAGGTTTGCGTAGATTTCTCTTTTTACCTTTTTCATGACTTGCTTGCTCCATGAAAGTGACAAATTTTCTAGTTTTATCAAACGTTGGTATAATATTATTATTATTTGTAAATTCTGTGTCGTCTTTTTTATATGTGGAGAATTTGAAGCCTGACAACACATTGAAACAATCAAGCATGCTATTTTCGGTTTTCTGTGATGTGCGTTAGTCCTGCGTGAAATCTGGTTCAATAAACTCAAAGTTGATTTGAATTTATCTTTCATTTTCAAAATTGGAACGGATTGTGTGAAGAATTCTGACAAGCTATAAAGTGGATAAACTAGTCCCAGCGTGAGCTCGTACCGACGTCATCGACGTTCGTCCTCTTCTCATGCGTTTTGTTTGAAAACGATAAAGCTAGAAGATGAAATACAATATTTCAGTTTCGTTATGCTCTTTCTTCTTTCAAGTAATAGAAAAACCTTTATCATGCAGACCTACCACACTAAACCAACCAAACTTTCAATCCCAACCTCACTTCTTTGAAACGAACTATTTTCTGATATGCAGCGTCCTTTGGGTGACTTCTCATAAAAACGGCGCTATATAAATCATCCAACTATTATTATAATTATAAATGCGTACGGTGTGGCTCCGCCTCTGTGAACTCCCTTTACTCACAAAGTTTATATTTTTAGGGTTATTTGTTATATGCAATCATGAGCATCATTATCTAAAAGTATTCTTTGAACTACATAAATAATATAATTTCGTGTGAGAAATGATGGTTAATCAGTTAAATTACCATTCGATCAAGTTATGGCATTCTTAAATTAATCATTATCTTGTAGTTTTATATCATTTTGTGTGAAATTTAACGACAGCAATTTGTATTGTATATTTTATCTTTTAACGAAGTTGGCCATTTAATCATTTCTCTAAACTTTTGATAAAGTGTGGAAAAGAGGTGAATAACGTGAAACCGTTTTTCGTTGAAATTCTGAAACGGTTGTAACAGTTTCGCGGATTTTGGTATAACCGTTTAAATAACAAAATCGTGTAACAAATAACAAACCTGCGCGACAAGATTCCAATAAAGCACAAATCGTTTGAAAATTCCGCGGAAAACAGCTCCCGCAATTCTTCAATCTCCTTTATTATATTGCCCTTCGTAAAAAACGTTGCTACGAAACGCTTTCGCCTGAAACTTCGTCGCAGACCATTGCTGTGAAACGCTTTCGCCCGAAACTTTGTCGCAGACCGTTGCTACAAAACGCTTTCGCCCGAAACTTCCTCGCAGACCGTTTTCTACGAAACGCTTTCGCCCGAAACTTCGTCACAGACCGTTGCTACGAAACGCTTTCGCCCGAAACTTCGTCGCAGACCGTTGCTACGAAACGCTTTCGCCCGAAACTTCGTCGCAGACCGTTGCTACGAAACGCTTTCGCCCGAAACTTCGTCACAGACCGTTGTTACGAAATGCTTTTTCTATTACCCGTGATAAACCGTTGCTACGAAACGTTTTCGCCTGAAATTTCGTCGCAGAAACGCTTTCTACGCAACCGTGTTTTTTTTTCAATACATTAAGATATTTTAAATGGTGGCGAGAAACCATTTATTTATATAAACCTGTACGGTAAGATTATTTTGAAAAATTAACCAAAACGGCCCCTTCTAGTATGAAGTATTATTATAATCCGACAAGTCTTTGTTTCGTTTTATTTTAAGTACTGTTTGATGTGGTATTTCAATGCGATCGTTTGATTATTACGATCAAAGAAGCTGTGGGCAGAATGGTATTATGGGATTTGGCTCGGATCAGTAGATATTAGATGTGATATGATTATATAATATTAACTAATAATGTTGACCCATGCGTGAGTCGTACAGGGCTCTGATACCAAGGTTACAATAAATCTGTTGTACATGGTGTCCGGACACTAGTGGTACAAGCGGAAAACTGGTGACTCGTATATTAACCTCTCATCTGTGGCTGGGAAGGACAAGGTCAGAATCGCTTGCGCCAATATCAATCTAGGACAGTGGTTCTTAACCCTGTTGGAGGTTCTGACCCCCACCAGTTTCATATGCGCATTCACCGAACCCTTCTTAATTGGAAATCGAACCGAATCATACAGATCTCCTTGATCTCCGCCAAACCCGCGAGACAGGCTCACCGAACCCCTTGGGTCCGATCGAACCCGGGTTAAGAACCACTGATCTAGGACCTATTATTGTAGCTATTCTGAATCATTTTATGAAATTTGCGGGTGGCTTTTGGCAGCTGTCAAAGTTACGTTTACGTTTTCAAATGAGTATAAAGGTCACTATTTCTTTGAAAACCCGTTTGAATTGTGTTTTTCATGTTGGGTATTAATTCAGATTCATGTAGACATAATAAAATCAGTTTATATTTGTGTGATTATATTTTTTTTACCATTATTTCCAAAATGGTATATATTTTAGTTAGTTAGCTATTCTGGAAAAGTTTTTACTATATTATCATGTAATATACATGAATAATATGATATATTATCTGGTAAACTGAAAACAATCGCAAAAAAACAATTGCTTTGTGATTTGTAACGATATTCGACCAGAACTGATCAAGGTAATTTTCAATCCACGTTCGACAGGTTGAAAGACCGAAACATTTCATTATGGCCTATCACTGAACTTGTCAAATGTGAGTAATTATCCTGTATTGAATCTTCTCATCTAGTGTTTGATACGTCAGTAGGGCAAGGCCACATTACAATGTAGAATCGCGCTGGCCAGCAATGTAAGGAGTCATGTAGGAATGCGTGATGATCGCTGACAACGAGGTTCATTGAGAAATAAAGGTTGGTTGGCACATCGGCTCCCCTTACTGAGATATACTCAACAACCCAACCACTGAATGTATAATAGAATTGCGTTATGGATGTGTGCCTGAATTAAGCTCATTTTTTACTTTTTTTCCCAAAATGTTTCCGACTTCCACCCTTCAGAGGAATATAAACGCTAGAAATATTTCGATTCTCATGCCTACAAAATTTAAAATCGCGCGTCGAATTTCACGAGGCAAGCAAGCGAAAAGGTAGTTTTTATTCATTTTGTGCATAATTTTAAAAGAATGAAAAAAAGTTGGAACATACAAACCTCAAAAATAGTCTTACCCGTAAAGGGGTATTTAAAAAAAAAGTTTCTTATATTACTTCATAGTTGCAAAAACATTTTTTTAGTGGTTTACGCTTATATTTTTTGTTATCTAAATAATAATTTTATTCTAATTCCAATACATAGAAAAGCTAGTAAAAGCTTCAATTTTTCCATAGCATGTCTTTTGATGTTCATAATGTAAGCCGATTCGTCGTAAAGATGAATCTAAATAGTATCTAAATAGGATTTCACGTATAGCTTCATCTTCAGTTTTAGACCGCCATTTCAAATGAGAGAGGAAAGGTGAATTTATGTATTAATTTTAATTAAATGGCAAATTTCAACATTATATGAACGATTAGATCCGAGTTCAGACTTAAAAGATGAGATGTTGAATGGAGGGAAAGCAATTTTAAATAAGGCTTAATAGAAGAGAGGATATTTGTTTAGAAACGTATAACCAAAAAATGTATGATCTGAAGGTCCACTTCTAAACCGCAGAATGTACCATCTGGGGAGTCAAGTATGTGAATTTTTAAAAGGTGAGAAGGAACGGAATTATGTCCAATTATCATTCGAACAAGTGAGGAATTATTTTTTTAAATGGGATAATTGTTGAAACCACGGGTTTCGACTCCCTTGGTTTGACTAAGAATTTGTCAATAATACTGTGCCCAAACATTGCTGAATGGCGTTAGTTTTTGAGGATGGAAAAATGTTAGATAGGGGAATGTAGTTTATGAGGGTAACAATAGGGTTGGATGTTCCTTGTTTTGCCCATGAATCCGCAATACCGTTACCCACGATGCCAATATGTTCAAGAATTCAAATCAGAGTTACGGTTTTTCCAGAGCTTTAAATGGAAGCTATCAGCACTCCATTAAGACACACTTGGTGACAACTTGACACAACATTTTGAAAATTCTCTCTTCGTCATAAACAATTCTTTTGTAGCTATAACTTAGTGGTTATCCAGGCAATTCCTGTGACCTAGATAGGTTTTATATGTAAATTAAAGATCACAGTTCTAGGGCGTTTATATTCAGTGTACCCAACAAATATGTGCTGCCTTTATTGCGCTCAAGCGGTTCATGCTTACCTTCGCACGTATTTGAGCTCGTAAATTTTCCGGCTTGCCAAATAGCCAAATCTCGTTCTAAGAATCCAGATTACAGACATTTGCAGCTTATTTGATTGAAATGATTTTTTTATAGTTTTCAAACTTAAATGTCATATAATTACGTAAACAGCTGATTTTGGAATAAAATTATAGTATTATTATTTTGTTCTAGAAGCAATTTAATCCTAGTCAGTTTGCTGTGCACCAAATTTTTGCAGATGTTTTTTTTTTTTGCTCGGTTGTTGCCTTTTATTCTCACAATTCTTTCTTCATAATCGTGAAAGCACAGATTTTCGATAGGATTAATAACAGGGCTATTTCCAGGCCATGGAGCGTTGGAATTTGCATATCTTGAGGATATTATTTGTGGAAACTTTGACATTGTGGCACGGAGCCTTGTCGTGCATGAATGTTTCATTGGAAACAAAATTGGAAAAAACACAAAGGCTAAAAACAACTCTAAATAAATAAGAAACAAATAGATGAATAAATTTTAAACAGATGTAAAAATTATCCCTAATATGAAAAACATGCGAATTTGTGTTTAGAGTCTAATTTTCTGCACACGGCTAGGTGCATTTCAGTTTCTAGGTGGCATACCTGTGCTGAACCTATTGATTTCCGACTGGCTGAATAACTTCAGCGCACCATTATCATAAGACCTGCACCATACTAAGAAGAAGATGGTCAATGTTATCCTGTTGACATGAGAAAAGAAAGAAGCGGAATATCAGTAAATTCACAAAATTTCCACCTTATTTTATTTTATTTATTAGTGATAATATATAACATAACATTTATAATATATTACTCCCAATGAGTTTAATAAAACTCATTTCGGGAAGGACAACATTACACAAATAAAAGAAAAGAAAAGAAATTTAAAAATTTAAGAAAAAGTAAAGAAAAAGAATTGCATTTTTATAATGGAATAAGTTATTGAGTAAAACCTCAAATTGTTATATTTAATCATTAAAGACACTAGAAACGACCCTCAAACAAAACACGTGAAACAGAAAAATACTGAAGAGATTCGCTCGTATCTAAAATTAGCAGCCAAAGAATATGAGAATATGATTAATGTTAGTAATTCTACAGTCTCTGTTCATTCAACAGAATCTGTTTCTGTATCTACAAGTAACAAGTTTTACGAGAGCATCTTCGATATTTTCATACTTTGCGGTTTGGTTGAAACCAGACCTCCACTATTACCGCTAACCTCGTACCTTCACATTCACGGCACCAGCAGGTATTCAGATCCCCGGCTTAATTTACGGGTCTAAGTACCACGTACTTAAAACTTCTAACGAGAATCAAATTGGCTTTCAAGTACACTTTATTTGACAATTACTGGTAGGAAGCCCCGATTGGCTCAACGTGCGGCAGCCGGAATTCGAGCATTAGTTTTTTTGGCCTTTGCCTTTTGCCTCTCACGGCCAGCACATGTCATGTTCGGAAGAACACATTGCTAGACGCGTTCAATTACCGAAGTATACAATCGTGTACATGTGCTATTCACTGGCAAATTAACCCCATCATGGTTTACGTGCGTGTGCGAGGAGATCGTGTGAGTCAGAGAATCATAATTGGGATAATTGTAATAGTTAGATAAAGCAACTTGGAAGGTGTCTCTACTGGGGAATTTGCATAATTTAAAAAAAAAACGTGATAATTCTGAATCTAACACTCGTAATAGAAATTTAAAAAAATGCAAAATTGTTGCGTTTTATCGGTCAGAAGAAGATTGGGTGACAATGCAAACAACAGATAAAAATAAACCATTACAAAATTTAATTAATTGAAATATTTTTTTATTAATTAATCCCCGGTTGCGACCATTAGCTTTATTTTTTTTTGTGTGTCTTGTTCTGTTTCATGTTTCGTTTAAATTTATTAATATTATCTTCTTCGCGAACGACAAGACATTACACAACTGTTGACAGCAATTTTATATTATTCCATTTCCATAAAATTAATACATATTAACATCAAATGAATAAGTCAGGTACGCCTTATAGGTCATACATATATCTGTTAATGTTATATTATCATAGAAACAAGCTTATGGGTCCGAGTGGTTAATATTAAGATAATTTAAAAGTAAACTAAATGTGTAAAAAAAATCTCGACGGACAGCTGTTCAAAACTGCATTGTTTTGTTAAGACACGTCGACAGTACATTAAAACTCAGCGTGAAGAGGGAACGCAAGAGATTTACAGCCATGTGCAGTTAATTAGACTCAAAACACAAATTCGTATGTTTTTTATATGAAGGATAATTTTTGTATTTGTTTAAAATTTAATCATCTATTTGTTTTTATTTATTTAGAGTTGTTTTTAGCCTTCGTGTTTTTTCCAATTTTGTTTCCAAATGGTGATGGAACATTGTGATGGAACAGGATTGTTCTACTTTGGTCTCACCTAGAGAATACAATCCCGAGCATGATTTTAAATCCCGGGATTACGGGATTTTCGATGCGTAATTCCGGGATCCCGGTACTAACCCGGGATTAGAAAATGTGGTTAATAATTGGGATAAATTAAAACAAAAGCATAGATTGTAAGTTCTTTAACATTATTTATTAATATTGTTGGTTACACAAGACAACTTATCTGTACTAATATTATAAATACGAAAATGCGTGCTTTTTTGTTACGCTTACACGCCTAAATCATTAAACCGATTTCAATAATTCTTTCACCAATAGAAAGCTACATTATATGCGAGTAATTTAGGATGTTTATAATGGTAAGCTCTGGCGTTACGAAATTATCAATATTATATTTATTATCCGTTTATTGTCCCTTACAAAAACGAGCTATTTATAACAATATGAAACCATACATGATTTTACTTCAACATCAGACGAAAAGCAAAAAAAATTGTTGTCTTGGTAACTATGTTGATATATTTGCGGGAAATTTTATTTCAGGCGTTGTAGTTAATATCTATCTATATAAATAAAAGTGAATCTCCGAAATGTTTGTACGCGCATAACTTTCGAACAAGTCAAGGCGCAACGGATTACGGAATGCAAACCAGACCTGATTGTGGCAATCCCGAAAATCCCGAGATTAGCCAAAGTGCAGTCCCGGTATTTTCGGGATCGAAAATGGACCGGGATCCCGGGACCCCGGGATTCGGTATCCCGGGATTCGGGATTCCGGGATTGTATTGTCTAGTCTCACCAGATCATCGGCTGACTTCGGTTGCTTTGAACAAGAAACCTGTGAAGTATAGTTATAAAGTGTCGTCGAGACTAACATGCTGGTTTATTATTAATTACCTGATGGTTTTGACATTAAAATACATCTTCATGTTACTCGGGCTGCTCATCTATATTGAAATTGGCAATTACAATTCTGGTTGTCTACCTTCTTCTGTTACAAAGTTAATCGTTGTTACGCGTTTGCTAACAGCCCCATTGAAGCTTTGTCCCTGAACATGAAGTCTCATCGATTTGCAAGAGTGATGGTTCATTATCGTTCGCTTTGAAAATCACTATCATGGTACCTGCTCGCACCAGGAACCTTTGGCATGGCATATCATATGAGCCCTTTGCTAACGGATCATATTAGCGACTAAATTCTTGACAGCGATTCCTGACATTATTAATTTTGGAGTAAAAAATGTAAAAGAAATTTTGGTATCCGGAGACATTTTAGATATTTTTTCTACAAAACATAAAAAAAATAGTAGGTGTTGGACAGTTGGGAGTGGGGTGAGGGGTTGGCAGGTCACTCGGCCGAGTGACCATTGACGGCGTGTGGAAGAATTTTTTTATATTTGATTTGAAGGAAAAAAAATTGAAAAAAAAAAGGTCTTCAAAAAATTCACCGGAGACCAAAATTTCATTTACACTTTTTACTCGAAATAATGTCGAATCCTGTCAAGAATTTAAGTCAAGTACGTCCCTTAACGTAAAACGCATTTTTTTTTAAATTTCCGGACAGAACGCGATTTTCTGGTATTTTAAAATAAATAAAAAAGTAATATTTTACATTTTAAATATTTATTTTTCTGTTGTTGTGATAAGCTTGAACTATAATAAAAATGTTGATAAACAGGCCGATGGGACACTCACTCTTTTGCTGCAAAATATTAAAAAAAATATCGCAATAATCACTTTTTTTTCAAAATACCACTTCTTTTCCCAAAACTCCAAGAAAAATAACGCGAATTTCTCGAAAAAGAATACGAAATCCTACTCACAAATCATTTCATTTTATTCTTATAACATGTACAAACACTGTCATCTGTTTGAACCGAAAATTTTCTCAGGATCTTTGAATACCGTAGTAATATTATTTTATCGTATTTTAGTTGACTCGCCTTCTAACGGTGTATAATTGTTTCTAGGAAACTTTTAATATTAAATAACAATGTAGTATTTATTTAATAATTTATACAAACTAATGGATAACAAAGATTCTGAAATAGAATGTTTATGATGTCACAACGCTTCAATAATATCATAAAATTTTATGAAGCTATAAATTTAATATGGTTCGACAGAATTGTTTTTTTTTGCATTATAAGATAATTAAGAATTTAATAAACAAAAAAACATTTGGTTGTCTGTAAAGTCGGTTTACGGACGATAATTTTACGTGATAACAAAATTGGTCATAAAATAACGATGGAGTGGAAGAGAGATAGATGCATCATAAGCCGAATGCTTAGGCCGAACGCTTGTTCCGCGTTTTCGCTTGTACGCTCAGCTCAGGCGGAACGTGACAATGAGTCATGCTTTTTCGTGCATGCAGCCGGTGTTCATCGATTTATAAGACGTTATCATGTCAAAGTCATTTAATATTCGTTTATTCCAGAATGTTTGCGGGGGTAGTGCAATGCAATACATTTCATATTTTGAAATAACAAACGAAGTTAGACTACTAACAAGAAAAAGTAAATACATGTATAAAATGAAAACGAATTAGCACATAAAATGAAACTGAAAAAAATATTTAACACAGAAATGAATGCAAGAGGCCGTTTATGGAGGATATTTAACATTCTTTCGTCTGCAGAGGGATCAGGGGGAACTCCATCGAGGCAATTGTGACAATGATGATTGCTTTCTTCGATTATCGTAGTCTGCGCCATAAGCTAGACAAAAACAAGAAAAAGTAAATAACAATACATATATAAAATGAAAACGAATAAGCACGAAAAATGAAGCTGAAAAAATATTAAACTCAGAAATGAATGCAAGAGGCCGTTTATAGAGGATATTTTATAGTCTTCCGTCTGCAGAGGGTCATCAGGGGGAGCTCCATCCAGGCAATTGTGACAGTGATGATTGCACTCTTCGATTGGCGTAGTCTGCGCCATAAGCTTCCCGTCCGATGGCGGAGAAGTTCTCTGTGTTCACTCGTCCTTCCAGGAAAATTTCCGTAGCGCTGCAGTATCTATGAATCTCGGTAGGCGGAAAAGTGGTGATAAGCATTATTTAAAGTAAAGTACTGGTTAAAGGATTTTGATTCTTTGTTACCTTGACCAACACGCGTTTTTCAATTATTTTAACCGCTGTTTTACATCACTTTTAACTTTTGGTTTTACTTTCCGAAAACCGATAGTTACTATAAAGTTACTCCGCCATTTTGACATATTTGACAGTTCTTGTTGTCTTGATATCCATCCAAGTTATGTTTGACCCCTTTTAAGAATCCGACTCTTTTAGCAATTTTCTTGGTTACTTATTTTAAGTTTTGGTCAAATTTTAATTTATCAGCTCTGAGCTTTGCAGTCCGCCGGAGCCCGTAGCAAGGTGATGTGGGACGTGTGGATTCTAGCTTTAGTTCCTTGTGTGCCAGGTGGTGTGAGTCCTACCTAGGTCCAGGTTTAGTTCCTTGTGTTGTGTGCTGACAGTGCCCTGCGCACGTGTCCAGCCACGCGGGGATCATCGGATCACACGCACGGCTGGACCGGAGCCGCTCTGACGCATTACCTGTCATTGATACGGGCGCCTATAAAACAAGTAAGACTAAATGGGTCTGGGTACATTTACCACGGGTGGCTGATTTTTTCGCCTTTAGAAATATTTTTTATTAGAATGATTACGACGCATTCTTATGGAGTTATTTTTTCTTTGTTCATTTTTGCCTTGACCTTCTTCAAACATGTGACTTAGCTTTTATTGGATCTATTTTATGCTCTGTTTTAATTAATTACAGATTATTATTCATCACGGGTTTGGGTAAGGTAATACAATCCCTCGCATTACAATTATTAACACATTTACATCATTACAACGGATTGCCTAAAGGCTTCTGAATTGTGTGAATGTGGACATAGTTCAAACAACCGAGCACATTGTCCCTTTCATCAGTTTCCCGTAGGCACATATGTGCTGAACCAAGTGACTCCAGATGCCATCTACCTGCTAACCTAAGCATTTCACTTTGACCTCTACCAACTAACCTCCACCACATTGAGAAGAAAAAAAGTTAACAACGGATGAAAGCGATATGGTAATAATCATCAGTGAGCCTTGTATGGGTCAATGCTGGAATAAGACCCAGACGGGATTATCAAGACATTCTTACTGCCGTTGTTTCCTGTGGATCAACTTGAGCCGAAATTTTAGCTCAACACTCCTCAGATACGCTCTTCTCAACGCAACTCTACGACCAACAGGCGAATCGAGCAGCATTACTAACGTCCATTATTACCAACATTTAGAACGATCAATCTGAGTCTCCGATCAGCTAAGTGATTTGTTTAGTAACTCCCGATTCGCCTGTTGGTCGGAGAGTTGCATTGGGAATAGCGTATTTGTGCATTTAAGGTTGAGCGTTGAGCCAAAATTTCGGTTCGACAGTTGATCAGCGGGATTGGAAACAACGGCCGTAAACAAATCGCTTAGCTTATCGGAGGCTCCGATTGATCGATCGAAAAGTTTGGATCGACAGCCGTTAATTGCGTGGATCCTGTCCCTCATTCCTGCTAGCCCATTCTTTAAAATGCCGCACATTACGAAATTAAATTGTATTATTTGCTCCATATCGTATTGGTGGGACCTTTGTCCAATTTAGACTTAGTTTTGTGTTTTATCAACCATGATCTTGTTTAAATGATGTGGGTTCTTTACTAGTGTATAGTGTCCAATTTTAGCAATATCCTTGCTTTTAATTCGAGAGTTGATTAATTCTCGTTTTATTCACGTTTGTCCCCTTGGTCTTAGTTAACTTACTGACTTGTCGTTCATTAATTGAATTTTGTACTTTGATGTAATAATTTGACATAATCCCCAAAGCAGCTCCATTCTATACTTCATTTTATAACCTTGATCTCCTTGATTCTTGTTGGAAGTTCCATTTAGTACTTTGTTTTTCATTGCGTTGCATCGCTTTGTCGCCAATCTACATCGATTTGCTTCATATTGTTGTGTCACCAATTTGCTTCGTTTTACTTATCGCTTTGTCACCAACTTCGATTACTTTGATTGTGTCACTAATTTACAGCGATTTCTTTAATTATCGATAAAAGTTCCATTCTACGCGTTGTTTTCCTTGTATTACGCAACATCGGTTTGTCACATCGTCTTCACTGACCAGTAGAATTGGAATAATATTAGTTCAGCAAAACTGCATCTCTCCTGTTCGACTTTGAACGGAATACACACTCACGAAATAACCTTGACGATTCCGGTCTAAGAATATGCGCCCGTGGCGATCGGTCTCTCAGCATTTTATTTCGTGGATCACACATCCGCATTTTGCGTAATAAATAAGACCAGAGGTCCATCAACGTTGCTTCACACAGTTCGGGTGTATTCAAGAGTAGTAGCACTTCTGCTGTAATGATGTTACATTATTATCTCACCTCAGTATCTCCGAATCTGCACAATTACCCTCAAAATCGTGGGAAGCAATAAACACACATTGTTTGGTTCACTTAGTCATACTTGCGTTTTTTATTCGTACATTTTGCAGTATTTTCGCTGTTGTGTTTTCACACTTAATTATTGTGTTTTAATATATACACGTAACTACATTGGACGGTATAACAACATGGCATTAACGATTATAATAACTTGTTTACCTGAACAAGGTGTGTCATTATAATGATATTATTGTTTTGAATGTGATGGGACGATCACGAATCCTTTTTACACCTGTCACGATGTGACGAGCTTGTATTATGTTAAGATCTATTATGCTCATTAATAATGAAATTTAGTAAGCAGGTTATTTAAGTTTATATTGTGTTTTTATATCTTTTTTTTTGAATAATTTTTATATTTTTAAGTTCTTACGGGTACAGGACCCTTACTTTTTTGTTTTACTTTTTAATTATAATTTTAATTATGTGAAAATCTATCATTGGATTTTATGTATATTATTAAGGTTATTATTATAAGTGTAATATATCTGTTGATTTTCCAAAATAAAAAAATAAAAAAATAAATAAATTGACGCCCGAAATAATGGTGATAGATGTAGCTACGTACCAGTGGAGGCTCGTGACTGGGTTTCTGAAAGAATTTTTTTAATATTATGGTTAAAGCTCCGAATAAGTTTCCAAAGCAGAACATATGTGATTTTTTCTGAAGTAGTCAAAACCCAGTCGAGCCCATAACATAACCCAACCTAACGTTAACTATTTTACTTAATATTTTTTTTCATCACTTTTGGTGACTTTTCAAAGAAGTGATGAAGATGCACATTGTTGAGTTATCCGATGGTCTCCGAATCTTCGGACCGTCTAGAAAAATGCCAATTGAATCTTTTTGTTCGGGAGAATTTGAAAAAATCTGAATAAAAACTTCGGCAAGCCTGTCTGGCTTTATTATTATTCATGACTTCCATTGTCGTTAAGTAATGTATTTTATAATAAAATTCATTGTTACTAATGCATTCATTTATTCATTAATGTCTTGTAAATTATTCTCACAAAAATAATCACGAATCTTCAGCATTTTAAGATTGACAAGTTCTTTACCTGCTCCTACAAAAAGCGTACAAAACCGTTTCTAAATGATTTAATTGTATTGAATTAGTAGCTAAACTTCTGTCCTGACAATGGAATGGCTCGTCAAAAATATATTAGATGTGTCCTACATGACAACTTCCCCCAAAGTTTCCCACCCAATAGTCGCGGATTCAATCACCTAAGCTAAGTTCTCTATCATTACTTAAACATATCCTAGATAATTTAATGATGGAAGTAGGAGAAAATCAAATAATATTAACAATTTATTCATAACCCAGGAATGTTCATATCTCTTTTTAAAAGAATCAAAGTCCCATTTAATAGTCTAATATTCTCGGTTAATATTTATGATCTATTTTGGCAGTCAAGTAATAGATCATAATATTATTCTAACTATTCCTTTCGTCACTTGCAAACGTTGATTTTATCTGTGAAAAAGAAAATTCTTCATTTTCAAAGTCGTGGTACTGTATAATTATTTTTTTTACATTAGCTCGACACAGGATGCCCTGAGGCGAAAAATCCCTCAACGCCTATGTCATCTTTGGGGATGCTATGTGTAAGTTCTGGGAAGGAAAAATGTATGAAGGGTGGGCAGGAATCTGGGAGTCAATGTGTTCAGGAGTGACGGAAATTTGAATCCATCCCTCCCACAGCGGTGCAGACGATGGATTGACAGAGCCTAGCTAGAGAGGCCTAATTTAGGTCTCTCTCAACCAGTGACTTCCGATCCGGCCCGCCACGCAGTAGGTGGGCAAACGCATAAGCACCCATGCTAAGTCACCAAACGTGGCGAACCACTTGTAGTGATCTATGGGGGGGGGTGTTGGTTATCCAATAAATGTTCCCGAGGCGGCGGTATCCATACCCGCCTCCCAAATTGAATTATTTACAGAAAGCCTCATGTTTTTATCATGAAGAACGCTTATTTAACTGGAAAATGTAATAAAACAACAATATGTTTAAATTTCTGCTTTATATTATTTTATAAAATTTTAGGGTAAAAGAAACATTTATCTGAATATAAGTAGCTATCCTGGGGAAATTACATAGGTTAGATAAATACAATTTTTATAAATAAGTTTATAAACTAGTGATGCCACGAATAGTGATTTTGCCGAATAACTATTATTCGGCTAGGCTCTCGGCCGAAGCGCCGAATATTCGGTGACACTTAACATTCCGCAAAACAGTTTTCATGTAAATATCAATTACATTTCGCAACCAAAATTGATCTTTTCATGAAAACTGTTCCCCTAGATCCGACAGCAGATCCTTACAAGTGGTGGTCAGCAAACACAAAACAGCATCCAAGTCTAGCAGAATTTGCTAAGATTTATTTATCATCTCCCGGTAGCCGTGTATATAGTGAGCGACTATTTTAAGAAACAAGTATAATTTATGAGGAAAAGCGCTGAAAAAATTGCTGAAAAATGCTGAAAAAATGGCCTCATTTATCATAACTTACCACTGATAGATATTAAGTATTAAATATTCAAATTTTTTTGTTAAATAAAAGTTTTTGTGAATAATTTGTTATTTAATATGCATATTTTTATGATTTGGTATTCGTAATTAGTAAAAAAATAGCCAAATAGACCGAATACCGAATAGTAGCCGAATATTCGTAGCATCTAATATAAACACATTATCTGGTAATATAATATAATTTACAAAAAAGGCATTTTGTATAAAAACAAGTAAGTTATTACGAAAATAATTTTAATTGGCGTACGGAGGGTCGCTCGGAATTTTAGCTTGGCATTCCAAAATTTTTGCTTAGCATTCCAAAATTTTAGCTTAGCATTCCAAAATTTTAGTTTAGCATTCCGAAATGTTAGCTTAGCATTCTAATGAAGAGCTGTTACAATATCCCGAAATAAGAATTATTGTAAGTGCGTCAGTTTGCATGTACTTCTAAGAATAGCCCGACGGCTAATTTCACGTATGTTCGCACGCAATATGAATAATCCAACCCCGAGGTAAAGGTCTGAAACAGGTGCAATAATACAGAAGGATGGTTTTATTCGGCTTCATCCTTGTCCAAACGTCAATAGCCCTGGTAAATCGTCGTCTTCTTCTACCACCAAAAAACTTATCGGAATATTTCAAAATTTGATTACAAATGTTTTTTTAAGTGATGGCTTCTTTAGCACCGTTATGATATGAAACGGAAACGAGCGACACTAAAAAGAGACAAACACATACTTCGATAGGATTTGCCTGCGAGAGAACGAGATAGCAATAAAATATTTATTTATTTCACGGGTACTCGGTTTTAATGTAATACGAAAATTCCGCAGTCTCACGCAAGTCTCCTTTGGTGTAGTGGTATATAGCGTCTGAAGAACCTCAGCGGCCAGACATTTAGCCGACCGAGGATCGAATCCTACGAAATCCAAAAAATTAAAATATTTTTATTTTTGTAAAATCAATGTCCAATCTTCAAACCACCCCAAAAAAATGAACATGCAAAAGAAAGCGACATCTAGCGACTCCGAAGAAGAAAACACTAATACTAATAAGATGACCAAACGTTCAGGAAAACGTGCACTGGAATTTGATGACAAAAATACGGAAAAAATCATCCATAACATTGATAAAAAAGTGGTTTGTGGTCTCTCCACCCTTCCCTACTTAAGTTTTCTGATGGTTTCACTTCTACCGCGTGTGAATTGATTTTATATTTATTTTTATTACAAACCTACATTTTCAGGTTACAAATAACCCGACAACATCTTAATTCCCTGAATATGTCGCTTGTACTCTGATGGAGGTCTTGGTTAGTAGACGATTGATCGGATGTTTTTTACGTAAAATTCCCAGAGGAGGACCTAAAGAAAATGATTCTCCTCTGGGCCTGTATCTTCTTTGGGGATGGTGTGTGGAGGGTCATATTTGGAAAGGAAGGAGACGAAAGTCTTTGAAAGAAAAAGGTTTTTTTACATTAGCTCCACACTTGAGGCCCTGAGGAAAATAATTCCCCTCTAAAAATAAATCGCCTATAAAAAGTAATAATAGAATCTAGCAGTCCACAGTGGAGTTGTGATACCCTGGTGTTACGTCTAAAGTTGTCTGGCACGAAACTGACAAAGGAAGGACGAAAGTAAATTGAAATCCCTGAGGCGTGTGTAATTCTTAACAATCAATTTACGACGTATTAATAATTAACAATCAATTTACGACATCACATGTTGTAGTTGTGGATTAGTTACTAATGCATTTTAAACAACATGCGTTAACGGTAATTGGTCAGATTTATGTAATGTTCTTGGATGATTTCCAAAACTTTTCCAACAAACAAAATGAGTGAGAAAAACCAGAATGATCCGTTTGTATTTTTTTTTTGTCTTAATGTGGCAGAGCTAAGAAAAATTCATTCATCGTTATTATCTAAACATTGTTTTGCAACAGAAGTAATAATTCTTATCGATACTAACATATACAACTCTTAAGACGAAGTAGAGAAACATTTTCGAATCACGAAACTACTCAATAGGAGGCTTGTCGCTGATCAGATGCTCCTTTACAATATTATTAACTCAAAAGTTGACTGCCCGGAGTTGCTAAACAGAATAAATTTCCACACGTCCATTCGATATAGTAGACAAAATAACCTTTTCTATATTGATAGATGCAACACCAATTCTAATCTGAATGAATTTATGCAAAGGACATGTAACTACTATAACAATAAATTTGCAAATATAGACACACGTGCTGACGTATTTACTGCTAGTTACTGTCGCTACAGAACTTCGTTGTATAACATTCTAGGTGCGAATAACAAATGAATTAATTGTATCTAATATTTTTATGTTTCTTATCCCTCTCCTCCCCTTACCCTTCCCAACCCAAATCCCTATTTTGCAGTCTATTTCAGCTATAATCACATTATTTTATTGTTGTGTATTGGTTTATCATTTGTTGAATTCAGGTTTGTATAATTATTTTTTTTTTTACTTGCTGCTTAGTTCTGTTTTTCTTTCATTTCTCTTAAATATTCTAGTTTACATTCAGTTAGCCTTGTTTCTAAATACCTATCTGTGAACATTAATAATTGGTCTCTTTTTTTATCATCCTTTTATGTTTATTGTATTACTAAGACTGTTAATGTTCC
Organism: Glyphotaelius pellucidus; assembly: GCA_936435175.1. NCBI lineage: Eukaryota > Metazoa > Arthropoda > Insecta > Trichoptera > Limnephilidae > Glyphotaelius > Glyphotaelius pellucidus. Next base: position 31,604,609 of record OW386554.1, read on the forward strand.
TTAAATAAATAAATAAATTGGTCCAATTTTGTATAAAAGAACTTTGGTGTTTATCCATGAAGCTTACTGTACATTCGCGTGTAGTTCCAAAAGTTCCACGGTCGATATTTATTTATATATTTAGCCGCTGTACTAATAGAGTACGGGCACTATATAATTAGTCTTAAACCGTTGATACAAGGTACTAACAGTACCAAGCGCCATATTGAATGGCTTTTATTTTTGGGTTAACCGTAATAGGTTTCTGACGTCATAACGCTGTATTCAAGGTCGACTGCAATACGGGCCTAGACATGCAACCACCCAATTATAAAGTTGGTGCTGTCTCTAAGTAAACTACACTGTTTAAAGTAGTCGAATCAACAAAATACGAATCAGCAGTAAGAACGGCCGGCGTAGTCGAGGTGTAAGGCTCTTGACTCCGAATTTGAAGGTCGCGGGATCGAATCCCGGCGTGGGAAAATAAATTTCATTTGATGAATTTGTTTTAATTCACAATTAATTAATTTAAAATAATGTATTCTAGGTTTGCGGCACGTTCCAGAGTGGAAGATGCTCTCAGTATCGTCCTGGTGTAAGACCAACATTCAGAATTGAAACGTTGCTTGAAATGCCTTTAGCCGTATTTGGTGACCAGATCTGAATAGCCAGGTACTTCCCCCACCTTCCTCTTCCCAATCTTCTTCCCCTCCCCACTACCTGCAGCCACATAACGTACCCCAATTGGGGATGCCATAGTCTCACTGGCTCCAGACGGGAGCAGCTGGAATTCCTGTGAGATATTCACGTAAATATAAAAAAACAACGAGTATCAACAACGATCGCCGCCATTTGCAAACTGTCTTTGCTCGGTGGCACTGACTTGATCACGTGACACTTCAAAATACGTCGCGCGCCAAGACAAGTTCTGTAGTCGGCCTTTAAAATGAAATTATCGGCTCTTTGCTCTTAAATTAAATTTTCTCAGTTGCATAAGATTACGTATCTATTTTATTGTATTCGAACATTTTTTGAGAATTTGAATTATAGATATGTATGAGAATATGGTCTAACAATGCTTTTCTAGCCACAGTCTTCTGAATTATCTCTCGAAACTCTTGATTTCTCTCGAAACATGGCTTTTGAAGCTGACTATCGGATTCAACAATCGAAATCTGATTTTCGACTTCTATCCTCTTCAACAGACCTGCCTCCCAGTTTGTAAATATAATTATTAGAAATAGGATTGTATGCACTAGCTGTTGTTTGTAGTCTTTACAAAAATAAGAACAAATATTTACTAGTAGTTCTGTAAACAGTAGACCCCGCGTAATGTGGATTACTCCGAATAGGTGTTACACAAATATAAAAATTAAGAAAAAGTGTAATTAATGCTACTTACAATCTTGTTCAAAAATGTAATATAGGTATCTTAAATTATTCATAAGCAAGAACCCCTCTCTCAGGCGAAGGTGAAGGTCGCCTCTAAAGAATTCCACTTTCGTAACAACTTATGTGGGTGTGTGTGTGTTAGAAAAAGAACGTAAGGTCAGCCATTTTTAAAACTTTCTTACGTTTGCGTAAAAAAAAATTATATTTTAAATAATGTGTTATTAATAATATTTCACACCTGTTAAAAACAGTTGTCAATTTTCGGATGCGTTCAGAAATATTCCATTTATTTGGATTTTATTGCAAAGCGGAAATATTTTGACCTTTCGACAAAATAGGCCCGAGGACTTAATTTTAGTTTGTAAGTACTAGTTTACTCCTTAGACGCGTACAAAAGTTAAATTTATAACTCGATTCCACGAAGAGAAATATTGAATTTTGTAAGTGAAAAATGTATTACTAACGATTTTCGTCAACTCATTCAATTCGAAATTCAGAATAAAATTATTGAATATTTTGGTTCATAAACAATGACGTAACAGCAGCATCTCTTTGCCACATCATTAGCTTATTTCTGGAAACATTATTTTGCAAAATTATGAGAACTTTCGCTTCAGTAATGTTCTGTAAGCACCATTGGCTCTCACTCAAAAAATCAAATCTCCGTAAGTTGCCACGTTGAAAAAAAGTATCCCGTATTTACTTGCTCTGCAATGTTTGTCCGTTTTTATGAATCAAACTTTTCTACCAATTTGTTGCCTTTCCAAACCTCTCCCCGACTCTACAACAATGAAGCATCGTAAATAAAGAAATTTTATTTAAAAACATGCATCACATTTAATGCACTCATTTTTATGACTTTAAAGTGATTAAATAACATCGAAAAATACTGTTTTTCAGATCTTCTATAAAAATTTATTTGAAATTTGAGGAAGAAAAACGATAATATCTGTACTAATATTATAAATGCGAAACTGCGTGTATAAAACAATAAAACGATTTTTAAAATTCTTTCACCAATAGAAAGCTACATTATATGCGAGCACTATAGGCTATATATAATGGTAAGCTCTGGTGTTATGAAATTATAAATATTAATATTTTTTATACGTTTTCTGTTGCTAACAAGCGAGTTATTGCTAACGTCAGAAAACAAATCGTTGCCGTGGAAACGATGTTGATAATTTTTTTTTTTTATGTCGGGCGTCAAAGTTAATATCTATCTAAATAAAAATGAATCTTCGAAATGTTGGTACGCGTATAACTTCCGAACGACTGAACCAAATTGGATAATTCTTTTTTTACTACTGGCATTATGAAATTTAGGTGACACGCGAGCTGTTTGAAAACTGAATGTATCGATAATGAATGTGTGGAATGCGGGAGGGGGGAGGGGGGGGGGTAGTTGGAAAGTGCAACTACAGTAGCTACAGTAATTTCCCCCTAATACTATGCGAGCAAAGCCGCGGGTAAAAAAGCTAGTATATTTATAATCCCAACCACTAAAGATAATGCAAATTAACGAACGGGGATCTCTGGCATTGTGAAATTTCTTAGCCTTTTCTGCCTGTAATTTCAAAGCCATCGCAACTATTTTCAGCACGTCATTTCCTCGTTCATTTTCGCTTCCCTCTCCCATCGCCTTCCTCTTCAATCCCTCCTACCCGTCCCCACGCTCTTCAGCCCCACAACATTATCGGAGATGCCATAGCCCCGCTGGCTGCGGACAGTTGGGAACAGTTCATATTTTTGTTCGGTATTCATATTAAAAAAATGCTAATTCTTGGCAAAACTACTCTTAACGAGCGTGATGCTTTTTTTCTACCAGTTTCCGTATTCCACTTCTTTTCAACGTATGTTCGTATGGATTCGGGATGAAAAAAGACATGTTCTATTTTGGTACCGATTTTCATACTTTCTAAGATGGCGGATATTATTTGATTTCTTTTGTCGTCTATTATTGTCTCACTTAATTAAATTATGTGAAAATATTACATATTTATTTAGTTTTACATTTAAAACACTTATGACATGTGTTTATTACTGATTTTGAATGAGTATTATATTATATTCGTTGTTGTGAATTTCGCTTTTATTTTTGACGATTTGTCCGGCAACGACAAACGACAGATGCTTTCATATGATTTATCGCAATGCTAAGCATTTCTTACGAAGTATGTTGGTTTTTTAAACAATAAACGTGGTTAAAACTAAATATTCTATTAATTTTGTATTATTTCTTCTCTGTTGGCAATTATGTGTATGACATCGTAAGTACAATGAAAATAATCATTCTCGATATAGTGTCCATTTGGGAAACGGTATGAAAAAAAGCGTCGTCCAAAACGCCCATAAATATTATCTTCATGCTGGTCTCACACGAGCGCTATAAATAGTCTCATAATATATGTGGGCTCGGCCTGTTTCACCATATCGCTCGCCAAACATTTCACAATGGGAACATATGGCGAGCGATAAAGTGAAGTTGATCGAGCCCCACATACGTAATGAGAGTATAGCGCTCGTGTGAGACTAGCTTCATACTCTTTTTTGTTTGGCAAACTTTTTTTTAATTTATTTAATTTATTTAGTAAAATATTTACACATTTATGTACATTATTTATAAAATGTTTTGACTGTCCAACTAGGATGATTCCCGTTTTAGGACAGTCAAATTAGGATAAGTGTGAATATTTATGGACCATGATTTATACAAAAAGAGGGAAAATTGAGGAAATGAAAAGAAGAGAAAGAATAAAACATAAAATTGGAAAGTTTAAAGCGTATTAACATATTACTTTAAAAAAAAAAAGGTTTATATGTGTAGGTTCTTGAAAAAAAAGGGCTTAAACATATAGTTCACTTGTGTATGCATGGCATACAACAGTTATTAAAATGATGATAATAATAAATAAAAGGAATAAAAATATTTTTACACTTAACATAAAGGGAACTGGTGTTTGCATTTCATAATGTAGTCCTATTAATGAGAACTTAAAGAGAACAGAAACAATAAAATAAAATAAACAATTAAGGTATGATTATTACTGTTGTATGCTTGCATAGTTATCAAAATAATAATAAAATAAGTTTACTTATAAATGGCGTTTGCATTACAAAATAATAGGCTTACATATACATTTTGTATGAATATGAAATAAAAAAAGAGAAGTGGTAGAATAAAATAAAATATCCAATTAAAACATAAGATTAACTGCTGCCTTGTAGAATTCTAATTTAAAAGTAATAGGTACGTACATACATGCACATAATATATTTATTTATTTTTATTTATTTATCAAAAGTATACAATACAGAATATAGTATATTATATAAAGCATTGTACTCCCAGGAGTTAATAAACTCATTGCGGGAATGATACGCATTACATGAAACATATAGCTGTATGTATTAAATGGACATATGATGGGGACATACACAACATTATTATTTCAGATAGTCATTAATAAGATGAAGTTTGAGCATGTTAGTTTGGGTCTTTTTACATAAACAATTAAAATATAAACAATTAAAATATAAACAATTAGAATATAAAAGGTATCTTTTGCACAGTTTATTTTTTGTCGGAATTTTTGTTATTGATTTTGGTTTGTGTTTGATTTCATTTTTTGTGTAGTAAAAGTTCACTCTCCTTTCTCCCTAATTGATGAAACCAAGTAGTGGTCAATCTGCGAAGAACCCTTGTGCCTTGCTTATCGCTCACTAAGCTATAATACGACTTGGCTACAAATGCATAGGTCCGCCTCGACCTTATCAATTATATTGTTTCTATAAATGTTATCTTTTGTTTGTTTATTTTCATTATCAGTTAATTTAACGCACCGGTGTACTTGTTACATTTTACCTGCCGAAGCAACATTACTAATAATTTTACTAGCAGCAAAATGCTTGGATTTGAACAGTTCACCCAACTATTATTTCTTTATTGTTTATTTATTATTTCTGTTCGTTTTTTACATGTTCTATGTAATATTATATATTTTAATATCTACTTGCTTCTTAATTTGTAACCAAAACAAAAATCATTGTAAATGGAGTTTTATTGGTTTATATTATTTTTAACTTAATGGGTAAAATCTCAAATTGTAATATTTTAATTAATTGAAGACAGTATTAGCGAAACTCAATCGAAAATTAGAAAAAGATACGGTCACATCTAGGATACGAACCCAGGATCTATGTCTTGCCAGGGCAGAGCTCTATCAACTGAACTAATGTGTCCCTATCTGATTCGGTCATGTTTAACTGTATAAGAACTACCAACATTATCTTCATTTTCTTAACGCATATTTTTATTAGCTGCTATCTTTATGTACGATTGCAAGATTCAAACCAGAACTAAATGGTATCTAGATAGTGTCTTGGATAAATTGTATCCATTTTTATTTTGAATATACGACTTATTGACTTTTCTGCAAGTCTAGGATGAATTTTAAATTTTAACTTGTTGAGTAAATCCTCAAATTGTAATAATATAATTTCAATATTGAATATAAAATGATTTTATAATAACTGTACGTTTCATAAATAAAGTTAAATAAATACAAGTATTTGGTAGTTTTAAGTAGTTTAATACCAGATTTAACATTTTTCGCAATACGATCTTATTTTAAAATGTATGCTTCATTTTACATACGACGAAGTATTGTTATTGAATCAGTTTTTTAAAAACGAGTAGCCAATTTGCATATGCTAGACAAAGCATAAAGAAATGGAAATGATAATATATTTCCATCGAATTGATATTTAAATGCGTGTAAATTTCGAAAAATCGATTGTATTTTTGATTCAGAACATGAGTGTAAATTGCAAAAATTAAATAAACATCCGTCTTCGAAATTAACAATACATTATTTTTAAAGCAATGCTAGCAGTTCACAACGGAGTGTTGATAATAACTCTGATTTACGACATTGAGATAGGTAACACAAAAACAATAAATTAATTTATTAAAAGGTTAAGATAGCAACATTTTAACCGGGAACATTTTAACTGGGGACTTTTTTACTTGGAACATTTAGAAAGGGAAATCGTTACCTAGAACCATTTTAAATTAATTTAGTTTGCAGGCACATCGCCTTACTCCTAGGCCACAACATTCTTTTTAGATGAAAATGTTTGTGCAAATCATCGTAGGATTTTCCTGACAGATTAATTTTCTTTTACGGTTTTCCCCCAGCATCTTACATTACGAATAAACATAAATATAGAGGTTAGATGCAGAAGCTTTCTACAAAAGATTCTTGTTACACTAAGAATATTAAAATTTCTATGCTTCTGTTTCACCTCCTGAGGACATTTAAAATCGTCTTAAAGTCTGCTAGAGACAGATTGAAAATTTATTTTTGAAAATGAAATATTATTTCTGGCTTAATTTGTTTATCTTAGAATCTTTTCTATCTGTCTGATTCGTATTATTTCCTCATATTCAATACGTATTAATTTACACAGAGCATCAAGAGTACAAGGTAAATATTTTATAGACGACTATTTCAATATAAAGTATGATAGTCTGTTCGCACTCCACCTCACTAGGCATACACCTATTCTTAGGCGATCGGTAGGCAATTTTTTGTTTGTGTTACATGATGATTTCCTCATCTTCATGTTTGTTGATTTCTTCATCTTCATATTTGTTGATATCCTAATATCATCTTCATGTTTGTTGATATCCTAATATCATCTTCATGTTTGTTGATTTATTCGTCTTCGTGTTTGTTGATATCCTCGTCCTAATTTTTGTGGATTTCTTCATCTTGGAGGCGGGAATGGGTACCGCCGCCCCGGGAACCATTCATTGGATAACCAATGGGTGTGTCGGATTGAATCACATTTATTTGATGACCACCACATTTAACGATCAGCGCCATTTTGTTGTTTTTTTACATTTAGAAGGGTACCTCGCCATACGCCGATTCTTGACCGATTTCTTATATTTCGAACTAACTGCGATAAAGCTAATGCATGGCACATCTCACATCGATGCTTGGCACATCTTGATCAAAAGCTGAAACGGGCTGAGGAATTCGCAAATGTTGCGGCCTAGAGATTCTTCAACTTTTTCTGCTAATTTAAAGTCAAAGCTTTTTTTCTGCTAATTTAAAGTTTTCAGCTCAATCGAATGCAATCCCCACGGGGAGGGGCGAATCGGGATACGGAGATATTTTTGTGAATTCACTACGTAAGGGGAGGGGCGAAATGGGAAACTACGAGGTGTCGGCCTGGTTTTATAAACTCGCGGGAATAAGTGTGTGAGAGCACGGGGTTTCACTGACATCCTGAAAATTCCTGTCATCTTGTAAGCCTAACTGCATGTGACGTCACAAAGCTGTACGCCCTTAAGATGTGACGTAATTTATGGATGGCCCCTAAGGCAAAAAATAAATTGTTGTCCGCATATTTAATGTATATTTTTAAAACGGTAGCTACTTCGCAAGTACATACTTCGATAGTTGAATAATATTTTTGAAATAGTACGGAAGATAAAAGAATGAATAAATCATGTTTTGGAAACGTCAAAATGTCTTTTCGTTCTGTCAGAAATGTTTGTCGTTCGCATGGACAATTTTAGTATGTGAATTAACGTTATGTGAAAACTGAGTGTTGACGGGATTTGTTTATTTGTTAACCATCTGCAGGGAATAGAATTTGTGTAAAAATCTATTCGAGGATATTTATGAATGTCCATTGTTCACTGGGATCTTGACGATGATAAGGTAAATTAAATCTAAGCATTTTGCATTTATTATATTTTATACCTGAAGCTCGCTTATGGGGAACTATTGCAAAATATGCAACAATGCAGTTGCAATGACTCATGAATTCCAAATACAGATCTGTGCAATTCACGGCTCCAGATCTTAATTGAGTTATTGAAGAATTGAGTTATTGCTAAGAATTTAGACACATTTTTGCTTTATAACTAAGGTGAGAATGTTTTGATGGTAATTTGGATAAAATTGTAAAAGCCCACCTCGCGAGTAATACGGAACGTTCGTGTTGTTGAAACTCGATACACGGATAATACGGAATATTCCTTTTTTAACTATCAATCCTATAGAAAGGAAAAAAAATCCCTCGGGGGCCTATATCATCTTTGGGAATGCTGTGCTTTCTTTCAAAGGGTAGGAAGTTATGTTAAGAAAAAGATATAAGGAAAGAGGTGAGTCGGAATCTGGGGGTAAATGTGTCCAGGAGTGACGGGCGTACGAATTCATCCCTCCAACTGCGGTGCAAGGCGATAGGTCGAGAGAGTCCGGCCGGAGAGGGCCAGGTTAGCTCTCCCTCAACCAGTTTCTCCCTATCCAGCCCGCCACGCAGTAGGCAGGCAAACGCATTCGCCACCCAAGACTCCTATTAAGTAACTAAACGTAACGAACCACTTGGGGTGACCTATGTCAGGGGTGTTAGTTATCCAATAAATGGCTTCCGGGCCGGCGATTCCCACACCACCTCCCAAATTGTTTTTTTGGGTGGGTGCTTTCACTATTTTGGCATCGTATTCAAATTTAAGTTTTCTATTAAAAAGGCGGTTCAGTCGTTCCTGTTAAATACTAAGGACGGGTTGTTTCAAAAAATTTGATGGATTCATCAAATATTTGATGTTAATTTTCACGTTCTGCGTAAGTTCTATTCAAGTTCTGTGATTATTTCAGTTTTGTGTAGCAGCTGTCCTATAACGATATAATAACAGAACTTGAATAGAACCTACACGGAACGTGAAAATCAACTTCAAATATTTGATGAATCCATCAATTTTTTTGAAACAACCCATCCTAAGTGAAACATTTGTTAGCACCTTTGAGTTGTTGAGATGTCACGCTTGTGCCAATGAACACAATAATAATACAAATACATGCACAGATAAGTGCCCGATCATTTGCGAGCGAAACAAGCCGCTGTCGGTCCCCCAGGGCTGAGGTAAAATGCTTCAAATTGCATTACGATGCAATTTTCCGCGAGCGCTCGGGGAAAATTTGTTAGTTTGCCAACCAACTCTTATCATAATAATACCGTCTTCCGACAGCTTTTAATTCTTATTTAAATTAAAATTTGCTGGCGCCTGCATTAAATTAACCGGATCATTTTAATTTACGCTATGATTCAGTGGAATCTGCGGGTAAATGTGAATTTACGTCATTAAATATAACATCACAAATGTTTGTGAAATTAAAAAAAAAAAAAAAAATTGTTAACATTGCAGTCCAGCTTTGCTCGGGATTTTCACTATTTTCGAAATATTTGTTCTTTTTTAACGTAAGAAAATTTGGCGTCATGTCTTAATTTTTGTAAATATGTTAAAGCTCCATAGCTCAAGATAATTTTAATAATCCACATCACAAACATTCAGCTACGCTGTCAAGGCGTTTTCACTTTTGCAGTCCAAACGTAAAAATATTACATGCTGTACATCGCTGTACACTGTCAGAAATTGGCATCACGTCATCCTAATGGCATAAGCTAAAAGTTGCCTACCATAATGCTTATCGCCAACTTTTCCGCCTACCAAGATACTGCAGCGCTACGGAAATGTTCCTGGAGGGGCGAGTGCACATTTTTAGAGCACTTCTCCGTCACCGCATAGAAAGCATGGCGCAGAAATCGCCAACGGAAATGGTCAAATATCCTCCGTAAAGTCTGCTTGCATTCATTTTTTTCATATTTCATTCTTATTCCCTTTTTTCGTGTGTATTGTTATTTACTTTTTAATTTTTCTTATTTTTTGTTTAGTTTCTTTTTGTTATTTCGCAATGGAATGGAATCTATTGCACTGCACTCCCCCTGCGTACATTTTGGAATAAACTATTATTGTTCTTCAAAATAAAATAAATAAATGGTAAAACGGTCATTTTGCATTTTAACGCTTCGCCGGTAATTTAAATGTGAATGGTAAAAGAACTTGGGGACGGCCCGACGATGACGTGACACGATCAAGTGAACCAAATTGAAGAGTCGGAATAACAGAAGGATATTATGTATGAGAAGTCAAAGATATTTGACGGTCCGTTTTCTCTGCCTACCCCTGCGAGGAAGCGGAGTGATGGTCAGTTAATTTGTTAGTTTCAGCATTCCGACGAGTGCAGATTATTTCGCTACAGAAGCCGCCTTATCTATTTTGGACTGTCTTTTGCTACGTTGCCAACTAGCCATTTATAAAGTCTTTTGAAAAATTTCTAGCATCTGCATTAAATTTGCCACGTTATATGTTTACCCTGCGATCGAGTTTGAACTCTCTGTTAATCCAAAAAGCTTCCACTGAATTCAAGAGGTACTGAAAACGCTCTTCTGCCTTATCTGCATTGAAAATTTATTCCCTAGAATGCTGCATTTTAACGAGCCATTAAACCTACTAGAGTCGATCTTCATAAAACGGTAATACATATATTAGAATGACGAAAGAGGAGGAAGAAGAGTGGTAAATTTGTTGGATTTTTTTATTTTTATGTGAATATCGCACAAGAGTTCCAACTGCTCCCGTCTGGATCCAGTTAGTTGGCATCCCCAATTGGGATATGTTGTGAGGCTGGATGTAGTGGGGAGATGACGGGAATGGGGAAGAGGAAGGTGGTGAAGTATCTGGCTATTCAGATACGGTCACGTAACGGCTTTGCTAAAGCAACGTTTCAATTCTGAATGGTGATCTTACACTAGGGCGATTCTGAGAGAATATTTCACTCCGGAACGTGCCACGAATGTTCTATATATTAATTTTAATTACTTTTTTGTGAAATAACGCAAATCAATCAAATAATTTTTTTTTGAAACCGCGACCTTCGAATTGCTAGTCGAGAGCCTTACCCCTTGACCACGGAGGCCGTCGTCAATGTCTTGATTTCGTTAAGCCGCCGCGTCCCGAATTTCTAACGATTTCTTACACATCTCCCTAAAATATTTGAAGTTTTCAAGCTTTTAAAATAAACGTTATTTTAATTATTAAACGTTGTTCTAGACGTTCCCCACGCCGAAACCCAAATTATGTGAAATTCCCTCGATAGAAAAAAATCGAAAATTATTATAAACACGTTCATTTAGCTTATTTTAGAAGTTATACGTATGAAAAAATCCACAGTGTTTCTTTCAATGCCATTTTAGATGTTCCCCACGAGATTTTTGCTCTATTTTAAACGAGTCGTGTTTAATTAAATTTTCGCTTCAATTTTATCGTTTTAAATATTAGCGCGCTCTCTACAACATTCGTAATTACATATCTCTCCATCTTCTTCTTTTTGAGCGCGTATACGGCGCCTTAAATCGTTACTACCCCCCAAAAAATACTAATATTTTTATGTTTTATCCTAGATACAGTTACGATAACCTGACAATTTTTTAATTCCTCCTATTTTGGCCGAAAATGTTGCTTGTGCAATGTCGACGTATTTAAATCAAATTAAGTGGTTTTAAACAAAGAACTTTTTCATTCGTAATTAATGTATCGATTCAAGCTTGTCTGCATTTGAAAATGTTTCACTGGATGTAGGGAAAAATTGACTTTACTTTGGGCTTATGGACATGGCCGCTACACATTTCTATCGCTTCAGTATTTGCAAATGATAAAAACAAACTAAAAATAAAGTATGCGTCAAATTACATATAGGATATTTCCCAAATGAATATCTAAAAACAGAGGTGACACAAATTTGAAAGCCATATGGTGTCAGGTAACTAGTTAATAGTAACTCAATACATAAAGGAGTTGAAGTTGTGGCTTGAGAATGCAGATATTAAAGCGTTGTTTGGTCAATATGTGTCACTTTATGTTTCTCACAAACATTACACCTACTATTACACATACAATTACAATTATTATTATACTATTCACTTACACTATATACATACTGTATACCGTTGTACGAACATTTTGTGCAAGCTGTTTATACAAATTTTAATCGTATTTTGCTTTATATGCCCACTGTTGTTCTATCTAGGTACAATAATAACCTTCCCTTCCCCCAAGTCAGACCTGAGGATTGACTAGTCAAACCTAGGAGCGCCGGAACTTCGAGGATCGACTGTACATGTATACCAAATGTAAAATTTTGGAAAAATGAAGGAAAAAAAAAATGTTCAGGTAACTATAACAATTTACAAGCTGTAAATTGGTGAATCTACATATCGACGTCGGATGTGTGATTTTATAGTTTTGATAGTAACATAGTTGTTTAATGTTTCGTTTCTGCATTTTTACTGTTTTGGAGATCAATAAATATAGTGTAGTTTGCTATTTTGTATTTCATTTAATTTCGTTCAAAATTCCGAAAATACATACATCAACAAAATAAGCCAATAAGACGATTTGCATTGTTCTTCGGGACCGTCGATTATCACATATCACGTAGAGAACAAAAAAAAAACCCATTTCGATTTGTGCAGTTTATTTTTTTCGATAGCGAATTGTTTTAAAATCTTTTGGAGGCGGGTCTACCCTTTTGGCCTAAAAAATTTCAGCTTCAGACTCGATTTGCTCAAAAGCGAAAGATATTTCAAAAAAAATTTACCAATTATCGACTCCAAATGTGACGTTGTTTCCACCAGTTTCACGCTTGTACCACTACTTACCGTATACCATGAAGATATGACCCTTTTCTTACTATTTTCCTTTGGTTTTTTTTTTTTTTTTTGTATATTGTGCAATACAAGAATGTTAGTTATCTTGGAATGTGTGTCTTGCAATAATTGTATATATTTTATTCATATTTATAAGGCTTTACTCCCATGAGTTTCTTTCCAATTGGCAGTATATTATTATTATTAAGAGTTGTATCTGTAATGTGATGTAATACGCAATTGATACATAAGTCGTATGTGATCTTCTCAGAACGAGAATATTTGGTATTTGTCGGCTTCTTACCCAAGCGTCTTAACCCCTCAGTCCTCGGGCATATTTTGTCAGAAGGTCAAAATATTTCAGTTTTGCAATAAAATCCAAATAAATGGAACATTTCCGTACATATCTGAAAACTAAAAACTGTTTTTTATGAGGTGATGAAATATTACAAATGTCATTAGAAATAAAAATATAATTTTTGAAATTTAAAAAATTATAATACAAACATCAAAAAGTAGCGCAACACGGCATAACACCCCAAAAATAACTAACAAAAAAAAACATACAAAAGTTTTTAAAATGGCTCACCTTACGTTTTCTAACTAAAATTACTGATGAGGAAAAAACACACGTATTTTATTGTACAAATGTATTATAAACGTTATTATCAGTATTATCACCTCTCGTTTTTGTCGTTTAATGAAAAAATAATTAATTAAAAAAATTCGAAATTTTATACAGAATTTCTCAATTTGCTAATTCCTCTATGAAACTTTGGTTTCATTTTTACCCATTTAAAATTGTCTTTAGTTAAATTCTACATTTTAATATAAAGCGTTTAGTTTTCTCTTTCCAACACCGTTCAGATCATATTTCTCACCATGACAGTAACAGAGATACAACAATTTATACGATACGTATGTGAGTTGGGACAAATTTGGTCTCGTGTGGTTACACGGGTTAAATAGAATCTCCAATACCAAGTCAGTACGAATCGTATCGGTAAATGACAAGCATATTTAATTTCAATATCAAATTCATTAATTTATAGACGTATCAATGATAGACAAAAATACGCGTGGACTCTTTAAAACCGGTTTCTCCTAGTTAAAACATCATATGTTTTATTAGTAATGTATTGCTATCCAAACAATTTTTATTGAGTAAAAAGCTCACCAATCTTCCCATGTTGTTAGGCAGTTAAAATGTCGTTACCAGTACGACTGCACTTGCTCGAGCACTATTCGATGCTTTTATTGAGTATAGTGGTGGCCTCCGTGGGCGAGGGGTAAGGCTCTTGACTCGCAATCCGAAGGTAGCGGGATCGTATCCCGGCGTGGGCAAATAAATTTTATTATTATTATTATTATTATTATTTTTTTTTTTTTTTCGTAAGTTATTATTATATTATATCCTGATGAAGCTTGGTCGAAGCGAAACCGGTAGATATACAAAATAATAAATTCGTGGTTTAAATACAAAGTGTTTTAATTCTTTTAAATAAATTTTATTAGATTATACCGTGTTATTTTGCAATTAATTCATGTAAAATAATATACAGTGTATTTGCGGCACGTTCAAGAGTGGAAAATACTCCCAGTATCGCCCTGGTGTAAGACCACCTTTCAGAATTGAAACGTTGCTTGAAATGGCTTAGCCGTATTTGGTGACCAGATCTTAATAGCCAGGTACTTCTCCACCTTCTTCTTCATCATCTCCTTCCCTTCCCCCCTGCCTTCAGCCTCGCAACATACCCCAATTGGGGATATCGTAGTCTCACTGGCTCCAGACGGGAGCAGCTGGGACACTTGTGTTCACAAAAAAAGTAAACTTTTCTGCAAGTGTTAATTATTTTAATTTGATGAGATTAATTTATTTTGATACAGACAAAACTTTAACACATTTTTTCTTTACTTGTTTCGAGAATATCGGATACTATTTTCGAGAATATCCTTTATTAGTTTCGAGAATATCCGATTGGGTTAGTTCCCGTTAACCCCGTGCAACGGATCGTCAATGCTATTAACGTTTATTAATACTAATAATTATTTACATTAATTAAGCCTTTAGAAATGATATATTACCAGGCTTTTTCGTTTGTCGGGAGTGTAACAAAATACTAGTTTAGTTCCTGATAATGATAATCCTATTTTGTTTTGTGTTCGGTTTTTTCGCTTTTCCTTTTGAAGGAAGACGTAAAGCCTCGATTACATAGAGCGAGTTAACTAGCTACTAGCCGGTAAGTTTAAAAGCGGGTCAATCGGCGAGTTAGATTGTCACGATGTCACACACAAAACTGTCTACTCGCTCAGTAGCGACAGTAGCAGCTAAAATAACGACTCTCGCTCGAACCAATTCTGTCGAAATTTTGTAAAAAACTTGAGCTGGCACCTAGCACCGCACGCTAGCCAGTAGCGAGACGGCTCCCGCGGGAACTAATTCTGACAGTTACGAAATCAGCTGTTGGTAGGCTGCCATCTTGGGCGAGTAGCTAGTGAACTTGACCATCTTTCAACTTTTTTCGTAGATTGTCCACAATCTGCTAGTTAGCAAGCAATACAATGATACTGAGCGAGTTTACTAACATATAGTGAATTTCCCAGATAGTAGCTTGTAAACTGGCCCAATGTCATCGAGGCTTAAAAGAGCATCCAAACGCGCGCACAATTGATCTCATTTTCACCGAAATTTCCAATGAAACATCTTTCGATTCATGTTGGTAAAGTAATTTACGCATCGACCCTCGCTAATCGACAAGACGCGGCAGCGCAACCTATATCCGATCCAAAGCGCCCCAAATGTCTTTTCCACTTCGCCTTTTAACTAGATTCCTTTGCCTTACTTTGCAGATATGCCCGTATAAATAATTAGGAAAATTGCAGCAAGATTCCAATGAACGAATTCTCGCTCAATACGCGTGTGCAAGTATTCCGAGATGCATTATCATCGCTTTATTCCAAGCGTTGCGCTGAAATACTTCAAATACTTCATTGGATGAATCCAGGTTCCTATTGATTTCAAGTTTTATTATTACGGTATTACCTTTTATGCATTTTTTGCATTAAGATCTTCGAAATGATTCGTTTACTATTCATAACTTCCTAATTTGGGATAGGTACTTAGTGAGGCTGAAGGATGCGGAAAGCGGTGAAGGGACAGAAAAAGGTTAGAAAAAAACCCTTGCATTCAATTTTTAACCTTAACTAAAGCTATGTCTAGCCATGTTTTGATTCTAATATGCATTATCATGGAAGGGGGCAATGATGTACAATAACATCGATTCTAGAGCGCCACTGAAAGAAAGCATCCACTTTTTTTCAGGGTACTAGTTCAGTGAACATTGTCGATGCACTGCTATATCTTCTGAATCCAAATATAATTCTGCATGCATCATTATATTGGATCCGGAGTCGTTTCATCGAGGTGGTTCGGTAGTTACACCATGTTTCACATGTATGACTGGTGCAAAAGGCATTGAACAATGTTTTTTTTACATGGTTACTGCATTGGAAGAATATAATATTATTATAATTTGAAATTTGCCTGACTTCTAAAATAACTTCTTGGCTTTCAATACATTATCAAATACGTCCCACAGATGTACAACGTTATTAACCAGCAAGCCAAATAGATCTAGAATATTTACATCAGATTAACAAGGCGTTTTCACATTAGTAGGGTTATTTCGAACATGGTTTGAGTTACTGGTTAGAATGTAGTCCACGCCTTTATGAGAATTTGTGGGCGTATTGAAGTAATAAAGTTATTATTATCTATAATAATATTATAATAAATACCCTTGTATCAGAATAATGCGTCATCCTATTGGATAATAAATTTGTAGTGATGTCTTTTTCTGTAGAAATAACCCCGTTTATCGCTCTATTAAATTCTTCGAAGGCTTCGTTTAACTCTATTTCGGTAAAATATAATATTATGTTAAGCCGCCGCTACCCGAATGTCTACCGATTTCTTACATATCTCCCTTAAACATTTGAAGTTTTTAAGCTCTTAAATATATGTTATTTTGGAAGATAATATCTAGATACGTTCCACGCCAAAACGCAATTTATATGAAATTCCCTGGATAGAAAAAATCGCAAAATCTGCTCCGAAAATTATTAAAGACAAGTCTATTTTTATCATTTTACAAGTTATATTTGTGAAAAAATTCACAATGATTCTTTAAATGATATTTAAGATGCCTTCCTCGAGATTTTTACATACAGGCTCATAGAAATCGTCCTGTCTCCCATACTATTACGGTTAGAAATTGCTCTAAAACACCACGCTTTATATTCAATCTAAAAGTAATTTATATACAAAGTAATTAAATTGTACTTGAAAACAAATGTTTCAAAACAACTCCCGAACAGGCCTTCCATTGATATGCTTGGTGTAACTCTAAGTGACCAGCTCAGGTACGGGGGCTTCATCGAGGCCAGAGTTAAGTTAGCCTCTCAGAAACTGGGCGTACTGTACAGGGCCCGCAGATACTTTAATAGTACACAACTGCTAACCCTGCACAAATCGCAAGTGCGCCCCACGGTTGAATTTGGCAGCCACCTCTGGTCTGGAGCCCCAAAATACCTGAAAAAACCCTCGACTCTGTGCAGAAACGGGCGGTCCGTTTAATAGATTCTCCTTACTTAACAAACGGATTGCAATCTTTAGAGCACAGGCGTCGGGTGGGAATGCTGTCCTTGTTCTACCGGTATTACAATGGAAGATGCTCCGAGGAACTAGGTCATTGATCCCCTCGGCACCGGTGCACAGTCGGGAAACACGCCAAACTCGCGCTCAACATTTGTACACGGTTGACATTAGTCACATGAGAAAGGGTCGTTTCTACGATTCGTTCTTGAGTTCAAGAGCTCGGCTGTGGAACGATTTGCCGGCTTCTGTGTTTCCTCCCTCCTACAACATGGGTCTCTTCAAGACCCATGTTTACTCCTTCCTCTCTTTCAAAAACACCCTCCACACAGCATCTTCAAAGATGACACAGGCCCCGAGGGAAATTATTTTCCTCATGGCCTCCTGTGTGGAGTTAATGTAAAAAAAAAAAAACTTCATGAAAGCAATGTTTCCGACCGCAAATTGAAAAAAAATTATGAAGCTTTGGGAATTTTTTATTAAATTATAATATATTTGCCTTATTAAATATGTGTGTATGTTTACTTTTTTTTCTTTAGTATTTTCCTTTTTAATTTTAGTTAGAAACAGCGTAAAGCCTCGATTACATTGAGCGGGTTTACAAGCTGCTAGCCGGCGAATACACTATCTGCTAGTAAACTCCGATCACTATTATCACTAAGCCTCAATGACTTTCAGCGAGTTTACAAACTACCAGCTGGGAAATTCACTATCTGTTAGTAAACTCGCTCATTGTAATCGTATTACTTGCTAAATAGCAGATTGTGGACAACCTACGAAAAAAGTAGAAAGGTGGCCAACTTTACTCGCTAGCGTTTGCCTCAAGATGGCGGCTCACCAACAACTGTCAGAATTAGTTCTCACGATATCCGTTATTCTCGCTACTGGCTAGCGTGTGGCGCTAGCTGCGAACTCAAGTTTTCTACAAAATGCCGACAGAATTGGTTCATTGGTTCTGGTTGGCGCGGTAGTCGTTATTTTAGCTGCTACTGTCGCTACTGAGCGAGCAGACAGTTTTGTGTGACAACATGACAATCTCACTCGCTGATTCTCCCGCTTTTAAATTTACCGGCTAGTAGCTTGTGAACTCGCTCAATGTAATCGAGGCTTTATTTATGATTACACTGAGCGAGTTTACTAGCAGATAGTGAATTCGCCGGCTAGCTGCTTGTAAACCCGCTCAATGCAATCGAGGCTTAAGGTGAGCCATTTTTAAAATGGTAACTTTTTAAGTTTACATTCAAAGTTTTTATTTTTCAAAAATTATTTTCAAGTTCTTTTCATCACCTCTCAAAAACAGTTTTTAGTTTTTAGAACCGTTCAGAATTTTTTATTTATTTATTTGCCGGCAACCCGGGCGTTTATTGAAATAACATTATTATACAAAAAAAACAGTAAGTAACCCGTCTCACTAGACGATGTCTGTTCTGAGACGGGTACATAAATATGCGTACATGTACACACAAATACATACATTAGGGTGTCCCAAAAAAATGAAAGTTGTTATTTTTCAACGCATACCCTCTAATTTTGTTTGAATAATGACAAAACACTTGTAAAAAAAATTTCGTTTACGTAGGACCACGGCAACCCGTGCCGACTTGCATCGAAACATGTCAGTACCTTTTTGTATAAAGACGCCCGCCAGCAAACGTGTTGATGCGCTTGTAGTAACTTGTTTTTTTTGTTAGTAAACGCATATTACTCATTTAGGCAAGAAGTCGTGAGTTTAACGCAGTTTTAAAAAGAGTATAATTTTAATTGGAGTCGTAAAAGACCAAATATTGGGTTCTAAACTACCCTCTGATGGACAAGTTCTTGAAGCTTTGTTCTATAATATCTGGGAAGTGAGTTTAACTGTCAATGAATGTGCTCATCTCATTATTTGCGAGGGTGTTATCTATTGGGAAAAGGCGCGTATATCAACCAAATCTTTACCTAATTGTGTGAAGAAACTTGTAAACTTATATCAAGTTTGGAGCAACTTGCAAAAAATGCGCAGAAAACGCAAGACAAATTTGAACAACGTCGTCGAGAGTTTGTCAAAAACTTAAATAATTTATTTGATATTGCACACGCCGATGCATTTGAATTAATAAAAATAAATGATTGAAGAATCTTCTCGCAGCAACAAACAGATCCAGGTCGTCCTGGCTACTTAGAGGGGTGGACAAAAAACTGATAGATAAAGAGGGGAGAGCGCGCCTTAGAACAATCGGGGAAGAAAAGTGGCATATTAAATATTTATCTGCGCCAACTCCTTCGGCATCGTCTTACAAACCGTTACAAAACGTCTCTTCTTCTGATTCTAATGAAGACACAGATTTAAAAAATCAGTCAAGTGACTACAAGCCCTGACATCCCACTCTTCAAAAAGTTTCGAGATAACTGGAAAAATGTTGATCCCGATAAAATTCAGTGCTACGGAGAAAATCTCACATTGCACCTAACCGCTTCCGAAATCGATGATTTGCTTGACTTTACCGTACTGCACTGCACTGACAACAAAAATACTTCGAGATGACTATCGAAAGTTTTTAGAGCTCTGTGATATTTTTGGACGGAGATACAGAGAGAAAATTTAAGATTCGGCCTCCAGGTGCTATGCACCAAGCTCGATGGACGGCAAGGGTGCTTTATTCGTTGAAAATTTCATTACTTAGTGCGCAATTTAAAATTACCGGTAAGGATAAGGCGACACTCTTAGACGTTTGCCTGTTTACAGTAACATCCTATGTCAAGCCATGGCTACAATGTATTGTAGCTGTTAAAGCACCTTTCCTGGACTTGTACTTTTTGAAATCTTTGAAGGCTTATGAAAAAATCCTTGAAATCATCTCATAGGCAGCTTTACAGAAGTTCAGTAAGCATTTGCGTATTTGACCGGTGAAGTATCTATTTTTTCGCTGTTTGACAACGCTGTGGATCAAACAACTAAAATAAAAATGCTTGAAAATATAACCCAAAATAATTTATCCACCCATGACAATTAATTTAACATCCCATCGAAAGAAGATCTTGATGGTAAATTGTATGATAAGTTTAATAAGTAGTTACATTTATATTTTGTATTGAGGTTTTTGATCATATCATAGTTTAGTGAATTTTGTTTCAGAGAAAAATATTTACGACTGAATTTCAGTCAAAAGCAAAGTTTTTTTTTGATCGTCTGAAAATAGATGCCAGTTTTAGAATGCCCTACAATGTGGTCAAATAATGCTTCGTATCAAGAAGCCAGAAAGAAGGTGTCATCGCTGAGGGTAGTGAATGATACAGCTGAAAGAGCTGTTAAGTTAATGCGAGATTTACATGGCTTAATCAGGGTCGAAGAGAAACAAAAACTATTTTTATTACGATGCGTTCAGGAACACCGGAAGATTTATCCTGACTGTAAAAAACAAACTTTGAAGTGAAAATTCAATCAATAAACCATTCTTAATTATAAAATACTACACAATTGAACATTTGTGAATTTTTTAGTTTTATTTATCCGACAAAAAATATGGTTTAAAATCCTTCCATATTAACTCAGTACAAATTTTTGTACCATATGTTTGGTATCAAGTCGGCACGGGTTGCCGTTGTTTAATCAAAATAATATTTTTTATACGAGTTATTGGGATCAAATGGAATAAAATAAGAGGGTATGCGTATTTAAATTCATTAAAAAAAATTTCTTCCTTATGTCTTGGGACACCCTAACATACATGTTAAACTACAACACACTTTTAAACGATATGAATATGCTTAAATTGTCAGACAGAAGAATTTTCACTGACTTGGTATTTTTGTATAAAATTCTAAATGATTTAGTTGATAGTCCGGTATTACTTGAATTGATAAGCTTCCGAATTCCACTTCGTAATACTAGAAGTCAGGATTTATTTCAGTGCAGAAATTCTGGGACTAACTATCATATGTATTCCTCTTTGCCCAGAATACTAATGGAGGGAAACAATTATACCAAGTCAGTGGACATCTTCAATTTATCTTTGAATAAATTTAAAATATTGTTATTGAGGCAGTTCAGTTATGAACAATAAAATGTTTTTTCTATGCTTTATATGTAAAAGCCCCGAAAAAGGGCGTTTATTTATAAATAAATAAATACGCAAATATACACATATTTATCCATACAAACACGTACACACAAATACACAAATATACACATACAAACAAACATACATACACATACGTATACGCATGCATGCACATAATTATAAAAAGACATGTCAGATAATTTTTAGATTTTCACGACCAAAAGTATTTTCGTGATTTGTTTTTGGGGTGTTATGCCGTGTTGCGCTACCTCCTTCTTTAGCCAACGTTTCGGACAGCATGTAATTGTGACAATTACACATCTGCCCTGATGATGGACACTGTAACGCTGTCCGAAACGTTGGCTAAAGAAGGAGGTAGCGCAAAACGGCATAACACCCCAAAAGCAAATAACGAAAAATTTAATTACAAAATTTAAATAAAATTATTGGAATTTGTTAAAAGTTTATCATAAAACCAAAAATCTAAAAATAATTAATGGTAATTGCTAAAAGGTTATCATGGAGTGAACATAGTGACATAAAACCATAAATCTAAAAATAATTATTGGAAATTGTTACAAGGTTATATGGAACATACATACAACCAAATACATAGAACATAATACCAGCAATCTAAAAAGAATTGTTGGAAAACATTCCATTTATTTGGATTTTATTGCAAAGCGGAAATATTTTGACCTTTCAATAAAATAGGCCTGAGGTTTAAGGTAACTACTGGTAAAATGTACTTACCTGCGTAATATCTGAAAACTTCGCCGTGTTTCTACGTTTCCAGTTCCCCCAATTCCAATAAAACATCTAACTTCTTTCAACTAATTGAATACAGCAATTTGTTATCTCGTAAGGGCCTCAAATAAAAGGAAAAGACCCTAACTTTCGCAAGACCTCGGAGTCCTTAAATAGAAAAAGTTTTTTTTCTTCTCTGGTACAAAAGACTTGGAAATTTTAAGTATCCCAGGAAGAACAAATTAAAAAAAGTAAAAAAAATATACCATGTTTTCACAGATTGGATTTTCAATGTCTAAACTTATTCTTCTTCTTTATAACAAACATTTGTTTATCTGAAGCTGAAAATACATTAACGCTGAGCTCTGGCGTCGGTAAATCGGTACACTTTCATTCTTAAGGCGACGCTTCCCGGCTCCAAATGAAGATGGAGAGATATGTTGTCGCGGCCGATGCCACGACACGAGAATGTGTACTGTAAATCCTTTTTGATGATGTATAAAGCATGTATTGTGTTCTGAAGTATGATCGAAAGAGAATAGGTTTTGAGAGGAAGTCTCTTACCTTTTGACGGCTTCTTTTGGCGATTCAGGATCGATCCCTTCTTCCCAAATAGATTGGCACAACACCAGGTTCAAGCCACGACACTTTTATTTAATAAAAAACGAAATTTTCTATTATTTGCGATATTTCGAGTTTTTGCGAGTTGTGAGCCATGTCACTATCAAATTGCAACTGTTACAAGTAGGTAATGCAAACTTGGGTGGCAATATTGTTCAAATTTTCCCCATGTAGGTAAGAACATCTTCTTCTTTTCCTGATAGAGACTTTGAGGAAAGGAGGAAGAGAAAGGAATACATGAAGGACTTGGGGAATATGGATTAAGTTTTTTTTTTAAAACTGTTTCAGAACCAAACATATGTAATAACGGATGTTGGACAGAGCGCACTAATATTTTCAATGACAAAATTGAAGCGAAAATTGTGAAAATGCTTAATAAAACATGACTCGTTTAAAATAGATCGAAAATCTTGGGGGTTGTCTAAAACAACGTTCAAAGAAACACTGTGAATTTTTTCATACATATAACTTGTTAAATAATAGAGATAGGCTTGAAAATAAAAAATTTCGGAGCATACTTTTCGATCTGCGATTTTTTTTTAATCGAGGGAATTTCATATAATTTGCGTTTGGGCGTGGGGGTTGTATAGATATTATCTTCAAAAATAACATATATTTTTTTAAGAGCTTAAAAACTTCAAATGTTCAAGAGAGATATGCAAGAAAACGGTAGAAATTCGGGTAGTGGAGGCTTAAATCTGTAGGTCGACGCCCATATTTTTGTTCATATTATGTAATTTTTATTTATCTGTCAACAAATAAATCAAGGCATCATTTATTGGATAGGTCTACCATGCCACCTCTGGGACGGGACGTTTGTCTGGATTTTGGCGGCGGATGCGTCTGCCCACCTGCTGCATGGCAGGTCAGATCGGGAGAGAATAGTTAAGGGAGTCCCTTTGACTTCTCCATTCGTACTCTCTCTCAGTGTGAGGGATGGATTCATACGTCCGTCACTCCTGGACACACTGACCCCCAGATTCCTTCCTTCCCCTAACATCCTTTTCCTTTCCAGAACTTTCTCCCCTTCCTTTCCTAAAAAAACCCTCCACACATCATCCCCAAAGATGATATAGGCCCTGAGAGGAATTATACTCCTGTGTGGAGCTACGAGCTCGTAATGTAAAAAAAATCGCGCTTTGCACATGCCTTTATTATGGTAGTCGAAATATGTACATGTGTATAATTATATAAATGTAGACATTGTTAGTTATTAAATATGTAGTTTTGTTAAGTACAATGCTAGAAAGATAATCTACGTCTTAGGGACGTAAGCAAGAAGCAAGTATTGCTGTCTTTTTTTATTTCCCAACTTAGCGCGCTCTCTATCTCAGATTCTCAGTTAGCTCAGTTGCCGAGTTGAACTTGCGCGGGGCGGCTCTGTCACCACGGTAAGTACAATAATTACGGAGAAATACATACACACCGTTCGAAAGACGTATGATTACCCTGTGTGTAACTTTCGGACTTATTCTCATATTAGTATTTAAAATTATACATTATTTTTCATTTAATTTATCTTTACCGTAGGTTAAAATAAGATTATATTTCTAGGGTTTAGTGGTTTCTCAGTTAAGCAAATAGCACAAGCTATTATTAATATGCTTCCCAGTTAAGTTGTTTTTTCCAAACTTGTTTTTCGTTACGACTTGCTACCGTTAAGATATCTTAAAAGCCTTTATCATTTTTGTTTCTCCTTCAACAAAACGTTCCTTGTGTCTGCAGTCGCAAATGTTTCAATTTCCACGCATATCGCATTACGATATTTTATCATTGTCGTCGAGATCCCGGAAACTTCGGAGATTCGTCTCGCGAAATAACAGATGTTACAGCGAAGCTTTTTATATCCTTTCTGCCATTCTGAGAACTCGCTATTTGTTTTTTCACCCAAGTTTTTTTAGTACACAATACGAGTTATGTAGATGAATTGTCTCGAATTGATATTCTAAGCGCCTTACAAGTCTTTGATAAGTGCTTTGTTTCTTTAAACTATATTATTTTAACATTCTATTTTTGTTACTGTTATTCGTCGTGGAAATCCATTATAATCAATCTGTATATTATAACATAAAGCGTACTACAATGTGCGTGCCGCTAAAACTCAGAAACGAGACCCGGTACGATCAAGTTGTAAGTTATATGGTGTGGTAGCCCTCTTTCTCCCAGCCATAAAGAAGGTTCCCGTTTTTACCTTAAGGGCGTGCTTTTGAAGATATAAGGGCTGGAAGTTTCGCCCTCCAGAAATTTCTAGATCAGTCCAGAACAATCGAGTGTATTCGAGAGCATTCCAGAACATCCCGGAACATTCTGGAATGTTCCGGGATGTTCCGGAATAGCCTGAAACGTTCGTGAACTCCTGGAACATACCAGAAAGGCTATTCCCTAAAATTTGTGATAAGAGATCGTTCTCCCGCGAGAAGTGCTGTCAGATTTGTGTGATTTTCTACAGCTGAAATATGAATAACAATGTGAATTGTTGAACATCACTTATCTGTGTATTTCAAAATTTCTATTTACCTTTCCACACACTTCCTTCATTTTTATTACTAATATTTATTACTCATACCTTCATTTGTTGAGATTTACGAACAGTTCTCACCTCAGGCGAAATTACCTAATGATATTCTAAGTTACGTAATACATAAGCACTATAACCATGTAATAATTTCGTTTGTCAATATATTGTAGTTACGATGTGGCTTGTATTTGATAAGAGATTGAACTGATGTTCGAACACAACGGATCTTGCTTCATATACCAAAGAGTAACCCCACACATGCAAAAAAGGCTTCGAATGGTCCACAATGTTCCAGAACATCCCGCAACATTCGAGAGTGTTCTAGAATGTTCCACAATAATCTGGGATATTTCGGGATGTTTTCGAACGTTCCAGACTATTCCCGAACATTTCACAATATTCCAGAATGTTCTGGGATGCTCTGGAATGTTGTGGAATGCTCTCGAATCCTCTGGAATTTTCTGAACTGTTCTAGTAGGCGAAGCGTCCAGCCCTTATATCTTCAAAAGACGCCTTTTAGGTAAAAACGGGAAACTTCTTCATGGATGGGGGATAGAGGGCTACCACACCATAAAACTCCCTTGATCGTACCGGTAATCGTTTCTGAGTTTTAGCGGCACGCACATTATAGTACACTTTTTTATAGTATCCTAGCGGGTACCCGGCATGCGTTGCAACGCCATGTTTCTTCCTGCATGTCCTTTCCCATGCGTCTCCGTTCCCCTCGTCGCCCCTCCCGTGTTCGTCACCCTACCCCTCCCTGCCGCTAAAATATATGAAATACACACATTTTAAAACCACTTGCGCAACACCTGTAGTATTTTTTTTGCACAAATTTCATAACGCCAGACCGAAACATCATATATAGCCTTCGCGGGCGTGCGCACAACAAATTACCAAAGTTTCATCGCAATCGGATGAATGGTATGGCAGCGCATAAAATACGAACAAACATATTGATTAATTATTTGTTTGTCGGAACTGGTACCTGTTATTCACGTCTGTGTAATTTCTCAAGACACCGTTACAACACTTGGCGAAAATTAAACAAAATTTACTTTTTTCAGTAGAAAAGGTCGTCTTTGAGCAAAATTTCCACCTGTTTTTACCACTAATAAGCTTGGGAAGCCACTTGAAATCTGTCGGGTACGTCCTGTTTCATCCTGTACTTGTTTTCAAGGGCGTTTGAACGACCTTCCATATTATGAATTGGATTAGGTAGGATAAGCACTTTGTTGACTAGACTTATAATATCACAGGTGCGATTACTGTCAATTTATTTATTTATTGCGTGTACAACTGGACAGGCACTCTGCAATGTTGAATTTGTGCAAAACAAGTTTTTAATTAGTCGTCGACCATTTTGCGTAAACAATATGTTTGTAAAGTTGAAGGTAATATCTGTTTAAATCAATTACATAGGTCTCTACCGTAATTTTTCCGTAATAGAATTTTTCCTACAAACAAGTTTTTGTACTAGAATAGATATTTGATTTGGAATTTCACGACATTATTGTACACAGTATTATCGTGATTAATTAATTTGTGGGAAATAATTTTACCAAGTCAGCGGACTTCTTCAACTTTTCATTAAAACCTTCCGCCCGTCGCGTCTTTTTTTAACGCAAGGTGTCGCGCGGGGTCGCCTAGGACCCCAAAAACAAATATGATTAAATTGTTGTTATAGCGTACATTTTATGTGTTATTTTAACTGATTATGGTCAGGTGATAGGGTCTGCATTGAAACAAAATAAATAATTAAAAATTAAATATTTATTTTCAATGTAAACGCTTAAAAATCAACAAGAAACATTTTTTTATAATTTTGAATCATACTTTTTAACAGTAAACTCTAAAAAAAAATCTTAACACTTTCTATCAAATTTATAACTATTTAAGACTAGCTTTTCCCCGCGGCTACGCTCGCATGGTATTACGGGAAATTACTGTAGCGCTTGCACTTATCATTTATCTCCCCCCCCACCCCACCCCCATCCCCTCCCGCATTCCATATATTCATTCCCTCACATTCAGTTTTCAAACATCGCGCCTACCACTTAAATTTCATAATGCTATAATAGCTCAAAGAAAAAAAGAATTACTTATCCAATTTTGTTCATTCGTTCGGAATTTATGCGCTTACAAACATTTCGGATGTTTATTTTTAATTAAATATTTGAAAGTTTGTGAATATAATAAAAAATTACACTATTTATTCAGTTCATTTATTCAGTCTTTATAATCGTTACGAATTATATTTTTAATGTAGGAACTGACATTTATTCCAAAACAGAAGCTTGTCCAAAAAAATAAAACATATTCTAATATTTGAATTTTCTGAAGCAGTAGCAATCGTTTCCATGGAAACGATTTTTTTCTGACGTTAGCAAAAATTTGCTTTAGTTAGCGACAGAAAACGTATAACAAATATAATATATTAATATTTATAATTTCATTACGCCAGAGCTTACCATCATATACAAAATATAGTCTGCGCATATAATTTAGCTTTCTATTGGTGAATGAATTTTTAAAGTCTTTTAGTCCTTAATTTTAGTCCTTATCCTTAATTTTTAAAGTTTTTTAGTCCCTTTTAGGAAGCTACCTAAAGTAAGGAATCAGTGGAAACATTTAAAATGTTAATTAGCTTTTCTGTAAAACCTAGGCTTTTAAAGACCCCAACACAGACCTCACGGTCGAGGGTTAAACCAATATAAAATATTGTTACTGGGGCAGTTTAATTATGTACAATACAACTGTACAATTTTTATTTTAAGTATATGTAGGGCGTACGTAAAAAGGGCGTTAATCAATAAATAAATCAAATTTTCATCATCCGAGCAGATTGGAAGAATAATTCATTGAAGAAGAAGATAACACTTATAATCTAAATGAAAATATGAAAGAAAACAAGACACAGAAAACAGAAAAAAACAATGTTCGCAACTGGGACACGAACCCAGACCTCTCGTCTAACCGGGACGTGCGAAAAAACTACAAACCCCGTGCAATTACGTAAAATGTCCCGCCACCTCACGACACGTACTAACTCTTTTCCTTTGTATTACTGCAAATGTATGAGATAGTGAGTGGTGAGGGGTGAGGTGGTTGGTGTAGTGGCCCTACATCGAAGGCTCAAATATAAAGATTATATACGTGACCTCGGTGTTCTTTTGGACTCTAAACTTACCTCTGAAAAACACTTTGATAAAATTGTCACCAAAGCAACAAAAATATATAGTAGACCAAATACCCTTCTATATTGATAGATGCAACACCAATTCCAATCAAAATGAATTTATGCAAAGTACATGTAACTACTATAACAACAAATTTTGCAAATATAGACACACGTGCTGACATATTTACTGCTAGTTACTGTCGCTACAGAACTTCATTGTATAAAATTCTAGGTGCGAATAACACATATTCATGACGATTAAATTAATTGTATCTAATATTTTTATATTACTTGCGTGGCAACTTTCCCTTAACTTTCCCTTATCCCTCTCCTCCCTTTACCCTTCCCAACCCAAATACCTATTTTGCAGTCTATTGCAGTTATAATCACACTTATTTTACTGTTGTGTATTGGTTTATCATTTGTTGAATTTAGATTTGTACTATTATTATTTTTTTAAATTGCTTAAATATTCTAGTTTACATTCAGTTAGTCTTGTTTCTAAAAACCTATGTGAATAATTGGTCTATTTTTTTATCATCCTCTTATGTATTTTATATTACGAAGACTGTTTATGTTCCTTAAATAAATAATATGACTCGCCTTTTTCCTGTAATCTACGTCTAATGTTGATTCGGTTTTTCTATCAATAATAAATTTTATTATTTTCGTTCTTGCTTCATGGAAAAGACGGCTGCCCGAGGTCAACTGTCTGCCCGCCACGAAACATTATTTTAGGATTAACAGCTCCCAAAGTCTTAATTAATTAATGTGTTTCTTATAGCAATTCGTGACGAGGACAATGGGGCTATTTTAAAACGATGGTTCAAGCCTGAGATCGGCAAACTCTAATCAAACTAAAATTTTAACTAAAAGCACGCAAGGCCCTTGGAGTGTATTTTGTCGAAAATGTCATCGGTTCAAAGGTAACTCGTCAAGTGACATAATGTTATGAACTTGCGTGGCATTTTGAGTTTAACCTTTGAACTTGACGGCCCGTCACGTTTTGACATTTCAGCAATTAGGCAATTTCGATCCGAATTTATTGTAAATTTAACATTTTTTTAGGTAAAGCGTAACCCGCACGGCACGTTCACATCGATCGTCCAATTGTTTTTTTTACATTAACTCCACACAGGAAAACAATTTCATTAACTCCAGCCCTGAAGAAAATAATTTCCCTCAAGGCCTATGTCATCTTTGAAGATGCTGTGTGAGAAGGGTACTTTTGAGGAGAGGAAGGAGTGAACATGGGTCTAGGATGAGGAAACACAGAGGCCGGCAAATCGTTCCACAGCCGAGCTGATTAACAAAATATTAAAAAATATACAAAATTTTGACAATCTCCGACATTTACCATTCTGTAACATGGTTTGCCTTAAGCCTCGATTACGTTGAGCGAGTTTACAAGCTATTAGCCGGTAAGTTTAAAAGCGGGTGAATCGGCGAGTGAGATTGTCACGATGACGCACAAAACTCTCTACTCGCTCAGTAGCGATAGTGGCAGCCAAAATAACGACTCGTGCGAACCAATTCGGTCGACATTTTGTAAAAACTTGAGCTCGCCGCTAGCGCCACACGCTTGCCAGTATCGAGAATTACGGCTTCCGCGCGAACTAATTCTGACAGTTACGAAATCAGCTGTTGGTAGACCGCCATCTCGAACGACTAGCGAGTAAAGTTAACCATCTTTCAACTTTTTTCGTAGATTGTCCACAATCTACTAGTTAGCAAGTAATACGATGACACTGGGCGAGTTTACTAACAGATGGTGAATTGTGTCAATGTCATAGAGGCTTTACGCAAATATTCCTGGTTTTGCGAATATCCAGACAATATTTGAATTCCTCCTTAAATAATTATAAGCGGAAAATGTAATTTGTGCAATGATGGCGGACTCATCTAGCTGGTAAAGGATTGAATCCGCGATGCTTGTTACTTGTTTCGAGTGAGTGATCCACAAACCATAGTTTGTTTGATTGTACTGCTTTTATGCTATTTTATTTTACTCGTACAAGCGTTTAATATCGATTATAATCGAAGCTGTCACCAAATTTATGATTCATAACTTTTAAATATATAATTTAATTCCTTTTTCAAAGTGCTAGCCAGATGCTAAATTCTCGGCACCAGCGTACGGCGAGTCTCATAGCACTTATCGGCCAAGTTATAAATTTGGTCTCTAAAAAGGACTGTCGCCAATTTTAAACAGACTCTGTTATTTTTTGCGCGAGATAAAAATTAATGGCGTGGGGCATTCGATTAACTGATTTCATTGGAAAACCATTCGCCCAGAAGGCTGGAGATTAGTCTCCATTGGTGGCCGAGGACGATGAAACTCTTGATGGTGCTTAAATAAATAATTATTTCAAAAGTACTCTAGTTATACAGAAAATAAAAAGGCATTGTCGCGACCGAAAATAGAACTTCTAATATTACCGGGAGTAACTTCTCAAGGATGTATATTTATGGGCCCCTATTTTGTTCAAGTGCTTTTTTTTATTTTCTGTGTCTTCTTCTAATTCATATTTTCAGTGAAAGTTGTTGATATTAAACATTACACAATATACTAATTGAATAATCCATACGTGCTTAATCTTTTTTTTTTTAATTTAAGAGGGAATAACCAGACAAAACCGGAAATATGTCATTTTTAAATCAACTTTTAAAAGTATTGTTCCTTTTCCGCAAAAAATTATAAATTGATTTCGAAAAACTATTCTTTTATCTAGTGAAGCAATTTTTTAAATTTTGAGAAAATATTTTTATTTTTAGTACAATACTGTTTTACCGTAGGTCGTTGGCAGATTTGTTAAATTTTCAAATGAAATTTTATATTATACAACATACATTTCAAATTATATAATTGTGCAGTAAAATAAATCAATAAATTATCTGGGAAACCTACTTTACTGTGGAACGTCCTACTTTAATTTTTAAAATTATTGAAAATATTTATCATTGCAACATTCTTCAAGATAATATCAACAAATTGTTAATTTGGTGTATGGAAAATAGACTTTATTTAAATATCTCAAAATGTTAAATTGTTAGATTTTCTAGAATAAAAAATCCAGTGACATTTAATTACAACATTGATAACAATGCTCTTCAGACATTAATGCAAATTAAAGACTTGGGCATCACTTTTCAATCAAATCTTTCATTTGTTAACCACATAACAGAAATCTGTAATAAGGGCTTAAAAATGTTGGGGTTTATAAATAGGCTAACTAGAAACTTTAACAATATAAAGTGTATTAAAATGTTATATTTTGCTTATGTTAGAAGCCAACTTGAGTACAATTCTCCTGTCTGGAATCCTCATTATAATATGCACGTACAAGCTGTTGAAAGAATACAAAACAAATTCTTACGTTTTCTAAATTTTAAAATGGGTATTCCAGCAAATATGTTAAACTACAACACAATTTTAAACGATATGAATATGCTTAAATTGTCAGACAGAAGAATTTTCACTGACTTGGTATTTTTATATAAAATTCTAAATGATTTAGTTGATAGTCCGGTATTACTTGAATTGATAAGCTTCCGAATTCCACTTCGTAATACTAGAAGTCAGGATTTATTTCAGTGCAGAAATTCTGGGACTAACTACCATATGTATTCCTCTTTGCCCAGAATACTAATGGAGGGAAACAATTATACCAAGTCAGTGGACATCTTCAATTTATCTTTGAATAAATATAAAATATTGTTATTGAGGCAAATCAGTTATGTACAATAAAATGTTTTTTCTATGCTATATATGTAAAAGCCCCGAAAAAGGGCGTTTATTTATAAATAAATAAATTACTTGCATTAAAGACTCCTTTTTAGAACGTAATATCAAAATATGTTTTTCCTCTTTTTTAATGCTTAAACTTCCTGTAACTCGTAATGCCCTATTTCCCGGAAGGCCGTAACATGATTTATAACATCAAAGAAATAAATAATATTTTTTATATGGCTTCCTTCCTCCATACCCTAGGATCTATAATAAAATCTAGGTAAATTGCAAATCCTGATTTATCAGAAGTTTTGGCATTGGATATTAATGGCCCTCTACGCTTAAAGCTTTTATTCGAAATTTCATTAACCCATTGGCCAGATAATTAACGAAATTAATGATTAATTACCTACGGAGCGTTCGGCATTTAAAATTTTGTTAAAAAATGTCGCTGTCGTTCTCGTTTTCTGTTTTTTTGGCGGACCTACTCTAACCCTGCCGGGGTTTGTGGCCAATGGGGTTAAATTATCATTATTAATGATGTTAACAATCGTAGACCGTGCTCGCAAATATTGATAACAGACCAAAGATGACGGATTTGTTCAATATCATATTGATGTAGGATT
Source organism: Glyphotaelius pellucidus (assembly GCA_936435175.1). Taxonomy (NCBI): domain Eukaryota; kingdom Metazoa; phylum Arthropoda; class Insecta; order Trichoptera; family Limnephilidae; genus Glyphotaelius; species Glyphotaelius pellucidus. Next base: position 31,637,662 of record OW386554.1, read on the forward strand.
TTATCGATCGACCATGCTGGACCCCCAGGGCCTATCTTGGTTATTATATGTCTACGACATTTGAATTGAGTTTAATCATCCAGTGTGGTCCATTTAACTCTTACAAAACATTTGCAATGACGCCGCGGGGAATTATGGAATTTCAAACTGAATTCATTCTCACAATATTGGCAGAGGCGCCCGCCTAAATATCATTTGATATGCACGCGACGCGACGTGGATCAAAGCAAATCTTGGGAGTTTTCCAAATCGTGAATATGTATAACTGCTAAATTATGTGTTAAGGTGGATTTAGACCAAACGAGCAAATGCTCGTTCTGGACTGCTCTTGCAAATTATTTTGGTATGAACAGTTAAAGAGCATTCTTTTGGTGCTCCGAGTGTGTTCGTCGTAATTTTGTAGAATGCTCTAAGGATGCTTGTTCGTTTGGAGTAAACGCCGCAAGTGCGCCCGAACGCCTAGAGCAGCTGTTTTCAACCTTTTTGAGCCTGCGTACCCCTCGACTCTTACTACACATTAGTTGTACCCTTTACCCTCTATCTATCTTGTGTACACGTGTAATGAATGACATGTTTTATTTGTAATTTCTTAATACTCTTATTATTACACGAATTTTACAATCAAGTTACACCAATACAATTAATGTAATTTTATACAGAGTTTAACACATTTTCATTGCATTTTCGTTCGGGCATTTTCAACCTGTGATTCCACATGCGAAATTGAACAAATTTTGTTCGACGTCTTTTTATTTCGACGAAAAAAAATTCATTCTCTCCATACCCAACTCCAAACTCACAAAGTGCATTGAGAGGATGAATTTTTTTAACCTCGAAAAATTTTGTAAAGAAAGAGTTGCTCGTGTATCAGTAGTTAAAATAAAAGCCCGATTTCCTATTACACCCTGTATTTTTTTTTAACATGAGCTCCACCTAGGAGGCCCTGGGGAAAATGATTTCCCTTAAATTTCCTTCAGGGCCTATGTCATCTTTGGGGAAGCTGTGTGGAGGGTTTTTTAAGGAAAGGAAGGGGAGGAGAGTTCTGGGAAGGAAAAAGGTTTGGGTAGGAATCTGGGGTTCAGTGTGTCCTGCTCATCCGCCTCCAAGACTTAGACAACCCTCACCCCATGAACCCGGGCACCCCTGCTAAATCACCAAACGTAGCGAACCACTTGGGGTGACTTATGGCAGAGGTATAATCAATCACACAATGTTAACATACAGCGATTGTGTACCTTAAGCTTGCTTTGCAGAGCAAAGTTTGACTCAATTTCATCTAAGTAGAGCTGAGTTTTAAAACCTACATTCGTGCCATGATATTGCTTACCCCCATTTTTGCTTCGCGTACCCCTAGGAGTACGCGTACCACAGGTTGGAAACCACTGGCCTAGAGCATTCCTTCTTGTTCGGACGCGATCGCTCCTAGAGACGGTCTCTTCAAAGTCTTCTTGTGTTCTTGGAACTTTTTGCTCTAATTATGGATTGGAGAAATGAAAAATGTCTTCAAATGATAAAAGTGTATCAAAATTTCAGATGTCTGTGAATCCAACTTAAGGAAATTAAATAACTTATTGAAAATATGAAAAATTATAAATGCAGCACTTGAAATCACAATATCGCTCTCACTGTCGGACTTGGTGTAGTGAAAACCACCAATGATTGTTGAAGATTGAGCAATGAGCATTCGCTCGCCTGATCTAAATATCCCTGGAGCATCTACAAGAATTCTAGTTCTTGTTCGTTGGTATTATTTTAGTGTACGTGTTTGGTGAAAACGAATTACCGTTTACACTAAAGATCTTGTTCCAGCTCTAGCTCTATGCTCGTTTGGTCAAAATCCAACCTTTTTTTATATTTCTTGGGCATTAAATATGTAATAATATCTAAACGTTTTGTTTTGAAGAGTTTGTTACGTAAATCAATTTACGCAATTTACGTAATAAATGTACATGAAAGTAAAACTTCTCAAAACAAAATGCCACCTTTTTTTCTTCGAGCGAATCGCTGTCAATATTTTTATCGATGTATCATACTGTCCTTACTATTATTTACCCACTACTAAAATGCGACATCGTTTTTAGTATTGTCAATATGTTTATTTGATGTCGAACCCATCGGTAATTCTTTGTTTTGTCACAGCCGTGTCTGAAGCCGTATAATTTTAATTCTTTTCCAAAAAATAATTCGTGCATTGCGACTTGTTGTTGTTTGCAGTATATCTGGCAGCTTTCCGACGTGGTGGGATTTATTGTATTTTAACACTATTTATGTTCTAGTTTAACACTGCTTATAACCCGGCTTTTTACATTAGCTCCACACAAGGAGGCCCTGAGGAAAAAAAATTACCTGTGTCATTTTTGGGGATGCTCTGTTTAGGAGAGGAAGTTCTGGAAAGGAAAAAGGAATGAGGGGTGTGGTAATAATCTGGGGTCATTGTATCCAGGAGTGACGGACGTATGAATCCATCCCTACCATTGCGGTGCATGGCGATGGGTCGAGGGAGTCTTCCCACTGGAGATCCCGATCCGGCCCGCTATGCTTTGGGTGGGCAAATGCGCTCGCTGTCAAGACCTAGACTTTTTTTATATACTTATTAGGATTTTTCAAAAGATGCTTGTAGTGTAAATGTTCCCAATCTTACTCATCCCCCATTCCTTTCGATCAAATCAGACCCCGCCGTCCTCTTCCCATCTTCTTGTCTTCCCCGTTCCCTTCAGCCTTACAACATACCCCAATCGGTGATGCCATAATCCCACTGGCTCCGTACAGTTGGATTAAGCTTAAAATATTGTCTGACAAACAAAAGTACAGCAAATCGACTGAATAAAAAAATATCTAATTTTCTAAGACATTTTTCCGTTCAGTTCTTTTTCAAGGGTATTTGAGTACAGTTGTGCATCGTCATGATTAAGTCTTCCTAGCTCTCTAGTGTGTAGACAGGTATGCTTGTTGACATCTTCATATGTATTGGCATTGGCCAAATGTCAGTCCACTAATTACATCAGATTTTATTCGCAATATAAATAAATTTAAAAGTGATGATGTCGTTGATTCGAGAGTGTTAATAGTTAACGCTGTTGATTGACACGACGCCATAATATGTTTTCATAATCTACTCTGAGATTCAACGTCGATATCGATATATATATATATTTAGAGTTCGAATCTCCAATACCATTGTTCTTCTTGGCATCAACAATATTCATGTTTTTCTCCCAAGTTTTCCATTTTTCTTTCGATTTCTATATGTATATTGTCTTCCATTTTCCAGTTTGCTGTGAGATACTGACAGTTTCTTCTCGCGGTTCTCTTTCGCTTCGTGTTTACGAGTTTGTTTTTTTTACGCGTTTCAAGCAAGTTGAAAAGCCTAGATCTTTGAATGAATCAAACACGTGGATATTTCCTCGAACCGAACCACAAATTACGGGAAAGGAATGAAGCACAATTTGTGGCTCGGCTCGCGTTCATGTATACGCAGCATTGACAATGCAACACTGAATTTTAATATTTAATTAAAATTATATTTGATAGTTTTATTATCAAGTTCTGCAAGTATTTTTGGTTACAGCTGTTTCGGTTTAGAAGACCATTTTCAAAACTGTGGTTAAATCCACTGTTAGGCGACTTATTTATAAGATTTTAAATGTCAATTTTCGAAGGTCAGATAAATATAATATTATAATATAGTTACCAAGGTGAATAAATGTCTTGAAATACATTAAATTACTGATGATGTACCAAAATTTTATATTACAATGCTCTAATAAAGTGTGTTTGTGCAGCTGCTTTCGCCACGAATAACACACATCGCATAAGATTGTTCAAATAATTTAGAATGAATGACCTTGTTCCTGGCTGTTCAGGCCCTTGACCCACATATTACAGATTAACACCGCACACATCGGATTCGAAAATCGGATAGGTAATCGGGGCCACGCCCTTTGGACGGCCGGATTCAACGGCCGGCGTGGAAGGGCGTGGCCTATTTTTATTGCCGATCAGGTTTTCGAATCGGATGTGTGCGGGCTTTCATAAGAAATGTATGGCGTGAAGGCCTTCAGGTTGTCTGATCAGACAATCGGATGGAAAAATCGGATGTTATCGCCCAGCCTAACTTATTTCACTACCGTGACATGGCGCCTTAGTCTTTATATTTTTTTCCGCCACGCGGATTTTCTATTTATCTAATCACTTTATCCTTTCCTAAGAGGTTAACAATCCACGTTACCTAAACACGTGTGTGACGATTAAATTTGTTCAAAATTAATAATAAGTACATTTTATACCATAGACCCCATAAAACGGCAACTTGAAATATATTCGAATTAATTTCCTAAAACGATTTTGTGTTATTGTATTTCTTGGCCATTGTCAAGTGTTTGCGAATATTATTTATTAAAATACGACGCAATATACACAGAAGTGAGTTAGCAAACGTTACAATATTTACCGATACTGTACCATTGAATCGGTCTGTCAAGTGTACGTGTACCGTGTACACGGCTGTCGGATAATATATCCAGACTTATGTAGGTTATGTTGACGCTGCCTTACGTGATTCATATTTAAAAATTTTATGTTACACATTTACAAAGAAATATAGTAATAGAAAAGAAGTTATTCAATGCATTAAGTATTATAAAAATGTTATCATTTGGAAATTATCTGTATTTAAAAAAAATACAAATCGGAATTTGAAAATTTCGGCAGAAAGTCAAAATAATAAGCCAGCTTTTATGAAAATCTAAAGTTCACGCCAAACAGCTTTTCTCAAGTTGCTACTATTTTTTCCTTTCTTTTTTTTTTTACATTAACTCCACACTCCCTGAGGAAAATAACTTCCCTCAGGGCCTATGTCATCTTTGAAGATGCTGTGTAGAGAGTTTTTTTGAGGAGAGGAAGGAGTTAACATGGGTCTTGAAGAAACCAATGTTGGGCACGTGTTTGGCGTATTTCCCAAATAAGTATTAAATTTATTATTAAAAAAACAAATATATATTGTGCACCGGTGCCGAGGATCAATGACGATAGTTTCTCGGAGCATCACGATAGAAAAGAAATCCTCCGGTTTAAAGGCATTAACAAAAATTAAAAAATCATACAAAAATTAAGATTCGTACAATAATTATTAATTTGTCGTGGATGCCACGACATAATATTTAAAACTTCATTAAAAATACAAGAGGATTTTTTTTAATATCATATTAAATTTTCCAAAGCAGTGAAACTAGCAGTCCACAACGGAGTGTTAAACCAATTTACCTGCTGATATCAATGCGCCTGATATATAGCTGTGAGGGTGACCGGACAAGTCGGAATGAAACCAACTCAGAACCATCTCAGATAAGTCACTTAGAGTGATAAAAAAATGTATAAAAAATTGGTTAAATAGGTTATGTTAGGTTAGGGTTATCGGCTAATTTAAAATTATTTTTTTCATAACTTTTAATGACTTTTCAAGGAGGTGTTGAGTTGACTTTATTCTCAGTTGACATGGAACCGGCTGTGAGGCATTGAACTGGCAGAGAGGAAGGATGAAATGTCATCTCTGAGGAGTCGATGATAAAAAATGTATTTTTTTATTAGAAATGTATGAACGCTTATTAGAAACAACTTAAAAAAAAAAAAACAATTTTTTGGCTAAAATTATCTGTGGCAGCTTCCATTGATAATCTTTTTTCTTATAAAATTATTCACTTGAAATCGTGACCTCTAGACTCTTTTTGTCAAGCGATTTTTGTGCCTATTACTTATATTCGTGGTTATATTGCCACACTAAGAATATATACATTTTTGGCTTGTGGCTCTTCCTCTTAACATTAAGGCGCCGCATCCGCCTCGAAAAGAAGAAGTTGGAGAGATATGTAATTACGAATGTTGGAGAGAGCGCACTGATATTTCAAACGATAAAATTGAAGCTAAAATTGTGAAAATAAAACACGACTCGTTTAGAATAGAGCAAAACTCTCGTGGGGGTGGGCTAAAACAACGTTCAAAGAAACACTGTGAATTTTTTCATACATATAACTTGTTAAATAATAGAGGCTTGAAAATAAAAATTTCGGAGCATACTTTGCGATTTTTTTCTAACGAGGGAATTTCTATAATTTGCGTTTCGGCGTGGGGATTTATTTATTATTATTATTTTATTTATTATATTACATTATATACATTTAAATAGCAAAATAACATAATAACATGATAATATATTTAAAGATAACTGTAAATATTAAAAATGTGTACAAGTGTTATTATGTCTTGTATGTCAACATAGTTCCTAGCTAGGCAGATTGCCTGTTCTAAGGAACCAATTGCTGATGAAAAAGTCAGACATGTATTTTGTAAAAAAATTTTGTTTTTATTTATTTTTTCTAATAAAATATGTACTCAGTTTATATTTAATGTGCCATTTTTAGGTAACCATGTAAAACTTTAAGTGACATTATTTAATAGTTTTTCAGACTCCATCCTACCCAAGTCAATCAACCATTTAGTTATTAATGAACCGATGCAGGACATTTTGCATGTCTTAATATTTAATTCTGGGGGGATTTTATTATACAATTTCGGTCCCAGATATGTATATGTCTTTTGATACTTTGTCGTATTGCTCTCTGGGACCACGAGATCCTTTCTAGTATGACTTCTTGTGATATATTTATGCTCAATTTTATGAAGATTTTCTAGATTTTTGTGTACATGGATAATAACCCTTTTTATGTAGTTTTGACGAACATCAAGTACATTAAATTGTTTGTAGAGCTGATCGCTAGAAAACCTATAGGGCTTACGCAATATGACTCTAATTATTGATTTCTGGGCCTTCACAAGCGGATCTAAAATAGTTTTACCTGATGCTCCCCAACCAATACAACCATACGTTAAGATGGAGTTGCATAATCCGAAATATATTTTTCTTAGGTCTTGTTGATTAATTACATTTCGTAATACAAAGAATATGTGAATTAATTTTCTTACCCTTATTGCAAGGTTGTCAATGTGATATTTCCACTTAAGATGATTGTCTATAATAACGCCCAGATATTTGATGTTTTTCACACATTCCAAAGCTTCACAGTTGCAGTCAGAATCTGTATTATCGAAATCACAGTTAGGCTTATGTGTTTTTATTGTGTATGACATACTAGGTTGTCCTTTTATAGTTGAGCTGAATCTTATGTATTTAGTTTTTGCTATATTTAGAGTTAATAGATTTTTGTCAAGCCACTGTTTTATCGCGTTGATTCCACTTTCAGCGTGTTTGTGAGTTTGTGTCCAATCATCCCCTTCAAATAAAGCTACTGTATCGTCTGCGAATGTAATAATTTTTCCGCCTACTGTTAGTTCGCATAACTCGTTGATTGTATAGATATTATCTTTAAAAGTAACATATATTGTTTTAAGAGCTTAAAAACTTCAAATTTTCAAGGGACGTATGCAAGAAATCGGTAGAAATTCGGGTAGCGGCGGCTTAAGACAGGTTTCGTTTGGGTCCGTGGAGCAGATAATCAAAGAACGGAGTGTAAAAAGAATTACTTATTATACTTATTTAGAATTAATTAAACCCTTTTCCTTCCCAGAACTCTCCTTCCCTTCCTTTCCTTAAAAAACCCTCCACACAGCATCCCCAAAGATGTTATAGGCCCTGAGGGATATTATTTTCCTCAGGGCCTCCTGTGTGGAGCTCATGTAAAAAAAATATATATATAATTGATAATTCCCGTGGAAGACATGGCACGATCGAATTAATCAAATTCTTAGTTAGTTCGTCTCTAGGAGTCAGAATTACAGAACATTATGTACGAGACGATTTGTAAATGTGAAAACTTGGATTGTCTTCCCAGATTCGTATGGCGGTCTTTCCTCTTCTCTACCCCTGTCGCTAAACGGCTTGATGGTTACTTAGTTAGTTAAATGTATCATTAAAGTTTATTTATTTCTGTCTGTCCTTCCACTGTCAATATATTTATTCTGATCCAATCGATAAAGAACACACTCTGCCACTGTTAACTCCTTTGTTATAAGAAATGTGAGGTATGTTATTTATTTACATGCAGCCTTTATAAGGCCGCCTTATCAGTTAGTCGTTTAGTCGCGCTGAACGAGTATTTTACTGCTCCCGGTACGGGAAAGTTCTTTAAACAAAATTATTTTACTGATTTGTGATTCTCGATTATTTAATTATTTCATTTTATTTGAGAGCTTTTCTAACTAATCCGGTGTATTTGAATACGTCCGCTTTATCGGGAACATTAAAAATGTAGATTAAACTTCACGAAATCAGTTTGCTTGCAATTGAAAAACATTTTGCTAGCCTGCATTATATATTTAATGTGAATTCACTTGGATATTGTCGCTTCAGTTGGTTATAGAAGAATAAGTTTTTGAAGTAAAACTTCTTTGCGCACGCTTGACTTGGGGAGTAAGCTGATGAATGCGTGACGAGAGCGTTACGAAAAGTGTAATCGGGCGAGGCGAACGGAAGTTGAGAGGGAGATATAAGTTAGTGAAGATAGAATGAGAGAGAGTTACGTTTCGTATATTACTGTAGGGGCAAGAGAGAGAGGTGCGAGCACACATTTTCTTTATCGCTTTCTCTCATAGCCAGTTACGTTTCGTATATCTAAGACACAGTGCAGGCCTATTGTCTGTATCACACTGTAGGAGCAAGAGAGAGCAGTGAAGTTTTACTTCAGTCGTGTAGTTTAAAGCACTTTTAAAGCTTTTTTATTGTTTTCCTCGCAAACGACTGCGGTCTACTTTACTAATCACTAAGTTTAAAGTGTTCCTAGACAAAAAACAAATCAATAATTTGTCGATTGCTTGTTATACTAAATCAACCTTTTAAATATAATGTAATCTCATTTTTAATGTACCATACTTTTCGGATTAAAAGGTTTTTTTTAATGTTTTCAACCTTTCTTATGTTTTTTTCTTATAATTGTTTTATTTAGGTCGCTTTGATACCAATTGACGAAGCGATTGTACTTTTAAATACCAAGTGTTAAACCAATACTACAAAAAAATAATCTTTGAAACATTTAAGAAACGTAAACTGCCGTGTGAAATTGCGAATAAAATCGTCGATATTTCTTTGTGTGTACCGATCCAAATTGTTGGGTGAAGGTGTCAAATTCAATAAACATTGTTGTGTGACCCTCTTCATTGCTGAAGCAAGGTTAAATTGGCAACGGATTTGATACTGTTTGTGGTGTGGTCCAATCCTCCAGTTGTTCGACTGTTGCTGGAAGGTTGTCGAAGAGTGTGCCGTGGTCGGTGTTTGGTGTGTTGAATCCGTCTCTCCGTCCGCCTCCGATGTCGGGAGGGCGGGCGTAGCGGCCACCGCGCCCCCAGGGCTGGATCTCCCATGTTCGTGTCTGCCGTGGCCGCTACGGCTAACATGACAGCCATGTCCTTCGGCAATATGTTCCGCCGGAGGAAGAACTCTGCGGATTCGGTGAGTAGACTTAATATTTCTGAATTAATTAAGTTTTCAGTTCCGGTCATTTAGTTTCAAATTTATTCAGTGGCCATAGTTAAAAGGTCAGATTTTGTAACTCCCCTTGTATAAGGCCAGTTATCTCAGTCGTTAGGGCAAGTAACCCTCTTAATTAATCTAAGGGTCGAGGGTCAAAGCACAAGTTGGGCGCCACATTTCGAGGGTCCCAGAGGGTTCCCATAAAATTGTCAGTTCTTTGAAACAATCGCGCAATAAATTAATTCCGTGATCACTACGCACACCACCTCACTTATCCTTCATCTCGCTAAACTTCAGGTAGTATTTTCCAATGTTGGGTTGCCACAATTCCACGTGTCTTAGACAGTTGATGATAATCTATACTAATATTATAAATGCGAAACTGCTCGAGTTTGTGTGTTACGCTTCCACGCATTAACCAATAAATAGTTTTTAAAAATTCTTTCACCAATAGAAAGCTACATTATATGCGAGGACTATAGATTGTATATAATGGTAAGCTCTGGCGTTTTAAAATTATAAATATTGATATTTTTTATTTTTTATACGTTTTATACGTTTTCTGTCGCTAACAAAAGCGAGTTATTGCTAACATCAGAAAACGATGTTGAAATATTTGTGGGCTCTATGCTGGCAGGTACTCAGCCTCCTACCTACTGGTCGGCTGCTGCTCCAGGAAATTCAAATATTAGAATGTTTTTTTTAAGCTTTAAGGACAAGCTTATGTTTTGGAAAAAAAGTCAGTTGAGAGTTCCTACATTAGAAATATTATTCGTAACGATTATAGACAGTATAATAAATAGTGATAATCAATTATATTTACAAACTTCCACATATTTAAATAAAAATAAATCTCCGAAATGTTTGTACGCGCATAAATTCCGAACGACTGCACTAAATTGGATACATTTTTCTTTCTTTGAGCTCTAGCATTATGAAATTTAGGTGGCACGCGAGCTGTTTGAAAACAGAATGTACCGGGAATGAATGTATGGAATGCGGGAGGGGGGAGGGATAATTGATAAGTGCAAGCGCTGCAGTAATTTCCCCTAATACTATGCGACCGAAGCAGCGGGTAAAAAAAAGCTTGTATCACATAAACCTATAAGTTTTTTTTTAGTTTTCCCTATTTCTTTATCACAAAATACATTATGTCGCTCACTCACAATTCTCATTCCCTTACCCCAAAACGGATAAGGTCCGTCGCTTCGACAAGGCTTTACGACGTGCTTTTCATCAGCTTAATCCTGATTATAACTTAAGTAGGATCTTACAGCATTTTTATATCTTTTATGTCAAACAAAACTTAGCCGATCCTACATTACCGGACTACCGCTTAATCCTGAATAAAACTAGTTCCAGGACCTCCAACCACCCTCACTCATTCCCTCGCAGCATCCTTTTACTGTCCGTCCTCTGTACTGCCGTCATAAGCAAAAAGACAGCTGGGATTTGGCAAAAAATCGCTTTCCAGTATAGTATTTTTTAATGTAATATGTGAAAGGTCTCGTGTATTAAAATGTGACCTTTGCAAATTCCCAGCTGCCTTTTTGTATTCAAATGTTCAAAAAGGACTTCGATTTATTAGAATATATTTTATTTGGAATCTTCAGCACAATTCTCGGATATCCGGTTTCGCATCGTTATTCTCGAAAATCAGCTTTTCCAGCCTTTCAAATATTCAATTCGTTTTTCCAATACTGTGTTGCCATTACATATTTCAAGAATATATAAAAAAAACAGCGCCTTTTTAACCCCACAGGCCTTGCGCAATTTTGTCGGAAGGTCGAAATATTTCAGTTTTTTATAATTATTAATAAGCATATATTTTTTTAAAGTAAAAACATATTGAATGCAAACTTCAAATGTTTTTAAAATGGCTCACCTTACGTTTTTTCAAACTAAAACTTCTTTTTTTTACATTAGCTCCACACAGGAGGCCCTTAGGAAAATAATTTCCCTCAGGGCCTATGTCATCTTAATAGATGCTGTATGGAGGGTCTTTTTAAGGAAGGAGAGATAGGAAGTTCTGGGAAGGAAAAAGGAATGAGGGGTGGGTATCTGGGGATCAGTATATCCAGGAGTGACGTGCGTATGAATCCATCCCTCCAAATGCGGTGCAAGGCGGTGGGTCGAGAGAGTCCGGGTGGAAAGGTCAAAAACCTCCCTCAACCAACCTCTCTCGATTCGGCCCGCCACGCAGCAGATGGGCAGACGCATCCGCCGCCAAGGCCTGGCATACCTTACCCCATGAACCCGGGCACCCTTGCCAAGTCTTGGGGCGACCTGTGGCAGAAGTGTAAACTACTGTGAAAACTACTGATAACAAAAAAAAATAAAAGACTTATATATTTAATTAGACAAATGTATTACAAACGTTATCGTAAACTCACTTTTTGTCAGATAAGTTTTTAGATTTTCACGGCCAAAAGTATTTTCGTTATTTGTTTTTGGGGTGTTATGCCGTGTTGCGCTACCTCCTTCTTTAGCCAACGTTTCGGATAGTAGGAGGAGGTAGGTAGGTAGGTAGGAGGTAGCACAACACGGCATAACACCCCAAAAACAAATAACGAAAATCACTTTTTGTCGTTTCTTGTAAAAATAATTAATAAAAATTCCCTAAGTTAATAATTTTTTTTTTCAAATTACGGTCGGAAACTTTGGTTTCATAAATGTGTATATTTTAATTATGTGTATTGCTTATTTAATATATTCCATAAATGTCCCTCTTTGTCACATCCCTAGGGAAATTTAAAATGAACTTGTAAAATGATACTCTATTGATTTCCTATGTGATTCGATTTGAATTACACATTATAATATTTATATTTATTACGTTCGTTTCAACGTTCATAAATATATTATCGACCGGGGGGGAGTATAGTCGAGGATAAGTGACGACCTTCTGAAACAAAGTCATCTTATCTGTGGAATTATTTATGTTGTGTATTATAAATTTTATTGTATTGTTCTGTTATTTATTTTGTTTATGTGACTCCTCTCAACAGTTCCCCTGTCTGTACAGGGGAACTATGTCACCACCCGGTAGAGCAGCGTATGGGAAGAAGCTAGTTATTGTGGTGTTTGTATTTTGATTTGGTTATAATACTATGTGTCCGGAATCCCGTAACACAAGCGGGAAAATTGTGAATCTCTTGGATACCTTTTTTGATTTGAGCTTTCGTTTTTTGGGGTAAATCGGATTCGAAGTGCAATTTTTTAATGTTAATTTTGGAAAATATTTCGGTCGCGAGCTGTTTAATATCAGCTGTCTTTTAACCCGTGTCTACGTTAAATCTCGGTCTCTAGCTTCAAAATTTTTTTTTTAAATATTTACTTGAAAAGGGAAAAAGTTTTAAAAAAATTACATGCTCAGATCAATAAAAATACTTTTTTTGGGTTCTCTGATATAGATTAATCAGTTTTCGCTTTTGCTACGGGCTATAAGTCAAACTGGGATGGTGGTCTTAAAGAAATTGATTTTCCCGTGTTTGGTGACCAGATCTGAAGAGCCAGGAACTTCCCCACTTACTTTTCCGTTTCGTCCTCACTTCCGTCAGCCTCACAATGCACCCCAATTGGGGATGCCATATTTTCACTGGCTCCAGACGGTTGGGAGCAGTTGGGACTCTTGTACCGTTCCTACTGCATTCTTTAAAAAACTTATTTTTTTCCATAGTTCACAATTTTTCAGGCGTATTTATTAGATAACTAGTTCTACAGGGTGTAAAGGGACGTACCTTGACTTACTTTAACCAGTGATACTTTACATTTTTTGTAAAAAATGTCAAGTATCACTGGTTACAGTATCACATTGAGTAAAAAATGTTAATGAAATTTTGGTCAATTTTAACACGTACTTTTTTGTGTGTTTTAAAAAACAATAAAAAATGTTACAGTAAACCAAAATTTCATTTACATTTATTTCTCCAAATAAAGTCAGGAATCACTGGTTAAGAAGAAGTCATGTGCCATGTCAATAATCTTAATGTTTCTACTAAAAACTAAGACCCAACCTAATCGGACACTCACAGCCTCATTTGAATAAATCAACACCCTGGCATACTAGGCGTCGAGTTGTTATATAAATGTCACAAAACATGAGTTTGTCGTATTCTCTCGTGGCTGCCCTATCAATATTGCTATCGATATACTCGTATGTAGCCTATCGATATTGGGATATTCAGGGTTCTGAAACACGCAGAGTTTGTCGGTTCATCGTAATAATAACCTACTCTCAAAAGCCTATCTATAAACCTATCAGGAGTGAGGGTTGCGGGCTCCGGGCTCCGGGCTCCGGACCTTTCAATCACTTATTGGAGTAACGCTATTAATCAATGTGACAGAGGACACATCGGAAAATTCAGAACCCGAGCGTTGAACAGTAGTACAGTCTGCCAACAAAATCTACAAATTTAATTAAATGGAACTAAAAAATTTCATTACTTTACATCAATTCCCTAATTGACATTCCCTGCATTATAGCAATTTATTTCATTTCATTTTCCTAATACACGAACTAAAAATGTTTTTTACTGCAACAATCATGTCAATACTAATTCTTTATGCACTCCCTTATACTACGAATATACAGCTTAGGTAACTAATGCAGAAGTAGCATATATTTTCAATAGCACCAACAGAACTTAAAAAAGACATTGCAAATTTTTTTTAAGACAGTTATAAATTTTTGTTAATTTAAATCATATGTTTAAACTCTACAATTGTTTTGTGATCCATGTCCAATATACTGCATCTAAAAGTATTTGTACTGTAAATAAATAAATAAATAAATTAGTAGATTAGCTGAAGTTCCCAGCATTGCCCGGGCTTCAAGCAGAATTTTTCAAAATCTGATGTAGACAATAATTATTTTTTTCTTATTTTGAACGTTTATTGTGCAAAATTTCATCAAAGTATCAAATTTCTGCTTTAAGTTGATTTTTCGAAACTCGTGTAGGCCCTTTCTTGTTTTGAAGGTCGAGTTTGCGGAATTTCATTAATCTCGCATTTGTTTAAAGAATAAACAAACAGGCTAAAACCGATTGCGTTCACAAATAAATTAAGTGGAATTAAGTTTAATATTTGTTTTGATACATTATTAAAAAAAAAAGAGTTTGTGTTTGATTTCCGAATCTGACAGGTTGACATGGACGGGGAAAATGACGTAACTGAATTTTTTATACGTTTTTTTTTATATTCCCGAAGAGATTAACATTTTCCACTGTTACCTTGAAACATTTAAAATCAAATTAACCTTGCGCTGTACTTAAATATAACTATTATTTATGTACTATTTTAACTTTTAATAACTACTTGCTTCTTAATCAGTAACCACAACAAAGCAAATATAAATGGAACTTAACTGGTTTTTATTATGTTCACTATTAAAAGTACAATGATCTTATATATAACTGTGTATTTCCCAAATAAACTTGTACAAAATATCGAATAATATTGCTTCACTTTTGATACACGTGTGTATACATGACACATTACAAAAACACGAATAAAGCTTTTCGTGCAAATTATCTGGCTAACGGTTAGTGCTTTTAAAACAGTTATTTACATAAGTTTTTCTTTCTGCTATCTTGATTTTTAAAACATTTAAAACCATTTAAACGGTCTCAACGCCTTCCATTTTCGTGTACTATTTGTTGACGGACTGTAACCACTCCACTCAATTTGCAAATGTAATTTACCTTACAGTGTGCTTTTTATATCGTCCACTATTACCCTTGCACGGTACATTAGCGGTAAATTGTGATACCATCACAAGTCAAATACGCTATTAACACTCCCTGGCACTTTATATTCAATATTTTACCATCCATTTCACGAATAACGCGCTCTCAGACCGGAATTTGTGAAAGGCTGATAACTGAAAAGGCTCGTTTTATTTAAATATTGATTTGTGGGCGTGTCAGTGTGCCGTTTGTCGCCGAAATAATGTCGTATTTCTCTTTCTTCGGGCGAAATTGGCACGATTATTTTCAAATATTGAAATGTTTTGTTGAAGTGTTATTTTTTTTTATTAATACAAGAATTTTTTTTTAATACAAGTTTTGAGTAGTCCCACAAAGCTGTCACACGACGGCTTGTCTGTAGGTTCTACCAAATAATATATTTTTAAAATTATTAATATATAAAATATTATTAATATATAAAATACGGCTTGTCTGTAGGTTCTACCAAATAATATATTTTTAAAATTATTAATATATAAAATATTATATATAAAATAATGTATCTCAATGGTACCTAAATACAAATAGGCAGGTACTTTAAGATGTTCAGAGATACATTGATTCGTCACTTATTATCCAACGCTTAGTGTTATTGGGGCAGGGTCTCCCATTATTTTGAGGTTTAAAAAATTTATTAGCGTTAGGACGAGTTTTTTCACAGAATTTGTACACTTCATCAAATTTCAAAGTTAATTTTCGAATTCTATGATAGTTCTATTCAGGTTTTTTTCATGTCATTATGGGCTAATTGCTTCACAGAGCTAAAATAACAACAAAACTTGAAAAGAAGTTTCACAGAACTTGAAAATTAACCTGGAAATTTAATGAATTGTTCAAATTTGTGAAACATTCCGTTCTTAGTTACTCAATTTCATTATCCTGTGCCTGGGAGTCCAAAGGGCTCATGTATTGGCGACATCAGTTTTCTTTCTAATCGCTAGCGGTCACAATTAAAGGATTTAATATTCAGTAATTAATTCATGCATAATTTAACCTCTGTTACCATTGCTACATCTTCATATAACTTTTCCTTTTCTATTATATTTATACAGGGTGTTAAGGGACGTACTTGACTTACTTTAACCAGTGATTGCTGATATTATTTTGAGTAAAAAATGTAAATAAAATTTTGAATGTCAAGCGATAATATTTGATGGCATGCTATTATTTTATGTAGAATCGGGTGGGTTGAGATACTCATAATAAGTAAGATGGACACTCCAAGGCTGTCAAATACGCTGGAGTTTCACTCAAGATGGGGATGAAGTGCAACATGGCTAACTTTCCCAAAAAAACAAACAACGTAATGTTATTTCGTATGTGAAAATGTATTAGTTTATTTATATACTTAAAGGAAAAGATTAAACAATTCAATAATAAGTTATATTTCTGTTTTGCAGTTGGTGCAACACGTTGATAACGTTTTATATTTTTATTATCGTTTGTTTTGCTGTTTGTAATACTCTGAACGTTTATAAAATGTGAATTAAATTCGCCGTTTACTTCTTTAGATAAGCAATGGGATTAAACCGGTTTTAAACCATTTAAACACTTTTGAACACCCTTTTCACGGATCGGTAAGCGTAATTTTTCTGCAGTAGGTACATATTTTAATAATAATATGCACTGGCGATTTACACACGTTTTCATTCTGCATCATAAATATCGGGCAATTTTACAAACGTGCAAGCCATTACTTAATAAATTAAACAACACTTTGTTTAATTTCATATATATATAATATCAATATGTCAAACCCCAAAGTGATTGCTTTTTTGAAAACAATGTATTCATCAATATTTTATCCATTCTGTGTTTCTCGCAATGGGTGATATTTAATGTGACCAGACGTCCCGTTTTCACCGGGACAGTCCCGTTTTCAGGCAGCTTGTCCCGGTGTCCCCGAACACAGCTTCTGGGTTCCAAAATGTCCCGTCTTCGAAAAGAAAGAAATATAACACCTAATGAATTTTCATATATATTCGATTGACCTTCGACTTTTTTTTTTTCTACGTGGCACCTCAGAAAAATCCTGCATAACCAGGGGAAGTATATCGCCACTCCCTGTGAGGTGTTGCGATCTTAATGGGGTGCATGAAGATTACCATCCAAACCCATCATTATGAGGGGGTCGTTGGTCCTGTGGGTAGAACGCCCGATTTACAATCGAGCGATTAAAGTTTGATACTTATTTACTCTATTTTTAAAACTAGTGACAAGTCGCAAATTTATAGTCTGCAGGCTATGTCAACCATTGCACAAGCAATATTTTCCTCTTGTATTGACAGTTATTGGTGAAATTCAAGTGTTGTCAGGTTATTCGTAATATATTTTAGTCGACTACCATAATACGGGCATGTGCCTAGTGTGGTAGTCGAAAAACTTGTAAAAACTGTATACCTATAATATTTTTATGAAGAATAATAAAAAAAATTTAATTATTATACATAGTCATCACGGCGATTACATCATGTCATTACATTGGTTCCATGCCAACTGAGAATAAAGTCAACTCAACACCTCTTTGAAAAGTCATTAAAAGCTATGAAAAAATAATTTTAAAATAGCCCATAACCCTAACCTAACGTAACCTATTTAACCGATTTTTTATATATTTTTTTCATCACTGAATGACTTTTCTGGGGTAGTTCTGAGTTGGTTTCATTCCGAGTTGTCCGGTCACCCATTACATTACATCAAATAGCATCCATAGTCTTAGACTAGAGTCATGCTATGATCCTCAATCCTTCTCGTCCTGCTCCAACCCTTTTCCAAACAGTCCATCTATCTATCTCTTCCTCATTCTGCCTCTGGATCACTTCCACTGGGGCTCCCACTGGGATTATACCCAACATAACCTTCCATTTATACTAATAATTGTTTTTGTTGTTGTTTGCAGTCTACCAAGAGTGGCGTGGCCACCGCGGCGCCCTCGACGCCGCCCCCGCCCGCCGCGGCCATAGTGCCGCGCACGGCCGCCGGTGGCGCGCTGGGCGCCCCGCCGGCCCTGCTGCGCCGAGACCGCCGCCAGAACAGCTCCAGGTTCAACCTCACCCACAACCGGGAGCTGACGGAGCTGCCGCCGCTAGCAGGTTGGTTCATTATCATTACACTTCACTGAAATGGCGTAACTATCAATTTAGGTTGCCCCCGGGCAAGACCAAAAAAGTCAAAATGATAACATCTAAGGCCCAGTTATTTCGCAGGAATTCACGTGTTACAAAGTTATCGAATATCCATTCAGCGCCATTTTTTTCGACATTTCTCAAAGGTCTCTGCTGAATTTCAAGTCAATTTATTTTATTGTTTATAAAAACATTACAAAATTACACATTTCCTTTTTTAAAATGGGTTTGTAAAAGAGAGACGTAAAACTTAAGCTTTAGGGTATATCGACTGGTTTCACGACAACTAAGAAACATGCAAATTCAACACCCCTTTGAAAAGTCATTAAAAGTTGTGAAAAAAAAACCCAAACCTTTTTTTAACCTTTTTTCATCGCTTTTTATGACTTTATAAAGGAGGTGTTGAATTTGCGTGATCAACTATACTAGCATTAATAGAGCTTGCATTTTAAAGTGATTGTCAAAAGAATTCATATCCTACCCTTTCATAGATGGCGCGCGTATAATTATTTTACGAAAAAATGCTTTTTACAAGTTATGCTTTAAAATATTAAGAATAATTCATTGTTTGCGCACGTACGTATGCAATATGATAATGAATAAATAATTTTGTCAAAAAAAAATCTCAAATCTTTCAAGATATGCTGACAAATACAATATTGGATTGAATCACCGATGCAATATTGTATTTATCAGTCTTTCTTGAAAGATTTGAGTTTTTTTATTGACAAAACTACTTATTCATACTCATATTGCGTATGTACGGGCGCAAACAATGAATTATTCTAAATATTTTAAAGCATAACTTGTAAAAAGCGTTTTTCCGTAAAATAATTAAACGCGCGCCATCTACGAAAGAGAAGATTATGAATTCTTAATCACCTTAAAGGCGGCTTCGCTAACGCTAAATTATTATCAGATATTATTATGCTAGCAGAGTTCTATAAAACCTCAATAGAAAAACAGTGTTTTTTTCCAGAAACAATTTTAATAACTATATATTTATTGTCTAAAACTTTCAAATCCTTCAATTTTTCCAATAGCTACGTAAAACGCTACGTTCATAAAGTATGTTTTTTCTGGTTCCATGCCAACTGAGAATAAAGTTAACTCAACACCTCTTTGAAAAGTCATTAAAAGCTATGAAAAAAAATAAATTTTAAAATAGCCCATAACCCTAACCTAACGTAACCTATTTAACAATTTTTTTATTTATTTTTTTCATCTCTTTTATTTTTATCTTTAAACAAATATAAAATATTGTTACTGAGGCCGTTCAATTATGTACAATAAATTTTGATAATACTTACTTATCGTATGTAAAAGCCCCGAAAAAGGGCGTTAATAAATAAATCACTCAAATAAATGACTTTTTTGAAGTCGTTCTGAGTTGGTTTTATTCTGAGTTGTCCGGTCACCGTTTGTTCTTACTAACTTCGACTTAAAATATTTAGAAAATTATAAAACAGGCAATTTTTTGCTGAAAGAACATAGAAGAAAACTCCTTTATTTTCCGCGTCTGTGCTTATCAATGACGCACACCAAAACTAAGGGTTGTTGACGTGGTGCGCGTCTCTGCTATCAAAACGAATTTTCAGTTCTTTCAGTTATTTTGCAAGACTATCGCTAGATGGCCCACATTTTCCGATATTAGGGCGCCGAGAAAATCCAACAATTTTTCTCTGTCAAACCGGATTTTCTCAACGCTGTCAGCTCTATTTTATGGATTAAAAAGTAGAAAATTATGCTCAAAGAATAATATACACGAATAGTAATAATTTCACTAATTAATATTTTGTACGGCAGAATAATGAAATCATTACAAATTTTTAATTTCAAAGGTATTTAAATAAAAATATTTTATAATTATCATGAGATCCACTGGAACGAGACGAGAAATGCAGAATGTATTAGATTACATATTTACAAGCAAAAAATCTCGCACGCAACAATCCGCGCAATCACTTACATATTAGTATTGCGTCATGCAATTTTATTATAAAATTCCAGTTGAAAATTATGACACACGTGAGGGGGTGTTTCACCATCCTCCTGACAGCTTATCCATACGATAACGAATATCAATAAATACTCGAAACAGGTAAAACAACTTGACCAACTTATTCTACATAGATATAGCCACTGTTCGTAGGTCCAAGTACCGAAGAGTAAATTCAAATTTTTACTGAAGAGTAAATCCAGGTTCAAGTACCGAAGAGTAAATTCAGATTTTTACCGAAGAGTAAGTTCAGGTTCAAGTACCGAAGAGTAAATTCAGATATTTCAATAAATAAAACGTGTTTAATTAATCGAAAATATTTGTTATCGTACGAATATAATTAAATTTGGAGGGCGGCTAATTGGTACCACAACCCTGGGTACCATTTATTGGTTAACCAACACCCCTGCCATAGGTCATTCCAAGTGGTTTACTGCGTTTTGTGACTTAGCAGGGGAGTCCAGGTTCGTGGAATGAGGTTTGTCTAGGTCTTGGCGGCAGATAGTTTTGCCCGCCTACTGCGTGGCGGGCCGGATCGGGAGAGACTAGTTGAGGGAGACCTTTTGACCTATCCAACCGGACTCTCTTGACCCATGGCCTTACACCGCTGCAGGAGAGATGGATTCATACGTTCGTCACCCCTGAACACATTCACACCCAGATTCCTACCCACTCTCCTTCCTTTCCCTAAAAAGACCCTCCACACAGCACCCCAAAGATGTAATAGGCCCTGAGGTAATTTACAAAAAAAAAAATCGAATAAAAAGTTTAAAACATCGTGTATGCAAGCAAAGCATCTCTGTGAGTAGGTACTGTGTTAGCATCAACATTCCCTGCGATATCTCGGATAGTAAATAACAGTTCATTAACACCCTTAACTATATGTTTTTAGTCACCTGCTTTATTCCGTGGGTAGATGGGTCGATGGTTGCCTATAATACACCTGTACAGGTTAACAAGTAGGTACCAAGTGCAGCTATTTTTAATTAAGTACCAGCTGGCGGGCATCGGCCACGCCATTGGTTACCCTGGCAACACTCAAGGCTTTTCTACTTTGAACTTGGAAAAAAGATCGGGGCGATTTTAAACACTCAATAACTCCCGTTTTAGTGCTTACGGGTAATTTTGTTCATTTTTACGATTTATTAAAATATCATGTGGTGCTCGCAATCCCGGAAACGAAATGTACATTTTATGTGAGACTGTTTTATAGGGTACCCAACCATTGAGATATTATCTGAAAGGTTGTCATAGTGGTTAATTTAATATGGGCTTATATTTTAACCGTCGAATTTTAACCTAAGGGAAGTTGTTTCACAGAATTTGAAGAATTCTTCATATTTTAAAGTTAATTTCGCAAGTTCTCTTATTACTGAAGTTCAGCACATAAGTTATATAATAACAAAACTTGAATAGAACTTTCACTGAACTTGTAAATTGACCTTGAAGTTTGATGAATTCTAATTCTGTAGAATAATTTGCCCTAAGTTAACCTAACCCAGTGGTCGGCAGTTTTATGTTATCTACATTCTTAGTGTAATATCACACTTCTGCCCGTTTAAATGTTTCTATAAACAGACTCGCGCTTAGATTCCTTATTAAATTAACACCAGTTTTGTGTTCGGAATGCGAACAAAATAATCGTTCGGCGGCTCCATCTCTGGTTCATCATAAGGCTGGTTGAGTAGAGGTGAAATTGCAATTGATGTCTGAAAAGCCGCAGACTTCTATGCAAAGAGCCGCAAATTTTGACCCCTGACCTAACCTAACTTTTAAAATATAACCCCAAATTTGCACTCACAGATAAAACAAATTACTACAGTTTCATTTGTGATATTTTTAGAAACATTCCGCGCATTTTTGAACACAGTTTTAAATGGAACTTTTTAAATTTTTCAGTAATTCCATTTTTCTTGAACGTATTTGTCAAAATCCCTCATTTCCCCTTCCTCCTTCCATGGTTAGTCACTTAAATTTCGGGTGCTGTAGGGAAGGGAAGGACTAATTTGAGATTGATATTAAAAAACTTTCCCAGTTAATGATGTCGTTGGATTTATATTTTTCAACAGTGCTTGACGTCCGTGTAACTGGAATCTCAATAGTTCCTCCTGATGTCTTTCCAGACTTTTGGGGTGTGATTTCCCCTCTTGGCTCAAGAATTTCGGAGTGTTCGAATTTGTGCATTCCTTTTGACACGTCTAAAGGTATACGCGCTGCGCTGTCTGCAGGTAAAACAACCCATGGGTTCACAAAAAATAAAATCCATAAATTTTAAAGTTGTGCATATAAGAAAACTGCAATAATGTGGTTTCTGAATACAATCTAAGCTTGGTATTACATTAACACACTCAGTGCAAAACAAAGTACCATACCCACAAAAGCAAAAACAAAAAGAATTATGCACTTACGTTTTATGCGAAAATTATTCAAATCGTCACAGCAATTACACTAAGGGGATTTTTCACCATCTTCCTCATTGGTTGTTCATATGGAAGCGTACATTTAAGATTAATTATACAGGATTTATTTATTTAAAAAGTCTGATTTTACTATTGGGCACTTGAGCCTATGCATTGTGGCTACATATAGGATAAGTTAGCCGAGTTTTTAACAGTTGCTAGTGTTTATTTGTTTATTTATTAATATTCGTTATGTGTATGAATAAGCTATGAGAAGGATGGTGAAATACCCCCTAAACGCAATTTTTAGTGATTTTGATCCATCAGAACTGCCAATTAAAAAGTGTTCAAAAGTACAAGCGTCCATAGGTAACAATTGACCCTACAATTTAAAAAATATATGATTTTACAAAAATCAAGTAAGTTTTTAATAAATAATGTCATCCGGCATACGGCGGCCGATTTGCATTTACCCCTTGGCCTGAGGAGTATGTACAAGGTCGCGGGAGATCGACATTCCAAGGGTTAAATGTTATATCAATAATTGCCATGATGGCGTCCAATCGTTGTTTGGTCGGAAATGCACATCACGCGGAAGAGGAAAAATAATACGTTTTCCATCGCTGCCATCAAACGGATATTGGAAACTTTATTATAACCTTCACTCTATAATAATAAAAGTTTATTCCAGAATATATGAAGGGGTAGTGCGATGCAATACATTCCATATTTAGAAATAACGAAAAAAGTTAGACAAATAATAAGAAAAGCTAAAAAGTAAATAATAATGCATCAAAAATATGAGAAATGTAACTGAAAAAATATTAAGCACTAAAGTGAATGCAAGCAGCCGTTTACGGAGGATATTTGACCGTCTCCCGTCTCCAGAGGGCCATCAGAGGGGACTCCATCCAATCGCAGCATGATTTGCATTCTTCGATTGGCGCAGTCCGCGCCATAAGCTTGCGGTGGCGGAGAAGGGCTCTGAAAGTGTGCTATCATCCCTCCAGGAACATTTCCGTAGCGCTGCAATATCCCCGTAGGCAGGAAAGTTGGCGATAAGCGTTATTGTAGGCGCCTTTTAGCTTACGCCGTTGAGAAGCAGTACACCTAATCTACCCTCAGTTGTGACGTGTACAGCGAAGTGCAGGTTGCGTTGAATAGTATTCTTTTTACGTTTGGACTGCAAAATTAAAACGCTTTGACAGCATACCTGTTCTAACGGATATCGCTCTTTTTGTCTTTCCACATCCTCGATGTCTTTCAGGTCGTCTGTGATGATATGTCCCAGGTGATTTACGCTACAACTAACTTCAATTTCCTTCCGTTTAGCCATGCTGAGGGTGTTTGCATGAGTTCGTTTATACATTTGAAAATCATAACGGTTGAATTGGACGTTTTAAATTTATTTTTGCGTAGTCATAACCTTATATATGTATA
Source organism: Glyphotaelius pellucidus (assembly GCA_936435175.1). NCBI lineage: Eukaryota > Metazoa > Arthropoda > Insecta > Trichoptera > Limnephilidae > Glyphotaelius > Glyphotaelius pellucidus. The sequence continues at coordinate 31,661,850 of OW386554.1, forward strand.
CAAGGTAATTTATTTTGATTACTTTAAGGTATGCCCGTCTGTCCTAAGGAGTATCAATGGCGCGGATGGCTGATGTTTAATTGATTTGTCAATATCAACCCCATTTCCATTTAAATAATGGCCGCTGTACGATGACGTAGCACGTCGAAAATAGCCACCCCATTGTTAATTCATGGCGCTTTATGCCTTTATTATTTCTTCGGCTCTTTGCGGCTTTGATAGGTCCTATTTAATTATGGAGTACTCATAAAAATCAATAGTAGGCAGTATTTATTTTAGTTTTGTATTTATTTACTCTTTTTGTGGGTAAATAAACTAATATTTTTTCTAGCTTTATATTTAATTTTTTTTTTTTTTTATTACTTTTATTTTTTTGAACGCTGAAACAGCTGTCACATCACTTGATAATAACAATAAATTTTGTTTTATTTAAAAATTAAAATTCAAATAAATAAATGGAGTTCTACGAATTAAACCAAATAACAACTAATAAATTAGTTTTGTATTATAAGAGGAATCAGTTCATTAATAAAGTATTTTTTGCAGAAATGTCGATTTTAATTTCAACTTATTTTTATGGTTTAATTTATAACTTAGTTTATTTATTTATATAACTTAGTATTATATTATATTTGACGACCGGCATAGTCCAGCGGTAAGGCTCTTCACTCGCATCCCGAAAGTCGCGGGGTCGAATCCCGGCGTCGCAAATAAATTTTATTTGATTAATTTGTTATTTCACAATTTATTCATTTAAAATAATATATATTTGCGGCACGTTCCAGAGTGGAAGATACTCTTAGTATCGCCCTGGTGTAAGATCACCATTTAGAATTGAAACGTTGCTTGAAATGGCTTTAGCCATTTACTGCTAACCCTGTACAAATCGTAAGTGCGCCCCACGGTTGAATTTGGCAGCCACCTCTGGTCTGGAGCTCCAAAATACCTTAAAAAAAAAAAAAACCTCGACTCTGTGCAGAAACGGGCGGTCCGTTTGATAGATTCTCCTAACTTAACAAACGGGTTGCAATCTTTAGAGCACAGGCGTCAGGTAGGAATGCTGTCTTTGTTCTACCGGTATTATAATGGAAGATGCTCCGAGGAACTAGCGTCATTGATCCCCTCGGCACCGGTGCACAGTCGGGAAACACGCGCCCAACATTTGTACACGGTTGACATTACTCACATGAGAACGGGTCGTTTCTACGACTCGTTCTTGAGTTCAACAGCTCGGCTGTGGAACGATTTGCCGGCCTCTGTGTTTCCTCCCTCCTACAACATGGGTCTCTTCAAGACCTATGTTCACTCCTTCCTCTCCTCAAAAACACCCTCCACACAGCATCTTCAAAGATGACATAGGCCCTGAAGGAAATTATTTTCCTCAGGGCCTCCTAAAAAAAAGCCGTGTTTGGTAACCAGATCTGAATATCCACGTGCTTTCCATCTTCCTCTTCCCCATCTCCTTCCCCTCCCCACCTCCTTCAGCCTCACAATGTACCCCAATTGGGGATGCCATAGTCTCACTGGCTCCAGACGGGAGCAGTTAGGACTCTTGTGCGGTATTCATAAAAAAAATGTCTTTTATTTATTTATTTGGGGATCTTATAAAGACTTTCAGTCATCCACCAAATATATTGACGATTTCGGCCCTTCTTGTTAGTTGGAATTCTCTCGATTTTTCGTTTACCGCAAAAATATCTACAATGTCTACTTAATGTCCTATTATATCTGTATGAGCTTTTGCGCTTGGGCAAGAATTAAAATAAAGAAAACAGCCTACCAAGAAATCGTGAATCGTGTACGAGTTTTGATTTTATATATCAAAAGGGTCGAATGCTTTTCTCCAATTAACAAATGCAAATCACAAAACGTTTCACCCATTTTTGCGCTGTTGCTAGTCTTTAAGGCAGAATTATATTCTAGTACACGTAGTCGAAACTATTTACTATTTAAATTGGCGCGAAATCACCAATTAACTTTAAAATATTTTCATAAATTATATTATATTATTATTGTAATACCTGTAGTTTTATCTCAGTCCCGTGAAGATACTGCGAAATACTATATTGACACTACAAAATGCGATCTGCGCAGTTGTGAGTAATTGACTAAAAAATCCGGAAAAGTTATTTGTAACTATCGGATAATTTGACAATTTGCGTACAAATTGGTAATTTGAATGCTTTTTGCTATTTTATGTAATCTTATTTATTACCTATCGACCCTCGACCTTCCTAAAACAGCTTTAGCTCTTTTAACAAACGCCTAAGTAGTGGCGTCATTTCGCAATTTCCAACAAAAAGTACTATTTTAACAACTGGAAAAACTTTTTGGACGGAAAATTCACACAACCAAGTTTTTTACTAAATAAATTTTACATGTTTTTCCCATTTAAATGTTAAAATGTAAAAGATACAGCGACATATTGATCATTTTTAAGAGACCACTGCTTGTGTAGTGGCGTTTTTACTGGATGAATAATAAAAAAATTGTTTTTGTTAAGAAGCTTAAGAATGAAATAAAAAACATTGTCGAATTGAATCGCGATTTTAAATTTAAACCGAATTGATAAACGTCGCTAAGCACCCAGTATCTTTGTGCATTGCATCACGTCGCTGGAATGATAGGACTAGATCGTCTCGACCAAGTCTCGACACTAGACTTTGGATGTTAGAAGAAAAATTGCAATGGTGTTAGTAGCACATACTTGTAAACTGCTCATCGGGTACATTTGCAATCCTGTTCTGGAACGTATTACGTTTTATGTCCCCGGTACTTCACCAGAGAGGCAGCACGGGATTTTTATTTTAGAGGCAGAACCAACCTACCTTTGGGGAGAATGATTACACTCTTAAACCGCATTTTTCCTGAGGTAGACATTTTTCAGTTAAACTTCAGTGACTTAAAGATTGCAATAAATATTTTTTAACACAAGTCTGCGTCTCAACTGATGTAATTAGTGTTTTTTTAAATAGCTCCACACAGGAGGCCCTTAGGAAAATAATTTCCTTCGGGGCCTTTAGGAGATGCTGTCACCTCAGGAGATGTCACCCTAGGAGATGCTGTGTGGAGGGTTGTTTTAAGGAAAGGATGAAGATCAACTTCTGGGAAGGAAATAGGTATGAGGGTTGGGTAGGAACCTGAGGGTCAGTGTGTCCAGGAGTGATGGACGTATGAATCTATTCCTTCAACTGCGGTGCAAGGCGTTGGGTCGAGAGAGATCATAAGATCTCCTCAACCAGTCTCTCTTGATCCGGTCCGCCACGCAGCAGGTGGGCAGACATATCGGCCGTCAACACCTTGTCAAACCTCACCCCACGAACCCGGGCACCCCTGCTAAATTACTTATCCAATAAATGTTTCCCGGGTACCCACACCCGTCTCCCAAAATGCACATCCAATGCAAGAGTAATGTTATAATTGTGCATTTTGTGAAATGTGATTGGATTCACTGCTTTTCACAAAAAATAAATAAAAAATTAAAATTTGCGGGTGAGAGGGGACTGCAGGCGAGTGTTCCAAACTAGTTCGATTTTTTTTCAAATCTTTCGATTCTATCGGTGCGCAACAAATACTCTAAGGGGGTATTTCACCAACCTTCTCATTCAAAGGATGGCGTACATTTTAGATTAATTATACAGGATTTATTTATTTAAAAAGTCTGTGTTTACTATTCGGAACATGAACCTATGAATAATGTCTATATGTAGGATAAGTTAGCTGAATTTTTTACCAGTTGCAAGTATTTATTAGTTTATTTATTAATATTCATTATGTGTGTGGATAAGCTAAGAGGAGGATGGTGAAATACCCCCTCAATCGTTTCCTCATTAAAATGATTTGCCCGTACTTTATTATATTAGCTCTGAAATATCATCCAGTTTTTATTTTATTTTTATTTTATTTTTTTGTTATAAAAATACAAAGTATAAGGAAGCTCTTGACTGTCCAACTAGGAAGGACTCCCGTTCTAGGACAGTCAAATAAGGGAAAGGAAATAACATTTGGGAAACAAAAGAAATATAAGGCGCTCGTAAGACATAATTATCTACTGAACCAGTAACAATTTTGTTATTTTTCAATACTAAAAAAACAGTATACAAGAGAAACAGAAAAGGAAAATAAAATAAAAATTTTGGATACATACCATTAACCATTTTATTATTATTGGATACAAGAAAAACAGCAAAGAAAATCAGCATGAAAACAGTAAAGAAAAGAAGATTAAAATTTTGGGAACAGAAGAGATGTACAGGGTGCTCGTAATATATAATTCTCATATTCTATTTCACTATATTCATTCTATTTCACTTCTATTTTCTTATGTTTTATCTGTTTGTCTTTGCTTTCATGTACCATTCTTTATTCTTGTAATGTACATTTCCTATATTTCGTGTTGTTTGGTTGTAAATTGGACGTTAGTCCGTTAGTAAATAATAAATAAATAATATTTTTTAATAGTGTTTCTGACTCCGTCCTGCCTAAATCTATCAACCATTTTGTTATTTTGGGACCGAAGGACGACATTTCACACAGTTTTAGTTGAGAAGGGATTTTGTTGTGTAATTTTGGTCCCAGATGTGAGAATATTTTTTGATAAGCCGCTGTGTTACTTGTTGGGATAGATAGGTCATTTCTGCCCTTACTTCTGGTTTGATGTTTGTGTTCAAAGTATATTCAAAGAATATTTTGTTTCAAAGTATATTTGCCCTTTCCACTAAAAATAAGTTGCTGCTATTATTCAATCAGTTAATGAAAAAGGACATAGGTTCTATGGATTAAACACCTCGTCGTTTTCCTAAAATTGCTATTTAATTAAAGCAGTGTGCAATGACATTTTCCATTTGACATTCGACAATTTAGTTTGCCCCAAAAATAGTTGTTCGCATGACTAACGTGTGGTATATTACTTACCTAATAGTTATGTGAAATTACGAGCGTTTATTGCGTTTGATGGAATTATTTTCCTCAAAATTTTCTCTGAATCACCACAAATAGCAACCTGAAAATAAACATAAATGTACCTAGCGTGGTTTCACAAAAAAATGGTACGCTACATAAAACTTTGTGAGTGTTTTTTACGAGTTTTATTTGCAAAAAGTTCTAAGTTTTAACGCGCGCTGAGGAGAGTTAACCCTCCCACGTGAAAAAACTTATTTATTTTCAGGCAAGCGACGTATTGAAAACTTGGAGTAGGTACCCATTGTTGTCATTTTTAGAGGCCTCTTTCAAATGTTTGAAAATTACTTCGCTTAAAATTAGAGTTTCTATTTCTCAAAATATATCCATATTGCATGTCGAATTTACGATTAAAAAATATATATATTTAAATGCAAATTTTTAAAATTATAAAGATTTTGTTGGATTGGAAGGTTTCAAAATCCCTCACATTTGATTTACAGTCAAATCGAAGATCTGCACCATTTTGACTTTTTCATTTTAAATGCTGATTCCCGGACCGTCTCAGCTTCTGAACAAATTGTGTTCAACCGCCAAGCATAACCGCATTAACTTTCTCAAGGGTTCGAAGGTTTCATCGTTATTTACATGAATGATTGATAAAAGTTTTCTAATATTTTAGGTTTTCCTAACAGATTCTTAGTAAAGAATCTCTGTAAAGCTGTTTTTTCCGTATTTTGATAATCATGTCCCACGAGTATAAACATTGGCTTGAAGAACAGTTATTTTCGTATTCTGTGAAAAATTTCTGGAAATAAAATATTTATACAATTTAAGAGGCGGGAAAGGGTACCGCCGCCCCGGGAACCTTTATTGGATAACAAACACCTCTGCCATAGGTCACCCCAAGTGGTTCGCTACGTTTGGTGATTTAGCAGGGGTGCCCGGGTTCATGGGGTGAGGTTTGTCTAGGCGGATGACCAGGACACACTGAACCCCAGATTCCTACCCACCCCTTAAACCCTTTTCCTTCCCAAAACTCTCCTCCCCTTCCTTTCCTTAAAAAACCCTCCACGCAGCATTCCCAAAGATGACACTGTGTGGAGCTCATGTAAAATAAAAATAAAATCTCTGACAGTTCTTATGTGCGTTTTATACGACCCTTTTTTTCTTCCACTTTCCATATGGATAATCTTTTCATATGAATTCGGTATGAACAAAGGACGTGTTCTATTATTGACAGTTTAAGATGGCGGACATTATTTGTCATATTCTGTCGTGTGTTATGGTTTTACGTAACTTTTTATGTGGAAATGTTTAGTTTGTTGGGAACGCGTATTGCTGTTCGGTTTTGTGCTTTTTTGGTTGTTTGTTGACGGCAAAGGCAAATAAATGACAGTTGCTTTTCTTGTGATGTATGTTTTTCGTTTAAAATGTTATCATTTTTCGACGATTTAATTCATATACATAAGGAACGTACTTACATTAACCAGTGATTGCTGACATTATTTGGAGTAAAAATATGTGCATGGATTTTGGTCTCCGCTGCCTTTTCATGTTATTTTTTTTCAAAACAAAAAAAAAATTCTTCCTCATTTTTTTTAACGTTAACTCCCGACAGGAGGTATGAAAAAAGTAACGTGTAAAATGCCCATTTGCCAGTAAAAATATGTAATTTCAGGGGATAATGACAGTTTTGAGTGCCGATCATTTATTTAATTATCTTGTAATTAAAATTACGCTCAGCTCCTTTAGTGACGCCCATTTCAACGAAAATGCTCGAACAGCTTGATTAATGGGAGCGACCGTCAAAATTTCCAAGTATCGCTGGTCTAGTCCTGGTGTCACACTGATCACTAAAAATAGGGATGATTTCGTAATAATCTAATGTGTTCGCATAGTTCTCTTTAAATAGCTTTCCTAGCTTCATGCATCGCGAAACTGTGTCAGGGATAAGGTCTGCACTGTCCATTCCATTTATATGGAATAATTAAAAGACTATTCACGGAGGCTTTTCGAGCGTGCTGGACTGTTCATTCAGATCCATATATCCTAAATCTGTATCTGTACCTATAAGGGTTTATCATTCGATTACCTTTTGAGATAAGCCATTTACTTGAATAGGCTACACCGAATTAATCTACGTATAGATACATTACAGAAACTTGGCATGAGAACAGCGATTCGTACTCAATTAAGAGACTCCAATCTTTGGGGTATGTGGTGCTTGAGGAAGCCCGACCAAGTGCGGAGGAACCATCAAATAACATCTCGCACGTGAACCACGGCGGTGTCGCGATAATAGCCCAACAAGGATTGCGGCTAACTAAAGTAGCTCTAGGTAGTTTTAGCACGTTTGAGTATATTGGATGCAGGGTTTCTTCTTCAGGAACGTCATTTATGCTCTGTACTCTGTACAGGCCCGGATCGAAACCAATCTCTGTAGAATTTTATAATGAGTTTTCACGCTTTTTGGAACTCTTAGTGGGACTCTCTGATACACTCATTATTACAGGTGACATTAATATTCGCCTCGAGCGCGTTACATCACCAAACACCGTTAAATTCTTAGATTTATTAGCCAGCTTCGGATGCTGCCAATGGGTCGACGTCCCAACTCACGACGCTGGTGGTACACTGGATGTACTTATTTCAAAGAACAGTGGTTCGCCGCTCTTAGCAGATATTCGCGATATAGGACTATCGGACCACCGGCTAGTCTGCACTCATATTGATTTTAATCCGCCTAAAATACCGTATAGAACAATTATATCGAGGGAATGGCGTCAATTTAGTTTTTGTGATTTTCTGGAAGAACTTCAGACCTCTCTATTATGTACACCCAATTTTTGGGAAACAAAGACGCCAACAGAACTTGTCGAGACGTACAATAGAACGCTTTTGTTGTTATTAAACAAATATGCTCCGACAACGTCAAAAACACGTAAAGTTCGAAAGTCTGACGGCTGGTTTGATGACGAATGCCGAAACCAGAAAAGACTTATGCGGAAATTAGAGAGGTCATACAGGAAAAACTCTGCAGTAACTTCGAGAGATGAGTGGATCCTTGCTCAAAAACAGTACATGAGCAAAATAAATTCCAAAAGATCAGAATACTGGAATGAAAAGGTTGACTCTGAGCGAGCCAATCCACGGCGTCTCTGGAACTCAATAAAGACTGTTATTGCCGAAGTCACAGTTCCAACTAAAATAGATATTACCCCGGATGCCTTCTCAAAGTTTTTTCGGGAAAAAATTGAAACCATTCGTGCCTCCACATCTCACGCCCCTCTGCCAATATTCACTATCAATTCTAAAGGAAATTTGTCTTCCTTCAAACTTACAACGCTTGAAGAAGTAAAAAAGATAATTTCATGTTCGCCAAATAAGCAGTGTAGTCTTGATCCTATACCAACTTGGTTATTAAAAAAATGTGTCAATGTCTTAGCTCCATTCCTAGTTCATGTTTTCAATAAATCTCTCAGTACAGGTGATTTCCCTGAATCACTAAAATCAGCTGTAGTTACACCAATATTAAAAAAGTCACAACTAGACCCTGATAACTTAGGTAATTATCGACCCGTCTCAAATCTACCTTTCGTGTCAAAAATCCTGGAGAAAATTGCTGCTACTCAAATAACCAGTCACTTGAATTCAAACAAATTATTAACAAATCGACAATCCGCATATAGAAGGTTTCACTCAACAGAAACCGGACTTCTTCGTATGCTGTCAGATATAACTCTAGCCATAGAATCAGGTAAGTTAGCACTTATCTCACTCTTAGACATGAGTGCAGCGTTTGACACGATTGATCACGACTTCCTCATTAAGAGATTAGAGGAAACATTTGGTTTGAGTTCCGATATCAAAAATTGGCTGGCGTCATATTTATCCAATCGCTTGCAAGCCGTGAAGATTGGAAATAAACTCTCAAACTTCGCAAGACTTTCTTCAGGAGTGCCCCAGGGTTCCGTTTTAGGTCCACTTCTTTTCATCCTTTTTACAAATGATGTCGCCGAAATAATCGAGTCATTTGGTCTCTTGTCACACTGCTACGCTGACGATCAGCAAGTTTATTTTTACTGCACTCCAAACGAAGTCAGCAGTCTCAAAATTCGTGTAGCTGAATGCTTAGAAGCAATAACTCGTTGGATGTCTTCAAACAAGCTAAAGCTGAACCCTTCTAAGACTGAGTTTCTCTGGGCGGCCACAAACAAACGCCAACATTTCATAGACGATTCGCCTATTTCCATTTCCGGCAGCGATATTATTCCCAAGACAACCGTCAAACTTCTTGGCGTTAATCTAGATTCAGACTTTTCGTTTAAAAGTCAAATAAATAGGACTGTAAGCACCGGTTTTTTTCACTTAAGACAACTCAAGTCCGTCCGAAGAAATCTTCCTACAGAGGCGACAAAACTACTAATCAACTCTTACGTAGTCTCGCGACTCGATTATTGTAACGGTATCTATGCTAGCCTTCCAAAATATCAAACTGACAAACTTCAATCCGTTTTTAACGCAGCGGCACGGCTCATAACCGGAGTCTCTAAATATTCACACATTTCAGAACACCTTCGTAACCTTCATTGGCTCAAGTGCCCTGAAAGAATCCAGTACAAATTGTGCTGGATGGTGTTTAAATCAATCAATGAAATGGCCCCACCTTATATCTCTGAACTATGTGTCCCGGAAAATACTGGTCCGAGGCAGTCAACCCTTAGATCAGCAACATCATCAGCTATAGGCAGACTAATGGAACCTAAACGCAAGCCAAATACAAAGTTTGGAGATCGCGCTTTTGGAGTATCTGGGCCTAAGGCTTGGAATAAACTCCCTCCGGAACTAAGATGCATAACAAGCCCAACAGAATTTAGGTCCAAATTAAAAACCTACCTTTTTGGGCTCTCATATCCTTAATTTAAATAAACCTATCTGAGAGTATCATACTTTTATTTTCTATGATATGTCTTAATTACACTTTTCTAATTAATTTTCTAATTACTTGAATCTTTGCACATCAATCTGTCTCGTTACGAATCACATTTAGGAAGATCAAATCCTTGTACTACTGTACCGCCCACTATAAAATGTTGCTTTTGATTTCCAAAATACACTCATCAAAGAATGTATTTTATACTAATATTAAAATATATTTCAGGATTAAACACATATAACAAGTGTACACAATAATGTCCTCTGCGTGCGAACTATATCTAAATTTCTTAATAGACAATAAGTGTTAATTTCAAGCGACCTCCCAGGTAAGTATGGACCTGTATACATTTTTAAGAAGCATCGCGTTCATTGGTCGAGACATTGTACATATATTTTCTTATGAACCTGTGGATGCAATTTTTAGCCATTAGTTGTTTTAATTGTTTGTCTAGTTTGTAGTTTTTCTAGATTTTAGAAATGTATTGTAAGTTTGTGCAGCGCCCTTGAGGTGATTTTTCACAAAAACGGCGCTATATAAATCATCCAATTATTATTTATTATTATTATTATTATAGTAACTTCAGTAAGGCAAACCTCCTATGTGAAACTAACGCAAAAAATATTTTGATCCCCACAAGGAAATTGGTGACCGGACAACTCAGAATCATGAAACTTCAACATCTTCTTTGAAAAGTCTTTAAAAGTTATGAAAAAAATAGAAAAATGGCCCATAACCTAACGTAACCTCTCTAATAATTTTTTTTGTTAGGTTATGGGCCATTTTTCAATTTTTTTTTTCATAACTTTTAATGACTTTTCAAAGGGGTGTTGAAGTTGGATGATTCTGAGTTGCATGATTCTGAATTGTCGTTATATCTATGGTTTCAATTTGGGGAAGGGTATGAGTACCGCCGCCCTGTGAACCATTTATTGTATAACCAACACTCCTGCGTAGTTCGCCCCAAGTGGTTCGCTACTTTTGGTGATTTCGCAAGGGTGAACAGGTACATGGGGTGAGTTTTGGGTAGGTCTTGTCAACGGATGCGTTTGGCCCCCTACTGCGTGGCAGGCCGGGAGAAACTTGTTGAGGGAGACCTTTTGACCTCTCCTACCGAACACGCTTGATCCATCGCTTCGCACCGCGGTGGGAGGATGAATTCTTACGCCCCAGATTCTTATACACCCCTCATACGTCTTTCCACCCCTAACTTACTTTCCGTCATAAAAAAACCCTACACACAACTCCAAAGATGTCTTAGATCCTGAGGGTTCCCCAGGGCCCCCAGTATGGGGCTAACGTAAAAACAATAGAAAACCAAAAAACCGTAAAACCTTTTTTTTTCAATCAGACCTTTTTGTAAGCTGTTATGCTTCCGGAAAACTCTAACCAAACCAATCTTCCATCGGTTACCGTGTAAACACGGCCATATTACGTTCGTATCGGTTTCTCGCATAGCTTTGATGAAAACGCCGTTTTTCCCTTATCTTTTTTTTTCTGACGCACGCGGTGTGTTTTCTTCCATGGTTGAGAGATTTCATTAGTTATATGTTTGATAAGAAATAAGAACCATGATTAGATTTAAGCTACCAGAAATTTTACAGCTTCCAATATGTTGCCAGAGAAACCAGAAATAATCGGTATCAACCAAAACCGATTTCAAAATTAGAAATAACCAAAAATGATCACTTCTTCAAACACAGCAAACTTAATTTGTTCCTCTTCACTTTCCCGCCTATCCATTGACTCTTTTAAGTCTAATAATAATGATAATAAAATAATATTTGGATGATTTACATAGCGCCGTTTTTGTGAAGGGGGCGCTGTACAAACTTACAATAAATATATTTCTAAAATCTTGAAAAACTACAAACTAGACAAACAATTAAAAACAACTTATGGCTAAAAATTTCATCCACCGGTTCATACGAAAATATATGTACAATGTCTCGACCAATGAACGTGATGCTTCCTTAAAATGTATACAGGACCATACTTACCTGGGAGGTCGCTTGAAATTAACAATGTTTATTGTCTATTAAGAAATTTAGATAGAGTTCGCACGCAGAGGACATTTTTGTGAACAAGTCTATTGTTGTAATTAGTTTTAAGTTAACCCTGATGAAGTAAACGTCGCTTACGAAACATGTTGGTTTTTTAAACAATAAACATGGCTAAAACTGAGGGCCTTCGCTCACGGAGAAACTGAAAAAAAACAGTTGTCGACGCAATCGCAATCAACCTCCCGAATAAAATCGATATTTTTCTGATTTGACATATCGCAATTACTCGAAAACTTGACAGTTCGTGAGCCGTTACCATGGCAACGTGTCAACGAGGCAACTGAAACGCGACTGCCGCGGCGACCAGCAGTGCTAGAAACAGAAAACTAGCAGTGCTGGTCGCCGCGGCAGTCACGTTTCAGTTACCTTGTTGACAGATTGCCATGGTAGTGGCTTACTACCTGGCAAATTTTGTCAAGTTTTGACATGTCAGATCAGAAAAATATCGATTTTTGTTCAGGAGGTTGATAGCGATTGCGTCGACAACTGTTTTTTTCAGTTTCTCCATGAGCGAAGGCCCTAAGTATTTTATTAATTTTTAACAAAAATAATCGTTGGTAGACAACATTTTCAATTTTCGGGTCCATAAGTGAAAAAAAATCCGTGGGTTTCGCGACTACCAGTTTAACTGAATGCGAATTTATTCGGTTTCCCAGAAACCTGTTTTATCCGAATGCAAATTTCTTTGGTTTTGCAGCATCCTGTTTTTTGACAACGTTTTTAGTCTTTGGTACGTTTTTTATTTCACCACTATTTATTAATAGTGGTGTACACAAAGTTGTTTGTTTTCATTAAATTAATAATGACGCCACAAAGTGAATTTGCGAATTTTGAAGAAATTAATACATTTTATTCGGTGACCTGAATTATGTGATTGGTTTTTGGTTTCGCGGCAATCTGCATTATAATAATACTCATTAATATCGTTAAATATTGACAGTGATAAATTGTACATTTTTATTCATCTTTCTTTTGTAAGTGGTAGGATTCGTTGTATTTGAGTGGCGTGGGGAGAAAGTCCCAACTCTCGTAATTTATTTTTTTTTTTTTTTTTTAATGTTTCTTCAACAAGAAGATTAAATATTCGAAATCACTCGTGTCATTTTTCTTTCATTAGTAAAAAAATAATTGATGAATTTCTCCATCGCGCCGGATTTTCTTTTGTCCGCGCACCCTTAGCGTTTTCAAGTACGAAATTGTTCCGTTTATCGGCAGCGGTCGGCGCTGGTTCGGGCCCCCGCTAGACTGCCGGGGGAGGGGAGGGGGTGGTGCAGGGCGCGCGCTTGTGCCGCCGCTATCGATTTTTCCCTCCCCTTCACTCCCTCCCCCCTCCCCCGCCGTCAGCAGCGGCCAAACCCAAACACAGGCCGCGCCATTACAACGTCCCGCCGCCCGCAAGAGTACAGTTCACAGTACAGTGTAGCAAAACTAGCATCGATCCTCTAGGGATCTGCTGATTGACTTGCGTAGTGCTAGAAAAGGTTACGAACCTGGTTTCCGGACGTGAGTTTCCACTGCGACCGCTTAAAAGAACAGTTGACGTACCCCTCGTGTAGCCATATTTCTAAGTTCGGTATGTTTCTTGTGTTGTCGAATGTTACGCTAAAGGATTGAGGAAGATATTTCCTGGATTGGTGGCAGTTGATGCGGTGGTCTAGTCTAGGCAGTGCAGTGTCGATGCGGGCGGTTGACAGGTGCAGGTCCGGGGTTAGGTCGGCCCCCCGCGCAGGTCTCTGGAGGCGCAGGTAGGAGTGGACTCGGGCAGGCAGAAGCCGGCAGAAGGAGGCGTGCCGCGTGCCCCGCCCGCGCTAGTGACGCAACTCGCCTCCACCACCCTCGGGACGCGCTCCACACCACCTTCCCGAATGTGCAATGGTACACACTGGTCTGTCCACTTACGCCGGGTTAACCCGTGCGATGTTCTTCAGGGACAAGGACAAAGGCACTAACGGCAAGGAGAAGAAGCAGCAAGGCGGACAGACAGGAGGTTTCACCCCCAAGAGCACCGTCTCCCCTCTAGGGATCCCCAAATCTCCCTCTTTCCACTCTGGACTAGATCTCGTGGCGTCTGATCAGGACAATAAGCGTTCGGAGACGATCGCGGATTTCGCTCGTTCGTTTCGTTTCGCGAGTTACGGTTTGAACTGTGAGGACAGTATTGTGAAGAAGGAGGTGTCGCCGGTGATGAACGGAGTGCCGCAGGTCCAACTACAGCCGCAGCAAGTCCCGCAGATCGCCATGACGAACGGAGGGCGCCAGCAAGGCAACGGGGGCCCTGGCCCAGGCCCGGCACTCAACGCCACCCAGGAATTATACATGAGAACGAGAGACAGAAACTTCTACCATACTAACGTCCAAGATCTTGTTCAACTGCCCTACCTGAGAGGTAAACGAAACGCTTCTAAACATATATTTAAATACATCATTTTAATGCGTATAAAACGCACTAATTTCCTTGTTGATTTCCTTCAAAGCTGTCGAGCTTAATTTCAAAATGTCAGCCATCCTTTTTCCGTGTTGTTCTTTTCCAACACGTTTTTCGGCAACAAATTATTGTGATACTATTCTCCGAACTTTATATCCGCTTCCATATCTCAGAATCTCAATTTCGTTGTTTGAACATTGATATTATTATTGCCTATCGCTTTACCATTTTATTGCCGACGAAACGAATTACCGCAGCCTATTCATCTTAAGTCCAACCTAAACTGCTTATTGATTTTGCGTTTTGAACTTTAGTACGAAATGTTATGGAGATTCAATCCGACATGATCATAAACAGTTGTTTTTCTTTTTGTTAATCTTGTCTTCTTCAAAATTCCTTGCGATAACGATTGTACAATGTACACACGCCATTCATAAATCTGTTCATACATCCCATCGATGTGCTGCTCTTCGTTCTGCAATTGCTACGACGTGTTCAACTTTCTCGTGTTGTGTGTGTTTTTTGATCCAGGAATAAAACTACGATATTGATATTGATTTGTTGAGTTCGCCCGGATATCCAATGTATTTTTGACTTCCTTTTATTTGTTGATTCAAATTCTATAAATACTGTCACGGGTGCGAAATAAATCATCGTCTTCGGTCGTGTTTACAGAAATGCCGGCTTTATTTGCGTCGAGTGATGTAATTAACTATGCATAATGATAACTTTCGTTAATGTCCACGCGAATAGTCCGAATGGATTCATTTAGATCTCGTACATAACATACACAGATCTTGGCTTTGCGGTAGGTTTTATTTGATTTACAATCATTTATACTCGTTATATTATTGTATTTATATTTTATTGTATTATTCACAACTATGTCGAGCTCCGACGGCTCGTGGTTGATCTTGAGGAGAATCTACAATAAAAGTGTAGGTACCCGTTGATATGTAACCTTCGTTGATTATGCTTGGTCAGTTTTATTATACATACAATAGGCCTGGTTAAAGTACGTTTATTCAACGTAAGTCCATAAAGCGCTTCTTCTTTTTATATAAATCTTCAATTTGGGAGGTAGATGTAGGTAACGCCGGGAACCATTTTTTGGATAACCAACACCCCTGCCATTGGTCACCCCAAGTGGTTCGCCAAGTTTGGCTTAGCAGGGGTGCCCGGATTCATGGGGTGAAGTTTTGAGGTTTTGGCGGCGGATATGTTTTTCCAGCTACCTATCCACCTGACCCCCAAATGCCCACCAACCCCTCACACCCTTTTTCCTCCCTTGTTTTCCCACAAAATACCCTCCACACAGCATCATAATGTAATGTAATGTAAATAAAATTCTTTTCGTTTTTCACAACAAAAACTCTCAAACGGTGGGCACCGGCATCATAAAATTTGCACAGCGTGTTCTGTCTGCAATTTCTGTCAACTAAACCATTTTTAGACCCCAACGTCATTTACATTGTGAGTCACGGAACTCAAAACTCCATATTGTTTTTTTTATTCATGTTTTCCTTTTGAATGTTTGTAATAAACTATTTTTTTAAAGACATTTTCGGCTTACCTGATAATATTTGAAAATCTCCTATTGTCACCACAGTATGCGAAAAATTAAACGTGTGTCGTGATTGAGGACTTAGCCAGCCGACGCCTGGATGTGGGACCCTAACGCGATGCTAACTCAGCCACTTAGTGATCAGTCAGCCCAAAAAAACGATAAGTAAGATTTTTTTTGGCGGAGGCCTTACTTGGTATTTTTTATGTCAAGAGCTTCAGGTGTCAAAAATATAAAATTTATTTAAATTCATTGAAGAAGATAGGTACGTACCTGTCCTAATTGAGGATTTTTTTATAATTTTCTTTGCTTTTTTTAACGAAGGCATAATTAGTTCATCCGAATGACAAAGGAATATTTTAAAGGGTTTTCGCATTGTGTTCAACACCTTTGTCTTTTATAAACTCCTATTTGCGGAATTTAATTGTGTTTTTAAAAAACAAAGGAATAGATTGAGAACAATCAGTCTGCCATAAAGCAGATTGACATCTACAATTCTTGTAAACGCTTTATTTTTGCTTTAATGTGGGACACGAATTTACTCTGAATCAATTCAAAAAAGCAATCCGAACGTCAATCATGTGACTTTTGACACGTTTTTAACTTAAAGCAGGTTGTAGGAGAACTGCTGGAGTGTAATCCATAAATCAATGCTCGGAAAAACAACTACTTACTACCATAAAACAATTAAATTTCCCCACGAACCATCGAAAAATTGACCTTGATGAAATCAGGAACTACTTACGGCTTCTTTGGCACAAAATACGTTTAATTTATAAGGTTGGAGGAGGTGTTTCAATCATTTTATTGGTGACCAAAATGGTGAAATGGATCGAGAATCTGTATTTAACTGGGACCATTCTATTCGGCAGAATTTTGCAAAAATAAAGACCAATATGACTCTTAGGGGTGCCTAAAATATTTTACAGCATTACATTGCATCATAATGCGGTAGCTAATGAGATAATAAGGAAATACAAAAGTCAAGCAAAGTCACTCCCTCAAAAGTTACTTTTCATAGTTAAAAAAATATAACTAGTAACTAATTTACAGAACTACTAACTACACTTAAAACAGCAGAAGATGTGGTTCATTCCTCATATTACCTTTTCATTAAGTTTCAATAATACTACCTACTCGTAACCCAAAAAAAACATTTTTAGTCAAAAATTACAAAAACGCGAAGTAATTGTTTTGGCCAACTGAATAAATGATCGTACACAATTACTACATTCGTGGAGAAGTACATTTATGTAGGGAATTTGTTGCCTTTTAAAATGTACGTATTAATGTGAGTGAAGGAGAACGAAGGAGTGGTACACACTCCTTTTATACTTACGGATGTAAGTAGAGTGTGTACCAGGAGTTGTTTTAGCAGCATCCTAACTGCCTACCCTGCGGGAAAAAGACGTGAAGGTTAGTTAGGACGGGTTGTTTCACAGAAATTCATGTATAACTTTATCATCAAATGGCCATTTAGCCCCATTTTATTATTTTTTTTGGCAGTTGGAAGATCCCCGTTATATGCCGATTCTATGTCGGTTTGAGGTTTTGAACAAATTGTGACAGAAGAGGACAACATCATGCTGTTATTATTGTCAGTTTATTAAATTTTGATAGAAAGCTGAAACGCAGCTTTAACGGGGACCTATCAAATGTCAACAAAGCAAAATGGCGCTGAATGGCAATTTGACGACTTTGTCACAGGTGAATTTCTGCGAAACAACTAGGCCTTAGTTAGTTAAATAATAAATATGTATTCACTATTCATTATATTGATTGATTGGAATTTCCTTTATGGGAAAGCATGTTTCATGTTTATACATAACTTATTAGAGATCAAACAGAACTTGCTTTAGTATTTGACCCAGTTCCTCCCTCGTAATATCAAATTAGTTAGAAGAGACAACACTGATTACATTAATTCCTCTGGGACAGGCCGATAAAAGCTAATTTTACGTCTTGCCTGGCCTTGGCTAGATAGTTCATTGTAGGTATTGAACGAACTCTTTTAACGGGTTTGTTTAATGTTGCTTTGTTTTGCTCTTCTTTATTTTTTTTCTTATTTTTCTGAAGAAAAGATTTTGAAGAGTACAACTGTTCGGGACTGGTGGAATTCTTTCTCAGGCTCATAGTTAGGCTTCCCAGTTATGCGTGGTGACTCTGTACCAATTTAAAGATTACATTAAGCTTGTTTTCAAGCTAACGCGTGTGTTCCCACAGAAATCGTTATAACTCCATTTTTGTTCTAGTTACAACCCTAAAACACAAAGGAGAATTTCTATAATATAACACGCTACACAACTCTATTCAAAGTTGTCCATAGATATAGGTAAAAAAAACTTATTTTGTAGTTTTCACCCGCCAAATCGCACACGCGCCGTTAATCAGTGTTTATTTTTTATTAAATATTTTTGGATGAAATGGTAAAAAAGTGAGGTGACGAAATTGTTTATTACACATTTGTATGATAAAATAAGTTTTTTTTTTACATAATCCGTGATTTTAGTACGTTTTCACATAAAACATAGCGTGAGTCATTTTTACAATTTTTTTATTCTAAATTTAAAAATTTACAAATGTTGATATTTATTTGTAATAATACAATTTGAAAGCTTATTTCAACAACCTTCCAAAAACAGTTTGTAGTAAACGGCTACGTTCAGAAACATTTAATTTATTGAGCTTTAATTGCCAAGCGGAAATAACACAAAATTTTTATAAATCTGACAGTTCGTTTAAGACACAAAACTTGCACGAAGGCGATAGACCGGAGTGGTTAGATCGAGGAATTAGGAACAGGCGTCATGTGGGAATGCTGTTCTTGTTCTACCGGTGATTAAATGGAAGATGCTCCGAGGATACAGGGTCATTGATCAGTTCGTGACCTATGGCAGAGGTATTGGCTATTCAATAAATGGTTACCGGAGCGGTGTTACCTATATACGCCTCCCAAATTGTACAGGCCTTGATGAGAATTAGGAACTGCTGTGTGGAGTTAATGTTAAAAAAAGTTTGTGAGAGGCAAAGAGATGAGGAATGTTGATGGATTGTCTATTCAGGCCTGGTCACTAAACAGAGCATTGCCACGATTTTTTAAACTATTTTACCCGGCAAGCTCATTCTTTTCTTTAAAAACATCCTCCACAGCCTCCCCATAGAAGACATAAGCTCTGAGGAAATTTACCGTCCTAAATTCGAACATCTGGTCTCAAAAACGAATTTTGCAGCTTGTTTTTTTTTATATATCGATCGTGTCTATGGAACTCAACACATTTCATTGAAATATTAATTTTTGAATAAAAAAACCTTTATTATTTTTTTGAAATCAGTTAAAGTGTTATTTTTAAATTTGTTAAAGAAGTGGTTTTTTTTAATATAGAATTCTTATTGAAATTGAACTTTTCCACGAACCATCAGTCAAAATTAGAAATAATCAAAGACTAGAGAAATACCCTAAGAGAGAACTTGGCATAACAATAAAACATACTGCCCAAACGGTAATAGAAAAATGGCCGCCAAGATACAACCAAGATTTATTACTTACTAGCTTTACCCGCAGCTTCGCTCGCATAGTGTTAGGTGGAAATACCACCAATTGATTCGCTCACTAATTCACTCACACACTCACTCATTCTCCACGAACCCCACCTTCCCCCTGCTTTTCCCCTGCCGCTAAAATGTATGAAATACACACATTTTCATTTATACAAATTTCATAACGCCAGAGCTTACCATTATATACAGCCTACGCTACTCGCTGAAAATGCAGCTTTATGTTGGTGAAAGAATTTTTAAAATCGGTTCAGTGGTTTACGCGTGAAATAATATTAAGTATAGATCATGTAAACTGAATAAAAACCATGGAAAACATTTGAATGGTAGCTCCAATTTTGTAAACCTAACCATTTGGACAGATTGTTCGGTGTGTATTTGGATCGGTATGCCATATCCTTTCTCTAAGGTATTTCGTTTAGTCATTGGAAATAATATTAGCCTAATTATTATTGGTTTTGGATATCTTAAAACAGTCAACATTCGGGTTTTATGAACGCTTAGAATAATCGATCAATGTTATTGACATTTTCCTCATGGTATTTCCAATCAAACTTGATCATTTTTACTTTTAACGAAAGACGATAAAAAACGCTGGAAACTGACTTTTACTGGTTTCCATTAACCTAGTTTTTATACAAGCACACATTATGTACTTATAACCGGTTGACGGAATTGTTGCCATTTTCTTTAGCTGAGCTCGAAAAGAAGAAGATGGAGAGATATGTAATTACGAATGTTGGAGAGAGCGCGCTAATATTTCAAGTGATAAAATTGAAGCGAAAGTTGCGAAAATCTTATATATAAAAATCAATTTATGTTTGTTTGTTCGTATTTAATGCGCTGCAATATCGTTCATCTGATCGCGATGAAACTTAGGTGATTTGTTGTGCGCATGCCCGCGAAGATTATAGGCTATATATTACGGTAAGCTCTGGCGTTATGAAATTTGTATAAATGAAAACGAGTGTATTTCATATATTTTAGCGACAGGGAGGGAAGGCATGAGGGAAAGGGTAACAAAGTAGGTGGGGTTAGCAGGAGGGATGACGAAGGAGGGGAAGGCGTGGAAGATGGAAGGGAACGCGGGGGAAGGAAATGCAGGGAGAAACAATTTATTTCTTTGCAATGCAACGCATGCCGGGTACCAGCCAGTGTTTAATAAAACACGACTCGTTTATAATAGAGCAAAAATCTCGTGGGGGTTGCCTAAAACAACGTTCAAAGAAACATTGTGAATTTTTTCATACATATAACTTGTTAAATAATAAAGACAGGCTTGAAAATAAAAATTTTCCGAGCATACTTTAAGATTTTTTTCTATCGAAGGAATTTCATATAATTTGCGTTTCGGCGTGTGGGTTGTATAGATATTATCTTCAAAAATAACAAATATTTTTTTAAGAGCTTAAAAACTTCAAATGTTCAAGGGAGATATGCAAGAAATCGGCAGAAATTCGGGTAGAGGCGGCTTAAGGTAGTGTAATG
Source organism: Glyphotaelius pellucidus (assembly GCA_936435175.1). Classification (NCBI taxonomy): domain Eukaryota; kingdom Metazoa; phylum Arthropoda; class Insecta; order Trichoptera; family Limnephilidae; genus Glyphotaelius; species Glyphotaelius pellucidus. The sequence goes on from OW386554.1 coordinate 31,682,783, forward strand.
TATCCCCACAGAATAAAAAACACTAGATATGCTACGTGGGCGTGTTTCGCGATCCAAAAGTTTAATCGACGGGATATTTCGAATTCAGAAATTTGTTTGATCATCACTATTAATAAATAGAATGGTAAATTATGAACACAGCGCATGCTATATGGGCTAGAACCAAAGGGTGGGTACTAAGTCAATAGCGACATCGATTTCTATTCAAATCTACATGGAACTCGTTTCTAGTGTCTACCAAATAAGAGTAGAAAATATAAAAAATGGAACTACAAAATTTGAAGGCTAGCAGCACCAATTTACCTGTCAAATATTATTTTAAAGTGCAATGACACTGAAAATACAGAACACTGTAAACACATTTAAAAAAACTTTTTTGTGGTTAAAAAAAAATAAAATCATAGAAGCACTGTTGTTAAGGTACCTAATTAATGACATAAATTTGATCAAATCGTGTTTTACAAAAATATTGGTTTTCATTTAATTCAACATAAATTTGAATTTAACAGTAGGTGGAAAGGAAGAATCATTAATGGTGACTTGAATCTAAATGAGTTAAATCTATTCAGATCTAAAAATAGAGACATGATCTAAAGCCCGAGCAACGCTAGGTACTTAAGCTAATATTAAATAAATGTGAGCAATTTATAAAGTATGCTTTACATTTTATTACAATACCGTTATTCTTCATTATGTTAACGCAAAATTGCAAATATGTAATAATAATTAATATACCTACATGCAATTCTAATTTTGAGATCAGTGGGTATCTATATTGCAATGAAAAAATATTTTTCTCACTTTTATGCCTTTTTAATTTTGAATAAAGATGTAAGTCACACAGCTTTAGATTAGATCATGGTGGTACCATGATTATATTTTTAGTATTACCATTTGAACAACAGTGGCGCCCTCAAATGTTTTCTACTCTTATTTGACAAACTTTATGTATTTTATAGAAGGTGTTAAGGATTGTACTTGACTTACTTTAACCGATGAAATACTCCCAAGACATTATTTGAAGTAAAAAAATGAGAATGAAATTTTGGTCTCCGGTGACATTTTTTTTCGACTTAAAACATAAAAAATCAGTAGTTATTGGATAGTGTCTCTTGGTGAGGGGTTTGTTACTCGGCTGAGTGACCAGTGACGACAGGCGAAAGAATTTTTTGTTAGATACGCAAAAACCTCAAAAACAAATAACGAGAATTTTGTGTTGATTATGTTTCGAAGAAAAAAAAAGAACAAAAAAGTTACTGTAGAGCAAAATTTCATTTCCATTTTATATTCCAAATAATGTCAGGAATCACTGGTTTAAGTAAGTCAAGTACATCCTTTAATATCCTGTATTTTCAGTGTTAATTATGTTCCGAACAAAAAAAGAAAATAAGCTTTAAATTATCGGACAGGCATTCCCCATCTTTCGGATAAAAATTTATTCGAATGATTTGGTAGGAAATTGATACGAAATGTTCAAAATTCATTCCAAATATTCGTACTAGCAATATGATTTTGTGATGTAGATAGGATGTAAATTGGTTGGGTTACCCTTTAAAACCAATTAATACCAAACAGGCGTAAAACATGCGCGGTAGTGATGGGCGTAATCGAAACATTTTGATAATCGAATTACGCGTGTCCGAAACAATTTAGATAAGCTTTTAGGTGGAAAGCTTTTACACAAGTGCAAGCTGTAAACTGGTGAATCTGCATCACATTTGGAGATGATTTTGTGGTGTAACTTTTTTGATTTGAACTGTTTTAAAGTAATTCGAGTCCGCAGTTTCTTAAGTCATACTTATCATACCCATATCGCTTCATTCTAGGTCACGCTAGGCCCCATGCAGTGTCCATCATCGCGGCTGTTGTGTAGAGTGTAGATAATGTATGTTTATTTGTGAAGTAATGATACCATACTTCGTTTGTGTAGATAGAGCGTTCAATTGAAAATACCTCCCCAGAGCCGAGTGTCAAAAGTGTTGAGAGTTAAACATGTTTTAGTGCTTGTTAATTTCAATCGTCGCTGTAATTATGTAATTAGGCGAGCCCGATAATTAAGAGGATGTGCAAAACAGCTAATTACCCCAAAACCAAAAAATACACATTACTCTTTGTTGCGAAAATCTTAAACCTCTGCATCTTAAAAAATTATTTGATTACATTCTGTAACTCATTCCTGCAACTCTTATTAGTAGTATTGCCAAACCGCTCTTTCGCCCTTTCGTGAACTTTTGGGAAAACAATAATTATACTTTGAACCTGGGACCCTACCTAGAAATATTTATTGCAAAACCGCTTACTCGCCCTGCAACCCTTCTTAGAAGTATCGAGAACCGCTTACTCGCCCCGTTTCGTGAACTTTTGGGAAAACAATACTTTTACTACATTATACCTGCAACTCCTCTTAGAATTTTTGAAAACCGCTTACTCGCCCCGTTTCGTGAACTTTTGGGAAAACAATACTTTTACTACATTATACCTGCAACTCCTCTTAGAAGTATTGAAAACCGCTTACTCGCCCCGTTTCGTGAACTTTTGGGAAAACATTACTTTTACTACTTTATACCTGCAACTCCTCTTAGAAGTTTTGAAAACCGCTTACTCGCCCCGTTTCGTGAACTTTTGGGAAAACAATACTTTTACTACATTATACCTGCAACTCCTCTTAGAAGTATTGAAAACCGCTTACTCGCCCCGTTTCGTGAACTTTTGGGAAAACAATACTTTTACTACATTATACCTGCAACTCCTCTTAGAAGTATTGAAAACCGCTTACTCGCCCCGTTTCGTGAACTTTTGGGAAAACAATACTTTTACTACATTATACCTGCAACTCCTCTTAGAAGTTTTGAAAACCGCTTACTCGCCCCGTTTCGTGAACTTTTGGGAAAACAATACTTTTACTACATTATACCTGCAACTCCTCTTAGAAGTTTTGAAAACCGCTTACTCGCCCCGTTTCGTGAACTTTTGGGAAAACAATACTTTTACTACATTATACCTGCAACTCCTCTTAGAAGTATTGAAAACCGCTTACTCGCCCCGTTTCGTGAACTTTTGGGAAAACAATACTTTTACTACATTATACCTGCAACTCCTCTTAGAAGTTTTGAAAACCGCTTACTCGCCCCGTTTCGTGAACTTTTGGGAAAACAATACTTTTACTACATTATACCTGCAACTCCTCTTAGAAGTATTGAAAACCGCTTACTCGCCCCGTTTCGTGAACTTTTGGGAAAACAATACTTTTACTACATTATACCTGCAACTCCTCTTAGAAGTATTGAAAACCGCTTACTCGCCCCGTTTCGTGAACTTTTGGGAAAACAATACTTTTACTACATTATACCTGCAACTCCTCTTAGAAGTATTGAAAACCGCTTACTCGCCCCGTTTCGTGAACTTTTGGGAAAACAATACTTTTACTACATTATACCTGCAACTCCTCTTAGAAGTATTGAAAACCGCTTACTCGCCCCGTTTCGTGAACTTTTGGGAAAACAATACTTTTACTACATTATACCTGCAACTCCTCTTAGAAGTATTGAAAACCGCTTACTCGCCCCGTTTCGTGAACTTTTGGAAAAAACAATACTTTTACGTTAAACCTGCAACCCTTCTTAGAAGTATTGCAAAACCGCTTACTCGCCCCGTTTCGTGAACTTTTGGGAAAACAATTCTTTTACATTAAACCTACAACTGGCTTACTAATAACTAAAGAAGCTCTTAGAATCGAAAGAAATTGTATACGCGGTCCATAAATTAATTAATTCTTCTACGACGCGATCAATTTATTCCGTTCTTGGAGAAACAAAGTTGTTATCTTGGAGAAACAAAGTGGTTAAAAAATGATTAAAGACCTCATTTTAACACCCGTTTAGTCTAAAAAAGTACACGCGAAGTGCCAATGTATATTAGAATTAGCATTTAATTCGATTCGGTCTACTTATTAGTATTTTTACCTAGCGGTTTGTCGAAGGAATGGAAATCCGCCGGTGTCGCCAGCATATATCGATTTCTTATTTATTCCCTGTCATTATCGTCTGGCTATCAAGAGTGCGGCCGTGCTTGGGAAAATTGTATAAAATCGTCGGTAGTTACGCCTATCGATCCAATATTGTACTAGATCATCATTATTAACCTAAGAATGTATTTATGTGATGTATCCAACTCTAGTTTGAATAAAGTCACCAACCAGTACTGATTTCAACAGCTGCACCCAGAGGCCGGGCACAGGTGAAACTGAAAATATTTTATAAATTCTTCAGCATTAGAAACTAAATAATGCTTTCTGTTTGTGCAGGGGGAATGTTAAGAATAGATTTTTCTATATTATTTTCATTGGGCATTCTTGTTTTCATATTTGACGTCATTTTGGCTTCAATTCAAAGAAGATTTGTAAGAATTTTAACGTAAAACCCTAATTCGCTCTTCGTTTAGAAACTGTTACGCAATTCAATAAAAATACTTCTCTTTGCTGCTGTTATTATTTTTCGTTCTGTTTGACAAATATCTCAGACCAAAATTCAATATTTACTTGGGCCAGCCAACAACTAAAACGCTATTCTTTAGATAGTGTACACAATCGATATAAAATACAAAACATTGGCGTTATGGTACCACAAATAACCCTACCCCTAGAAATTCTTCATAAAACAAATGATAGGCAAACTCCAAATTGGTGTTCTATACTCAATGGACAATATCGTGGGGTATTTACTATGGCAACAACTAGGCAAATCTAAAATCTGCTCTGTTGGGAATTCGAAATCAACAGCAATTCCACATATTTTAGTCCTACAACCAGTTAAGTCTAATTGTCTAATTGAAACATGGAAAACCCTTATGGTAAGAGCTACCTAATAATAGAATTTAAACGATATCGTTTTCTGGAGATACCTATAAAATACATAATCAAACGTCCAACGCGTTACGACTTCTCTGTTTGTAGCATTCATAGATGAGATCATAGAGATATGCGTTTAGTGCGTAACTCAAAAACGCTGATTTCGGAGTTACCTAGTTGTAATTATTACCCCACGATATAATCTTGTGGATTTGTGAATAGGATGTTAGGTATTGAATCTTATAGTGATACTTTCGAGAAGTTATATGTACTAAATTTATATCTAATATTAATGATATGGTAGGTGATATAACGCTGATAAGAGAACTGTAAGATTCGGGCAGGTATTATTATGTTTTGGTTTTGCGGGTTCTTATAGCGTGTTGTATTTCACAGACCTAATATGAAGCCAACTCATTGGTTGCCGATTTGCATATTATTATTATACGAGAATTGCTAACTGTGAAATCAAAGCTAATGCGTATTGGGACAACCGAAACTTGTGACTCGTTGTTTACCCCATCGAGTCGCCGAGGTAACCCATTGTGCCACGCTCCGTTGTTGTACTGAAGTGGGAGTAATGTTGCGTGGAGAATATCTTAACGACCCCGATTTTGAAATCGCTGTAAAATCTGCGGAAAATATATTCAGCTATTTTTGTTAATATTTTCTCATTTTGTTCGTGGTGTTCAGGCAAATTCGACTCTCTGGAGTTTGTTTGATGCAATGATTGTTAGTTATGATATTAGCACCCTTTGGACGCAAAATACTTTGTACCTTCACCATAAAATGGATTCTACAAAATTAAAATCGACCACCACAACACGGGCATGTGCCTAGCATGGTGGTCGAAAAATCATAAAATTCATGTAACAAACATTTTAATGAATAAAGAAAACTTAAAAAAAAAATGAACTAAGAACTAGCGAATTGAAGTGAGCATGAAACCATCGTTAGACTTTGTTCTAAACACTGCGACGTAGAAATAATAATGCCAGTTGACAGGACTTCGAAAATCTAGATTGCATGGAAGATCATTGAAGCAGGACAGGAACGCAAGAAATAAGGACTACAGACGAATGACTAGGAACCGTAGCTAATATTAAACGCTTGTAGAGTGGCCAAATCGACAATGATGATTACGTCTTAAACCATTTTGTAGAGTAAGGTACTTACTTGGAGCGCATAAATAGCCTAAAAAAAGGCAGGATTTATACTCTAAAAAATATAACAAACAATTAATTAAGTGCGCGGCGTTCTCATCTCAAAAATTATGGTCAAGAATTGCCTAAACGTAAAATGAAACGTGCACTCACCTGAAGGAGATGCCTTCCTGCAGAAGTATAGGAAATATAATATATACTCGTCTCCGTGTAATATGGACAGGCCAAATTATTCATCTATCGGTTGGCGCATTTCATTAATTATTTATGTTGTGAAAGAAGAATTTTATATCTTAAACTCGTAGAAATATTAATCTTTCAATAACATGAAAAAATAATAATTGAACACCGATAAAAAGTCAGAGAACAATTCTTATTTTGAATTATTTTACATCCAACATAGACTTACTGCCATTTGCCGTGCATTCTAGTAAGTACCTACCAGATTAGTGCACTTTATAAAAACGTAGAGCTATGAAACGCAATCTTTGAGGTACTTATTTAAAACTCATACGTAATTATAAACTAGCCGTAATAAAAAATAAATTCCTTGTTATGGTGCTTAACCAGATACCTTGTAATACTTACTGCAATAAGTCCACGAAAATATCGTTGTGTTATACTCAATGTTAGCTTTGGATTAATTTGGTCACACATGGAGAACCAAGTGACTTCAGAAACCCTTTCAAAATGTGTATTTTTCCGATGGTGGTATTATTTGTATCGCTTAGCTAACTTGCGAATCTTGTCCACGTTATTGCTCGTTCCCCCTTCCAAAGGTAAACCCTATTTGGTCGTTTCCAAGGGCGTGTTACGGCACTTTGTATATATCTATTCACTATGTGCCTATAAACTACAGGCTGGCCAAAAAGAACCTTTCAACCTGTAAATCTATTTTATAAATTTTAAAATGTGTATTCCAGCAATTATGTTGAACTATGCCACTCTTTTAAACGATGTGATTATGCTTAAATTTTCAGACAGAAGGATTTTCACCAACCTGGTATTTTTATATGAAAATATTAAATGATGTATTTGATAGTACTGAATTGCTTGAATTGATTAGTTAGCTTTCGGATTCCACTAGAAATCAGGATTTATTTCAGTGTAGAAATTCTGGTTCGCAGTTCAATTATGTACAATAAATACTGTATAATTTTTACTATACGTGAAAAGGGAGTTAATAAATAAATTATCGCCATTTTGGTTTGATTCGAACGGGGAAAAATAACGAGAACCGTTAGACTCCGAAACGCTAACAACTGTTACCAATTCCGCGACTTTTCATCCCGCGCCAAAATATCCCCGACAAAATATCCTTCGACAAAACATCCCCCAACAAAATATCCACTAAAACCTAACCTAACCTAACAAAAAAGTGCTACAAAAATAATACAGAAATCCTGTAAAGACAATAAATTATTGATATCTTTATTATTTTTGTACAAAGATATTGAAATACGAGTATAAGAGATGTGCTACCCGCAGTTTTTACTGTGTTTCCAATACTACTGCACACCTTCAAAAATCAACTAAATGAACGAATTCTTTCCGTTTTTTGTTATTTATTTTTGGGGTGTTATGCCGTGTTGCGCTACCTCCTTCTTTAGCCAACGTTTCGGACAGCGTTACAGTGTCCATCATCAGGGCTGATGATGGACACGTAACGCTGTCCGAAACGTTGGCTTAAGACGGAGGTAGCGCAACATGGCATAACACCCCAAAAATAAATAACAAAAAAACTTTGGCCGTGAAAACCTAAAATCATACCTGAATTCTTTCCGTATTCAAACTATATTGTTAACCAATACTACTGCACACCTTAAAAAAACCAACTAAATTAACCAATTCTTTCCGTATTCAAACTATTTCCCTTTAGGTAGTAGTCCGCCGACAGTTGGGCGGACATCATAGCTTATCTCTTATATTTTGATATCTTTGTTTTTGTCCCATTTTACCATTTTTGAATAATAATTTATTGTCTTTAGAGGATGTCTGTATTATTTTCGACCAATGTTTTTGTTAGGTTAGGCTAGGTTATGTTAAGTTTCAGTAGGTATTTTGTTGGGAGATGTTTTGTCCGTAGGATATTTTGTCGGAGGATATTTTGTAGCGGGATGAAAATGCGCATTACCACTGTTACCTACTCGGAAGCTAGTTTAAACGTTTAAAAAAAGAGATGATCAGAAGTTTTTTTTGCTTTAAATACATTTTTGTGCGTGTTTTTTGTGAAGTTGTACTGCCCAGAAGAAGGTGCGGTTTTGTCAGAATCCATTTGGCTTTTTTATTGTTAAAACCCTGAAATGCATGACATGTAAAAAAACTTCATGAGAAATGCTCTGGTCAACGAAACATCACCATTTGGTTCACATTGTATTCCCTACATATTTCAATGATACGATTTTGATGGAAGTCATCTTTTGACCACCTTGTAGGCACTTCGTACAAGGGAGACCTAACTTTGGCTCGACCAGTCTGCAACCTTGGTAATACCTTATACTTCTGTGTCACCATAATATAAAACAGTAAAGAGTTCGTTACATAAATAATAAAGTACTGTACACAGCGCCTACAGCATGCTTTGAATGTCTCTACACGAGTCTCGTCAGGAGGTCTTGCACAGTTAAATCGATAACTTTATAATATCGATCGATAGGCGTAGCTACCAACGAGCTTATACCGTTTTCCCAAGCACGGCCGCACTGTTGATTGCCAGACTGATACTGACGGGGAATAAACAAGAAATCGATATCCGCTGGCAGCACTGGCGGATCTATCTATGAATTTAGATTCCTTAACGTCAGCGCTGTGTAGAAATTATTTAACTATGAATTAATACTAATAAAAAGACCGTTTCGAATTGAAATGCTGACTTTAATGTACATTGGCACTTTTCATGTACTTTTTAAACTAAATGGGAGTTACTTAGTTAATGAGGTCTTTAATCATATATTAACCAGTTGGTTTCTCCAAGATCGAACGGAATAAATTGATCGCGTCTGAATTAATTTGACGGCCGGCTGTGGTCGAGGGGTAAGGCTCTTGATTCTTGAATAAATTTTATTTGATTAATTTGTGTTATTTCACAATTAATTAAAAATAATATATAGTATCTTCCTGGTGTAAGACCACCATTCAGAACTGAAACGTTGCTTGAAATAGCTTTAGCCGTATTTGGTAACCAGATCTGAATAGCCACGTACTTGCCCACCCACCTCTTTCCCATCTTCCCCTCCCCACTACCTTAAGCCTCACAACATATTCACTGGCTCCAGACGGGAGCAGCTGAGACTCTTGTGAGGTTTTCATATTGAAAAAAATAAGTTTATGGATCGCGTAGACGATTTCTTTCAATTCTAAGAGCTTCGTTAGTCCACTTCAATTCATTAATAAGCCAGTTATTTTTGAATAACGAACGACATAATTCAAATATCGGTCGGAATATCTCATCAATAAGGAACTCCGGTGAAAAATATTATGGCTTTAAAAAAATATGTTCATATAGACCAATAAACGCTGATTCTGAATATTTAAGTTGTATTAAATAATGTTTAACGTAGAGTTTAAAAAAAAATTAAAAAGTCCGTTCTAAAACAGTTCATTAAAACACCCTGTCAAGTTGGTATTATTGAATTTGTGAGGCGTGACGTCACCGCGTCCATAAAACGCTCCAATGCTGAAATTCAAAATGGCTGGCGATGATCAGCTGATTCCAGTTGCCTACAAAATTCATACTTCGGTTGGCCATGATGACGTCACACTAGATTCGGTGGTTTTCGGGGATCTTGAAAAATTAAAACTTTGACATTTATTTTAACTATTAAAACTAACTATAAAAATAAAAATAAATGTGCAGTTATTTAAGTTAGAAGGTCATTATTCATTTAAAAAAATAAAAAAAATGGACTGGAGTTCCTTATTGCTATCCGCAAATATTGATAACTGACCACAGATGACGGATTTAGTCAATAGCAATTCAATTCAATTCAATTTATTCACTTTAAAAACATAACAAAATTAAAATTTCAAATCGTTTTTAAAAGAGAAAATATAAAATATGAAAATATCATATTGATATACGGTTTTATCGATAGTCTTTTTAGACCTCTTGGTACACCAAAACGGCCCCGGATAAGCCTGAATGTATAATAACCGATCGGTTTACTATTTATTGTTAGCTTGTTGGTGAAAGCTATATTGTTGCCAAGTTCTTAATAATGAATCGGCGATACTCATTGTCCAGCCATCAGTGAAGCTGAGTGTATTTTGTAGTCCCCGTATCGATTAAAACATCAGTAGAGCTATTCCCAGTTTTGTTTACGGACCGGTGTCAAGGATATTCCACAGCGCTGTGTGTGAGGTCGCACGTGCACACGTGAGCAAACATGGTGTGTCATCGGATAACGGAGACGGTTCCTCTTCAGTGCGATGGACATGATCACTGGACACTGCAGCACTCTTGACATCTCAAATAATATTGTTTTCTACAATAATGACTGTGCTACTCCGTAAGCGGGATTTGGCACGTGTCCAATTCTTTATATTTTGCTATTCTTCAATAGTTCCCGGGTCTTGCAGTTCTCCAGCATTCTTCCACACCAGCTTGGCTCTGATCTTTGGTGTTCTACCGTCGAAATTGAGAATTTTGGATAGTTAAAATAAGACAATTGAGGCGGTACACAACCCTAATAATTTTTGTTTGCATAAACTCATATTTTAATCATTTCCGGCGAATTCGTAACTATAATAACTTTTTTTACTCCAACTGATACCTGGGGATGTAAGTTCTTTATATTTAAAATTAATAAAAACAATACCTTATCATTAATTTATTTTACGTACAACTGTTTTAAAACTTAAAAACCAGTTTTTCAACTATAAAGTTAGCGGTAAGCACCAGATTTTATTTTTCTAGACGATGAATTAATAACTTTTGGAGCTATTCATTTAGAAACGTCTTAAATATTTGCAATACGTTCTTCAGAATTAATTAAAATGAACGCGGCGGAAAGGTCGAATCTCCAGGCCCGCTAGGGCGAATTCGACCGTACGTTTGTCTAATACGCCGTGCCGCGGGCGTATATTTGTTTACACGCTTTCTTCACTTACGTCGTTAAGATTCCCACATTATTTATCGTTTTCTTCTTTTCTTTGATAGGGCAGATTCGACAGTAGGTCCGTCCATTACTCCTACACTTCTTTTCTTACGTCTTTAAGATTCTGAATGTATTTTAGGGTATATTCAATTCAATTCAATTCAATTCATTTTATTCTTTTAAAAACATTACAAAATTTTACATTTAATTAGTTTTTAAAATACATTTGTAACAGTGGTAGATACAAACTATACAAGCATTAATAGAGCTTGCCTTTTAAAGGCAGCTTCACTAACGCTAAATATGTCGATATCAGAATTAATTCTGTTTAACAGTGAAATTGCTCTCCCGACCGGCATGACCATTGGCAAGTTAGTCCTGCAGGCCGGAAGATAGAACAGTCTATGCTGTCGGTGGCGAAGATATCCATCGGGAACATAGAAATAAATGCTCTCCATGATATATTGTCGTCTTAATATCAAAGCAGTCAACTTGATATTGGTAAGCCCTTTTCTTTACACGTTTCGCGCTTGGCCAATTAAACTGCGCACAATAATTTGACCATCGATTAGCTTAATCAAATACGGATGAAAAGGACCCCTTTCGGCGAAACAATGTGAATAATCGACGTCCAATATTGACCGAACAAATATTTATTTGGGTTTGAATTTGGACGTCGCATTTTCCCACTTTATTTCTGGGTTAAATGCCTATAACGACCAACTATGTACATGTACGTCTAGAAACTTATGTACTCGTATGTTGAAACACGATATTATGTTCGTAAACAAGCAAAACGTATAAGATTTTTATAAAAACCGACATAATTTTTCTTTGGTTCCTCATTGCTGTGGTTCGTGACCCCCAATCTAATTTCCATGTTGGACAACGGACAAGGCTCCTCCTCTCCTCGCGGATCTGCGCTGCCCGGAGAGCCAAGGACACCCTAGTACCTGACGCCTGTGATGTATGGTCACTTCAGTGCCTTGGTGACCTTTCTGCTTCTCCTGCGTGAACAATTTGCCAGTGGAGTGTCTATGAGTTTCTCCAAGTTGTATCAATAACGATATACTATTTATCTATTTATTTAGTTTTTCAGGTTCTCTATAAAACACTAAAATATTGATGGAGAAGATTACAAAATCACAATGGAGAAGATTACAAAATTAAAAAAATTAAAAGTGCATGGGGGGCACTGTGTTGTTACGTATGTCAATGTATGCAATTTACATTTTCGATATCAAAATTTAAATATTAGAAATAAAATTATTCATTTCTAATATACACATTAAAAAGATTATTTTATCTGAATATTAGAACAATTTTTGTTTTTGCTAAGTGATAAATAACCAATACAGAGGTGTATTTACAATATATGGGAATAATATCAAAATTTAAATTTTAAAAATAAAATTATTAATTTCAAATATACATATTGGAAAGATTATTTTATAAAGATTTTAGAACAAATTTTGTTTTTGCAAAGTGATAAAAAATAACCAACATAGAGGGTTATTTAAAATGTAAATCGTCGCTACCGCGATTATTGCCATAGGTTTTGGAAATACGCGACCGGGCTTCTTCTAATAAGTCAGGTACGCCTCATATGTCATACATATGTCTGGTAATGTTATATTATCGTGAAACAAGCTTATGGGCCCGAGTGGTTAATGAAATCATTCCATGGTCGTCTTATTTTTTTCTGTTTACAAACAACAAAAAAAATAAGACGATTTACAAATTTACACATTTCGATTGATTTAAAAAAAAAAATTAATGGCGTTGATTGTTCGTATGATCGTCAATTGTTAACGCTACGGAGTTTGGTCTATGTACCCCTACCTTAGATTATCACGACTTTCCCCTGAAATTTGATATTATTAGCGAGAAACGCGATGTTTTTCTGTGAAAGAATTTAGTTAGTGATTCGAACCTTTTGAATTTAATTTATTAAAGGGATCATCGTCCCTGATTACCCCTCGGGGTATAAATCCGGGGTAATTTAGGTTATTGAGGGGTAGATGCCTAATGTCTTGGACCACTGACTACCGTTACTCAGTACACCGCAGTGACCTTTCTTCGGGTCAGGCAGAGGTCGGCCATTAGGGTGGTCGACCTCGTTAAGGCATTTCCATTTGTAAAATAACTACCAATCTTAATGGAAAACACGGTGTGGTATAACGTATTCTAACGCCTATTATTTTTACAAAGAAAATGCCCTGGTTCTAGCGGACGTGTCACGAATTTAGTATACGCGAAATCCAGTACTAAAATCGCATAATAAGCCTCTTTTCTTGCAGAACTAACTTGCTAATGGTCACGCCAGTCGGGAGAGCAGTCTTATTGTTACATAGAATCACTTCGAATATCGATACGTTTAACATCAAAGAAGCACAATTTAGACGGCAAGTTATGCTGCTGTTAGTTTAAATCTGCTTATCTTATCTTAAATATTTTCTCTCTGTTAAAAAATTGAATTGCTAATTTTGTAATGTTTTTAAAACGAATAAATAGAATTGAATTTTTAACTATCAAATACCAAGTTTTAATATATCCAAATATCAATTTTTAACAAAAATACCGTTTCCCCGCAGGGGTAAACAGAGAGGATGGACCGCCGAACATATCGGTCTTAGCATACACTCCTCGCTTCATTCACATTCATCATCGTCTGATACATACCCTTCTGTTATTCTGACTCTTGACACGCTTCGATTCAAATGTTTGGTTCGCTCGGTGGTGTCATATTTTCCTCTGACGTCACCGACTTCTACTATTCACATTAGCGCCATATATTCCTTACACTATTTTCTTCGTCTCTTAAGCGTCCTTTTTTAATCTTAATCTTACTCATTACGCTTACATAAACGTAACATTACACCTCACACGATCGTACAAAGTTTTACACTCATATGCCTCAGGGATCTCATTTCTACAGCATTCAGTACCTATATACTTTCATCTTTCAACTGCCAGTTTCATGCCTATTGCCTATAGCTTGCTAGCCTCACTTCTTTTCACAATTCCCATTTTCCCCAAGTCATATTATTATTATTTGTTTAATAAACGGGAATTTCGAAGCTGTATTCTTATGATTGCCTCCACCAGGAGGCCTAGCACAGAGAAATCGACAACTTCACAAAATCGGATCGATAGGCGTAACTTCCAATTATTTTTCATCGATATCCCGAGCACTGTTGACAACCAAACCAATATTGTTAGGAAATAAATGGGAAATCAATGTACGCTGGCAACATATCGATTTCAACGTGAATTGACAGAAATCATCATCAATCATCAATCATCATCATCAATATATTAATACGTGAAGCCAAAACTTTGTACCCCTTTTTACGAAAATTGCGCGGACGGAGGAGTATGAAATTTCGCACACTTATAGTTTATATAGAGGAGGAGTGCAGAATGCTAATATTTTTTTAAAATTATGCATAAGAATAGATTTAATCAATAACAAAAACATTACACACACTACCATGTATTTGACACACACACTCGCGTCTTTACTCTATTGTTTATTGTTAAAGTCTATGGTCAAATTGAGAATAGATTAATATTGTTAGTCTTTAATATTATTTGTCTATGGTCTTACTGAATGTCAAACATAAAAAAAAAATTACAATTATGGTCGAATTTCGACCATTGGGCGACCACTAGTATTAATAAATTGGCAAAGTTGAATTGGAATACTAACCTAAATATGCGTTGGCTGTCCGCATTTACTTTTTGACACTAAACGGGAGTTAATGGGGTCTTTAGTCGTATTTCAAGATTATCATTATTTCGTTTCTCCAAGACCGAAAGGAACAAATTGATCGCGTCTTCGATGAATTATTTGTTTACGGAACGCGTGTACGATTTTTTTCAATTCTAAGAGCTTCGTTAGTTCACTTCCATTCATTGATAAGTCAATTATTTTGCACAACATTATTCAAAATGTTTTGTATATTGACAGCTTATCTGACACATGATACCGCGCTAAAATTTGTCAATGGTTGGTCGCAATATTTCTTCTCAATTGTTGACAGTGCTCGCAACAATATTGATAATTAACCATAGATGACAGATTTAGTCAATGTTGTACTGATATAGGGTTTTATCGATCGTCCGTGCCAGACCTACTGACAGAAAAAGTTGTTTGAATTTCATGTCGCCAATTCGCGGGTTTTTTTATGAGAAATGAAAGGGTTTGGTAAATAAAGGGTTTTCCAATAAGACGTGTTATTTTGATATTCAAGGACCCAATCAGCAAAGACATGACGCTGTCAATGATCGGCCGGCTTGAGTTCTTGTGTTAACTGAACTTTATAAGCCTTAAGACCCAAATCTTTATGCAAAATACGGTGTAATGACGTTTGTGGAATGCCTAATTCCAAAGAACGACGAGGAATGGACAAACCTGGGTTTTCTTCAACACTTTCGGCTACAGCAGCAATATTCTCGGCTGTTCTTGAGCGACGTGCACGGGTTTTATTCTTCACATCACTAAGTTGTCCCAACAGCTCGAATTTTTCCACCAATTTCTGTATTGCGGTCCGACAAGGTGCTTCACGACGACCCAAAAATGTTCGAGTTTTACGAACCGTCTCTGCCAAATTTTCTGCCAAAGTTGTTGAAGCGCGTATCGTTCCATTTTTATTAATGGCGTAGTTTCTACTTGTCAAATGTCAAAAAATGACAGCTTCAAAAGTGACACCTACCGAAATAGCGGGCTATTCAAAATAACACCTCTTATTGGAAAACCCTGTACATTCTTATATTTTGCTTAGTTAATCCTTCTTGTAATGTTTTGAATATTCATACTTCATCGTGTGACAAACCCTGATATTTACTTAGGTCTTATTTACGTAGCTTTGTAGATATTTACCAACATATTAGGTTTGTGTTGAATTTGTTTTTACTGAGGGTGCCATATTGGTTTATATCACGTACGTAGGTATACGAGTAATCTTCAGCTACGTAGGTATGCACTATTTCTGAAGTATTATCTTCAATATCGACTTCCATAGCTCTTCATCTTCTTCGACCACCATAACAAGGGCATGTGCCTAGCACGGTGGTCAAAAGATCCACAAATTTTGTAACCATCAAAGCAATGAATAATGAAAAAAATGTATGTGTATATTTGTATATGGGTGAATCTACAAAAGTTGGTCAACTTTTGGCCCTTTTTTGTTAATAAAGTTTTTAATCATAATTTATATATTTTTTGGTTTGAGTACACATTTTATCCCATAATATACTACCTTATGTCAGGCCAAATCACTTTTTAAATATCAAGACAATTGCAATTTCAAGGTGCAATTTAAAACAACGGACTGACGACAGAGTTTTGATGAATAGGACATTAATTTGAGATTACACTTGAAATTTATATTTTTATCTTAGTTTTAATTATTAAAAAGATATATTTTTACAACTCACATGTAAACATGCATAAATTAAAACAAAACATAGGTAATAGACGAAATAAAGACTCACCAGAGTACTGAAAATTTGACTGGATCAGCACACAAACACGCTAATGCTAGCGATTTTAGCAAGGTTTTTGATAAGGTCTGCCATAAAATTCGGATTTAAAAACTGTCAAAACTTGGGATAGACGGAAACTTACGATTGTGGTTTAAGAATTATGTATCTAATCGAGAGCTAACTATCTGTATCAAAGATCAATTGTCTTACATCTTTATAGCTTTTGTGGCGTACCCCAGGGATCGCATCTTGGACCTATTTTTTTCAACATACACCATTCACCTACGACCTATATATTAGACATACACGCATTTTTCTGAAATTAAAATGAATTAAATCACTTAATACACGAAATAAATTTCGATTTAAAAACCTTAAAACTTATTTTAAATGCTTAAAAATTGCTTGCTTGCCTTGCTGAATTCCGACTTTTGTTAAAAATCGGAATTTAGCAAGGTTGGTAGTGTTGTTGATTCCAATCTCTGGGAAGGATTTTTTTTCGTTATTTATTTTTATTACCTCCTTCTTTAGCCAACGTTTCGGACAACAATACAGTGTCCATCATCATGGCAGATGTATGACGATGAACACTGTAACACTGTCCGAAACGTTGGCTAAATAAGGAGGTAGCGCAACATGGCATAACACCCCAAAATTAAATAATAACGAAAATACTTTTGGCCGTGAAAATCTAAAATCATATCTGACTGGGAAGGATGTTCAAATCTCAGAAAAACCAAGAACAAAATAATAATATAAGTTTTAAAAGACATTTGAAAATAGATGTATTTATTATAGTAAAAAAAAACTTAATATTTTATCAAATTAGATGATAAAAGCCTAAATGGGGCGTGACGAAATAAATAAATAATCCGTAGTTAAAGAATGATTGTGTATAAACATCTTATTTTTTTTCGTTTCCAGATGCGTCGCCGAACGACCGCGAGGAACTGTTCATCCAGAAGCTGCGGCAGTGCTGCGTACTGTTTGACTTTGCTTCCGAGCCGCTGTCGGACCTCAAGTGGAAGGAGGTCAAGCGGGGGGCACTCATGGAGATGGTGGAGCTTGTCACCATGCAGCGGGGGGTGCTCACGGAGGCCATCTACCCAGAGGCTGTCAATATGGTAAATTTATTAACAAAATATCACACGTCCTTTAGAAAAATGTCTGAGGTCAGGACAGGAGAGCGAAAGAACACAAATGAATGAATGAAGAATAAGCGGTCTTGTCCAAAAGAGATACTAGCGACATCTTGCGGAGATAGAATGATCTAGCTTAAATACGGTTTTCGCAAATCTCACAATTTTTTTTATTTTTTTTTTTTATCTTTAGGTCCACACAGGAGGCCCTGAGGAAAACAATTTCCCTCAGCGCCTATGTCATCTTTGGGGTTCCTGTGTGGAGGGTTCTTTTTGGAGGACAAAGAGGAAGATGTGAGAAGGAAAAAGATATGAGTGGTGGGTAGGAATTCGGGGGGTCAGTGTGTCCAGGAGTGACGGACGTATGAATCTTTCCCTCCCACTGCGGTGCAAGGCGATGTTCCGAGAGAGTACTGCTGGAGAGGTCAAAAGGTCTCCCTCAACCATTCTCTCCCGATCCGGCCTGCCACGCAGTTGGCAGACAGATGCATCCGCCGCCAAGATCCGGACAAACCTCACCCCATGAACCCGGGCACCCCTTCTAAGTCACCAAAGATAGCAAACTACTTGGGGTGACCTTTACCTTAGGGTACCAATTGGTCACATTCTGATGTACAAGATCTTTAATGTTTATCATTTATTACAATAAAAAGTACATCAGAATGTGAAAATTTAAAATTTTCATCTGCCTTTTAGGTTATGACGGCAGTGTACTTAACTAACTGTGTAGTATAGTTGTACCTATCTATTATAATGTTACCTTCATCATTTTGTTTAGTCATAATAAGCCTTGGTTTTCATTGGTTGAAGTATTATTAGTTTAGTTTGTTATGACGAGTCTTTGTCGTGCAAAATGACATCACAGTATTTAATTGTTACAACGTGTCATATAAACACATTAGATGTTTTTATTGTTACTGTAATCACATATAACCTTAAGTCAGTAAGGCGCGCGGCTTCCCGCATTTCTGCCCATTTATTACAAATTTTCCTTAAAAATCTTAAAAAAATGTATGTTATGCTTGAAGATAAAATCTATACATTCCCCGCGCCGAAATTTGAAATTCCTCGATAGAAAAAAATCGCAAAATATGCTCCGAAAATTATTATAAACATGTTTTTTTCAGTTATTTTACAAGTTATATGTATGAAAAAATTCACAATGTTTCATTAAATGTTATTTTAGGCGAACCCCATGAGATTTTTGCTCTATTTTTAATGAGTTGTGTTTTATTAAACATTTTCACAATTATTGTAGATCCGCAAAGAATGCAAGGCTGTAAGCGTAATTGGTAAGATTAAGAAAGGGACGCTCAGATGATTTGGCCATGTATAGCGAATGAGCGAGGAAATGAGTGTAAGGAGAACATACGATGCAAATGTGAATGGTAAAAGAAGTCGGGGATGCCCGAAGAAGACAAGAGGATGATCTATACTCATTTGAAAGAAATCTGATGTTACCAATTTTCATAAGACTTTTTTTTTTTTTTTTTAGTATCTATAGCAAAATTTGTACATAATTTATTTATAAATTGTATTATAAAGTTTTTTTTTTTTTTCACAGTCCTCCTCACTAGGGTTCCCTGCTCTGAGGCGGCCTGAAGTTTTTCCACATTTGTATTTAGTATCCAGTTGTCTTTACATGGTCTTCAGTATGTTTGACAGTTCATTTTCACTTTGTTCTCTCAACCATATTTTTACTTTTGTTTTAAATTTATTTATTTCTGTTATATTTTTTGTTTGAGTTGGTAGAGCGTTGTATAGTTTTGTCGCATTGAATTTCATATTTCTTTGTCCAAAAGATGTTTTCAAACTGGCTGTAGCTAGAGTATTTTGGTTTATTGCCCTGGTTGTGTATCTATGTTGGACTTTGGACTTGTAGGCCTCCTGAAGGCCAGTAAGATAAAATTTACCTTACTTCTATCAGTTTTTCCCATTGCTACATTTATTGTATTATGTATTATTTTATTTAAATTTTATAAATAAATAATTAATTAACCCAAAATAAATAAGAATCCAAAATGCTGATAATATTATTTCTATCATATCGTTAAACATATGTGTTTCATGTTTTCCAGTTTGCCGTGAACCTGTTCCGCACCCTGCCGCCGTCGTCGAACCCCAACGGGGCAGAGTTTGACCCCGAGGAGGACGAGCCCACGCTGGAGGCCGCCTGGCCGCACCTGCAGCTGGTCTACGAGCTCTTCCTGCGCCTCGTCGAGTGCCCTGACTTCCAGTGCAACCAGGCCAAGAAGTACATCGACCAGAAGTTTGTGCTCTCGGTGAGGATCTGCTCTTATTTTAACTTAGGCGCTTGGTATCTGCTAAGACGTTTTGCTGATCACTATTTAATCAAAAGCTGAAAAAGGCCAAGAATCGGCACTTTTTTTTTATATGAATACCGCACAAGAGTCCCAACTGCTCCCGTCTGGAGCCAGTGAGACTACAGCATCCCCAGTTGGAGTATGTTGTGAAGCTGAAAGTAGTGGGAGGGGAAGAAGATGGGGAAGAGGAAGGTGGGGAAGTACCTGACTATTCAGATCTGGTCACCAAACACGGCTAAAGCCATTTCAAGCAACTTTTCAATTCTGAACGATGGTCTTACACCAGGGCGATATTGAGAGTATCTTCCACTCTGGAATTTGCCGCAAATATACTGTATATTATTTTAAATGATTTAATTGTGAAATAACACAAATTAATCAGATAAAATTTATTTGCCACGCCGGGATTCGATCCCGCGACCTTTGGATTGCGAGTCAAGAGCCTTATCGGTAGACCATGCTGACTTGAAGAAAACCAAAAGTTTGTGCTCTCGGTGCCGATCTCTCTTTAAAATATTGACTTCAGACTGTAAACCATGTAGGAAATAATTTCTCTCTTTGCACGTATCTTTGGAATGCTATGTGGAAATTCTTTTTGAGGATAGGAAGGAGTGAACCTGGGTCTTAGAAAAAAATATGTTGTGGGAGGATGTGTAAAAAGAGACTGAAAAAGCATGCCGAGTTGAACATAAGAACGAGTCATAGCAGCGAACCGTTCTGCGCTCATTTGGCATGTTCCGACTGTATACCAATTCTAAAAGGATCAATATTACCAGTCCCTTGGAGCATCTTCCGTTGAAGTACTGTAAAATAAAAACAACATTCTCACCTGATATTTTATTAACTGTACACTGATTCTTCATTAATTTTAGCCTTTAATCTTTCTTGGCCGGATGCGCGCCGGCATGCGCGGAATTTTTTTTTGATTTTTTTTATATATAAAGAAACTGTTTGAGAGATAAGGTCAGAATCGCTTGCGCCAATACCATGATTAGCGACGTAGACGTAGCCAATGATTTCATTCATCTAGCAACACTAGAATATTTTTAAATGAATTATCTATGGCTTAGCATGTTGAATTTTGCAAATTTTGCATCCGTCAAAAGCAAAAAAAAATCAATGTTTTATGTTTTCAAATGCTTATTTATTTGCAAACTCCTTTGAATTGTGTTTTTTCATGTTGGGCATGTAATCAGATTAGTGTAGAAATAATAAAATCAGTTTATAATTGTGTAAATATATTTTTTGACATATTATTACCAAAATGTGAGATTTTTTAATATTTTTTTAGTTAGTTAGCTATTCTGGAAAAATCTCTTACAATATTATCACGCAATATAAATGAATAATAAGATACATTATCTGCTAATCAGTAAAAGATTGCAAAACTACAATTCCTTTGTTTTACATGGATATTTGACCAAAAATTAGAAAGGTAATTTAAGCGCGGTTTTTGGAAATACGCCTGGCATTTGAGAGATTAATCAAATTATGTGCCATGAAACCCTTTCTCAAATAAATTTAATACAAAATAAGTGACAAAACTAACATTCTTCTTTCTTTAATTTCAGCTTTTAGAACTGTTTGACTCGGAAGATCCCAGAGAAAGAGATTTCCTAAAAACAACGCTTCACCGAATATATGGAAAGTTCCTGGGCCTCAGAGCTTATATTCGTAAACAAATAAATAATGTATTTTACAGGTAAATAATACTAATTAATCAATAATATTGCCACCTCATTTGGTCAGGGTTTGAACTGCAATTTTTTTCAAAAATAACCTTTGAATGCCAAAGCACTTCTTTTGCTCATTTCTATACCCAAAATAATTTTCAGAACCATCTGTATCAGGGTTTCCCAACCTTTATTTTGCCGAGCCTCCCCGAACCAAAAAAAAATATTTTCATGCCCCCCTTAATTAAGTTTCAACAAAAATAAGAAATACATTTTTTTATTTAACTAAATTATTTATTTGAATTTCAAATAGGTGCAATACAGATAAAATATATTTATTTATTATGGATCTTTAATAGAAGAGTAGGTACACTTTTAATCATTGATTACTTTTTCATTTACTTTTCTTAGTTTTATTTTAATTATACATATTATTCTTATATTAATTTAATATTTATTTAAATTATATTTTGATTATTCGATAATGTCTAACAACTTTCAAAGTAATTTTAGAACCAAAACGCCCCCCCCTGACATTTC
This sequence comes from Glyphotaelius pellucidus, assembly GCA_936435175.1. Taxonomy (NCBI): domain Eukaryota; kingdom Metazoa; phylum Arthropoda; class Insecta; order Trichoptera; family Limnephilidae; genus Glyphotaelius; species Glyphotaelius pellucidus. The sequence continues at coordinate 31,705,054 of OW386554.1, forward strand.
TCTACGCCCCCTAGGGGGGCGTGCCCCCTTGTTTGGGAAGTACTGATCTATATTGTATTTTTGTAGATATATTGTAAATTTTTGGGAAATTAAACTTCATGATTTTTTAACATTTTTTTATGAATGAGGAAAAAATTACAAGCGATTGACTTTTTTGCAAATTCCTTAAATAAAGACCCTGGATTTTTTGAATTTTGTACTTTTTAAAATTTCATTTAAAAATGTTTGTGTTAAGCATTTTTTTTTTCTATTTTTTTGTGTTTGAAGCTTTAAATATGGCAATTAACCCCTAGGGTATGACCAACTACAATAGCAGTGCAGTGAAATCACGACTACACCTACAAATAACTGCAATATGTGGGTGCAGAGCTAGGTTTTAGAAGTTTTCTATGTATTTTGTTACTGTCCTTGAAAATTCGAAAGCCAGAAAGTTGATGTTGTAGAAGCCTATCAATTATTTCAAATACAATTTTCAATATTATATTTGGTTTTCAGAAATTAACTAATTCTAGGGGTTGAAGTATATTTCAAATATAAAAATCAAAAAGGTAATTTTATCTAGTTTCTAAAATAGTATTTGTTTTTATGGCATCTTCAAAAATAAGAAATATAAAAGGAATTTCAATTACATTGGAAAAATTCCAAAATGCGATGATGAATTATTCTTAAAAACACTACACAACAAATAAACAACTCCCCTTGGCTGGAAAAGCACTGTGTATATATGTCCATGAACTATTTTTCGTCACTTTCTACATTAGTAAGATTTTCACGTACACGGTTGTTTATCAATTGAATAAAATATGCACAATGTTTTTTAGCAAGACTGTTTATGTTTCACAGCAGCAGGCTTACTAAAAACATTAAATGCATAGTTTATTATTATATATTATTTAAATATTTTGTTGTTTATTTTCCAGATTTATATATGAGACGGAGCATCACAATGGAATAGCAGAGTTATTAGAAATATTAGGATCAATTATCAATGGATTTGCGCTGCCCTTAAAAGAAGAACATAAATTATTTTTACTTCGGGTAAGTTCAGTAAAATTTCATTTTAATATAAAATTTTATTTATCAAGCCATTTCAAAGAAGATTCGCAATCCTCTATTTCATGAAACAATCTCTAATTTTGAAGAGGAATGAATTGTATACTTGAACAATATTACATGATGTTATATACTATGAAGAAATCCCAAAGGTGGTAAACCAAAGACAAGGCAATTGTATTTGTCTTCAATTTTAGATTTTTAGTACTCAACTGCCACTGGTCGCTTAACCCTTTGAATAATATGAAAATAATATCTGTAAGCTTTTGCCCGTCAAGGTTTGCATGCAAAAATTGTCGGTTCTTCCCATGCATTTTAAATGTTCCTTTTTATTGGTTATTTTTTAACCCTTTTTCAAAAACAGAAATCGTCCTTAAACCTAGATAAAATAGTCGTTCATAGATAAAATAATCATTCATAAAGTATTCATTAGAAATCAACATTTTTGTTTATAAATATTAAAATTTTGATATTGGAAATGTAAATTGGCTTAAAATTACATACCTATGAATGAAAATATCTGAACAACATAACTCATATATTCCTAGGGCAATTAGAAGCATTATTTCTTTCGCTTTCTGACATAAAGGAAATCACAAATGTTTGCATGACAGGAAGAGAGAATCTAACTTTTGAATGCACGGTCGCTCTGGGACAATCTGGGTCTCCTGTTATTATAACGGCATATGATATTTTGGGACAACTTGGGTCTCCTGTGATTAGACGGGTTAAGGTTGTGTCCTACTAGTAAGTTAATTGCATTAAAAAAGCTTGCATGATGAGAAAATGTTTCCATTACATGGCAAACACTCATAAAAGCCAAGGAATAGAGAAAAGCCGAGCAATACTTGCAAATTATTTATTATTATAAAAATACAATTATTTCAATTGTTTCTGGAAGATTTGTAGCACCATTAGAGAAAGTGAGATAGCAAACAATTAAGTATAAGAAGGACAACCTACGATAGTAAGTCGTCTCATAAAGCGTTCTGTATTCGTCTTAGTTTAAGCGAGTAAGCATAGCTTGTCATCTCAGTCACACCTGTGATGTAGAATAGAGTAGGCGCAAATGAAAACGCTCGGTCCTATATCTATTTCGTTCATCACACTCATTCTTTGAATGTCTATCTTTATTTTTTTATTATTTTTTTTAATTTTTTTATTTGTTTATCTCAAAAATGGTACATATAAAGTAGTACTGGTCTTCCATTAAAAGCATTTGCTTGTGGATGGAAGAAGAATATCATACGTGAATAACTTTTGAATTAAGAATTTACTGAAAACAAAAGAGTGTTTCTTATTTGTAACATTGTGTCTTGAGTTCGTGAGATAATGGCGAGTCTAGATGTAATATATAATGGAATGAATATTTGGAATGAATATTTTAATATGTGGTCAGTGGCTGAGTCGATAACACTTCGGTTTCCCGCCAAGACATTGTGCTTTCAATTTCCCAGCTGGCTAAGTCCTCCATGACGACACAAACATCATTTCCACTTAGTGTGATGATATGTAGTAGGAATTTTCAAATATCGTTTGGTTATTCGTAACTCTGAAATATTTGTCTTTCTTAAAAAAAAAAAAAGTTGCATTCCTTCTTTGAATTTTAAACTCTGATCTTTCTTATCCGGTAATCACGGGGCCACCAATTACAAAGCCATCAAGAATATAAGCTATTGTTACTGTAATTTAATTAATGACGGATAATTGATCAGCGTATGTTTGTTTGTACGACCTATGTTATTATCTCATATTAACAATTTTATCAAATGAAATCTTGTTGTGTTAGTCCATTATATAATCAGATGTCTATACATTCATTAGTTTGGTTAGTTAGTCGAGTGGTCTGTAGTGTCGGGTTTTCTCCCAAATGTAGCAGGTTCAATCTTCTGCTACATAAATACTCTATCACTGCTTAAGCAACATTTTCTGCTTATTGTGTTGGTAGTAGGAAAAATTATAATATTTTCAGATTACGTATTTCTAATCTGGGAATGTTTCTTTTTCTTTTGAAAAGTAGACAATTCAAATAACTTCTTTTTTTTTACATTAACTCCACACAGGAGGCCCAGAGGAAAATATTTTCCCTCAGGGCCTATGTCATCTTGGGATGCTGTGTAGAGGGTCTTTTTGGGGAAAGGAAGGCGAGGAAGTTCTGGGAAGGAAAAGGTATGAGGGGTGGGTAGGAATCTGAGGGTCAGCGCATCCCGCCCTTTTGTTATACCATCTTTACAGCCAAAATATTTGAATATAATTTGTGTGTGTGTATTATACTTTTGATTATGACTAATTGCAATCACATATGAAGGTTGTGCAAGAATTAAAGACCTTTCTAATTTAAAAAATGAGGAAAAATTCATATTTACGAAAAAATCAAGTGACATTTTAAGTATACATATACGCCCGCTATTTTTTGTCATAGACCCTGTTACGATCGATGTACTTGGTGAGCCGTAGCACTAGATCCTTGATTCCCTTATCGTGAAACTCCGTCGCCAAAAATTCTATCTCTTCTTCATCCGCGTCTTTTTTTTTTTTTACATGAGCTCCACACAGGAAGCCCTGAGGAAAATAATTTCCCTCAGGGCCTATGTCATCTTTGGGGGTGCTGTGTGGAAGGTTTTTTAAACGAAAGGAAGGGAAGGAGAGTTCTGGGAAGGAAGAGGGTTTAAGGGTTGGGTAGGAATCTGGGGTTTAGTGTGTCCTGGTCATCCACCTCCAAGACCTAGACAATTCCATGAACCCGGGCAACCCTACTAGATCACCAAACGTAGCGAACCACTTGGGGTGACCTATGGCAGAGGTGTTGGTTATCCAATAAAGGTTCCCGGGGTGGCGGTACCCATTCCCGCCTCCCAAATTGTCCTAGTCGGTCTCCAAAGGTTTTCCGGCCAAATATTGTTTCAGGTGAAGAAAAAGATGCAAATCATGTTATTGATTCCGGGGTTAGGTGGTGTACCCATGTTTCAACCCAAAAAAGTCTCATCTTGGTCCGAAAAACTCCTCAAAGAGACCCAAGCGCTTTCCACACGATTTTTCTCTTCAGCATTTTGGGAACCCAACGAGCATGCACTTTGCATACGCCATTATCCCTCGAAATTGTGTGGTGGACCTACTAATGTCCAGGATCAAAATTGCGAGCTCACAGACTTTGAGCCCACCTCGCAGGCGGCGGGAGTCAATAGCGACCATCTCAAACAGACGCAAAGATTGCACTGAAGCAGCTACCAAGCCAGATCACCATTCGTTTTTTAGGGGAAAGTCTGAGCTACATGCTAGTGGCGCCATATTTTGAGAAGTAATGAGTAAAGATCTTTAATTCTTGGACAACCCTCGTACATATAAATTTATAATGTCGATTAGTGGGTGCAATTTGTTACTTTGTTTGAAAATTACCAAAGACGCCACCTATGTTATATCTAAAAAAACTAAACAAATTTTAATTGAATATCCCAAACAAGCTGATTTCAGAGTTACCTAGTCGAAACCCAAGATATTATGATATGTTGTCATAAGCATTTAATATTGTTGTTTCTGTTTGCAGGTTTTATTACCACTTCACAAAGTGAAATCGTTATCAGTATTCCATCCCCAACTGGCCTATTGTGTTGTACAGTTCTTAGAGAAAGATCCATCTTTGACCCAGCCCGTCATAAGGTAAATATTCTTCTAAAATTCATAATACCATTTTTTATTTTATTTACATTTACTTTGAATCGGTGTGAAGCGTGATTTTTTTATTATAAAGATTTGCCAGCCTCTGTTTTTCCTTCCTATGGTCAATCAAGAGACCTTTCTACACTTCTTCACTTTACCGAGTTCACTTCTTCTTTTCCTCAAAAAGACACACCACACAGCATCCTCAAAGCCGACACAGGCCTAGATGGAAATTATTGAATTTATATAAAAATTGATCTTTTTACATTAACTCCACGCAGATGAGGCCTTGAAGAATATAATTCGCCTAAGGTCCTATGTCATCTTTGGGGTTGCTGTAAGGAGGGTCTTTTTAGGAAAGAAAGTTCTGGGAAGGAAAAAGGTATCAGGGGTGGGTAGGAATCTGGGGGTCAGTATGTCCAGGAGTGACATAGGTACAGATCACTCACTGCAGTGTAAGGCGATGTTCCGAGAGAGTCCTGCTGGAGAGGTCAAATGGTCTCTCTCGATATCTCCTGATCTGGCCTGTCATGCAATTGGTGGCAGACGCACCCACCACCAAGATCCAGGCAAAACCTCACCCCATGAACTTGTGAACCCCTGCTAAGTCACCAATCGCAGTGAAATACCTGTAGGAGACTTTTGGCAGAGATGTAATCCAAGTACAACATGGCATCAAAACCACCCGAGCGGTTGCTACCGAAATTTAGGTAGGGGATTTAAAAATAATGATAAATTTAAAGATTTTAATTTTTTTCATAAAACCTAAAATAATGAGATAAATCTAGATGGATTCATTGGCTTTGAACCACAATATTCAGTACATACACATTTTTCATACTAATATTTGGAGGTATTTTATTTATTAAATTGAATCACCGAATCGGAAAATGAACATCCAGAAATCCCCATCGCTTGAATGTGGATGATACATATAATTATCACATAATAATTTTGCCCATGAAAATTTCAAATCATTTCTACAAATTAATGCTAACTTAAATGAAATTATTAGTAACTCACCAAGTGATTCTTAATAATTCCGTTCAGTATTTTTTTTCTTTCGTTGTTCTCTCTAAGTATCGTGATGTTTGCTATCGATATCACGATTCATTTAATCACCCTGTGACTTGATTTGCAGATGCCTGCTAAAGTTCTGGCCCAAGACGCACTCGCCCAAGGAGGTGATGTTCCTGAACGAAATGGAGGAGCTGCTGGACGTCATCGAGCCGGCCGAATTCCAGAAGGTCATGGACCCGCTGTTCAAGCAGCTAGCCAAGTGTGTATCCAGTCCACACTTCCAGGTACGTTTCACTATTTCACTTCTAATTGACACAAATCATTGGAGCTACAACCCGGCAGCTTCCAGGAACAACTACCTTTGCTGCTGTTTCCTAAGTGTTTTTAAACCTTATATGTACCTCTATTCCCTTGCTAAATCTGTACAACCGTAACCTAACATCTCATTGGCTACGAATATAATATCTATTTCTACCGGGTTGCAATAGATTTTAGAGTGTCAAAAACTTACGCCTCTTACGACTTCTGTAACTTGCCATAAATTATGGTAAGTGACTTACAGTGTTGTTTACATTGGCAATTTTGCCATAAATCACTTACGAGAAAACCAACCTTAAAGGCAACCTTAGAACAGGCAACCTGCCTAGCTAGGAACTAATAGAAGCAAAATACTAACAAAAATATAAACAAATTTAAACTTGTCATTTCTTTTTGGGATATTATGCCGTGTTGCGCTACCTCCTTCTTTAGCCAACATTTTGGACAACATTACAAATGTGATGATGGACACTGTAACGCTGTCCGAAATGTTGGCTAAAGAAGGAGGTAGCGCAACACGCCATAATATCCCAAAAATAAATAACAATAATACTTTTGGCCGTGAAAATCTAAAATCATATGAAATTTAAATTACGAAAATAAATGAGTGATTCATTCTAAAAAGTGTTTTTGAATAATATATTATATGTACATAATAAAAGAATTATATTAGGACATAGATAACTCTGTACAGGTAACTCCCGTTCATCGCGACCCGGTATTGTACTTGTTTGGGTCAATCAGCTATACACATTTTAAATTTTTTCAGTTGTTTTAGATATATATTTTCAATTATTATTGGTTATTGTACAAAGATGTACTTCCTATTATGTTATTTGCAGTATAAAATTTTTCTACGTAATAAATAAATTGGAAGAGTAGAATAATAATTGAAAAACTTCATTAAGATTTTTAATATAAGATTATTTTTGTTAGAATTTTATAAATATTGATTGTTTTTAATTCCAGGTGGCGGAGCGCGCATTGTACTACTGGAACAACGAGTACATCCTGACCCTGATCTCCGACAACGCCACGCACATCCTGCCCATCATGTTCCCGGCGCTCTACCGCAACTCCAAGAGTCACTGGAACAAGACCATCCACGGTCTCATCTACAATTCCCTCAAACTCTTCATGGAGATGAACCAGAAGCTGTTTGATGAGTGCACACAGCAGTACAAACAGGAGAAGCAGAAGTAAGTCCTTGTCTACTACTTGAACAACTCGACTAGTTCTTCCTGACCCTGATCTCCAAAATCAACACAAAAGGCCTGAGGGAAATTATTGCCATCTATGTCATCTTTGAGGTGCTTTGTTTTTTTAGTTGTTAATATAAAACAATTATCAAGGGAAAATACCATTGGTACAATATGTAAGAATAAAACAAAAAGAGTCTTACTAATAAAAAAACACTTCCCAACCGTTAAATGGTGTTTTAGTTACACATTAAATAAAGCCTACAATTTTTATTTTGAATTGTTACTAATAAAAAAAGTCTTTAACTCTGATGCAAAAGAACTGGCAACATTGCATTTTGGCAGACTGATGCGTGCTCCACGTGCGTGATAATAACAGTTTTGATTTGTCATTCAAATCATGTTTTTATTCATAATTTCTATTCTAAGGACCAATTCACTATTATATTAGTATAATTCAATATATTTGTGTTATTTTTCAACAGTTTAATCTATTAAAATTCTTATGTTATGAATTTAGTTTTATATTATCAGAAAAAGCGAGGTTAATTCTGACAAATTATTTTTTAATTGACTTTTACCACGTGAATTTAATAACACTTCCATGAAAGTGATGTTTTTTAATAACATAAATGACTTATTCACAAGTAGGTAAACATAAATCCAAGAATTCAACGTTTATATTGTGCATGAATGAATCCAAAATGTCAGATATTTTAGTATGCAAACAAAAATCTAAACGTAAATTACAAAAATCTAAAAAGTAATTTTATCTAGTTTCTAAAATAATAATATTTGATTTACGGCAACTTTAAAAGGAAGTAATATGTAGCACATTTAAAACGAATCCGAAATATTCTGAAATTCTATGAGAAATTATTGTTATTAACGGCTTATACAACACATAAATAACCCTTTCTGACTGTATAAACAATGTGTATCTTTCCATGAACTATCTTATGATATTAAATGTCAGTTTTCATTTTACATTTCTATTGGTAAGGTTTTCATGCACATGGATTGTTTACCAATTGAATAGAATTTTCACCACAATTGTTAATTTAATTAGTATGGCTGTAACTATGTAAAGACAAGAGTTTGGGTCAAGTAAAAAAAAGTGAAAACGAGAAATTTAGTAAATTTCCGAGGGATTTTGCCAAAAATGTCCAGAATCTTGCAACCACAATGAATGTTATACAGTCGACACATTCGCACAAGATAAGTTGGGAGAAGGTTAAGTTGGTTCTTTGGAAAGGGATATGGAAAGTTTCGCGATTTCCTAGTAGAAACATTTGACGGCCGGCGTAGTCCAGCGGTAAGGCTCTTGACTAGCATTCCGAAGGCCGCGGGATCGAATCCCGGCGTGGCAAATAAATTTTATTTGATTAATTTGTGTTATTTCACAATTTATTCATTTAAAATAATATATAGTGTATTTGCGGCACGTTCCAGAGTGGGAGATTTTATTAGTTTCGCCCTGGTGTAAGACCACCATTCAGAATTGAAACGTCGCTTGAAATGGCTTTAGCCGTGTTTAGTGACCAGATCTGAATAGCCAGGTACTTCCCCACCTTCCTCTTCTCCTTCTCCTTCCCCTCCCCACTACCTTCAGCCTCACAACATGCCCCGATTGGGGATGCCATAGTCCCACTGGCTCCAGACGGGAGCAATTGGGACTCTTGTGCGGGATTCATATAAGTTTGGCTGATTTGGATATGAAATCAATGTAATCAATCAAACAAACCATTATCGCATTCTCCTTTGCACAAAGTAAGCTAACAGAAGTGTCATGTGTTGTTTTGTGTCTGTGAGCAGGGAGCGCGAGCGATTGCACCAGCGCGAGGAGCTGTGGGGCCGTGTGGAGCAGCAGGCGCGCCCGCTGCCGCCCGCCCCGCCCACCGTGGCTCCCACCAACCTCAACCCGCTGCAGCTGGACGGCCTGGACTCCAACGACCTCAGCCCCGAGAAGCTGGAGGCAGAAGCCCGAGAGGTACCTACCACTCTTTTATTAATTATCTCTGTAATCCTACTTAACCCTTATTGTGCAAAAATGCTGAGCGGCCAGAAGAGCTGGCACAATTTTTGTAATAATTTTTTTGCAAATAGATGTTTTTGTTAATTGTACCATTCTCACCAGATAATGTGTTTATTTATTTATAAAAATCTTATATAGCTATCCTACATACTTTTCCCTCGACAGCTACTTATATCCAGAGAAATGTTTTTCTCTCTAATTAAAAAAAAATATATAATATATTTAAGAAATCTGAAAATGTTAAACTATTTTTTCCAGCTAAATAAGTATTCTTCACAATAAAAATAAGTCGTATGAGGCTTTCCTGTAATTATGACTTTTGGAAATGAAAAATTATGAAATTTGGCATGGAATTTATGGCGTGCTTTTTCACAGATAAAAAATCTATGTTTGCAAGTGACGAAACAACAAGCTAGAAGCTTAAGACACGTTATTTTCTACTTTTTAAGGTTCAAAATACCATAAAATCAAAGCAAATGAGGTGAGCTTCTAGCAAATCGCTATGGATACGCTGGCATCCATTAACAGTAATGCCTATGCTGATATGTACTATTCGATTGGTTCCATCATTCTCAATCTGCTTTCGCTATCAGTACTTTGTACAATGTATACTTTGTTTTATTTTTAGGCCAAGAAGACCCGCAACAAAGACAAGCCCCTACTGCGCAAGAAGTCGGAGCTGCCCCAGGACTCGTACACGGTGAAAGCGCTCATCGACCACAAGCGGGCCGACGAGTTCTTGCCCACGCCGCCTGACGTCAACAAGTGCTAGTGCTCCCGAGTCGCGTCGTGCATCGAGTGCCACGCTGCGTCCCACACGCCGCGTCGCATCAAGTCTCGTCACGTCCTGTCAAGCCTCACCGCGTCGTGTTAACCCACTTAGTATCAAGTCTCGTCACTTGGGGTCAAGTCTCGCCGCGTCGCATCAAGCCCTCGCCACCTCGTGTCAATACACGTTGTTTAGTGTCAAGTCGTGCCACATTGAATCAAGTCACAATGTGTTGTGTCGAGTCATGCTACGTCGCATCGGCTATACGTACTACTCCCTCCCGAGTGCACCCTGTGCTCCGAGTACTTGCCAAATATACAAAGTGTATCACTGTTATCGTACGACTCTTCAAAATGAGTGAACTCTCTTTGAATAATTTCAGAGCATTATACATATGAACAAATTAAACAGAACTACATAAATATTAACACATACAAATTAAAATATACAATCATGTTTGGGAAGATTACGCATTTTATCTTACATGTAAGAATTATTGTACTATTGGCATTATTGGTACGGAATACACAAGATTTCCGGACCTCTTTTTGTGCATCAGAAGAGTGCTGTGACAAGTTTAGGAAAAGTCGCACCATACAACTTAAAAAGAAAGGTTTCTAAGGACTGGTTGGTACTACGAGAGGCTTATCTGGTATATTTTGTATCAATTGGATTGTTTGAAGAGGTGAAGCATTAAGTGCGCTCCTTTTGCCTTAAGTGTTGTTGTTTACGCCTAGATTTGTCAGATAATGATATCTCTATCCTGCAATATTGTTACGACGCATCTAATGTGCATATTCATTAATGAACTGTCGTACTCCCAATGCGATGATGATTCTACCTATTGAATGATTATTGATTGATGATTCTTTTGGTTTGATTAAATTCTTTGTTTTAAACAATGAAAGGTAACATTTTTTTTTATGTTTGTATGCAGTTCTCACACAAGTTTTAATGTTGTCATTTGGCAATAATTAATGTATTGTTATCCACAAATACACATAGTGCCAATGTAGAAGATTTAATAATTCTTTTCCATTCTACAAAACCTCGGAGGCTTCTTTGCTGGTGTTCAAACCAAGCAGTATTTTTTTAGACTTTATAATAATGGTTTCATTTTCTATCATTTACAACTTCATTTAAATGTTATCGTTGTAGCGCTTTCCTTGAAATTCCTACTAATACATACATCATAATTAATCCAATATGTTATTGCGTCAAAAGTATTGCAATTTGTACTATCACCGCATCATTAAATTTTCTTTTAACATTTCAATCGATTAATCATCCATTAGATTTAAACTGTTGTATAATTAATTGTTTTGGTAAATGGTAAAAACATTACAGCTATTGTTAAAGCATATTTTAAACTTAACTTGTGATAATTATATAAAACTTATATCTGAAATTTGTATAATGACTAAAAGGGGATTTACGTGTTGCCGTATTCAAAACACTTATATAATGTGTACATTTGTAATATTTGTAATTTTTTATGACTAAAAATATATGTGTATACTGGAAACATATTATAAGATGTAAAGGAGCATGTGATGTGGATGAGTGTTGGGTATATTTACATGATTGTTTTCATTAAAATTACTGAAAGTGTTCAATGTAATCCCTAATTTTTGGAGCATTTTAATTATTATAAATAGTACTTATTTGGCAGTGTATATTAGGGCTGGTTGTTAAAAATGAATAATTTATGTGTAGGAAATGTGGGGAAACCAGGGCGGCATACCACTAATGGGTAAATTCATCCTTCATACAAATTTGAACTATTAATCAAGATACTCTACGATAATTGTAAATATTGGGCTAGCCTAAAATTAAGTAATAATTTCAGTGGCGGCTGTTTGAAATATTATTTCTAAACTATTACTAAGTGCCTAATATTTTATTTGATCTTTTATTATTTTACACTATATTATATTGCATTGATATTTTGCAGTTTGCTTTGAATTCCTGTTATTAGTTTGTTAAAATTGTACCCATTTGTGGTAAGTTTAGTTGTTACATGCAAAAATTCTTTAGAGCGTTAGCTTAGATTTAAATCATTATCATTTAAAGAGAAGGATTTGATACTTAGAAAATGAATATTTTCTGGTTTTACTAAAAGAACTCAAATATTATAGATAACTGAAAAGGTATTTTAATATGTATAATAATTGTGTTGCTTTAATGTTGTAATGTATTATCTTTCATGAACATTATGTTGGTTGGCTTTGTGTATGGTGAGCTGTTGCGCTCCCCCTCCGTTATTGAGGAAACATTTTAGATAGGCTTGCAGACTAGATGCGGAGGATGGCATTGTGGGGCTGTTAGGTATCGACGCTGTAAAGGATATATGACTAAAGCGCCATGCAGCCGGAAAGGAAGAGTGTCTTGTATGATGTGATGTCGCTAGAGCCATTTTTCCTTTCCAGCTGAATGGGACTTTAGTCATTTATCCTTTCCAGCGTCGATATGTTGACTTAAGAAAAAAGATGAAGGTCAACACGGATGCCAACCAGCCTAATACTATTGGCCATGAGATCTTAAACCATATCTTTCACAAACTGTTTTACTTTTAAGTGTTTTCATTTGCAGTGTGTATTATTAGTTTGACACTGTTCTGCGAAGATCTGCAATTACGTACTAATATTTTTTGTTCTGAAGAGTTTTATAACACCTTGATGGTCCATTTACTGATGAATGAAAAGCGTGACTGGCATGAAACATGAAAATAATCTACCATTTTGGTATGACAACCATTTGGACTTTTTTAAACTTTTGCCGACTTTTCCCTCCATTTTAGAGTTGTGTAGATCTATTGAGGCAAAGTCAATTAACAGTATTGCATTTTTTTATAAATCTCTTCAAAATACGGCATCTTAAAAGGCTGCTCAATTTTAATCACTTTAGTTTCAAATGCAACACATTAAAATATAATTCAAGCGCCTTAAAAATATTATCTTTGTTTCTTACTCAAAATTATAAGCTTAACTCTTATTGGACATTTGAAGTGACATTTTTTCCACAGTGCTTGAATAATAAGACAACTGGATTGTCGAACAACGAGCTTACGTGTAAAATGCTGTAAATGAAAACAGTTTGTCACAATAAAACCACTACCATAGTTGAAATAGCCCAACCGCACAACAAGATGTTCGTACAAGTTTTGAATAGATAGATATTTTATCTACAGATGGTTTATTTATTTTACCCTAATTGTTAATCATCATTTTTTCCATGGCAGTAGTGTTCGACCCTTACAAATTTTTTACAGTATATATTGGACGGGGTTTTCTAACCATCAAACTAAGCACTTAACATATTAGAATCATTGGCACCACATAGTTTGAACTCAAAACAATTTGTAGAAAAGAGCACTGTGTTTTTGATAATGTTTTAGAATAGTTTTAGTATTATCAGTTAAACTTAAATACATCACCAATAATTAGTATTAGAGTGGTTAATTTTTCATCTTTACAAATGTAAACCATGATATTCTCTCTCTTGCAAATAACAAGAGGCAAGCTAACAGGCTAAGAGTCATTAAAAAAATATGTCTATTGAAAGATTTCATGTATAAAAGGAGGATTTGGAATCAGGGAGCGCTCTTTCTAAGTGTATGTTCAACAAGTCTTGCAAAATACTTTCATAACGGCGACTTTCACTCGTCAAGAGATATTGCTGCCCCCAAAGGAAGATACAAGATCTTTGCTTTAATCCTCTGTATTGTTATAAACTTGGTACCTATTGTGTTTTATTATTATTTTTATTGGTTGAACCAATTATCCGTACAAGCCTGCGTTGTTATAAACATGCGTGCAATTACACATTGAATGGTTTAGTTAGTGTTTTTGCTCTCCACGGTTCACTCTTCACCGATAGATTGCTGCCATGTATCGTATTAATTACATAGCTGTTTAAATATTTAAAAATACCCGGTTTAATATTTAGTTGTTAGATAAGTACCTCCTAAATTAGTATCTCCCCTCATATAAGCTGTTAAATTCATAATTTCTGTGAGCAGTCTAGTTATATCTTTATAAATAATAATATGTATGTTACTTATGTGTGTAAATAACATATTATATCTATGTAATTTAATGGTTAGCCACAATGACTTGTATTTCTTTCTACGGCCTTTTCTCAAAATCAATACATTATTGATTTTGAATTAACTGGTTACACATTATAATGATAATTATTGTTGCAATCTGACAACATCATATTTTTTTAAAATGTAAAGCTTATGCTTAAAAAAAATAAAAAAGTTTAAACTTATATTGTTTATTTTACTTCCCTCCACCACCATAAGCCGCTGAAGAGATCATCCCCAAAGATGTGTGATTTATTTTACAGATGTTTGCAATGAAATCACCATGACGATTTACGGTTACGGTACCGCGATGGCAAAAAAAGACAGTAAACAAATGTTCCTTATCGTTATAATGCTGCAGCTCTTTCTTACACATTAAATAATGGAGAGACACACAAAATACATGCGACTGTTTCCTCCAAAGTACTACTTTTTTGCGACAGGAATCGCTTTTCATTTCATTCTTTATACGAAGTGTGAGGGAGGTGTATGATAATTGGGTTTGTCCACAGCCTTCTGTTTACTAGCCATGCTGTTGGAAATCTTGCAACGTTGTAGGTAGTCTTACAATTCTCAGTCATTTGTTCACATTCCTATACGACATTTACGTTGCTTTGGTGGTTTTTATTGAAAATATTGCGATTCTGTTCTCAGTTTGTAATCATTGCTGAATGAAACATCAAGGTAATGTTGATACACATTTTTTGCAGTAAATATAACATTTAATATGATGTACAATGTCCTTTTACACGTTTCAAGTGTCAACGCATAACCTATAATGTTGTTTTTTCAGATTCCTTCCTTACAGAATACACATGTATCTTGATCAAAACAAAGTGCGATTATGTTCAGACTTGACTCGAAAATATAATCGTGACTTATTATTATATTCAACTTGTATTTTGTTTATTTTAATTAATTTAAATTGTATTTAATTGTTAGTTTTTATTTTGTCCTGAGGAAGGAAGGGTTCTTCTGAAACTGGTCGATAATTAAATTAAATAAAGTGAATTAAAACAGTGTATTTGTTTTACAATAGGTACGCACATATATTTTTATTTTTTATTAATGCGTAACACATGCATCATACCTTTAAAATCACCATTGTTTTCTTACCGAGCTGATTCTTTACTTTTTCTTGAAAACTACCCTTATTGTAAAACTGTAAAGTTCTGTTTTTTTAATGAATGTGGAACTAACTTTATATTAGCGAACTTTATTTTTAAATTTTAACAAATCTTTTTGGTATTTATTTAAATGAAACGGTGCTGAATCTTGCATCATGATATGCAGGTAAAAGATTTTAACTATTACCTGATCCATTTGATAACTTTGCTGTTTTAAAAAACAACTGTTTCTAATTACAATGAATAAATATTAATGTTCAATGTGTAAAATATATGTGGGGCCTAATGCTAGAAATGCCTACGCTGCTAAAAATGCCTCTGAATCGCCCCGAATCCCTAGGACCCGGATTGTTTATCCATTTTGTGGCTCAAAAAATATTGAATCAATATTTTGACTCCTACTTTAGATAGGCCACAATTTCGTTAATCTAGATCTAGAGCACCTACTATGGGTATTTAGAGCATTCAAAAGAGGTAGGTTTTAGAGTACCTAAATCAAAATACCAAAACTGCCATTACATGCACTTCTAGCATTGACCCCATGTTTCCTTTTCAAAAATCCTAGTACAAATGTATGAAACACAATAATAGTCCTTCATCTGTCAAATATAACGTTGGTTCACACCATAAACAAAATGCAATGTTGCCAAGTCTAACACCACGGCTTGAGTATACAGAAGGCTGTGGTTTGTCTCATTTTCAACTGCTGTTATTTAGTGTGTAAGAAAGAGCGGCAGCGGCAGCAAAACAAAAGCAAAACCATCAGCGCATCGACATTTGAATTTTCGGAATTCACTCACACTTAAATATTATTCTTGGAACTTCTTCTTCCACACTTTCAAAATTATCACGGCAAGTGGTATTGGTAGGGGTCTGCTGAGATGCCACGGTGTGGTGTGTGTGAGATGAAAGAAAATGATGACTTTTTTCTAGTGGAGAAAACAGACTATGTACATTGTGTGTACCTCATCTTTTGAAAGAGCTGCAGCATTATAGCGATAAGGAACGTTCGTTTTTGCCGTCACGGTCCCGTAAACGTGAATTGTCACGGTAATTATAAAAGTACACAATGGCTAGAAAGTTGTGACATAGTTTGGAGTTCATTCTCCACCGGGATAATTGAATTAACTGTGATACGAGTTCATAGCATCAAGGGACTGAATGCATTTACAAATGATTTATTTGTAATAGGTTGGTAATTAAACTAATTATTATTTATTATGAGTTTTATTTTTGAAGCGAACAGGTGAGGGGTGTAGGGAGAGAGAGAGAGAAATCTATTTATTATCAAAATGGCTAACGAATTCCAAAGTTGCTTTTATTGGGGAACCAACTTGGATAAAATAATTTTTTCGTCTGAATTATTTTAGAAATATCTTCCCCTTTTTAATTTCTTTTATTCTTAAAATTAGCTTTGGAATCCCGTAATTTTAAAAAAAAAAAAAAATGAGAAGATTTTTTATAATATAATAATTAAATGGTTGATTGACTTGGGTAGAATGGAGTCTGAAAAACTATTAAATAATGTCACTTAAAGTTTTACATGGTTACCTAAAAATGGCACAATAAAAATAAACTTAGAATATATTTAAATTAGAAAAAAAAAAAAAAATAAAATCAACATTTTATTATAAAATACATGTCTGGCTTTTTCATCAGCAATTAGTTCCTTAGAACAGGCAATCTGCCTAGCTAGGAACTAATATGGACCTGCAAGACATAATAACATTTGTACACATTTTTAATATCTACAGTTATCTTGAAATATCATTATCATGTTATTTTTGCTATTTAATTGTATCTTATGTAATATAATAAATAAAATAAAATAATTTATTAAAACTCGTACTACTAGTAAACTAGTATTCGGATAGGGATTATTTCCCGCGTTAAGTAGTTGTCAACGCGATTCGAAATTTGTGAGCGCTACCATGGCAACCTGTTAACAAGGAAACTGAAAAGCAACTGCCACACAAGCAAAAGTGCTGGTGCGTTGACAACTGCTTTCATTTCAGTTCCTCGTGATGAAGTAGATTTGAGGATGTTACAGCATTAAGCAATGATGAATATCAGGATACTTTTCTGACAAATAATATCAATTTTCCAAATTAAAAGTCTTACTTATCATTTAAAATAAAACAATAACTTTGTAAACACCACTTTTATTTTTTGTATACTTTATGCTGACCGGGTTTCGCTACAACTGTAGCTTCTTCAGGGCAGTATAATAATCTACCAAGTTTAACAGTTTAGTTACGTGTGTTTATATTCTTTTTACTCAGTGGGTTGAAAAAAATTGGCCGAGCTCCTCCACAGAAGGAGTAAGGATAGATGGAGAATTGGAAAGTGATTGTTCTTTGTCAATAATAATAATAATAATAACAGTAATGTAGTATTTATATAGCGCAATTTTGTGAAATTTCACTTCAAGTGCGCTTAACTATAATATGTAAACTTAAGAGTAATCCTATAGTGTTCCTTATGAGTCCTTATAAAAATTGATTAAATAACATGAAACAAAGAATATACAAAGCAACGCCAAGAGAACAAAATTAACAACAGCAGTGTTTTAACCCAGGACAATAGATAATGATAAACAATAACGGTGCCATTAAACAAGAATCATTAAAACTAAAATATAATATAGAACAGGAGGCAGTTTATGTTTAGAAATAAGAAAAATTCGGAGTGCACATTAAACATAAAAGTACAGTAAGGAAGTAACCGAAACCAAAAAATTACCGGAAACTTGAGGAACATGGCTTATTAGAGTTCATATATTGAAAAGGATTAAGATTCATGATATGTATGATTTTTTTAAATAAGTTTGTTTTTAAAGCCCGTTTAAATTCAGCCAAGTTCTGGACATTAGTAAGAGCCGAAGGAAGTTTATCCCAAATGAGCGGGCCAGTTACATGAAAAGATCGATCATAGTAAACGGCTCGATTTGACCTAGAAAGTTCTATTAAGGGGGGCGATACATGTAACCGGCTGAATTTTGACCGTTTTTCAGAGGCTTATTTAAAAGGGAAGGAATAAATGAATCATTTTTAAATCCAATATGTTTATTCATTACATATTTAAATACAAGAATCAGATTTTTTTTTTTTTCAAATGGCCGCCGTAGTAACTAATCTCCTGAGACCCTCGTGGTGAAAGGCATCAATTGGCGGGATTTTTAGCTTTTTTTACAGCTATCTGAAATCTAAAATTTTGGTTTGAGCTTGTTCATTAAGCATGTATCTTCTAGTTGAACCAACAAAAAAGTAAAAACATCGTAAATTTGCATGCTTCAGAATATAAAAGTTCGATTTTTCGCCCTTTTTTTTAAGGTTTTTGGTTCAAAAATGATAATATTTGTAATTTTTTTTGGCATGTTTGAGGTGTAACTAGAAGCTAATACTAGAGAAGTCGTGTGCCAAATTTCATAAGAATCAGTTGAGAACTTTTTGAGTTATCTTATCTTCCAATTAAAAAAAAAGTTTCATTTAGATTATAAGTGTTATCTTCTTCTTCAATGATATATTACGTTGATGGGAATAACCTTCAAAAGTTATTAAAAAAGAGAGTTTTTCTCATAAAAAATTGAAAAAAAAAGTAGTTTGGAGAGAAACACGTGTAAATAATCATAGTGTGTTTGACACACTCTGTGATTACAACGACTTATCAACTAGTCAGCGATTTCAGGGCCATACAGAAGTCCTTCGGTGCGTTCGTAGTACTCGTTTTTCTTCTGAAGTTCTTCTTGACATGCTTGTCAAGCTTTTTTGGTCGACAAAGAGATGTGGCCATTTTCTCGACTCACCCTTTTGTCATCGATTTTGTCTTTGAGTTGAGGCGGAGCACTTAAATGAGTTTTTAATCGATAAATAATGATAATTTCATTCTAAATATTTACAGGCATATTTTTGAGATATTATTTGTTTAACTAGTTCGCAAAAAAAAAATTTTTTTTTTTACATGTATCGCCCCCTTAAACGATTGGTAACATCTAGATCTGCTGACCTTAGGGTAAGCTGTCTATCGCTTAAGTTTTGTCGGACACATAGTTCCGATATATTGGCTGGCGCCATTCCTTGCAATGCTTTGAAGGTCATAATTAAGCAGATCTTGAAATCTATCCTTTCAGGGCATTGAAGCCAATGAAGGCGATCCCTTAGAAGTGGGGTCATACGGCAATACTTAGATTCACCAAAAATCATTCTCATACAGCATTGAAAATGGACTGGATTCTTACCCGCAAAAGAACAGTTTCCATTGAATGAAACCGTCGATAAGCGGATTGATTTTTGGCAAACAAACCGGCGGAGTTCAAGTACCCCACCAATTGTTTGGCAATGATTTTCTCAAGCAGTTTTGATAGGAATGGTAGATTGGATTTATCCATATTGTCAGAATCAAGATTTTGTTTTTAGAATCGGAGTTATAATCGATTTTTTAAGTGTTCCCGGTACAAGTGAATTTACTAGTGACTTCTGGATAATTGCGGTAATTACAGGCGCTATATCCGGAAGACATTGTTTTAAGAACCAGGTAGGCATGAGGTCTTGAGCGCATTGCTTGTTAGGACAAGACTTCACAGCACGCGTGACATCTTCTTCTGTTACTGCTGCAAAAGTAGGAAGTCTCCAGAGAGCGGACTTGGTGCTGTGACAGAAGACGATCCTATCACACTGAGGGCCCGAATTTTTTCAACCTTACTTCGAAAGTATGTTGCGAGGCTATTTGCTTCATGAGAGGAATCAACCTTGTTGTTGTTCCCTCCAGAGTCTTTATGTTTTGCCAGAGTTTTCGAGGGTCCTTTTCGGTCTCAATTTGCTCACACCAAAAGTTAGATTTCTTCTGTGTAAACTTTTCGCTTGGTAATCCAAAGCTGTCGATTGCTAGAAGTCGGGTTTCGTCTGTAAATCCTCTCAAATTTCCCCATTTCTCTCTTCTTTTGAAGACATTCAGCATCGAACCATTTGCTGCAATTCCTAATGCGGCAGACCTTTTCTGTGAAAGGAGCATTTTTATCAAGTAATGCCCGTAGCGTAGAATTATATAGAGTTACTAACTCTTCTACTTGGCTCACGCTATACTTTTCCTTATCACAGAGAGGCGAAGCTTTCAATTCGTTGCAAAATGCCTCAAGGTCGAATTCTTTCCAATTTCTGGAGATAACAAACTAATTTTGGAGGATCGAAAGCATATGCGGATGTGTCGAGACGATGATCCGATAGTCCAATGTCAGTAACATCTACGCTACTCGGGGGAAACCCGACCCGGGAAATATAACATCAAGTATACCTCCTGCATTATGAGTAGCTGAGTTCACCCACTGAAGCTGAAGTCACGCAGAATTCTGCTGAATTTTATAGACATGGGATTAGTTTCTTTTCAAAGTGAATATTTATATCTCCTAGAATAATAATGTGAGTTGTAGTTGGAGGTGCATTCTAGGAGAGATCTGAATTCGTTGAAATTGGCAGTAGGCGTGCTGTGTGGCGTGACCCGGGACGGTAGATGGAGATTATCACGAGGGATGCACCATTAGCAGAAGCCTTGCAGCCGACAAACTCAAAAGTGGTATACACCTGACGTATCCCTATACTGTCTAAGCGAATACCATTTTCGCTACGATTGCAACTCCCCCGTGATTTGTAAAATTAATATCGCTTGTGTCGGTTTTGATCGGCCTTGCAGCTTCATACACCGAGAACCCACTTGATTGAAGGAGTGGGAATCTGCATTTCATGCCAAGCTAAAATGTAAATACCTTTACCACATATCAGATCCACAATATATTCGTGTTTATTAGCAATAAATCTCGCATTCCAAGCAGCAATAGTTAGAGACTTAGACGCAGGTTTTTGACTAATCTAACCTTCCTTCCGGCTCTCCAACCTCTTTTTCTTCCCTTACGTTGGGGAAGAAGTACACTAATGTTATTGACTTTGTCACTATTATTCTTATAATTATTTATTACCGGAAAGGGTCATAAGTTCGCCCAAAGTATATCTTAACATAATTTTTGATCTTACGACCCATACGAGTCATTGCTTCACACCGGCAGAAAAACATGTGGCATGCATCTGTGAACCCACACTGCACTGTTAAACAAACTATGTCCGTTAATTGACTAAAACTCTTACTTGTATTATTATTTATTATTTTAACTTTATGAGTAAAACAGGTGCCAATATCTTTTTCTGATTTTTCTGTTTCCAGATTTTCGATTGAGTTTCGCTCATAATGTCTTCATTTAATTAAATCTTACTTGTATTATTTGAAATTGTCATCTATTAGAATTAATACTATACAACTACTTAAACATAAAAAACACAACAATTGGGATATTTTAATTATAAGGACGCACTTTCAGAACACTAGTATAAGAACTACCCCTTCAAGAGAATTAAAGTCCGGGAGCTTATATAGATACGTGTCTGCAGCTTCTAAGCGCGAACACAAAACCAAAAAAAAAATGGGGAACAACCTAAGTATTGGACTTTTATTTAGATTTATTTGGTTGTTAGGTAATTACTTTGATATTAATGTTTTTGGCTTTCCTTAGCTCTTGTGCTTCTAAGTTATCCGATCACAAAGCACTCTTTTTAGGGTGAATTGCCTATTTAAAAAAAGGAGAAAGTTATCCAATCTGTTACCTATTTCGTTTTAATGCACTAAGGTTATTCCTGTGTTTTTATTAAATTTATGATCTGCTTCAATAAGATGGTTCGAAAATTCGGAGAAGCCATTACCATGGAAACATCTTAGGTGTTCTTTGACACCGGTATTAATATTACATGCCATTCTGACTACATAAAGCGCAAGACTATCACTGCACTAAAGTGAATAAATACCCGAGGGTCTAAACTATCCTCTTTGTCATTCATTTAAGGGGGTATTCTAGTCTAGAAAAAAAAATTTTTTTTCTTCATATTTCGATGGTTTAAATATTCAAGAATATCTCCTTAAAAGGATTTTTCAAAATTCGAATTATTTTAAAAGTTAGAGCCATTTTAGTTTGACCGGTTTAGAAGGAATCTAACTAAAATCTAAAAAGAGCAAAACTTTAAATGCTTGTTTCTCACAACCACTTTTTTCGGGACGGTTGACACAATATCTCAAGTTCTACGAAACCAATTTACTTGAAAATTGGTGTGAACCTTCTCTACACATTACTCTATCGCCCCTACCAGAATTATAACAAAATTTTAATTTTTACTGTATTTAAAAAATTCCAAAAAGTCAAAAAAACGGGTAAAAAACTGTCTTTTTATTTCAGACAGCCGCCATTTTGCGAAAAAAAAATTCTTTTTACCTTTTCGAGGTACGGGCTATAGCAGCACGTCTGGATTAAGAATTTTTTTTTTTTTTTTTGATTACTAGGAGGGTTGCAATCGTGTCAACCTGAGCGCGCCATTTTTTTGAGACCCCCCCACTTCAACACCCTGTAACTTTTTGAATTTAAAATTTTTTTGTTTGATTTTTTTTTTAATGTATTCTTTGATGTTTAATTAAAATTTGGTAAAGTAATGGCTATTAAAAATATAATTCGTTTTTTTATTGCACCTGAAAAAATACCTAAAATTCAGACTAGAATACCCCCTTAAAAGCTTACCTATACTATTATTTGTGTAAAATGCTGGTTTGGTATCTGCTGGGAGATTTTTTATGCTTTTTTGTGAAAAATTATTGATGTACAAGATTCTACGCCACTGATAAGGTAGATTACTATTACTTAGTTGTTTTATTATTATTGTGAGGGGGTGTTGAATAAAAATTTGCTTGCGGATAATTTTTAATTTAGAATGTTGGTTATTTATTGTGGCTCGTAGATAGTTCTAGTGTGGAGTTGGTATTTGGTAAAGGGGCCATAGTCAGCCTGTAAATCATGGAATAGAAAGCAGAATGTTTGTGGGAGATGGGGTGGTTAGAGGATTGTGGATGGTTGTATCTGTAAATGTAGGTTTACGGTAGATTTTATTCAAATTTATGATTTATAATACAAGATCTAAAAAGTTTAATGTAGAATTGGTTCCCATTTCTATGGTGAATTTAATTTGTTTATGGAAAGAGTTTATTAGTAGCAGGAAGGAATTAAGTTGGCGTTCAGTTCTTAACTAAACACAGAACACATCATCGGCATACCTTTTCCATAAAAGAACATTTTTAATAATGGTGATTTACAGTTAAAAATATTATTTTCTAAATTGTCCATGAATACGTCTGCGATAAGGGGAGATGTAGGCGCTCCCATAGCCAATCCCTCTTTTTCTGATGGTTTTGCTTTTGTTCTTAAACATTTAATGCTGCAGCTCTTTCTTACACACTAAATAACAACAGACGGTGAATGTATGTCTGCACCCCCCAAAGGAAACACACAATCACACCTATAAACAAAATAAATTGCTGTCGCCGTGGCCGAGCCGTAATAAGATGAAAAAAAGTAGTACTTTGGAAGAAACAAACTCACAGTGTATTTAAACTGTGAATCGTCACATTTATTATTATACAGTGCTCATTCATTCATATTATTTGCGATAGTGTCTCTGTTCAAATGTGCAATGTTCCCCGCATCGCCAAATTCTGCCACATCGTCAGGAAAATCGTCAAAGCCATGGATCCAATCTTCCGGATGTTCCTCCCCACGATCGATGCATATATTATGGAGGACTCCACACGCAACTATAACTGCCATTGTGGTGTTGAGGTTCAATCGGAGGCCATTTGACAAGACGGGAAATCTTCTTTTCCATAAGCTGATCTGCCTTTCCACAACATTTCTCGTTTTAGTGTGTTTTTGGTTGTAATTTTTTTGGACAGATGTTTCTGGATTCCTGTATGGTGTCAGAAGATACATCTGAAATAAAACATTAATATGTTTGTAATAATATTAAACTTCATTTCAGAATGACCTTAAAAATAAGTAAACCCACATTCAGATAGAAGAGAATGATTGTCTATGCTTAATAAGATATCATTTTGAATTTTTTTTTATTTTTCCTTATTTTCCTCATCATCAAATGTGTAATGTTTAAGTAAAAAAATATACCGCTAATGTGTCAATAAAAAAAATTAACTTTAAAACGTTATTCTAACCATCAAACTTTCCAAATTCTCTGATATTACACATCTCTTGTAAATACATTGTATTGTATTTTTAATAAGTCAGGTAAGCCTCATAAGTCATACATATTTCTGGTAATGTTATATTTTAATGAAAACAAGCTTATGGGTCCGAGTGGTTATGGAAATCATGTAATGTTAGTAAAAGTATTTGAATAGGTTATCAGGTAACAATTCAGCTAAATATTAAGCACAACTTGCAAAAAGTGTTTTTTCATACAATAAATAAATTAGCGCCATCTATGAACACGGAGATTATAACGCATGTTCCTTTTACCCTTTTTACTGTATTTTTCAAGTTATTTCATGCAATTTTTTTTTTACATTAGCTCCATGCAGGAGGCCCCGAGGAGAAAAATTCGCTCAGGGCTTATGTCATCTTTGGGAATGCCGTGCAGTGGGTCTTTTTAGGGAAAGAAAGGAGAGGAAGTTCTGGGAGGGAAAAAGGTATGAGGGGTGGGTTGGAATCTGGGGTCAACGTGTCCAGGAGTGATGGATGTATGAATTCATCCCTCCCACTGAGGTGCAAGGCGATGGGTCGAGAGTCCGGCTGGAGAGGTCAAAGATCCGGCCCACCACGCAAAAGGTGGGCAAACGCAACCGCTGCCAAGACCTAAACAAACTTTACCCCGTGAACCCGGGCACCCCTGCTTCCAGTCCTGCCTAAGTCGCCAAACATAGCGAACTACTTGGGGTGACCTATGGCAATCTTGTTTGAAAGTTATTAAAACTATATAAACATTGAACACAGTATTTTGAATATTATGTTACACTAATCGTCACCTCAGTTCTTAATTGTCCAAACAACCTTTTTAGTTTTTCAATCTCCACTTTAAAATTAAAAATAAAGTATAAAAAATGATAGTTAATCACAAAACTAAGAATTATCTTAACTAATGAGACCTTTACAAGAAAAAGCTTTATCTTAGACACCTATCATAATGTTTCATTGAAATAATCAAAGAAAACCTTCTCCTTCTGTAAAATTTTCTAATGGTCATTTAGACCATGGGTCGGCAACCTGCGGCCCGCGAGGCGTCTTGGTGCGGCCCGCAAGATTCTCGCCGCAACACATGTGACGGACAATATCATACACAATGGAGTGAAAGGGAGCGAAGGTATAGCAAAGGAGGAGTGATTAGCAAATCAACGTGATAGGTTTGCAAATTGATACCACACTTAAAATTGCTTTTAAAGGAAAAACTTGGTGGATTACTATGGGGGTTTGCCCTCTGAAGACTACAAGGAGTTAAAATGGTTTGCTGAGCAAATAATTACTTTGTTTGGTAGCACATAAATTTGTGAGCAAGCTTTTTCAATTCTGAATTATCGACAAAACAAACAGTGTTCTCGGTTATCGGATTCACATTTAGACGAAAAACTACTGACTCTTCTTCAAAAATGCAAGCTAATATAAGAAAACTCGCAAGTCAAATGCAACAACAAAAATCTTATTGAATTTATTAACTACAATAAATGTTGTAGAAATAAACAACAAGCGTTTTATTTTTAAAAATAAAATATTTGTACAAATATTGTAGGTATTGTTTACAATAGCTCCACACAGAGGAGACCCTGAGGAAAATAACTTCCTCAGGGCCTATGTCATCTTAGGGGATGCCATGTGGAGAGCCATTTTAAGGAAGGAAAGGGATGAAAGTTCTGGGCAGGAAAAAGTGGGTAGGAATCTGGGTGTCAGTGTGTTCAGGAGAGATGCATGTATGAATCAATCTTTCCAACTGCAGTGCAAGGCGATGAGTCGAGAGAGTACGGTTGGAAAGGTCAAAAGGCCTCCCTCATCCAGTCTCTCGATCCGCCCGCCACGCAGCAGATGGGCAGATGCATCCGCCGCCAAGACCTGGATATACCTCACCCCATAAACCCGGGCACCCCTACTAAGTCACCAAATACTTGGCCCAAGTGCGGCCCGCACTAATCCCCACATACAATTTTTGGCCCTTTTACAACAAAAGGTTGCCGACCCATGATTTAGACGATTAAGAACTAAGGCAACGAAATGTCTTATTTGAATATTTAAACATTAAAATTGTGTGACTAATACCATTAATGGATATCCGCTGTCTCCTAAGAGTGCTCCATTTAGGTACTGCCCCGTCTCAAAGGTTGCTTTGGCTCGACAACCTTGGAAGATGAGCGAGTCGTATGTAGCTCCTGGCCAACTGGCTACTATGTCCCTGATCCTCAATCTGGCATCCGATATTGTTTGAACATTTAAAGAGAAGTATCCCTTTTGATTTCGGAAAGTTTCACCTTCTGATCCACCTGTTGGAGAAAGCAGACAGTCAACACAACACATACTTAACACAATGCATATGGGTGATTTTTTTATCAATCTGCTCTATAAAGTGGCCGATTTTTAAAGATTCACTTGCAAAATTAAGTTTCACGCAAAATAACTACAACTTCTGAAGTATGTATCATATTTAAATAAAATTTTCAGTGTCTTATGTTGGATGAAATCTTTTGTTATGTCTCCATACAAATTTTTATATTTTCAGATACAAAATTGTAACATTCATATATTATGTGGAAATTATAACTTTTTCCACTTTAATTTTATTGACCGTAACCGGTTTGAGATCGCTAGAGCCATCTTCAGACTGGTAAAAATTATTCTTAGTCTACGGTTTATATACATAACATATGAGGGAAGGGAAGCGGGGTGTTTTATTATAATACTAGCTTTTCCCCGCGGCTTCGCTCGCATGGTTTTATGGGAAATTACTGTAGCGGTTGAACTTATCAATTATCCCCCCTCCTCCCCACCCCCACCCCCTCCCACATTCCATACATTCATTCCCTTACATTCAGTTTTCAAACATCTCGCCTGCCACCTAAATTTCATAAAGCTATAGCTCAAAGAAAAAAAGAATTATCCAATTTTGTTCATTCGTTCGGAATTTATGTGCTTACAAACATTTCGGATGTTTATTTTTAATTAAATATTTGGAAGTTTGTTAATATAATAAAAAATTACACTATTTATTATTCAGTCTTTATAATCGTTACGAATTATATTTTTAATGTAGGAACTCTTATCTGACATTTATTCCAAAACAGAAGCTTGTCCAAAAAAAACAAAACATATTCTAATATTTGAATTTTCTGAAGCAGTAGCTGACCAGGGGGCTGAGTACCTACCAGCATAGAGCCCACAAATATATCAACATCGTTTCCATGAAAACAATTTTTTTTCTGATGTTAGCAAAAACTTGCTTTTGTTAGCGACAGAAAACGGTATCTTCAGGTAACGTCTAAAAATTTGTCATTTTGTGCACAACATCATTACACAGTATAAAATGAAGTTGCTGCCGCTGTCTTTACGCTTAGATCTTTTAAACTACACAACGGATTTTCATTTGGTTTTCACCAATAGATAGAGTGATTCAAGAGGAAGGTTTATATGTATAATACATGCATATTATAGTAGAGAAAAGCTGAGAAATTCAAAGATTCAATTCAGGCAGCGGGCTGGCAAGCGAGCGGTGTGGATTTGATATGTACGCAAATTAACAGATGGCGTTGGTTATAAAGGTTGGGTAATGGCGTTGTATTTCGTTAGCCACAGCAATGTGTGGCCGGGTCTGCTAGCAATATATATTTTGTAAAATATAAAAAGTAAGTAAAGTAAGATATCATTGGAAACAGATTCCTTCATGTAATGGTACATCATAGAATTTACACACATATCGTTTTTCACTACGTACTTTGGGGGGCAAGCACACACCACATCTCCTTCGTAGATTCTTATTTTTAGCAGTACCTTCAATCTTTTTCAATGTATGTTTTCTAATATAGGTAGAAAGACTTCCTGGATGATCTGATTTTGAGGATTCGAATAGATGTTGATGGTGTTCCGTTTATTATGAAAACAATATGTAACAAATAACTTTTCAAATGCGACTAATAATGAACAATTATGAATATATTACACAGTGATGGGTATTTTGTATGAAATTAAAAATTTAAATAACGGCGGAATGGAGGCAGAAACGAAAATGGAGAATGTTTGACAGGAGGCTTGTCGCTGATCAAAAGCTTTTGTTCAAAATTATTAACTCAAAAGTTGACTGCCCGGAGTTGCTAAACAAATAAATTTCCACACATCGATTCGATATAGTAGACAAAATACCCTTTTCTATATTGATAGATGCAACACCAATTCCAATCAAAATGAATTTATGCAAAGGACATGTAACTACTATAACAATAAATTTGCAAATATAGACACACGTGCTGACGTATTTACTGCTAGTTACTGTCGCTACAAAACTTCACGGTACAACATTCTAGGTGCGAATAACACATATTCATGACGATTTAATTAATTGTATCTAATATTTTTATATTACTTGCGTGGCAACTTTCCCTTAAAGGGATATGATACCCTTCATTCAATTCGTAAAATGCAAGAATAGCTTTATGATTACTTCGATAGATGGCAGTTTAGGTACCTTCTTGAATTTGAAATATTGAAAATTGTACGCGCGTCGCTACACAAATTTCGTCCTAAACTCCGTCGACGAAAAAAGTTATTGGCAGCTAGTGGAGGGAGGGTGATCTACAGAGAAGGGCCGGACTGTTAATGGGCTTAACATTATTTTATTTATTTCATAATATAAATATATGTTTAGTTCAGTTTTTTCATATTTTATCGACAAAATATAATTACGCATTACGCATTATTTGCTGAACGAATTTCTTTTTCAAAATTAATAGATTACTTAGTTAGTTCCCGGCATACGTTGAAATGCCACTAATAAAAAAATTGTTTCTCCCTGCGTGTCTTTTCCCATTCGTTCCGTTCTCCTTTCGTCTCCATTCCCCCTCTCATGTCCCCTTCCCCTCACGTTATTATTAGATTTATACATCAAAGTATGATTTACGCGAAATGTATCGTAATTTTACGAATTTTCTTCGAATATCTAAATTTGAAGAGCCGGTTGCATCAGAAATCGGCAACGAAATTTCGATTTACGCGGTAATATATCACATTTTTATGAGTTTAACGAGATGGTCGCGGCCGTGAAAATTTGATTTATGCGGAATATTTTACGGAAAATATCGTATTTTTATGAATTTACTTCGAATACATTGGGCGACTTACATGTGAATAAGTCGTATTATTACGAATTTATTCCTGAGAACCTACCCGTATTTGAATTTGCAACCGAGGAACTTAATTTTCGGCGATTTTTTTTTCGTTATATTTCCAATTACGTGGGAATTCGTCAATTCAAAATTTTATTTTTGATGTCCCGTGGATTTCGAATTGACGGGGTTCTAAGAAACACATATGACACATGTAAATCACAAGTTTGTACATGATCAATATAAAAATAAAGATTTATTGGTAAATTTTAATTATTATAAATGAAGTTGACTGATTCGGCCCATTGCCTTGCCGATACCCTTCGGCCATTATAAACGGCGTTTGGAATCTCGTGGTTCACATTTGTAGTCGATTTTATGGTGTTTTTTTTTTTAATTTAACTTCTAAATATTCAGCCGTTTATTGTCTTTTAAACTTTATTTTCTAGAATAGAAATCATAGATATATATCATATCATAAAATATCTTTGATTTGACAACGTGTTAATGGTTACGTGTTTATACGCAGAAAGGCGATATTATTGTTAATTTTTCCTTTAAAAGTTTTTTTTTTGTCTGTTTCTCTATGTACAAACTTTATTGACTTCATTTGAAATTTTAAAGATAAAAATAAAAAAAACGGCAATAAACTTGTTTACTCCTTATGTTAATACCCCTTACCGTGTAAAACTTAAAAACTCGGAACAGTGGAAAACTTGACTTATTATCACTTAAAACCATAAAATGCGTATTTGCCGTTGTAATTAATAACATGGCGTCCTTGAAAAAAAATTACATTTCGCATTCTTTAAGTTAACAAAATAACCATTAAAATGCATTATTTCCAATTTCCGGTTACTGAATCAATTAGTTCTAGTTAAAATCTACCTACTAATTTTTTTAAAGTGTATATTAAGCGTTTTCCTATAATGATAATGGCCGCCAAGTGAATAATCGATTTTAATTTTAACGAAATAACTATTAAAATTCATTACTTTCCAATTTCGGAAACTGGAATACTTACTTCCCATTATTATCTATCTGATATTAAGTTTTTTTTTTAAAATAAAAAGTGCTTAAAGCATGTCCCTATTTAGTAAATATTTACCTAAGAATCTAATTACGAGACGGTAATTTTTGGTTTTATTACCAAACACCGCGTACGTAAAAAACGTTCACTCAGAAAGACAAATTCTCGCACATACTTGCAAAACGAGCGCGCTGGTCAACAATACGCGTGAAGTTGCAAACAGAACGCATGTTGGATGTTGTTTTTTTACGCGTCTGTCAGTTGAAAACATATAATGCGGTAAAGTTACACGAAAAAAGAGAATTTGTGAGTACTAACTGTTATTGTAGCTTCCTTAGATTATCGCATTACTTGAAGTGAATTGGTATTGTAGTATTTGACTCATTTATGGAACATTTTGATGGCGTTTTAGTAATATATTGGCTATGAAATATGGAGCACGTAGTTTCACCACCATTCAACGGGGGCTTCACTCCCGGAATGATAAAAAACTTTGAAATGTGTTAAAATTTCGTGCAAAATTAAGTATTTATTTAATTGTTGATATCCACAGATATCATAACGATAATAAGAGGCCGTACTTCTACAGATGTGTGTATTGTTTACATGTTTCAATTTAAAAATATAGTGTAAAATCATTATTAATGCGACAATCATAGATCGAAGTTTTAAAAGTGGGTTGTATGGTGTATCAATGTTTTTATTTTTTATGGTCGAATGCCTACATCAATTAAAAAAATAAATAAGCAGATTGAAAAAAAATAGTCCATTATTTAGTAACAAAAAATATCAAGTCCGGGAATGACACACAAAATGTAGTATTAAGCCGTTTTAGACAGCCGTTTTCCAGCAAAATACCATTCTGCCATATAACACACTCTTAACTTTCCCTTATCCCTCTCCTCCTCTTACCCTTCCCAAACCAAATACCTATTTTGCAGTCTATTTCAGTTGTAATCACACTTATTTTATTGTTGTGTATTGGTTTATCATTTGTTGAATTTAGATTTGTACTATTATTATTTTTTTAACTGCTGCTTAGCTCTGTTTTTTTTCTTCATTTTTAACCCCCGACGCAAGGAGCAGTGTTATAAGTTTGACGTCTGTGTGTCTGTCTGTCTGTCTGTGGCATCGTAGCTCCTAAATGAATGGACCGATTACGATTCGGTTTTTTTTGTTTGAAAGCTGACGTACTCGAGATGGTTCTTAGCTACAATTCATGAAAATCTGTTCAGGTGTTTCAAGGCTATCAGCTCTTTCTGTGTCGGGGGTTCCTTAAAATTTTTTAAATTTTACTTATTCTTAAATATTCTAGTTTACATTCAGTTAGTTTTGTTTCTAAATACCTATCTGTGAATATTACTAAGACTGTTTATGTTCCTTAAATAAATAAATAAATGTCTTGAACCAACGAATATCACTACAACACTGAAGAAATGTAAAAATATAAACAAAATATGTGCATGTACAATTGCCGGATACCTAGTACACGTCTCATGAGAGTTTGAGCCTAATTTTTACTTCAACAAATAA
Organism: Glyphotaelius pellucidus; assembly: GCA_936435175.1. Taxonomy (NCBI): domain Eukaryota; kingdom Metazoa; phylum Arthropoda; class Insecta; order Trichoptera; family Limnephilidae; genus Glyphotaelius; species Glyphotaelius pellucidus. The sequence continues at coordinate 31,737,111 of OW386554.1, forward strand.
CAACGACATCTTTGACTTATCTGCCGTCTACCAAGTAAATTCGGAAAACGCTTTAAAACGAAAAGAAACCTTTAAAACATGTCAGCTTAATCGGCTGTCGGATTCTCTCAAAGGCATCGCGAGTTCAATGCTCTACTAAGTTCTCCATCATTGCACAAGCAACATTCTCCGTGTATATAAGAGTTAAATATTTTTTTCCGAATCCTAAATCCTTAATGGAGTACCATTTTGGCACTTAGCCGGGCCCCGTTCGAAGTGGAGCCCTAGGAATTTTGTTGAAATATTTCTTCAAAAGCCTGTGACTTTAATGTCTACTATTTTGGCACCTTGCCGGGGCCCCCTCCGAATTGGGGGCCCTAGGAAATGTGATGAAATATTTCACAAAAAAGTCCTTGGCTTGGGCCCAAGACCCGGGCCTCTAGCGGAAGTCCGGCCCTGTTGGTACTGTAGAGAAAAACACAAATGCACAATCAACACATGGCACGCAAGTGACACTTACCCACAGATTGTATCTTGATGTGAGTGCAATCAATTGCTCCTATCACATTGGGGAATTTAGCCACTTCATAAAATTCCCTCTTGACAATTTCCACCTCCTGTCCTCTTGGTAATTGTATGTGAAGAGGTCTCAAACTTGCCAAGGCTTGAGACACCTTCTTTATAATTTTACTGTTAGCAGATGGACTTATTTTGAAAAAGTCTCCATTTGTTATGTGGAAACTACCCGTTGCATAAAAGCGTAATGCTATGAGCAATTGATTGCTCGGTAAAACGGGACAGTTTCTAAAAATAAAAAGCAAAGCATAATAACATTAAATAGAATCGAAAAATTTCACACCATCTGAAAAGAGGTAGGTATATTACAAAATGTTTCGAAAATTTACTCTTGAATGACCATTGTATAAGTAAAAACTCACCTTTCACTTGAATAAGTTTTTCTTCAATTTTATTTAAAACATACGAAAAGCATGTTTTTGATATATGAAAACGGTTGAAAAAATCTTTGTCGTTCAACATTTGGATATAATTGACATCCACATCCTGTCGCCGCCTGTGTAGTCCGATATTATCATCAATGACTTCCGCCCATTCCGCTATATCTATTATATCGAAAATATCTTCGAGATCGCTGTCCATATTAATTTAAAATATTTAAAAAAAGAAATACAAAACAACAGAATGTAGAGCTGACAAGTGACAGGAACATAAATAAACCAACCAGTGCTACCAACTCACAAAAATATTTATCCCTAAACTAAAATCAAAAACCCCTAAAATCCCCCTAAAAAAAATATTTTGTAAAAATAATTAATAAATGGTACGCTGTGGTGTTTTTTAATAATTTTTTTTTTATAAATTATTTAATACATCAAATATTTCTTCATTCTCTTGGGAAGAATCGAATTTTTTAAAATCGTACATGTTGACAATGAATAAACTTGACATTTTAGGAGATGAATTTTAGAATGTCGTGCAAGATCCATCATTTCGATTTAGTGTGAACCGAACCATCATAATGTTTTATAACATTTCAATAGAGAGTCAATTCCGCAGCTTATTTTTGACGATATTATACATGGAGAATGCACGTTCGACACTTGCGTTTGAAATTGGAACCATGACAAACGCTAATCGAAATTTTGAGATATTTTCAAAACGTTTACATTCAGCTGCTTCACAATCATTGTAAACTTCGTAATAAAAATCAACTGAAGTAGATGTATTCTTCGATATTTTCGACGGGTATTCTCGTAACTTTGATATTTGTGACAGTTCATCTGTGTATGTACAATCGTATCAATTGGTAAGCCTAACCTCTAGTCACCACAGAGTGGTTGGAATATAATTTCACTAGATGTCGCCAAATCCGAAGTCGCTAGGTCAACAAATAAAAATGTGAAGTGTGTGAGTGCTCCGTGTTTACGATGTAATAAATTATTAAAAAAAATATATGGTGTCAAAAAAAAACTCCTAAAAATACCCCCCAAAACACAAAACCCCTAAAAAAATCCCTTCCCACTTAAAAAAAACCCTAAATTTGGGGGGAAAACCCCTAAGTTGGGAACCCTGAAACCAATCCGGCGTGAACATAAATAAAGAGCGCGAAAACGCGGACGCCAGAACCGAACATAATGACCATAGATTTATAAATATAGATATGCTAATCACAGTAACAAGCCGGGCGCATACATCAGATTTTTTCATCCGATTGTCTGATTAGTCAACCGGAAGGCCTTCGCGCCATACATTTCTTATGAAAGCCCGCACCGGCCATCCAGTCCGGTCCGAAAAAAAATTCGACGACAAAAATATGGAAAAACACATCCTTCACAATGACAAAAAAGTGCTTTGAAGTCTCCCCACTCTTGTCTACTTAATGAAGGTCTCACTTCTACCTCGTGTGAATTGCACACTCAGATTTTTTTGTTTATTATAAAGTATTCGCAGAGAGAAGTCGTACGGGACGTCATATAATTAGTATCTTCTCTTTTTTCGTTTCCATACAAGACATGTGAGGATGTGAGAACGAATAGGACGATCGTCGATGACGTACGTACGACATAATATTTGGGATTACTATAATATACGCGGGTCGCATATTTTCTTCGCGAAGTTCAAACTCCGATTAAATTTGTTTATTTAGGTACTCCGCGATATCTTGTCGCCAAAAATTATTTAAAAAAAAACCATAGACAAACCAAATTGTCAATAGACGTGAAATTTTCCTTCGCCGGATGTCAAAAATGTCACTGTTTGTTTGACAGATGTCTTCTCCCTAAATACCAATTTATATGTTTTGTGCAAAATATGGAAGGCATTCCGTCCGGTGACCTGCAAACCAAATACCAAAAGTTGGCCTCTGAATATTCTAAAGTAAGCGAGTTCGAATTTTTATTTTCGGGAGCCTTTCTCTTTGTAGTGGTGCGGATTCATGTGTTTACAGGGATTAGTTTATACTGGTGGGCGTAGTGCATCATTATCGGACCGTCTCCAAACGATACGCCAATTAATCTATATCATCCCGTACGTATAGTTTGTACCCGCCAATCGATAATACCGCGTTATCAAACAATTTGTCTTCCATACATAAATGACACTGAGAGGAATGCAGATTTCTCTTTCCAGAGTTTCTCTTGTTGTGCATTTTTCAAACCAATAATGCTATTGTCTTTTATTATTTATTTCGGTAAGTTTCCGGGATGACTGGACATGCAATAGGAATATTTTTTTAGAAAAAAACCTTTTGATTCACCTTGTTTACTATAAAATACAACTATTTGCATTTGGGGCGATGGAAAACACTGCATTTAAAATTTTAACTATGGGATTTAACTATTTTATTTTAACTATGGGACCATCATTTACGATAATTTATGTTTGTGTTATAATAATTGTGACATTTTGTATTGAAATTTTTAATGCAGTGTTTTTCATCACCTGATGGTGTCTTTTACAGTAATTTGAAAATTTTTTCTAAAATATATTTTTATTAACCCTCTGTCGGGCGCAGCCGACCTCAGAGGCCAACAAAAGACATTGTTTCCCTCTCCACTCTCTAAGGGGCCCACCGCCCCTCCCTCATTTTACTTGCATAACTTTAGGAACCTCACAAGGCGCCCGCCTCAAGTCAGGTGTCACCCTTTACACAACTCATGTACAACCTCCATGTCTTCTCAGGCCGCCTGCGCCCGATTGAATTCCGCGCTCTTTTCAGGCATTTTAAATGCAGATTTATATGAAATTTTTTTTTGAAATGACTAGAAAATATGCTCTCTATCAACCGAATGATTTTGATGATATGCTGAAGCTTCTCCTCAAGGATAATGCTTCTGAAGATCCAGCTTTGGTTGAAGATTTAGAAAAATTGTTTATTTTAGTTTATGGTTGGTAATGTTTAATAAACTGGTTGTTTTGTGTTAAATTTGGTATAATTCATTTCTATAGATCCTAGTAAAGACTACCCAACAAGTATTTTCTATTCGACTTAATATAGTGGGGGTGGTGGGAGGGTGGCCTCTCAGGCCAGGTGCGCCTGATTCCGGTTGGCCCATAGGTGCACCCGGCGGAGGGTTAAGCATGTCCAGTCATTACCTCAACAAGTTCTGCTGCATACTTGCCAATATTATTCATTAATTAACAATACAAACACGTAAATTCTTACACATCTTCGTTATAATAAACAGCCAGTATTATTATGCACTTGCATGAATGCCCCTTTAGTTTATTATAATTCTTCTCGGTGCTTTGTAGATTGATTCCATCCGTTTTTTCATACTTTATTACTGAATGAATCTCGTATTGTGTTGCAATTACGATCTATTCTCGACCCAAGCATTTTGCCAACGGATTAACCAATCTATTGCATTATAAGTGAAGGGGCATTTTGAAATAAATCAAAATCACTTGGCACTTTCTAATATTACAATGTAATCATTATAATTTATGCTGTATGTTTAATTTAAATTAGCTAAGGCTCACACCTCTCCAGACATTTCGATTTGTTGGTTTGTTTAAAGTCAATTAATTAACAAATGAAATTATCAATAGATGTCAGGAGACGCAAACTCTCTTCAGACAAGACCGATATAAAAGGCCTGTGTTTAGGTTTTTTCCTTCTCTTTTCACCATCCTAACTTCTTAATAAGTAACAGTAAAATCCTTGGTCTGTCTTGGGTAGTTTGTGTCTCCGAAATTATTCACAATGTAATTGGGAATAAAGCAAAATAAAATGTCACGAGTCCTTTGAAAGTTTCCTGAAGCGGCCTTATTATTTTATGAAGTTCCTTCTTCCAAAACAAAACATATGGTCCTTCGAGCCGGATAATTTAACGCGAGTGGTTAAATTAGTAAAGAAGAACCAGCACTGAAAAAAGGAACAGCCAACATGCAGTTTCCAGCATCCAGCAAGCAGCAGAGGCCATCAGCGATAAAAAAGGGCAAGTGACCAATCCATATCCATACTATCTACCTTACCATTAAAATCCTTAAAAGCAAAAAAATCAATGACATCAATATTGTGCATTACTCAAAAAAAATTGTTGCAAGCCGGTATGACAAAATTATTGATTATTGACAAAAACTACAGCAATGTTTTAAATTTCGAGATTTATAAAGTTTGTTTGAAATTTTTATTTTAAATTAGCCGCGAAGTCAATAAAGCAGTTTTTGTTGGAAATGCTCTATGGGCGATTGAATAAAAATCAACGGGATTCATCTATGATTAACGACGTTGGTAAATTATTATTATTGTTATTGTTGTCTCGTGACAGTTCGTGAAGTAAATAACTAAAATTTGGGAAGTTATCAGTGCGTATATTATATGATTAATAGTGATTAAACGGTGATTGCGATAAAATAATTGGATAACTCTGTAAATTGTAAGTACACATCTGATTAATCAAAATGGATTTAAAAACGCTGATCGCTCAACGGGGCGTTTGTAAAGGCAAGATAACAAGGTTCAGAGAATTTTTAAACAAAGATTCACTGACGCAAAGCGAACTAGAATTGCGTATAAAGCGTTTCGAACCTTTGCTAGATAATTTTGAAGAAATTCAAGATAGAATAGAGGCATTATCTCCAGACGATGTTGAAGGCGACCGAGCGAGCTTTGAAAATGATTATTTTTGTATATTGGCCAGCGCAAAAGAGAGGTTAGCTAAAAAGGATTCTGCAATCACGGCGAATAACAATATTAAATTACCGATAATTGAATTACCGAAATTTAAAGGGGATTACTGCGAATGGATGCAGTTCCGGGATGCGTTCATATCTTTAGTAGACAGCAATCATAACCTGGATGCCGTTCAAAAATTTTATTATCTGCGGTCTTGTCTGAAAGGGGAAGCGTTTAAACTCATAACAGCGTTACCGATATACGCGGATAACTACGTTACGGCTTGGGAGATGCTTACGGATAGATACGAAAACTCAAAAATAATTATAAATAATCATGTAAACGCATTGTTTAAATTACCGGACGTAAAGGCAGAAAATCACGTCGCAATAAGGAATCTATTGGACGAGGCGCAATTACATTTAAAATCACTAAATAACTTAAATATAGCTACGAAAAATAGGGATGTAATATTAATTTATTTGTTATCAAGCAAATTAGATTCAAATACAAGGGCTCATTGGGAACAATACCCAACAAAGAATAATTTACCTACCTACGAAGAATTTATTAGTTGTTTGTATACAAGGGCCCAAGTACTAGAAGCCTCGGCAAATAACGAAAAAAGAATTAATCCGGGAAAAACGAATCCGCATAATTATAAAAAGGAAGTTTTGGTGTCGTTGTCCGCACAAAAATTAAAATGTTTACATTGCAACGATAATCATAAAATTTATTATTGCCGCAAATTTTTGGAATTAAAACCGAAAGAACGAATTGATAAAATACACAAATTAGGCGCTTGTTTAAAATGTTTAAACCCCGGTCATAAATTGAAGGATTGCAGGTCTAAATTCAATTGCCGTAAATGCGATGGTGAAAATCATAATACTTTACTTCATGTTAAGAAGGAGGAGGAATCAAAACACGAAAGGGCATCAACATCTTCCGCGAAGGAAGCGCCTTTAGTATCAAATCATGCCGCGAAGGTAGAACAAAATTTCGTGTTATTGTCAACTGCCATCATCAACATAAAGGATGATGCAGGAAACTCAATTCAAGCAAGAGCTCTATTAGATTCTGGAGCTCAAACGAATTTCATAAGTAAGGCATTCGTCAAGAAATTAAATTCAAAAACGAAAAAAGTCAACATTCCTGTCACGGGAATCCACAATAAAATTTTAAATATAAGATCTAAAGTGGGATTAAATATAACTTCAGGCTACTCTGAGTACGAAAAGAAGATAGAATGCCTGATTATACCTGAGGTGACCAGTAATCTGCCCCAAATTTCCTTTCAGAGAAAAGAAGCGGAGATCCCCAGCGGTCTCCAATTAGCAGATCCAAACTTCAACATTACCAGCCCGATAGATCTACTACTAGGAGCGGAGGTATTTTGGGAAGTCTTGCATAACGATCGAATGAGGATTGGAGATGCGGGACTCACGCTGCAAAGGACCGAGCTAGGATGGCTTGTATCCGGGCCTATCTCCACTCCGAAACCAAAAAGGCCAGTAAATTCCTGTCATTTATCTTTAAATTTATTGCATAAGCAATTAGAAAACTTTTGGAAAATAGAGGAACTAGCTCCTGTAAAACATAGAAGCCACGAAGAAAGAGCATGTGAAGAGAGCTTCTTACACACGCACAAAAGAGATGAGAAAGGACGTTTTGCGGTAAGATTACCGCTGCGGCCTAATATTAATCAAATGGGTGAAACCCTAAAGGTGGCTGAAAAAAGATTCTATAATATGGAGAAGAAATTCCTTGCCAATCAAGACCTGATGCTAGATTATAAAAAATTCATGAAAGAGTATCAGGAATTGGGGCACATGACGCTGTGCGAAGCACCACCAAAAGATAAAATTTGTTATTATTTGCCACACCATGCAGTGATGAAGGAGTCTAGCACGACAACCAAAACCAGGGTCGTGTTTGACGGATCAGCCAAGTCATCAACCGGTATATCATTAAACGACGCCCTCATGGTAGGGCCAGTTTTACAAAAGGATTTATGTGCACAACTGTTATTTTTCAGAAAGCACCAGTATGCATTAACCGCCGACATCGAGAAGATGTATCGTCAAATATTGGTGCAACCTGAGGATAGAGATTTGCAGCGCATAGTCTGGAGGGACTCTCCGGAGGAAGAAATCCGACACTACCAACTCAATACTGTCACCTACGGTTTGGGACCATCATCCTTTCTGGCTACCAGATGCTTGGAGCAGTTAGGAACGGAAAATCAGGAAGCATACAGAAAGGTCAGTCAAATCCTAAAATACAATTTTTATATGGATGATTTGATAACTGGCGACGAAAATGAGGCAGATTGTCTCACTATTAAGCATCAGTTAAGCAGCATTTTGGCATCTGCTGGGATGAATTTACGAAAATGGCGATCGAATCTACCCTCTATAGGTTCGAAATCAGAGAATGATGCAGATATGATTATTACTGATAACCCCAAGGAAAAGAAAATTTTAGGGTTGTCATGGAATAACCAGCAAGACTATTTTCAGTACATTGTAGAGCCCTTAGAAGCGTGCGTTAAAAGCAAACGCCAAATGCTATCATGTATCGCCTCTACCTTTGACCCATTGGGACTGATAGGCCCAATAACTTTAGTCGCAAAACTGATAATGCAAGGTTTGTGGCAAACTAAAATTCAGTGGGACGAGGATGTTCCATCTGAGCAGATGAATGCATGGAATTCGTATATAAATGAATTACCTATTTTGAACAAGTTAAAAATACCGAGAAAAATAATTTGCAAACATCAAGTTAAACTGCATCTGCATGGATTTTGTGACTCGTCAGAAAAGGCCTATGCAGCTTGTATATATATAGTGTCTACTGATGAATCAGGAAACACAACTTCTAATTTAATCACATCAAAATCAAGGGTGGCACCGTTGAAAAGCATATCACTACCAAAGCTGGAGCTTTGTGGTGCTGTTTTACTCACAAAATTAGTAAACTATGTCAAAATAGCTATGAACTTAAATGAAATAGATACAACCTACTGGTGCGATTCCATGATAACGATTTTCTGGATTCGTGGACAACCAGCCAGGTGGAACACATTTGTGGCCAATAGGGTGGCTGAAATCCAGGAATCCAGTCAACCCGCACAATGGAAGCACGTAAGATCGGAGGATAATGCGGCGGACGTTTTATCCAGAGGCACCACAGTCTCGCAACTACTTAAATCTGACATTTGGTGGCATGGGCCCACCTGGTTGACTTCAGGCGATTACCCGATTACTTGCAGTGAAATTACGCCGTTGGATTTACCAGAAGAAAGATTGAAACTAACGTTAATTTCAGCAGTAAAACAGGATTGGGAAATATTCTCCAGATACTCTTGCTTAACCAAATTGCAAAGGGTGACAGCTTATATTTTAAGATTTATTTTTAATTGCAGAAATCCTTTGTCAAGGCGTGACGGAGCGTTAACTGTTTACGAATTGGAGAATTCACTTCACATATTAATATCTCGCGCACAATGTTTTGCATTCCCGGAGGAGACGAGGGCATTGAAAACCGGGGTAAATGTGAGAAATTGTAGTAGATTAAAGTCATTAAATCCTTATTTGTTTAAGGATTTAATCCGGGTGGGTGGTAGGTTGTCCAACGGAAAAATGATATCGGAAAGTCAACAACACCCCATAGTACTACCTTCACATCATAAACTAAGTGAACTTATTGTCAGGCACTACCATTACTCATATTTACATGCAGGAACGCAGGCATTGTTAGCGTTAATAAGAATGAAATACTGGCCAATTATGGGTAAAAACTTAATTAAAAAGGTTCTGAAATACTGTATTGTATGTTTTAGGTGTAACCCGAAAACAGAGCAACAGCTGATGGCGGACTTACCGACCGAAAGAATAACGGAAGGTCGCCCGTTTCAATTATCCGGCGTGGACTACTGCGGACCCATTATGATTAAATCAGGTGTCAGCCGTAAGACTCACAGCGTAAAATCTTATATATGTCTATTTATATGTATGGTAACCAAAGCTATACATCTAGAAGTAGTAATGTCTTTAAGCACTGATAGCTTCCTAAATGCGTTTAAGCGTTTCATCTCGCGAAGAGGGAAACCCAGTAAAATGTTTTCAGATAACGCCACGAACTTTCGGGGCGCGAATAACGAATTGAGGGAAATCTATGAATTTTTGAAGAATTCAAATGAAAAAATCGATAAATACTTAGCCAATTTATCCATTCGGTGGCATTTTATACCCGCAAGGGCTCCGCACTTTGGGGGACTGTGGGAAGCAGGGGTCAAATCAGTAAAATACCACTTGAAGAGGGTGGCAAATGCTTCCTTACTAACATATGAGGAATTCAGCACTGTGTTATGTCAAATTGAATCATGCTTGAACTCCCGTCCTCTCTGTCCGCTGTCCAATGACCCCCAAGACCTAAATCCTCTGACTCCTGGTCACTTTCTCATTGGAACGAGTTTAGCAGCGATCCCGGAGCAGAATTTGCAGAATGTGGCAGTCAATAGATTGAATCATTACCAAAAATTAAATCAACTAATACAGTCGTTTTGGTCGAGGTGGCGCAAGGAGTACTTGGCTGAGCTGCAGACCCGGACGAAATGGACTGGCAACCACCAAAGGCAGCTGCAACCAGGCCAAATGGTCATTTTGAAGGAAGATAATGAGCCTCCTTGCTTTTGGAGGCTAGGACGAGTGCACGCTGTACACCCGGGGCCCGATGGAAGAGTACGAGTAGCTACCATCATCACAGGACAGGGAACGGTTCAGAGGGCAATATCAAAACTATGCCTGCTGCCAATTGAGGACAACAAATGCGGAGACCATCTACCCGAGATAGACCAAGGAATATAAGAAGCAACCCGGCAGCGCCTGTGCACAGTGCGGCGCCCACAAGCAAAGGAAAATAAATGGATGGAGCTGGGTGTTTGTTTTTATAATCAGACTTTAATGATAAATTCGCTTTTGTGAATAAAAGTGAAAGGCAATAATAAATTCGCTTGTGTAAATAAAAGTGAAAAACAATGATAAATTCGCTTGTAGAAAAGTGGAAAATACAATTAAAATAAAAAAAGTGCAAATAAATAAAGATGGTGGAGGTCGTGACCTCTTGTGAAAACTCATATGAAAATTAAAGGTCATAATCTAGCCAAAGGAAAATGAATGAACACTGCAAGTGCCCATTTAAATGTATATAATAAAATTAGCTGTCCTGGAAGGAAGACCTGGTCCAATCCGCATGGCATTGTGTTTGTCCTAAAATTAAATGTTTAATAATTGTAGAACTTATTGATTTTAATGTTAATCGTTAACTTAATCTTTAGCTTTAATGTTTAACTGGAGCATGTAAAATATGAAATGGTTAGTTAATTTAATCTGGTGTGAAGCAGTTAAAGTTGTTTGAGTTATCTTTAGTAGTATAAGTGAGATATTTTAATTATTATATTCTATTTGTGTAAAAAAAACTCTGGCCTTTACCGTTTTTTGGGCGGGAATATGTTTAATTTAAATTAGCTAAGGCTCACACCTCTCCAGACATTTCGATTTGTTGGTTTGTTTAAAGTCAATTAATTAACAAATGAAATTATCAATAGATGTCAGGAGACGCAAACTCTCTTCAGACAAGACCGATATAAAAGGCCTGTGTTTAGGTTTTTTCCTTCTCTTTTCACCATCCTAACTTCTTAATAAGTAACAGTAAAATCCTTGGTCTGTCTTGGGTAGTTTGTGTCTCCGAAATTATTCACAATGTAATTGGGAATAAAGCAAAATAAAATGTCACGAGTCCTTTGAAAGTTTCCTGAAGCGGCCTTATTATTTTATGAAGTTCCTTCTTCCAAAACAAAACACTGTATTTAAAATAATATAAATAAATACTAATAATTAAAATATTTTACCAACCTAACATGATAGCATGTAGTAGGGATGGGACATTAGTGTAAATTTTTTGCAATTTCCCATAATATAAGTGTTCAGTTTCTTGGTAGATAAATCAATTTTTATAACATTATTTTAGAAAAAAATTTATTTTGTATAATCTAGTAATGTTGGCCTCACTGGGTGGCTTACCCGTGCTGAGGCCCCCATTTTATAAAACAAGATTTTTTTTTTTATACATATCAAATTTTGATAAGAAAAAAATATAATGTTGGTGACTATAAAAAAACATAAAATTATGATAACTTTAATTAATAATAATAAATTTAATTCCCTTAGCAACATACCCCAATTGGGGATGCCTACTGGCTTGTTCGCATTGAGCAAGTATTAAGTCAAGTAGCGAGTATACTTGCCACTTGACTCGGCAAAAATCGTTTGCATTACTTTCAAGTAGAGAACATTATTGCCCGCTGCTCGTCGCAAGATGACAGCGGATGACGGCCTGACACACAACAAAGTAAATACCCTAATTAAGCATATTGTAATGCCTAGAAGAGGTGGAAGAATAAATTAGTAAGATGAAAATAAATAAACTATGGATAAGAAAACAGATTAATAGCAGCATAAATAAATAATTTTAGAGTAGCATCTTCGCTTTAGCGCCAGGACATTTCCGCGCGTCTACAAATAAACTCTGCTTAAACCATCGGTTTGCGCAGGGATGTGTGATGGGTGTCGCTACTTGCTGAAAAAATAGAACGAAATGGATTGAATCTACTAAAGACCTGACTAACCCACTCTACTAAAATTGTGGTGTTCGGACACGTTTAGTTAGTACTATACTCTCCATTCGACTAAAGTACTTGGCGTATGCCAACGGCTCTACAGTCCCACTGGCTCCAGACGGTTGGGATTCTTGCGCAATACTCACATTTAAAAAAAAAGTGGGCTAAAGCGATACCGTGTTGCGCGCTCCAATCGTCTTAGGTCCTGAATTTCAGTATAATTTGTTAAATTATGTTTTTTTTTTCGTTTAGTTTTGGTGTAGCCAGCAAGTACTGGATACCAAGAACTATTAAGCTTAAATACAAAATTATAATTGTTTGTATTATCTACATTTTAAACAGATAAGGTCCCACGTCCAAGTGTTGAAGAAAGGCATCTTCGATGAGCAGGCCAAGGGGTCGGAGCTGAAGGAGTTGCTGAAGGAGCGGGAGAAGAACTTGCGAAAAGGCGAACTGGAAATAGACTCCCTGAACTTTAGGAACCAACAGCTGACAAAGAGGATCTCTGTCCTGCAAGATGAGCTCGATAGCACGCAGGTTCATATTTCTTTATAATTTATTTTTCCACTTACGTACACACACTGTGCTTTTTAAGAGTACTTTCACGCAAAATACTGGCAGCTTTTCCGAGGGAAAACATTCAGTTGGTTGCCCCGGATGAAGCTTTGAAAAATAACTCCAGAGGCTTTGCGAGGAGAGGCGGAACCTGCAATAGATGGAGACCTCAGAGGTGGCCTAGGCGTCCCTATCCTGAGCCACTTCTGAGGGATGATAACTGGTTCCTACCCAAGAAGTTTTGTTTTCTGGGATCCTTGAAAACTATTTTTCAAAAATTAATTTGGTTTGGTCCCTTGAAAAGTTTCATTGTATTTGCACTGACATAGAAATTGTTATTTCGCACTCCCACATGTACTTTCGTTGTATGAACACTCTTTTTTGTTCTTTAAAATTGCTAACTGTCTTAGTGCACAGTTATTTAGAAATATAAAAATTCATTTTCTTTATTATGGGGTATTTCAACAATTTTTTTTTAATAATGAAAAAAATTAAGCAAAAAATTACGATGATAACGGAATTTTTATTTTATTTTTATGACGACGACTTAACTTTCTATAACGTTTTAAAATACGCCTTTTTAAAATGCCACCAAAACGATGGTTTTGCCACCAGTCACTCTGTGACGTCACAGGCGCCTCTCATCATGCGATCGCCGCCTGTAGTGAGTCCGTAAGTTGTACTTGGTGTTATTTATTGACTTCCAGTTTGCTCGAATTATATCTTTATATTTATCCTATATTTTCCAAAAAAAAATTAAGCAAAAAATTACGATGATAACGGAATTTTTATTTTATTTTTATGACGACGACTTAACTTTCTATAACGTTTTAAAATACGCCTTTTTAAAATGCCACCAAAACGATGGTTTTGCCACCAGTCACTCTGTGACGTCACAGGCGCCTCTCATCATGCGATCGCCGCCCGTAGGTGACTGTAGTGAGTTCGTAAGTTGTACTTGGTGTTATTTATTGACTTCCAGTTTGCTCGAATTATATCTTTATATTTATCCTATATTTTCCCACTTGCAAAACATGTATAGTTTGGTAGACATGTTTACAAATACTACAAGAAAAACCCAAAATAAGATGTTTAAACGACCATTTCTAAGGCGACAAAAATATCGAATGTGTACAATTGTTGGGAGTGCGTTTAATGTGTTTGACACCACCGCCGAAGGGTTCAATGACGCTAGGTCCTCGGAGCATCTTCTATTGAAATACCGGTAGAACAAGGACACCATTCCCATCTGAAACCTGCGCGCTAAACATTGCAATCCGTTTGTTAGAGAGGGAAATCTATCGAACGGACCGCCCGTTTATGCTTTCTGAATTTTCAAATATTTTGGGACTCTAGACCAAAGGTGGCTGCCAAATTCAACAGGTGGACTTGCGATTTGTACAGGGTCAGCAGTTGTGTACTATCTGCAGTATATATTGGCTCTATAGTACAGTAAGAATAAGAAGAAGGAGGCTTCGATGGAGCCCCCGTGCCTTTTTTTCAGATTTAAATTTTAAGCTACAAAAAAAAACCTTTCGTTATTGACTATTTAAATTCATAATTTAAACGTGGAAACACCTTTGTATACAGTCGTAAGATGGATATCTACACAATAATGACTGCCTCCGTGGTCGAGGGGTAAGGCTCTCGACTAGCAATCCCGGCGTTAATATGTATATGTATGTATATATAAACTGTATATATATAAATTTTATAATAAACGTTTAATAAATATATTTTTTATTTATTTTAAATCAAGACAAGAAAAGGGCCGGAATTAATTATATTTTGTCAAAATATTGAAACCAGTATATAATATGAGAGTTTGTGTAAAAAAATGTTTTCATTACCATATTGTCTTAGAATCCCGAAATTTAGGGCTTAGAAAATTATTGTTATTCATTGTAGCGTCTATTTTAGGCAAGTTGACGGATTACGCCGTTAAAAATACTACTGTCAGTCATTACAACTGAACAATATTATGTAAAACTGTAGAAACATAACACAATCATAAACAATCATCTTAAATATGAAATAAAACCGTCCATAACCCCGAACAAGTCTAGGATGTTTAGATTTTTGATAGTAACACGGTGATAAACCTCGGAACGGCGACTCTTGTGACGTCATGAATCGTACAAGCAGTCATGGGCCGTTTACGTTTCGCTCCGTTTACGCGTATTTTGAAATCAATAATTATGAATGAAAATATCAAAATTAAACATTTTTAATGCGATAATCATGTTCAGAAAAATAATCTTTAAATCTTCCACATGTTTTTAGCGGTATACCTGGTTTGTGGAAATACCCCATTATGAAATTGTAAAACACGAATCAAAATCATGATTTATGTTACATTATATATATCCATATATCAGTGAACTTAAAAGTCCTTTATTTCATAACTTATAAAACAATAACTTGGTAAACATATTTTTTAATTTGGGGGGCTGGTATGTGTACTGTCACCCCTGGAACCATTTAATGGGTAACCAACACCTCTTCCATAGGTCATCCCAGGTGGTTCGCTACATTTGTGACTTAGCAGGTGTGCCCGGGTTCATGGGGTGAAGTTTGTTCCGGTCTAGGTGGTGGATGTATCTGCCCACCACCTGCATGGCAGGCCAGATCGGGAGAGAATGGTTGATGGAGTCCCTTTGACTTCTCCAGCCGTACTCTCTCGGAACATCGCCTTGCACCGCAGTGGAAGGGGTAGATTCATACGTCCGTCACTCCTGGACACACTGATCCCCAAATTCCGACCCAGCCCCCCTATCCCTTCCCTTCCCAGAACTTCCTCTCCTTTCTTTCCTAAAAAGACACTCCACACAGCATCCCCAAAGAATACATAGGCTCTGAGGGGAATTATTTCTCTCAGGGCCTCCTGTGTGGAGCTAATGTAAAAAAATATCACTTTTATTTTTTATACCTATTGCCGACCAGGTTTCGCCACAACTATAGCTTCTTCAGTATAATACTTAAAAGTGATGGCTGTAAAGTTATTGTTTTATTTTAAATTGTAATGTCGCATCACAAAATATCTGCTTCACAGTGGCGGTTTGCGGGATTGAAAAGTGGGGAGGCACAAACATTTTGTATATCTACATCTACCTTGAAAAAACAATGGAACTATTAACTGCGTCAAACTATAAAATAATAACGTGCAAACACAAGGTAAAACACGTCAACTGCAAATTCGCCATACTAAATTAATCCAAATAGCCATACTCCTTAACCGTTTGAGTGCCAAAAAATGCATACAGTTTCTTGTAAAATGCCACCAAAAAAACATCATTTTTTATGAAACTATATATTTTTTTAAAACCCCATAAATTCTACGATCTTACAACTGAAATTTAAACGGTTTACTACGATCTTACAACTATTAAGATAATATTAGAATAATATTTACCAACGCCGCAGCACCACACCCGACGTACGCGCGAATCAGAGCACGACTGACGCAATCGACGGAAATCGACGATCGGCAATCTTCGTTAAAACACGAATCGACGAAAGTCGACGATCGGCAATCAAACGGTTAAATACCCACTGCCGCTTACTATCACAAAAAATCACAAAACATCACAAAACCAAACAAAACTTGGCCACTAATCTTAAATGATCAGTTATACTTTAGAAGTGTTCGTTTTTTGAGGCGCGCCTCAAACTAAAACTTTACGACTTTTATAAAATTAAAGTTTTTCTGTATTTTGGATATTTTTTTAATATTTTTTTTTATGTGAACACCTCACAAGAGTCCCAACTGCTCCCGTCTGGAGACTGGCATCCCCAACTGGGGTATGTTGTGAGACTGAAAGTAGTTGGGAAGGGAAGGAGATGGGAAAGAGGAAGTTGGGGAAGTACCTGGCTAATCACATCTGGCCACCAAACACCACTACAGCAACGTTTCAATTCTGAATGGTGGTCTTACACCAGGGCGATACTGAGAGTATCTTCCACTCTGGAACGTGCCGCAAATATACTATATATTATTTTAAATGATTTAATTGTGAAATAACACAAGTTAATCAAATAAAATTTATTTCTTCAAATTTTGCAAATTCACTTTGTGGCACCATTTTATTAATGAAATAATTAAAAACACTTTGTTTTTACCACAATATTAATGTGGTTATTATTGTGGTAAAAACAAAGTGTTTTTAATTATTTCATTAATAAAATTTATTTATTCGCCGGGATTCGATCCCGCGACCTTCAGATTGCGAGTCAAGAGCCCTACCCCTAGATCACGCCGGCTGTCAGAATGTAACGTTAAACAAATAAACGATAAATATTCAAATTTAAATCATCACTAAAAACATTTCTTTTAAACAAGTGTCATTACACTATAAATGAATACCTTACATAAATTAAACACCCCTTTTTTTACCTTAGTTCCACTGGGAAACCTGAGGGAGGCCCTGAGGAAAATAATTTCCCTTAGGGCCTATGTCATCTTAGGGGATGCTGTGTGGAGGGCCTTTTTAAGGAAAGGAAGTTCTGGGAAGGAAAAGGTATGAGGGGTGGGTAGGAATATAGGGGTCAGTGTCCAGCAGTGACGCATATATGACGCATATATGAATCCATCCTTCCAACTGCGGTGCAAGGTGATGGGTTGAGAGTCCGGCAGAAGAGAAGAAAAGAAGAGAAGTCAAAAGGCTTCCTGGATCCGGCCCGCCACACAGCAGGTGGGCAGACGCATCTGCCGCCAAGAGCCGGACAAACTTCACCCCTTGAACCCAGGCACCCCTACTAAGTAACCAAACTTAGCGTACCTCTTGGGGTGACCTATGGCAGAGGTTGAATATTTATCCAATAAATGTTGGGTTAGCTGGAAGAAATAGGAAGTATCTATAAGTTATACCTTTTGTACTTTCTGTATTTTTCTGCATTAAATGTTTTTTTTAAATTTTGAATTTGAATTTGAAAATTCTGTGTACATTACACATTATTCCTCGTTGATTTGAGCACCTGTTGAATGTTGCTTGCACTGAACACTTAAAACTGTTGTCACCTTTGTTTCAGTCACAAAAGAATACAAAAAAAGGCAAACACAAAGCTGAGGAGCGCAGTTCCAACCACCAGGGGGAAGTCGCTAACAATTTGTTGCTTCAGGATGAATTACAAAAGAAGATAATTGAGAATGCACAAATCGTGTCACTGGTAAGATGCAATATTTTGAATGCATGTTGAACATCCAGTTGATTAGTCAGACACCTCTGAAAATCTTAAAATTTATAGTTGAATATGCAGTTATATGTAAAAGTGTACCTTTTATTTGGTTCAATACAGATTACGCATAAACACTACCAAATCAGACCGGCCAGTGGTTGAGTGGGCATCGCGTTTGGGTTCCCTCCCGGGCATCCCGTGTTCGATTCCTTGGCTGGCTAAGTCCTCCATTACAACACAAGCAACATTTTCGGTTTTCTGTGGTGGTAATAGGAGATTTTCAAACATTGTTGTGTTATTTGTAACCCTGGAATGTTTGTCTTTCCTTTAAAAAAAAAGAAAAAGAAAACTTATAATGCAGAATAATTGTAGTGAATTTAACCCTACACTACTACTCATGTTGCGATGTACAAAGAAACTACTCATACGCCCGCGAGGCGCATCATATTGACAAATGATTTTATTAAAAAACTATAAGTATGATTGATATGTTTTGACTGTTTCTATAATTTTGTATATTTAAAAAAAAAATAACACAATTTTATATTATATTTATATATTTTTTATTATAAAATCTTTAATCTCAAATGAAACTTAGGCAATTAAACAGTCTTCTCTTTAAAAAAATAAACCACTTAAAGTTTACATTTTAAAAAAACCTTTTACTACTCCTACGCTACAAAAAATAGTCAATTATGAAGTAATTAACTAAAAAAAAGTAACAAAGAAATATTTTGCTTAATAATTTGATTAAGAGCGCAGAACTTACGTACAAGCTACTCATACGTCTTTGGAGCGCCATTTGGCCCTTTGGAGGGCCATATCAAAAAAACTAGCAAACTTACCGTAACGCAACAACCGTCCTGCAACACGTGCTGCCGATGACAGAAATGTCCTTGAATTTCAATGCGATACGCGCAAAAGATAAAAAGAGAGAGCAATATATAAAAAACACGGGCACCTCTGCGACGTAGAGTAGTAATCTAGGGTTAACTTAGTGATGATGTTTACTGGGTCGCTAGTAGGATATTTTAAAATGTTATACTAATTTACACTCCTGGTGTTATTTTATGGCATACTTAAGGGTCTACTATTCGTATTTCGACCGATTTCTTACATATCTCCCTTAAACATTTGAAGTTTTTAAGCTCTTAAAAAAATATATGTTATTTTTGAAGATAATATCTAGATATGTTCCACGCCGAAACGCAAATTATATGAAATTCCCTCGATAGAAAAAAATCGCAAAGTATGCTCCGAAAATTATTTTAAACAAGTCTATTTCTTTTATTTTACAAGTTATATTTGTGAAAAAATTCATAATGTTTCTTTAAATGATACTTAAGATACGTTCCACGAGATTTTTGCTCTATTTTAAACGAGTCATGTTTTATTAAGCTTTTTCGCAATTTTCGCTGCTATTTTACGGCTTAACATATTAGCACGCTCTGTCCAACATTCGTAATTACATATCTCTCCATCTTCTTCTTTTCCAGCGCCGTGCGTTTCAAGAGTGCCGCCTTAATAATGTAAATAATATTTGTTTTATGGTTAACTTTCAAATATTGCTTTTTCATTACCTGAAAACTATCTAGTACATATTTGGAGAAGTCTGACTAATCAACTGGACAATCGATATGTACACTAACTATGAAATTAATTTCTGCAATTTTCCTCCCTAATTTTCTTATAAAAATTTACAAAATATTAATTGCCTTGACATATTATCAAAGAAGTAAGATATCTCGATCATAAATTTTTTTCCCAAAATAAAATTTTGAAGTTTTATTAAATATTTTTTTATGATAATGAAAAAAAGTTTTCTGAATTATTAACAGAATTTTTCCAATAATCATTGTTTCCATGTTTTGATTATTCTGTTTACCGGTGTTGTACTGAATATTGAATGGCATTGTCTGTCACAACGGAGCAGCATCGGATCTACAACTTTTTCAAACGGGGGCAAAATGGGCCAGTGTTTGAGATTATATTTGCCACGACGGAGGGGGCATAATGTGATATCGGACGGGGGGGGCGGGATGGGGTATGGATATGTTCCCATCCCAGTACAGTACACCCATATCCCGTAACGCCATCCCCTTGGCTAGCTGGGCGTTTTAAGATCTCATGCATAATCGGTACAACAATGTGCGCTGTACACCAGTCGCTCTGTTATGGAAGGGGCGTAATGGGATATGAGACTGGGGGTGCTCTCAATCGAAACCACCCCTAGGGGTCCACCTCTGTGGAAATTACCGGTTTAAATCATATTTCTAACCACGATAGTAAGGGAGATAATGATTTCTATGAGACCTTTATGAGTTGTTCCGAAAACCGAACAAATGGACCTGCCAGGTTAAAAGTGATTAAAAAAAATTGGGTTAAATAGGGTATGTTTTTTTTTTTTCAAAATTTAACAACGTGTTGAAGGGCCACTTTGTTGAGCTGTCGGTTACCATTTGATGTATTTTGTATCTTCGATTCATTGCAGATGGCAGACAAGGAATTCGAGCTTTCACAACTGAATCTGCGGCTTGAAGACGCCGAGCGAACACTAACGGAAGTTGAAACCAAGTTCAAGTGTGAAACATTGAAACTCAGAAGCCAGAACCAAGAGCTGCTGATGAGCCTGGAGAGTGTTTCCAACAACAGAGACAAGCACAGCATCACTAACCAGAATGCCCTCTACAGACAGAGCCAGTTGCCGAGCTTGAACGGGGATTTCTTGTCAGAAGGTGGAAGCTTGGTAAGTTTGTTGATTATACAAGTTCAATAGATTCTCTGGTTCTATTGTTGCGAGGGTAAGTTTGTTGATTATCTGAGTGCAATAGATCCTCTGTTTGATTGTTGTGAGATTGTTGCGAGGCGTATGCAATAAAATTGTATTAGGTTTCCTCATTCAATGGTTCTTTAGTCTTTGACCATAACTTTTTGTGTCCTCTGCCTTTCCATCTTTAAATTTGTTTCTGATTTATTTATTTTTTTGTCAATTCACAAATTTATGTCATTCATATTGTTGGTAATTTTATGTTGTGCTTTCTTAAATTTAAAAACACTGTGTTTTTCTTTAGAGCCATTTATTTACAAGACTTTGAGAGGATTGACAACCACGATCAAACAAAACTTTAACACTTATTTAATATAATTCCGGCACGTCTCCCTTTACGATCTTTCTGACGCCACAGAGCAAACGGGTAAATTTCGCAATGTTTTGACTTTCACGTAATATTTTGTGGGTTTATTTTATGCTATCTTATGTAATATTTACCGAAACACATTCCTTGAACAATAAACTATGCCTAAAAACAACATTACTTGCGTTTATTCAATGAATTTATACGTTTTACAATCTTTTTCACGACAACGGCACGAGCGACGCAAGCCAATCTGACAGTTCAAAGGCGGGAAAAAATCTTGGCCGGAGATCATAAACAATTTCACAGAAATTATTCTACTGTGCTAGGTGGGTACACGGTATCTTATACCTTATGAACAAGAATGCCCCAAGCGATTCCGACCTTATCCTTCATACGTTTTCTTTATAATTAAGGTTTAAAATCGCATTAAAAAAAATATTTTTTTGAGTTTAATTGGGCTCATATTTGGGGCGCGCCGGCGCGTAATCAGCAAGCAACCGGTTAAGATCTTTTTGACAAAAAAAAAATGGCAATTTAAAAACAAAAAAACAACAGCATTCTCTTTTTTAGAAAACTGTCAACACTCTTAGTTTGAATTATCTGTCGATCAAAATGGAAATATTATTACCGGCGGCATCTGACGGCAATACAGAGAACTGGAGTTACCGTCATATGATTAGACTAATTAAGTTAGATAAAAAAATAATAGATGTCACTCATGGTACAATTTTAAAGATTTAACACATATCATTATGTATTTTTTTATTGGCTCTCCAACAGTATACTTCATATCATAATATTATTACATTAATTTACATTTTCAATATGGTTACAGCGATGATTCCAATTATAGGTGAGCACACCATTCATCTCAACACTCTTAGTATGGCTATAAGTTGTAATACATAATAATAAATTTAAAGATCAAAATCAAATATTAGTAAATAGCCGACAAGCGCCGCTGGCTAAAATGTGGCCAAATTGAAAACATGTTTCATAACATTTTTTGGATTTATTTTGAAATTTCCTGCGTGTTGAGATCTTTGCTATATTCACAAGGCAGTCTTAGTAGTTTTACAGTTTAACAAGAGATGTCTTGCATATCTTTGAAATTATTTGTTATTGAAATTCCGCAAACCAAGATTATTGAAATATTTGTTTTTACCTATCATTTACATTTATTTTCTTACATATGTTTACATGCATGTTCAACTTTAAATTTATATCTGAGATTATCAACTAGGCCGTAGACAACTTACAGAGGTCATTATATTTAATATTGCTCCAAATAAGTACTGCGTACAGCAATTTTAAAGTAAATAGGTCGCCCCAAGTGGTTCGCTACGTTTGGTGATTTAGCAGGGGTGCCCGGGTTCATGCGGATGACCAGGACACACTGAACCCCAGATTCCTACCCACCCTTAAACCCTTTTCCTTCCCAGAACTCTCCTCCCTTTCCTTTCCTTAAAAAAAAACCCTCCACATAGCATCGCCAAAGATGACATAGGCCCTGAGGGAAATTATTTTCCTCAGGGCCTATGTCATTAAAATTCATGAGTTAACAAATATAATGATTTTTTTTTGTGAATCTTAAAAATGCAGATAAATAATCAAATATATGTTCATAAACAATTCAATGGCTCTCTAGTACCATTGAGGCACGGTACACCCGCTAAAAAAGAAGAAGATGGGGAAAGATATGTAAATATGCTTGTTAGAGAGAGCTAATTCTAACATTAGAACATCTAATGTTAAAATCGATAATATTGAAGCGAAAATTGTGAAAAATGTTTAATAAATCACGACTCGTTTATAATAGAGCAAAAATCTCGTGGGGGTTGTCTAAAACAGCATTTAAAGAAACACTGAATTTTTTCGTACAAATATGTAAAATAACTGAAACAAACATGTTTGTAGTAATTTTCGGAGCATACTTTGCAATTTTTTTCTAAAGAGGGAATTTCTTATAATTTGCGTTTCGGCATGGAACGTATATAGATATAATCTTAAAAAATAACATTTTTTTAAGAGCTTTAAAACTTGAGTGTTTAAGCTACATATGTTATAAATCGGTTAATAGGGGTATGCCGCGGCTTAAGCAGTTTATATGTCTCCATAATAAAATTCGGAGTTATGATTTTTTGAATGAGGGTGAGAAATTTTCAAGCCAAATGCTTAAAAATTTCCTAGCCCTCGAGGCTGAAACTGAACACAATGCGGAACACTCCAGTGGTTGTACACATAGTTCTGTGGATGTCTTTTTTGTGTGTAGCTTTATTTTTTATGTTTGTTGCTGCACAATTAATAATATTTCCCTTAATACTGCAAATTTCATTCTGGGAGTAGCGATTTGGTGATGATGATTATAATATCGACTATCAAATTAAATAAGTTTGTATGTCATCGTTTTAGATGGGCAGCGAAGATGCTCTGTCGGCTGAAGAATCTCATCTCAACGAACAGCTCAACAAAAATAGTCAACAAATGGCCAAACTAGAACAGGTTTGCTCTTTTACCGATATCTTTTAGATCCACCGCTCAAGAGTTATTATCATTTAATGAACAGGAAGCATTCTTCTGATCCCTTGTAGTACTGACAGACATGCTCCTTAGTAGCTTGCTCTCTTGCTACTAATGAGCAAATGCTACTTAGTAGCGTGCATGACATGTCAAATTGGAAATTGAAATCTGCCTGCTCACAAATCAACCGGCTGTTGATTTGTGAGCAGGCAGGTGGAAGTGGAAATGTGCATGCTCATTAGTAGCACGAGAGCATGCAACTGACGTGCAAATGCTACTTAGTGGCATATGTGTCGGTGACTTTAGTGCTAGTTTTGAGCATGTTACTGAATTCGCGGGTGGAAGGGAGAGTACTCTAAGCATGTGTGAACAGGCTTGCTTTTGAGCATGCTCATTTCGATTTGATCTCAGTTTGCTGCAGCTGTGCGTGCGTATTCTTTGCCAAAATATCAAAAATAGTCCGTTGGGAGACAAAAAAATTTTGCTTTTCCTGATTTATTACATGAGTCACGATTGTCTTTGGAACACGCTACACAATAAGGTATTTTATTCATTTGCTAGTTTCGAGTTTGAGCTGGCATTCTGCTGAGTCGCGAGTGTCGAATCGTGTTAGTACGCAATAAGGAAGTGGGCGGAGCGGTCGCATGTTCGCCAGAAGAAACTTTTTCAATTTCGAGCTTAAAAATGATTTGAATTGAAATAATAGATTATATTTCCGCAAATGTTAATAATTACTTTTATGTTCAGAATTCATTTTTATAAACATAAAGCATCGAAAAAAATGCTCAATAGGTTTCTGAAATATGAAGTGGGGTCTGTCCCCACCGTCCCCTTGAGAAGAACCGCCACTGCTCTTGAGTGTCATAGCAGTTTGGCGCGTTAGCCATTTTTCCTTTCCAGCATCGATATAATTAGTAACTATTTACAAAACCTTTATCTAATGAAGTATTAGAAACTATTTATCATTTCATATTTTTTTTTAGGAAAACCAATCTCTTAGAATAGAATTTGATCTAATGAAAATGGAAAACGAAAGATTGAAAACAGAAGCTCAAAGCGCAACCCAAGTAGCAAATAAAAAAAATAAAGGCGATGATGGAAGCACAAAGGGCGGCGAACTGGCGAACAGCGAATTGTCAATCTCGGGCAAAACAGACGGGATCATTACGGAGATTCTGGGGAAGATGAATTGTCCCTTCATATTGAGCAACGAAGTCATGCAACGGGAAGAGACCCTCAAGACGTACTTTAGGGATAAACTCACGGCACTGGCTGCCGAGAGACAGAAGTATGAGAGCATGACTAAACATCACATTGACGAGGTAAGTTTTCAGTTTTATGTTTTTCGGCAGGCACAAGTCAGTGGAGTTAAGGCCTCCCTATTTGGGGAATGTTGTGATGCTAAAGGAAGTGCTCCCAACGGACACTTAACATGGTTAACGCCATTTCGATTTGATGGTCTCACCTGGGTATTAAGGGCACCCTCAGATGAGACTTTAGTTGCAACAGTTGCGGGAATGAAAATCCATTACGATATATGGAGGTGATATGGAGGTGGATACATGGTAATCCATTATACATGAGACTTTTTAGTTGGGAAAATTTTTTGAATTGTGTGAATTTTGTAATAGTTTTCTAACTGTCATCGCGACTAAAGTCTCTTGTCTGCGGGCGCCCTTAACACTAGAAAGACCGGGTACTGTTCCATACCTATAAAGACCACGACCGTCAATTTGACCGCTGATCACTTTTTTCAAATTGACAGGCGGATATGGGTACCGCCGCCCCGGGAATCATTTATTGGATAACCAACACCTCTGCCACAGGACACTCCAAGTGGTTCGCTACGTTTGATGACTTAGCAGGGGTGTCCGGGTTCATTAGGGTAGGTTTGTATGGCCTAGGTGGCGAATACGTTTGCCCACCCACTGCGTAGCGGACCGGGTCGGGAGACGCTTGTTGAGGGAAATCTAATCTGGACCTCTCCAGCAGGATCTCTCTCGACCCGTCGCCTTGCACCGCAGTAGGAGGGATGGATTCATGCGTCCGTCACTCCTGGATACATGTACCAATTTTTTCTATTCACCCCTCACACTTTTTTCCTTCCTAGAACTTCCTCTCCTTCCTTTCTCTGAAAACACCAATGCACACATAAATGTACACAGCATCCCCAAAGATGACATAGGCCCTGAGGGTTTATTTTTCTTCAGGACTTCCTGGAAAAAAAAACAAGTGAGTGCAAAATGCTCTAATTTTGGTACATGTGTTATGTTTGTACAATTTCGATTTACGTTACTTTTTTTCATAAAATCGAATGCACTCTCCGCAAACGGGTTTCTTACAATTATCACATGTGCATTTATTTGGTTTTTCTTACATTTTTTTTATATATTTGGCACTGTCGTCTTTCAGAAGTTTCATTTTCCGGTTGCGTTCTTTTTTCATTTACATAAACTCCACGAAAAAGCCCTAAGGGCAACTCCACAAAAAATTATTCCACTCAGGGCTACTGTCATCTTTGGGGATGCTGTGTGGAGGGTACCTAAAGGAAAAGAAAGAAGAATAAGTTCTGGGAAGGAAATGAGATATGAGGGGTGGGTAGGAAACTGGGAGTGCTCAAGAGTGGCGGACGTATGAATCCATCCCCACCACTGCGGTGCAAGGCTATGTTCCGATAGTCCTGCTAGCGAAGTCAAAAAATCATCTCTGCTGATCTGGTCTGCCACGCAGTTGTTTGGCAGACGCATTTGCCGCCAAGATCCGGTTAAACCTAACCTTACGAACCCGGGTGCCTCTGCTAAGTCACGAAACATAGCGAACCTC
The DNA here is from genome assembly GCA_936435175.1 of Glyphotaelius pellucidus. Taxonomy (NCBI): domain Eukaryota; kingdom Metazoa; phylum Arthropoda; class Insecta; order Trichoptera; family Limnephilidae; genus Glyphotaelius; species Glyphotaelius pellucidus. Next base: position 31,763,620 of record OW386554.1, read on the forward strand.
TTGGGGTGACGTATGGCGGACGTGTTTGCTATCCAATAAATAATTCCGATAGTTCTTCAGGAGCTAATGCAACTGGATCAGCTCTGTTATTTGTATACTCTGTCCTTCTCCAACAAGTCATAAAATAAATTTGGGCGAGAAATATATTTTTTTGGTCTTTTTATAAATTATGTGACAGTGACCAATTAACATGCAGATCGAGTTCGAATGATACGCGATACCAAAAGAAAGAGACACACATATTAGTACTATCATAAACGAGGAGGAATGGGTATATTGTAAACTTGGGTAAAGAAGGTTGTAAACAAACCCAGGCTTACGGCCCAAACAGTCACATTGACGGCGGCGGTCTTTGTAGGTATAATTCAATATATCTCAAAAAGTATAAAAGACACGTACCTGTTTTTTTCACCATAGTTGTAAAACCATAAATCATGAAATGTAAAAAAATATCATACCAATACAACAATAATTAAGCATTATATCTTCAAATTACTTCGAGCTGCGGTCAAAATGACTGCTCCGGTCTTTCTAGTGTTAAGAGTATACGACGGGAATTGGACAATTCCCATCTCAATTATCAGAAATACAAATATAAACATATAAATCTTTTTTTTTTACGTCATCTCCACACAGGAAGCCCTGAGAAAATAATCACTCCCAGGGCCTATTTCAGCTTTGAGGATGCTGTGTGGAGGGTCTTTTTAAGGAAAGGAAGGAGAGGAAGTTTTGGGAACGAAAAAGGCATGAGGGGTGGGTAGGAATCTGGGGTTCAGCGTGTCCGGGTCATCCACCACCAAAACCTACACAAAATTCACCCCAAGAATCCGGGCACCCCTGCTAAGTCACCAATAGTGAACCACTTGGGGTGAGATGTTGGTTATCCAATAAATGGTTCCCGGGGTGGCGGCCCATTTCTTCCTCCCAAATTGGAAATACAGACATGTATAAAGATGTATTTTTTATTTTAGGCTGATGCTCTGCATTCCCGCATGGAGTACTATCAGAAGGAGAAAGAAAGCTCCGACCAGGCCCTCCTTACCACTCAATCGACCATCAGCAGACTGGTAATCATTTTTTTTTGTGCAAACCGACTGCAAAATATAAAAAAATCTGAATATTGGTCAAATTTCCAGGGAATCCAGCAGATTTTTGCACAGATTCAAGATACATTTTTTCAGGTGTCTAGGGATTTGTGGCTGCAAAACTTAGCACTGAGGGATTTATTTACGTGTGTACAATTTCAGCAATTTTTCCAGTGATAGTCTGTGACTTTTCAGTGAGCTTGGGTGTTAAGATTGAAAAATATGACGTTACTGATTTTTTCGTAGCTGAAAATAATTTATATTTTTTTCAAAATTACAATTTTTTGTATGAAGATTTTTTTTTATTTTGAAATTTTGGAAAAAATATACATAATTCATTTTCAGCTGTGACGTCAATAATATTGTATTTTTCAATCTCAGCACTGTAGCTCTTGAAAAGTTTAGAACCTTGCTGATTTTATTACATGCTTAAATTCATTATTGAAAACCTGTATGTTATGGCTTCGGTGGAGTCCCCAAGCCCGAGCTCTTCGCATAAGTTTACACCGAGGATGTCTATTATTACTTGCATTTATTTTATGATTTACGATCTTTTTCACGTGAACGACGCCACCGAATTTGACAGCTCAAATGCCGCGAAATATCTCGGCCAGAGACCATAGATAATTCCGTAGAAATTATTCTGCTTCCCTAAGTGTGTTCAAGGTATTTTATACCTTAAGAACAAGAATGATAAGGATTAAAATCGCATTCTAAAAATTTTTTTTTAATGTTTTGTTTCGACTGCGCCATCGGCTTATAACGAGTTAAGAAGATTGGTCATTGCGTTGTAAAGATTGAGGGAAATCTAGGAATTAAGAAATTTTAATTTGAAATTTTAATATGCGTTTTTAGGAAGACGAGCTACATTCAACGAGTACGAACTACGAACAACAACTTAGCATACTGACTGAACATTTGGGAAACCTAAATGATAAGTTGACCCATCAGTTTGAAGAGATTCAACACTTGAAGATCCAACTGGGAAAGAAAAAGTGACAACTTCAACAACTCAGTTTCTATCTTCTAATTCTAAAATAATGTATTGTGATTATATTGTTATTTTTATTTATATCTCTACCTATTTTTATTTGAATTTATTTATATCTCTAACTATTAACTATACAAGATTAAAATAATTAAAAAACATATAAAAATGAAAAAAGTTTTAATTTGATAAATAAAAAAATGAGATAATTGGTATTTTATATTTTAATTTGTTGTTTGATACAAAATGTTTTTTTTAGGTTCCATGACAGATCCGCTGACAGTTGGCCTCCTGGCATACTTATTTATTTAAGGAACATAAACAGTCTTAGTAATATAACATAAATAAGAGGATGATAAAAAAACCGACCAATTATTAATGTTCCCAGATAGGTATTTAGAAACAAGACTAACGGAATGTAAACTAGAATATTTAAGAAAAAAGAAAAAAAAAAACAGAACTAAGCAGCAATTTAAAAAATAATAATAATACAAATCTAAATTCAACAAATGGTAAACCAATACACAACAATAAAATAAGTGTGATTATAACTGTACTTAAATAGACTGCAAAATAGGTATTTGGGTTGGAACTGGTAAGGGGAGGAGAGGGATAAGGGAAAGTTGCCACGCAAGTAATATAAAAATATTAGATACAATTAATTTAATCATCACGAATATTTGTTATTCGCACCTAGAATGTTATACAATGAAGTTCTGTAGCGACAGTAACTAGCAGTGAATATGTCAGCATGTGTCTATATTTGAAAATTCATTGTTATAGTAGTTACATGTCCTTTTCATAAATTCACTTTGATTGGAATTGGTGTTGTATCTATTAATATAGAAAAGGGTATTTTGTCTATTATATCGGATCGGTGCGTGGAAATTTATTTTGTTTAGCAACTCCGGGCAGTCAACTTTTGAGTTAATAATTTTGTACAGGAGCATCTGATCAGCGACAAGCCTCCTGTTGAGTAGTTTCATGATTCGAAATTTTTTTTCGATTTCGTCGTAAGTGTTGTATATGTTGAATGATTTAAAATTGAGGAATTTGAGAAATCACTCCTGAACTCTTTCTAACCTGTTAACATAAACAATAGAGCGCGGGTTCCAAACCTGTAAACAGTATTCCAGGTGAGGACGAACATGCGAATTGTAGAGAATCAGATAAGTCTAAGTGTTTTTGAAAAATTTGCATGTTCTCAGTACAAAACCTAGACTTTTTGTTGCTTTGGTGACAATGTTATCAAAGTGTTTTCAAGGGTAAAGGTAAAGGTACTTGTGTACAATATGCAGTCGGTTTAGGGAAAATACCTAATTACACAAAATATAACTAAGTGACCCCGAAGGAATGTGCAGAGAGGATGTACCGCCGAATAAGAAAGTATTAAACCTATTTTCATTCAAGGAAAAATCTACTTGTCTATATCGACACTGTATATAAATTCATTTGATATTCATACCAACTTATTATTAAGGGTATTTTGGAAGTCGATTTTACATTTGAAATTGGTAACTAATGTACAAAAAATTACAATTTTATAGTAAATATAATTTCGGGGGCCAATTGTCGGCGGATCAACTGGTGGGCGCGTGTACAACTGCAGAGCTGCCAGTTATACCCAGTTTCCAATGTGGTTTTCTGCAGTGGCCAACCGCAACAATTCTTCTATCATGTGATGGAAAAGCAGGGTCCTCTGGAATTGGAGAATCATATATTATTCTTTCTTCGGTCTTTCTTTCTTTGGCGTTCATGTGGTGGTATTTATTGAAGACAGACAATTGACCCCAACACCTGTCACTGTGTGTACAAAACAAATTTTAAAAAATAGCTTAATGTGAAAAGTAAAGGGTTGGATTTGGAGGCTTTTGATACCAAAACTTCTCCATTTTTTGCAACAAAACTCTTTGCAAACAGGCGCAATCTCAATTCAGCGATAGGAAGCGTCAAAATGACAAACTTTTTAGTAGCTGTCACTGGCCAAAGAAGGTGCAGAGATCTAACAGCAAAATAATATTAACAATATTTACATTACTTCCAGATAGATAATTCCACCACTATGATTTTAATAAATAAAATGTAATATCAATCTTTTAAACCTGAGATTTTGTACCTATATTTGTACAGACCACTTGCACAACCTTTTTAATATTTTTTTTCTGGTTTAGGCAAATATTCTAAGTCATTCCGTTTTTTTTTTTAAATTGTATTTTTGAAACCCTGGCAATTTTTTTAAACTTTCAAATTGAAAAATCGGACCATTTTTTATAAACCGGAAAGACGGAACATAATTTTATGGGTGCGAAGAAACATTAGCATAATTTACATAGCCGAAAATCATTTAAAAAAAAAACTGACGTATTCCACACGAATGGCAGAGGAGAGTAACAAGGCATATGAAATATTTCATCTCTTAAAACATTTTTTCCTTGATCCATCTTATTGATCTTTATCATTATAATATTCAACGTCTATATATGACTAAATCCAAATATTTTACAATAAAACCAGGTTATAAATAATTGTTAAATTTAATTAAAGGGGAAGGTTTATCAACAACATGAAACATTTGAACAAGTTTTTTTTTTTTTTTACATTAACTCCACACAGGAGGCCTTGAGGAAAATAATTCCCCTCAGGGCCTATGTCATCTGGGATGCTGTGTGGAGGGTCTTTTTGAGGAGAGGAAGGAATGAACATTGGTCTTGAAGAGACCCATGTTGTAGGAGGGAGGAAACACAGATGCCGGCAAATCGTTCCATAGCCGAGCTGTTGAACTCAAGAACGAGTCGAAAAAACGACCCGTTCTCATGTGACAAATGTCAACCGTGTACATATGTTGGGCGCACGTTTGGCGTGTCTCCCGACTATGCACCGGTGCCGAAGGGATCAATGACGCTAGTTCCTCAGAGCATCTTCCATTGAAATACCGGTAGAACATGGATAGCATTCCCACCCGACGCCTGTGCTCTAAAGATTGCAACCCGTTCGTTAAGATGGGGGAATCTATCAAACGGACCGCCCGTTTCTGCACAGAGTCGAGGGTATTTTTCAAGTATTTTGGAGCTCCAGACCAGAGGTGGCTGCCAAATTCAACCGTGGGGCGCACTTGCGATTTGTACAGGGTAAGCAGTTGTGTACTATTAAAGTATCTGCGGGCACAGTATCAAGAAGGTTCCCGTTCTTCATACACATTTACATGTTTCATACTACTTTCATAAGACTTCAGACTGAAGACATCTGAAGATGGCTTTAACGAGCTGAAACCGGTTACTGTCAAATAAATTAAAGTGGAAATAAGTTTTGCATTTGTTTTATTATATTCCATACATTCATTCAGTTCAGTTCAGCTCGCGTGCCACCTAAATTTCATAATGCCAGAGCTCACCAGTAGTAAAAATAAAGAATTATCCAATTTGGTGCAGTCATTCGGAAGTTATGCGCGTACAAACATTTCGGAGATTCATTTTTATTTATTTAAGGAACATAAACGGTCTTATTTATAATTAAAATAAGAGGATGATAAAAAAACGGACCAATTATTAATGTTCGCAGATAGGTATTTAGAAACAAGACTAACTGAACTAAGGCATGTGCCTAGTATGGTGGTCGAAAAATCCCCAATTCGTTAACAAACAATTCAAAGAATAAAGAAACTAAAAAAAAAAAAATGTAAACTAGAATATTTAAGAAAAATGAAAAAAAAATAGAACTAAGCTCTGTGTATTGGTTTGTCATTAGTTGAATAGTACAAATCTGAATTCAACTAATGACAAACCAATGCACAGCAATAAAATAAGTGTGATTATAACTGAAATAGACTGCAAAATAGGTATTTGGTTTGGGAAGGGTAAGGCGAGGAGAGGGATAAGGGAAAGTTGCCATTTATATAGATAGATAGATATTAACTACGACGCCTTAAATAAAATTATTAAAAAGACTAAATAAAATTACACCTTAAATAAAATTTCCCGCAAATATATCAACATTGTTTCCACAGCAACGATTGGTTTTTTGACATTAGCAATAACTCGCTTTTGTTAGCGACAGAAAACATATAATAAATTTAATTTCATAACGCCAGAGCTAACCGTTAATAATATGCCATTTTTGTGAAAAATCAAAGGCGCTGTGTAGGGCGATGTATTATATATAGTCTATAGTCCTTGAATATAATTTAGCTTTCTATTGGTGAAAGAATTTTTAAAATCTTTTTATTGGTTTTAATGCGTGAAAGAGTAACAAACAAACTCGAGCAGTTTCGCATTTTATAATATTTTATTACTGATTAGTGATTAGAAAGCAATTAGTTATTTATAATAGTACATATGTTTATAATAGTATAGTGTAAGTAAAAAATTATCAAAAAGAAAATAATGAACAATACAGAAATAATAGTTTTGATTTAAATATTTTGTGAGGTCAATTTGATTAAACGATTTAGGGGTACAGTGGAAAATGTCAAAATCTCTTAGGAATCTAGAAATCGGCCTCTAGAAATCATCGCACATTGGACATACCTATGTATATATTTTTTAATTATCTATCTTAGAGTTTTTTGATTGTGAGATTTGGACATAATTATCTTTTTTATTGATATTGTGAAATGGAGTTTCAGTTTTGGCAGAGATACATTGAATTAATGCAGCACCTAACGCCTTATAATCTTTATCTTATCAATATTGGGTATTAAATTGCAACAAGCCATTCATAGTTTTATCATTGTGATAGATAAACGATTGAACAATTCGGCGTAGGCAAGACGTGGGCTGGTTGTAAGTGATTACCGGTGCATATTTCTGTAAAAGGGTGCGTACAGGTAAGTTAATTTTTCTTACCTCTTTATGCAGGTACTTGACTCCCTGTGGTCAGAAGTGGGAACTTCTGCCACATAGCACTTTTTGGACGTCTCTCTCTAAACAAATATTTTTTTTTTAATAAAGGCTTATTGCCTGTTGTCTCCTCTCCTTTCAACATACCTATTATGAGTTACTACCAGAACATTAAAGGCTGCCGCACCAGACTTAATGAACTAAGATCCAATCCATCCCTTTCATATATGTTTCCTGACTGAAACTTGGTTGGATCTGTCCTTCAACACAGAGGAATTAGGCTTCACTTCTCATAACACATACTGCTTCGACGGAAGAACCACTACCACCACCAAATCAAGAGGAGGGGGTATAAAAACATCTGTTACCAAATTTATAACTTCGTCCAGACTAAAATGCAAACATTTTTAAACAACTTTACATTCTTCTTAAGGCGAACTTAGGAAAAAATATTCTTAGATGTGTTTATATTAGAGATGAAACAGATAGATGTTTTTCCGGATACCGAATATCCGGCCAACCTTGAAGCTGGATAGCCGGATATCCGGCATAGCCGATTGGCGACTCGTTACACAAGCAAACCACACGAATACATATTTGTTACATATTTGTTTTGTAACAATAAACTAGTTGAATCGAGGGAATCAATTTTAAAATGTATTCATCAATCTCATTTAGGTATAGTAAAATCGAAATGTCTTGTGAGAAATTACTTTTTATTTATTTATTAAACCCTTTGAGGAGTATTGCCGCACGTATGCGGCAGCACTCGGGTGATCAAGATAGAGTATCCCCGCTTACGTGCGGCCGTACGACTTTATTGGAAAAATTTTATTCGTAAAATGTTGAGAACCACTTTATTTGTCCAACCATAATTTATAATGCAATAAGAAAAGGTTATAGTAATAAAAAAGCTCTGAAATTAACTTGTGTAGTAAAAAAAGGTAAGAAGATAATGAATTAAATCGATTGCAAAATTAAGAAAAACTTGAAAAATAACTCACTCCCACGATGTTAATGGCAAAAAAATTACTCACTAATCAAAGGGTTTAACGCCCGTAGGGCTTTTACATATAGTGCAGTACGTGTTTTTGACAAAATACAGGAAATAACATAAAATATAAGAAACAAAATATAGGTAAGATAAAATATAAGAGTTGACACAAAGTAGGTAACATAGAATATAAGTTAAGTAAAAATAAAGATAGTTTATGAAGTAGGAAGAAATAGTTGGCACATACATTGTTTCAAGTTTGACAAATTCAAATTATTATCAAATACATCCATATTGTTTAAATATTTGTCACCAAGACTAAGTAAACGCTGTATTGGAGAATGCAAACTACAGTTGGAATGAGAAGTACGTATATAAAATGGTTAGATATTAAAACAGATACAGAGGAAATAGAAAGCAATATGTACGTTACGCAGAATGTTTACCTACAACTACTAAAATACACTAAGCAAGTTGGTGGCTAAAAATTTTGGTAAGGAACCGTCTGCATGTTGACTTCTTCTGTCCGTTAGGAAATTTAAGCTTTTTAATTGTAGTGGATGCAACTACTAAATGATTGACTGCATAGTGGTAGCCAAAGTTGATTCAGTTTGTACAATTGAAGTGCTGAAAAAATAGATTTCCTGATTTTGAAGATAAATTACTTACTTTTTTAGTGGACTTTAGGAACAAGCCTTCGACGTACTTCGGTATTGAACCAAGTATGTTAATGTTAGGTAGAAAGATTAGGTGAAATGGATCATGAAAAATATCTACGTTTTAAAAAGGTAGATGACAAAGTTAGATATAAAATGTTAGTTAAGATCGCTAAAAAATGTATTACCGGGCTAATTATTAATTTTTTAATTTAGAATAGAAAGTTCTAACTAAAATAAAAGTTCTAACTAAAGATTTTATAAATAATAAAATAATAATTGGAATTTGAGAACATTTGTTAAGATTGGGAAGTAGAACTTGCATGGTAAAGATACATTTGACGGGACAGATTTGGAAATGTAATCATGATCAACTAACTGAAAAGAAGATTAGATGGGGGGAGAGTGACAGATCTGATAATTTGCTGGACCTAGGTCCACTCTCCGACATTACCATTTTTAATTCCCCTGAATTTGCAATTCAACAACAACTCAAAAAAAGTGGCATCTCAACACCCCTAACATAACGTAATTTATTCAAAGGAGGTGATGAGTTTCATGATGCTGAGTTGTCCGGTCACCGATTTTTGCGGATTCCGCACACCATGGGAGGGGAGGCTGTGTCCCAGAGTACCATGCCCACGCTACCTAGAATGAAAAAAATTAAATAAATTGCATACTGAGTTACTTATTTAAATATTTTTGAGTGTATGCTATGTAGAAAATATTATGGTTTAAGTGTGGGGGTGTAATGTGTGTTTGAAAGTATGCGAGTACAAGCAAGATAGAATGCTTGCAGTAGTTAAATAAAGGAATGCATGCTCTTGTTATTTAGTAGTTCCTCCAAAGCCACCTACACTCTTATTAAATACACTACAGAATGAATTGTAATTGACAATGAGTCTGTTTGCCGAGTTTAAACTCGATCGCATGTCGGCCAGTAGATTAATTTCCACTTCCAAGATTCCGCGTCATTCATACATTCATTCAATCAAGAAAACAAAAGTGAAATTCAAATAGATATACCTACAATACATATATAAAATTAAAAATTTTGACTGATTGGCCATGTTCTACAAAAATCTGCATCAAAATAAAACTGTAGGTCGAACAGATATTTATGAAAAAAAGAAGATTAGAAGACAGGGACAGTGAATGAGCTGTCATAGTCATTCCATGAATTCTTTTCGCAATCCTAGAAAGTGTTGAAATGTTTTTGTTTCAAATCCATTACTTTCCTCACGCTTTTTGTAGACCGATAATTAATTAATTAATCTCTTTTCTTTGAATTTCAGTCAACGCAATTCAGCTGTGTGTCCCAAAAACGGATCTAGAAGCTAGACAGAATATAAATACTGTACTTGTAATCTAGTGACGTTAGTGATGTTAAGATTGGTGAACCCTCTGGGTTGCCGAGTCATCAGAGGCAAAGATTGGCAGTGGGACGATGAAGGTAACTTTCAAAACTTCTACTGGGTTCTCTTTATAGGAACCTACTTCCACGGGACAAACAAAACTAAAAATATGACATTATAACTCCTAAATAAAAGATACAAGGGAGATAGAACACGAACCAAAGTGTCGCCAAAATCATTCACCCATGCTACTGAAAATGGTAACTACACACTATGCGCACAGCTTTGAGAGTCCGTGCAGCTTGGTTGTAGCTCGGAAACAGTTGGCACGCCTTCTTGCCATATCTCCCTTTTTTATTATCTTAATTGCAACTCAACTCTTCCCTCTATGTGTTGAAACTATGATTGTTTATAACAAACTTTTGATTCTGTACTATCAACAGATGGTGGGTCGAACAACGCGGGGACGGTAATTGGCCTAGGGCGCTCAGGCCACGAGCGATCCCCTGCTGGCACAGTGGAAGTGTGTTGGGACTGGGGTCTGCGATCCAATTACCGGGCAGGTTTTGAGGGAAAATATGACCTCAGGGTGATAGACATTGCACAATGTGGTTTGTATATGGGCAAGATAATAATTATGTTCTAGATTAATTACCTCGAATTATTTTAATTAAAACACAAACTTTTGAAGTTAAAACTGCGTACTCATTTTTCAATCAAATGGCAGCCACTTCAGCGGATCTACACAGTGAAATCGACAACTTAACAATATCAGATCAATAGGCGTAACTACTGATGATTTGATACCGATTTCCCGAGCATGGTCGCGCTGTCGATATCCAGACTAATATTGGAAACACTGGCGGATCTGTTTATGGGTTTACATTACTAAATGTCAATCCACTATGTAAAAATTAAAAATACGAATAAATTGACAATTTCGAATTTACTAAATTTTGTATACGTTGGCACTTTGCAAGTACTTTTTGACAATAAAAGGGAGTTAATTAGTTAATGAGGTCTTTAGTCGTATTTGAATGAAATGAAATAAAGCTTTGAATGAAATGCATATACCTCTCCACCCTATATCTCTGAACTGTGCATTCCGGAAAATATTGGTCTAAGGCAGTCGACTCTTAGATCAGCGACTTCATCTGCAATCGGAAGGTTGAGAGAACCTAAACGAAATCCGAACACTAAGTTTGGTGATCGTGCATTCGGAGTATCCAGCCCTGAGGCTTGGAATAAACTTCCTGTGGAATTAAGATGCGTAACCAGCCCAACAGAATTTAGATCCAAACTAAAAACTCACCTTTTCCGACACTCGTTTCCATAAATTCGTAATTTTATTCAGACACTGCTATTTTCTATTTTTTTTGTTACTGTTTATTTAGTTAGGCGATTGATTTCATTCATTTAAGATGTCTGTACTTTCCTTAAAATCCTTAAAATCCAGCTAGCCCATTAAAATCATTTTCACAACCGTATTATAAAATTGTAATATTATGAATCATTTTCACAACCGCTTTATAAAATTGTAATATTATGTACGAACTTCCTTCTTCTTCTGGCGCTAACAATATTAATATTAGAAAAGAGTATAAAATAATCTGTAAAATGTGTAGAATATAATATAAAGGTATTTAAAATCCTCAAATTGTTTCGACTTGCAGCTATAACTTACTTCTATGTTAGCTGTTTGTACCTACACCTATAGAGTTTGTTTAATACTTTGTTTTTAATATTATCTGGCAAAACCGAAATTTTTTATTTTTATATGTAAATACCTAATAAGTTTTAAATCTCTAATTTTAAATCACGGTTGTAAATATATATGGATGTCACAGTTTTAATAAGTCAGTAGTAATAAGTTGTAAGTCACTAGTTATACAAGTCTTAGATGTAAGTCACTAGTTATAATTTTAAATGTTAGTGGTAGGTCTATCATATTAATTTTATTTTATTATATGTTTATATGTACAGCGCCCTTGAGATGATTTTTCATAAAAATGGCGCTTTATAAATAAGCCAAAACATTATTATTATTTGAATAACTTTCGTTTTTCTAAGCTCGAATGGAATCAATTGATGGTATCTTAACCAATAGAAGAGCTTCGTTAGTTCACCTCCATTCATTAGTACTTTGCATAACGAATGACATGACCATGCTTGCAAATAATGCCAACTGACCATAAATGACGAATTAGAAAAATAGTCAATATCGTATTGGTTTTATCGATCAACCATGCTAGACCTCCTGAGGTTTTTTCTTTTCCATGATCAACAATGCCTATTGTGTGATGTCACACGAAAATCATTCCCAGACAAAGGTTTTGGTGTTCTAGATTTCAGGGAAAATTTTATTTTCCATAAATCCATAAATATGGGCTATTTTCCCCTATAAAATTATGTACTTTGTTACTTTATTCGATTCCGCCAGGAAATCCATCATCCTGTAAATTCCTTTAGACACAAAATTCTCCCGTTTCGGGGCACTCCAATCTGCCAGATATGACGGGAAATCTGTCAAGTTGGTAAACATCTGGTGATTACTTGACAGACACAAGGTACTAAAAAGGAGCGGGGAAGACCACACAGAAGGGGATTTGAAAATGCTTCTCTCAATAAAGGTTTTAAATGAGGTTAGGTACATAATATAAGTTTTATTGTTGGGTAAAACTATCTAATTATCTCTTTTATTAATATTTGTTGATTTTAATATTTTTCTCTTTTAATTTTATTTTTAGTATTTACATTTCTATTGTTCTAACTTGTCATGTGTAGTGTTAAAGGTGTACTGTATTAATGAAATAAAATAAACGAATTAAGATTTTTTTTCAGGAATTGTACATATGCGCGTACTTTGTAACTCTTGCAAGACAGAAGACATTCTTGGGTTTCTGTTCAAGTGTGCAATTTGTGACAATTATGACCTCTGTAGTAGATGTTATAACGATGGAGACCACGACCTTGAGCATCCATTTGTGAGATTTGATGAGTATGATGGTGCTTGTCATGGGTGAGTTTTTAAATATTAAGTTTTTATTGTACATATTTTAATATTACATACAACAGCTTTTTACACCAAGTAAATATAATAAGTACTTACAGGAAAATATGCACAGCATGGGAAGTCAGAACATATTCTAAGTGTAATAGAATAAAGCAATTAGTTTTGAATAATATGCATGTACTTGCGTGTACATGCATGTAAAAAATAATAGCCGGAGAAAGTGAGGTGTAACAGACAGTAAAAGCATTCAATAATCGTTTCCCGGTTGCCCTGGTTCGTGGGGTGAGATTTGTCTAGGTCTTGGCGGCGGATGCATCTACCCTTCTTCTGTGTGGCGAGCCGAATCGAAATAGACTGGTGGAGGGAGACCTTTTGACCTCTCCAGCCAGACTCTCAGCCCAACGCCTTGCACCACATTTGGATAGATGGATTCATACGTCCGTCACTCCTGGACACACTGACCCCCAGATTCCTACCTTTTTCCTTCCCAGAACTTCCTCTCATCCCTTTCCTCCACAAATGTAGCCGAGACTCCATTGCCTGTCTCGGCTACGTTGTACCGGTGACTAGGGATCACTTTATGACAGTGGATTTGAGGAACAGGTTTATTGGAACCAGTTCCACACCTGATTACGGAGCCAAGTGAAATCTACAACTATTCTGAAGTATACTGTAATACCAGCTCGTAGTGGAGTGGAGCTGGCAATACGGTATTGTTTACAAGTACATAAGCACACATTTCATCACTAACAATTACACATCTGCCCTGATGATGGACACTGTAACGCTGACCGAAACGTTGGCTAAAGAATGAGGTAGCGCAACATGGCATAACACACCAAAAACAAATAATGAAAATACTTCACTTATTGTTTTTGATATTTCATTTATCACATGTAAACTGTCTGTGTAAGTGTAAAAAATAAGCCAAATTTCAGTAAACAATAGATTTTTAACATGTCTAAAAAAGTTACAGTTTCAGATCCGGCTGAAACTGAGACAGATAACGAAGATTCGGTTTCTGTAGAAAGTTCTGTTTCGGTCGGACACTAATTTAAAGATACACTGTAATTTTTTCGTACCCATAACATTTTAAGTAACAGAGCAAAATGTTTTTTAAAAAATTTTCAGAGCATACTGTGCGACTTTTGTCTATCGAGGGAATTTCATATGATGACCATTTCGGCTCTATAAATGTACAGATGTTATCTTCAAAAATAATGTACACTTTTTAGAAACTTAAAAACTTTAAAGTGTTCAAGAGAAATTTGTTATAAATCGGTAGAATTTCAGATTAAGGATGGATTGAATCACCGATGCAATATTGTATTTGTCAGCCTCTCTTGAAAGATTTGAGTTTTTTTATGGACAAAACTATTTATTCATATTCATATTGGGTATGTACGGGCGCGAACAATTAATTATTCTTAATATTTTAAAGCATAACTTGCAAAAGTGTTTAAAACCTAAAATAATTTTATTGGCGCCATCTGTGAATGCTTAGATTATAACGTACGTTGCGTTTAACCTTAATGATATTTTAAAAGAGCCAACTGACCTATTTGTCTTGCTTTCAAATGACAACTAATAAAATAGTTTTACCTACCAATAAAACTTATATTATGTACCTAAACTCATTTAAAACCTTTATTGAGAGAAGCATTCTCAAATTCCCTTTCGCGTGGCCTTCCCCAATCTGTTTTAGTACCTTGTGGCTGTCAAGTGGTCACCAGATGCTACACAAAAGTATATACATACACCTTACTTTTGTGCGGGGGCTTAGTGATATTTTAAAAGAGCCAACTGACCTGTCTTGTCTTGCTTTCAAATGACAACTAATAACCAATATTTTTGATAAACTTTTATCGTATCGTGTTGTTAGCTCTCATGTTAGAGCATTTTTTTGTGAATAAGAGTCCCACCCCATTTCACAAGAGTCCCGATTGCTCCCGACAGCCTGGAGCCAGCGAGTCTATGGCATACCCGATTGGGGTGTGTTGTGAGGCTGAAGGTAGTGGGGAGGGGAAGGAGATGGGGAGAGCAAGGTGGGGAAGAATAATACAGGTACTATTAGCTTCTCACCGCCCTTTGTCACATGACCCTCTCTTTCGCCGCTTTTACCAAAACCACCTAGATCACAATGCCCGTTCACTGAATAAAATCAGCACCCTAAAGTGTTTAAACCTCAAAATATATCGGTTTTGGATTTATTTTTTTAAAATCTATTCTTTATTTCTTAAAACATTTAAAAATATTATCGTTAATTTAAAAAAAAAAAACATATTTCTGGAGATTCATACGAGTTAAGAGGTTGATTTGTGTCCCAGCATTGTAATCTAGATGCTTTTGTTAGAAGGTTTTGCTACTCATGGATTTCCGCTTTTTAAACATAAATAAAGTTATGCTTATTTCGGAAATTAGAGCAATTACAAAAACGAGTGATTAACAGAACAAAATTGTGATAAATGTTTTACAGAGCATATCTTGAACCAAGATTAAAAGAAGACCGAATTGAAGTACGAGGTATATTTAAGGGAGCAACCGTAGTCAAAAGGAACTGGGATTGGCTGTGGGATTTTTATCAAGAAAACGCTGTTGGTGAGTATAATATAAATTTAAATTATTGTAATTTTCAGTTGACTAGAAAACTTAATAAAATTGACTAGAAATCTCGCTTTCTTTGTACGTTGAATTACGATTGATACCCTAATGGGTAATGGGTTCCCTCCTTTTATTTATCTTGGGGGATGCTTGGAGGGCTTTTTTTTAGGAAAGAAAGGAGTGGAAGTTCTGGAATGCGGAAAGGCATTAGTGGATTCTGGGGTTCAGTGTCTCCATGAGTGACATACATTTGAATCCAAATCTAGTAGGTGACGAGTCGAAAGAGTCTTGCTAGGGAGGTCAAAAAGTCGCAAACCTTGGCATTCCTGCTAAATCACCAAGCGTAGCAAACCACTTGGGGTGACCTACAGTGGAGGTGTTGGTTATCCAATAAATGGTTCCCGGGACGGCGGTACCCTTGCCTTATCCAGAGTAGCCAGTAACAAATTGTTACATTGTCTATTAAATAATATAAATAAGAAAGACCGGTCAGAGGCTGAGTGGGCATAGCGTTTGGATCCTATCCGGGCGTCGCGTGTTCGATTCCTCGGCTGGCTACGTCCTCCATCACAACACAAACAAAATTTTCGGCTTTCTGTGGTGGTAGTGGGAGATTTTCAAACATTTTTGGGTTATTTATAACCCGGTAATGTTTGTCTTTCTTTAAAAAAAAAAAAAAAGAAATATTGAATATGGGCAGCACAAATTTTTACGATTTATTAACTTTAAATTACACATACCTATTCAAGACCTAAACTATACATTCTTACTGAATATAATTTAAACCATTTAACTGCCCTACCTTTGGGTTATTTTTCAAAAAGTAGGTAAAAAAACATCGGGTTTTTTGAATGGTTTTATAAACCGCGCCACTTGCGCACAGAGTACCGCTGACTTGCGGCGTTACTTGTACGGGAGAGACGAAAATACCCGTCCCAAGTCCCTTAGCTTCGCGATAGTGCATGAACAAACTTGATATATACGAACGTATCGCGCACGTTTTGTGGGTTTCGGGAATAGTTTTTTTTTACCTGAACATACGTGATACGGTTTGTTGCATTTGGGCGACAATATTGCGGACGTATCATGTACGTTCGTATGTGTAGGGCGGTTAACAAAAAGATCTCTTATGGGGCCTTTGTGAAACCAAGGAGTGAAGAGGAGAAGCGAGACCATCTCCGTGAACTCTTCTCTCATGGGGCCTTTAGGGAACCAAGGAGGAGTGAAGGGGAGAGATAAGTCCTCTTCCGGGGCCCTCGGGTAGCCAAGGTGGAGTGAACTCTTCCCTTGTGGGGCCTTCAGGGAACTAAGGAGTGGACAGGAGAGATGAAACCCTCTTCCCTCGTGGGGCCTTCAGGGAACCAAGGAGGAGTGAAGAGGAGGAATGAGACCTGGGAAGATACATTGTCGAACCAGAAGATATGGCTTCATTTCCAATGACAATCCTGGTGAACTTGTAAATGTGACTGGGTTACTGTCAAAGGAATGAGGTAAAATGGGAGATAGCACAATGGGCCTATGGCCTAAGTGCTCACGGGAACTTTATATATGTAAACCGTCTCTGCTCTAAGGAAACAAAAAAAAATTAACAAAATAGAAAAAAATAAATGACTTAACTTTTTTGCTAAAAAATTATTCTCTCCAAATGTTGTGAACTCCTGCATCTTGAAAATACCAAATCGAAATACCAAAATATATAAATACTGCAACAAAAATGGAGTATTTTCATAAACGATGAATACCATTCAAAATGTGAGAAAATTTTTAAGTTTATTTTTCTGATTCTGGTCACCATGTTAAAAACGTGTTATTTTAATATTTTCATTCATAATAAATCATTGACCCGAAAAACCGAATATTCCGAAACGGTTCCAACTGACTACAACATCAATGTGAATTTTGTGCATAAGCTTTACATTGGCACAGCAAACGCCAATGTCTGGTAATATGGGAATGCGGAAATCAGATGGTTCCCTCGGGTGAATGTTCACTCGAGTGAAGGTTTATTTTTGTTTCATTTCGCGTTTACTTCGTTTTTGGCACTACGGAAATGAATGTTCGCCCGTTTGAATTTGATCGAAGAATTGACTAAAAAGAAGCAAAGAAAACGCCGACAGTGGTTGGTGGGGCATGGATTTTAATCCTTGATTTACCCCGTGACTTCATACATACACAATTTACCTGGTGGAGTCCCCAGGACTCCCGGAAATAAAACTGTAAATTTATCATGAAATAAACACTTTTTTAAATGAAATGCTAGTTATATTTATTAATTATATATTTGGTTTTAAAATGGAATAGGTTTTTACTTAAAACTATAGAATCACAGCCTTTTATTAAGGAATTTCTAGAATATGGCACTTTTTGAAACAAACTTACGAGACCAAACTTCTAGTCTCAACATTTCAAAAACAAAACAATTTTTCAAAGTAATTTTTAAAGAAATATAACCAAAACATTATCAATTCTTATAAAAAGCCAAAAAAAGAACAAAGTTATTTTTTTTGCTTTTTTTGTTCAATACCGTCAATAGGCTAAAACTATAACATTAATACCCCGGTAATAAATTATCAATCGAAGCCACGTGCATCGACGTCCACTCTCCCCCGCGTTTGGCACGTCGCTGCTTGAAGGTACTGGAACGCACAATTTGTAATTCCAAAAACTAACGGTTTTATGAGCGCTGAAATAAAATGATGGGTTTAAACATTTTTTTTTTTTATTATGTGTATAAATTATATGTAAATTAATAAGGAAATTGTTCCTAAAAAAATCTTTGTGACCAAAAGTTAGTGACTTAGCAGACGCGCCCGGGTTCATAGGGTAAAGTTTGTAAGGGTCTTGTCGGCGGATGCGTCTGCTCACCAACTGCATGACAAGCCAGTTCGGGAGACTGGTTGAGGAGGACCTTTTGACCTCTCCAGTAGGTTTCTCTTGAAATATCGCCTTGCACCACAGTGAGAGGGATAGATTCATATGTCTGTCACTCCTGGACACACTAACCTTAGATTCCTACCCATCTCTCATACCTTTTCCTTCCCAGAAATTCTTCCTTTCCTAAAAAGACCCTCCACACATCATCCCCAAAGATGCCACAGGCCCTGAGGGGAATTATTTTCCTCGGGGCCTCCTGTGTGGAGCTAATGTAAAAAAAAATAATTTTATAATTGTGTCAAACTTTGCCATTTTCAGAAATTTCCATGGACCCTGCGATGGATACACATATGCTAGGTAAGCTTTCTGTTAAAAAAACTTGTTAGTTTGTATGTGTTTTTTTAGACACTACACTAGAAATAAATCGGTGAATGGCATTGCCAAAAAAAAAACAGACGGAGACCTACCTTTTTTAAAAGAAAAGTAACAAAAAGGAATTCCAGTCCTTTTTTTTTAAAGTCAATAATGACTGTTTAACTTAATACCTGTATTGTTTTATTGTTATAGTTAGTTTTAATAGTTAAAATAAAAATAAAATAAAAAAATAAAAATTTTTTTTTCAAAGTTTTCATTTTTTGCATTTCCCAAATTCACAACAAATCTGTGTGACATCACCAGACTCAAAAAACCTACTTTTTTTTTTCATTAGCCGCTAATGCATGGGTGTCGTGAAGTTTTTTATTATTAAGATTAACCACTTTTAATATTGCAGAACACTATGTAAAATAATAAATAATTCGTCCAATGACGTTACATACTGTAGACGCGGGGTAGAAATCTCAAAGTGGGAAGCCAAAAGTTTCTTCCACATGTCTTCATTGGTCACTCAGCCAAATAACCACCCAACCCCTTTCTTCGCCTCAGCCGTCCAAGAGCTATTGATTTTATATTATTATTATTTATTATTTATTTATTTCACGCCCTAATGGGCTTTTACATTCTTTGTTAATTATCACAAATATTTGAAATACTTTAAAACTAAAACAATAAAGAAAATATAATATAATGAAAAAACTGTAGCAATAAAAGCACTTAAAATAAAATAAAATACATTGGCAAAAATGAGAAAAAGTTTCACGTAAAAGGATTACAAAACAAAAATTGCAGAATTTATCCACGACTACTTGTGTCTAGACCTTTCAGAGGAGTGTCCTTTTGTTCGTACATGGAATCTATGTATGGATAAGGAATTTTCAGAAGCCATTACCACTGGGTAAAACAGCGAGAGGGTGAATGGGTGGGAGCGGGATGGGCTTGCGTGGCGGGACAATCCAAATCCAAAGCTGGATCTAAGAAGGGTGCAGAACAGCCAAGATTGAGCGATAAGAAGTAAGAAGATGCAAAAAGAGTCGAGAAGTACCAAGAGGAAACGAGGCCAGTCAAGAAGAGACAAGAAGCCAAGCCAATGGAGACAAGACGTGCGGAGGGAGTTGAGAAGATAAGAAGAAACGAGAGGAACCAAGAAGAGATATGAGATCATCCAATAAGATGCAAGAAGAACCAAGAAGAAACGAGAAGATTCAAGAAGAGGCAAAAAGGGACAAAATACCAGAAGAGTAAAAAAAAAAAAACAGGTGAGAAGATGCAATAAGAGCCAAGAAGAGACGAGAAGATCCCGGAAGAGACAAGATGACACAAGAAGAAGCAAGAAAAGACGAAAAAAAACCAAGAAGAACCAAAGAGACGAGAAGATTCAAAAAGAGACAAAATACCAGAAGAGCCAAGAAGAGGCGAGAAGATCCAAGAAGAGAGAGAGAAGATTCCAGAAAACACAAGAATAAGAGACAACAAAATCTAAAAAGTGATAAGAAGAGCCGAGAAAGACGAAAAAATCTAAGAAGAGGCAAGAAGAGACAAGAAGAAACAAAGAAAAAAGAGAGAAGATCCAAGAAGAAACAAGTGACGAGATCCAAGAAGATCCAAAAAGAGGCAAGAAGAGCGAAAATCACCCAAAAAAATGAAGGGGCAAGAAGAAAGAAGAAGAAACAAGCAAAAAAAGGAGAGAAAATCCAAAAAGCGACAAGTGACAAGAAGAGTCCAGAAGGTTCGAAAAGAGGCAAGAAGAGCCGAGAAGAGGCAAGAAGAAGGAAGAAACAAAAAAAAAAAGAGAAAGATAACGCTCAAACCATTAATTTATTCCTGCCCATCCTCAATTCCAATATCGGCTTATTAGGTTGCCATGTATACCGGTCGATTAAACTCCAATCTCCTTCCCATCCTCAGAGCACGTGTTCTAGTCCTAACAAATCAGTGCCCCCTGGTGTACCGGTCTCACCGGGACAGGAGTGCTCCTGGCTGGGGTGGTACAATCGTTTCGACTATTTGTGTCTAGATGTACAAAAGAATTGGAATAAACAATGTTTATACTGGTTGTTCTTAAGGTGAAATATATCTCCTAGATCAGAATATTTATTTCCGAGATTGTGAAGTCTTGGAATTGGGGAATTTTGGTAGGAGAGTGGGTGTTGTTAAAGTAAAAGGGTAGTGTCGGCAAAATCTTTTGGGAATATGGATGTTGATTAATTGAAGCAATTCAGGACAGTCAATTTTGTGATGTAGTATTTTATGTAATAGTATTAAATCTGTGTTAGTTTTTCTTTCTGAAAGTTTTAATAGGGATATTTTATATGTTTTTAGTTTAAAAAAAACATCAAAAATGTCATCGGGGACCAAAATTTCATTTACATTTTTACTCCAAATAATGTCAGGAATGACTGGTTAAAAAAAGGAAGTTAATATAATGAAGATTTCCAAGGATTTAAAAAATATTTACACATTAAAAATTCTGTTCACATCTCTCGTTAGAAGCATTCTTGAATATAATTCAACAATTTGGTCACCTGTCTTCAATAGCAATTCTTCAATCAATACCATTGAAAGAGTCCAACACATATTTTTGAGGTGTATTAATTTTAGACTTGGAATTCCCTTAGAATCAATAAATTATGATTTTTTGTTGCACTCATTAAAATTGTTGAAATTAAGTGACAGAAGAAAAATTTTTGATCTGATATTTTTGTATAAAATCGTTAACTATCAGTTGGATAGCCCTGATATATTAAAGTTGATTCACTTTCATATACCTACAATTAGATCAAGGTTCCCTAGTTTGTTTTATTGTGACAACTACATGTCGGTATCAGGCTCCAATTCAGTTGTAAATAGATTACACACCATTGGAAATTTTTATGCCAATGTGGCTGATATTTTTAATATTTCCATACTAAAATATAAGGTTGTACTGATCGAACATTTCAGCCAATTATACGTTAACGAGGTCACTACATAATGAGTTTTTTGATATTATTGTCTATTTTTAATGCCTGTATACGTACTGTACTACGACTGTAATTAAATATACACAAGCTTGTAAATGGCATTTAGTGCGGTAAATTTTAAATAACTAACTAAATAAAGATTCATTATAAATTATTTTCAGAAACTTATCATAACGGTGTGAGGTGCGACACTTGTGACAGTTTTCCCATATTGGGCGCACGATATAAATGCATGGATTGTCACGACTTTGATGTCTGTACTGACTGCTACCAGAATGGAGAGCACCAACTTGACCATAGCTTTACAAGATATAAATATGACCAAAAACGTTTTAAGGGGTCCGGGTGAGTTCTTCTTGATTTAATTCTATATTAAACCATTTTTTCATAATTTGCCTATATAACAGAAGTACATCGAACATGCTAATTCATTGAGATAACAATTCTCAAATTTATGACAATGTTAATATTTTTTGATAAAATCATTATCATATTCCTGTACTGTATTCCTAATCACGCAATCCTCAAGCATAAGACGATGGAATTAATATTGAAAAATTGTCAGCCTTATCAGACATTTTTGATGTACAATTTTTGCCCAATAAATAGAGAAGTGGCTGAAATTAGCAGGCATTCCTCATCCGAAAGTACTCAGGAAAAGAAATATGTTGTTTAATTTAATTGATTATATTCCCACTGCTCCTGCAAAGCTCTCGCTGCTTTTACATGCTGGACTCTACCTGAACAACTCAGGGAACAAGGAGCCCATGTGTGCCGGTGCCCTGTTGAATGTATAGTATTTGGGGAAGCTCACTAACTTGTCCCGTACGAGAAACATTCATCATTTTGTGATCAAATGCAGGCTTTGTGTATTTTATGTGAGTTTTCAAGTTCGGATATGAATTATTCACAATCTCTATTTTTTTTTAATTGTTCTTTTGACTTTATGTCCGGGTTAAATCTTCCCACAGGAAAAACTTAACCCTTCCACACACTTTTCCATGATCATCTAGTCAATCCACACTATGCAATTGCACTATATAAGTATAATAAATACAAAACAGTACAAGAACAACATGTCAACCTACCAGAGACCAAATAGGCAAATAATTCATCGACTCCAGATATTTTCATATCAGAGGGTTCAGCTCGATAGACCTCCTAACTGGACCGATAAATCCTACTGATCCCTCAATATAAATATTTAAAAAGTATTATTATGCTAATGTACATTATAGTTGTAACCGAAAGTGGGGCCCTCTGGTATTTTAAAAAATAACTGTCGCAGTTTTCAACCAGTATCCCAGAAGTTAAAAAAAAAACTTGGAATTTCTCAGTTTCAAAAACGTGTATACAATTTCCCAATCCATTTTCCGACCAATTTAAAAAAAAAACTTGGAATTTCTCAGTTTCAAAAACGTGTATACAATTTCCCAATCCATTTTCCGACCAATTTTCCTAGAATAATTATTTATTCAATTTTCACGGAAGAAATTTTTTGGGTTTTTAACGGGATCAAAAATTTTCTGAAAAATTTCCAAACTTCACATAGAAAAACAAAAAGTTAAAATTTTTCCTGACTTATACGAAAAATTTTCCGATTTTTCCTGAAGATTTTTTTTTAGAAAACAAAGTTTTCCAGGACCAAAAATTTCCCAATTCGAAAAAATTCCAAACATCAAAAAAACAAAGTCAAAAAGATAAATGTCTAACCAAACTTAACATTTACTAACCACTGAGCGACCACGCGAAATAAATAAATTTGCCTCGATTGTTTGAGATTTCCAGAAGCCCATTTTCTTAATTTTTAGCCACATTAAAAAAATCATACCTTCGAATTTTAACATGGAGACATAAAAACTTATTATAGTACTACGTAGCCAATAAATTAACTTGCATTTTACCGTTTATCTCATATTTGTCGGATTTATAATAAAAATATGAAAAAATCGTAAAGTTTATAACCACGCGAAACCCGCGTGTTTGTTACTTTGAAACTCCGTGAGAGGTACTTATTCGAGTCAACATAGAATATTTTCGATTTCTGTATATTGTCTGTAGTATACTTGATAATGAAAGGTGCATATCTATGGAAAAAGGTCTTAATTTTAACTGTAAATAGCTGATCAGAAATTCTGCTTGAAAAAAATATTTTTGATGTTGTTCTAAAATAGTCAACGAAGTTCGGATTTGCGTCATCTATGGTCATAATAAATAAAGCATTTCGATAGCTTTGTTTTAAAATAAATGGCTGGCCATGGAAATATTTCAAATAATTAAAATAAATGTTTTACGAATTTTAGGAAAATGTGGTCCAATTTTGGACCGCTATCGATTGCAGAAAAATAAAAGTGGTCCATTTTTCGACCATAATTGCTCCAGTGGAATCAAATAAAAAAAAATGAAAAAAACAAAATCTCTCTTATGACTCCAATTTTGCTGTTCTTTTTATCCCGGTGACTGCTGCCCAATATAACTTTTCTAAGGTCTAAAGTTTAAAGGTTTCTAAAGTCTATTTTGGAATCGGTTCCGCAAACCAATACAATACTGCACAATATTACCGATTGGGGTATGTTGTGAGGCTGAATGTAGTGGGGAGGGGAAGGAGATGGGAAAGAGGAAGGGGAGAAGTCTTTTCATGTCTAGTAAAAAAAAAACATGACTAAAGCCACTTCAAGTAATGCTTCCATTCTGAATGGTGGTCTTCCATCAGGGCGATACTGAGAGAATCTTCCACTCTTGAAGGTACCGCAAACACGTCTTATATTATTTTAAATGATTAAATTGTTAAATATGTTACACAAATTAATAGTAGTGATAAACACACAGAATGCAATTGCAAAATTAACCAGCGTTCATAATTCATTAGATAAATTTTTAATTAGTAAGCCTGCAGCGGCTACTTTTAGGACTGGTCAATGTTACCCCCGACATTTTTTTTTTTTTTTTTAGAAAAGAAAGACAAACATTTCCGGGTTACGAATAACCCAACAATGTTTGAAAATCTCCTACTACCACCACAGAAAGCCGAAAATGTTGCTTGTGTTGTGATGGAGGACTTAGCCAGCCGAGGAATCGAACACGGGACGCCCGGGTGGGACCCAAACGCGATGCCCACTCAACCACTGACTGGTCAATTCTAATCTTGACCAGTGACCAGCACTTCATTAGTTTTACAAGGAATTTAGTGAATGAATATTAGACACAATTTAAATTTGATTTTATTATTTTCTTTTCATTTTTCATAATTACGATGAAGTCGCGTTAAGCTCATGCTATTTTAGTTTTATACTGCTAATTTAGTATTTTCCTAAATAAATTTTATGGTAACTACCTCAAAAAAAGAATGCCATTGTATTGCGTATTCACGGGCGAAGCCAGGTTTTGATTTAGATTGGGGCAAAAAATAAAACTCTAGAGTAGATCAATAACCAAGGTTCGTAGAAAATGCGTTTAACAAGGTTAGTTCATACAGACATAGCTTGAAGTAAAACACTGCCACTTGTGTTGCAATTAATTCAAATCTCCCAATGAAACATGGACTTCAAGCTACATCACAAATTTTTGAATTGCAAAATGAATTTTTGATAAATACACCTGGCGATATTATATATTCTGCCATCAAAAAGAAGTAGAAGTCAATAATTTCGATAGTAATGTTTTGTGGTACTCATGGTCTGCCTTCTAGGGAAAAAGACCAATTGAAAGTATTTTAGAAGACTTAAATCAAATAAAAAATTGAAGCTGGTAACCAAATTGTTAAAAACATATAGAAAACCACCCTAAAAATGCCACTTACACCACAGATTTATTGCCACAGATTCAAAATGAAATAATTGGTCAATGTGGCGATGTCATAAGAGACAACATCATCACTAGAGATGGATAAGTTCGGCATTTTGCGGGAGGCCTCCGAGACGTGCTTCTTTTAAAAGTACTTGAGTTCTTGGAGCAAGTCCCGGGAGCCACTCCCGACTCCCGGCTCGGACCGCCGAGTTCTGGATTTGGGTCCAAGTTCTGGTCCGGGCTCTCTGGGAGTAGTCGATTTGAAAAAGGAGTAGGAGTAAGATCCGCTTCCCGCGAAGAACCTGAGTTCAAGAGTCCATTCCACTCCAACTGAACCTACACAATGCTAATTGTCACTGAATTTTTAAATTTTAGTATAAAAAATGCATGTGCCTACAGCAACTTGGCAGACGAGAGTAGTGACTATCTGGAAAGAACAACTTTCCACTGGAATAAGATTTTATGATGAAGAAAAAGTTATGGTTTCGGAGGAATTTTTAGAATTAACTGCCAAAAACCTAACTTAACTGAGAGAAATTTTCTTAATTTACCAATATTATTAAATTTGTTATGAATTTGTCCAAAATCAGTTATTGCTCACAGTTTTATGTGTGTGGCCCACCTAAGCTCAGTGATTTTTTTTTTGGACCACCAAACAATCTGGGGGCCTACTCTCTATCTTTCGGTTTCACAAACCAGCACGTTGGTGGTTTAACCTTCACTAGCGGGTGCTGTCAACTAAGCGGACACGATCTATAATTACTGAAATATCTCTCTAAATATACTAAAAATAGAATTCATATTTGAGGTATCCCTCCGCAATACATTTATGTATTGGATTAAACAATTACAACATACAAATATTTACTGAGAGTACGGCACTGTAGCGCGAGGAAGTTTTTAGCACGATAGGAGGAGGGTTAATATGCGTTTGTGACGTAGCTAAACCTGCCGTACGGGCGTCGTGGAAGATAGAGAGTAGGCCCCCTGGGTTGGGTACCCCTGTTAATAAAACATAGGCCCATTGACTATCTGTAAAATTTTACTGTTGTATGTTGGCTATTCGTTTGCTAGTTGTTTTGTTTTTGACCGTCATAATATTATCAACTCCATAATTAAACATGTGAAAAATTCACATGTTTAATTAAAAAGTAATCGCAACAATTCTGAAATAAGCATCCCAACTGTAATTACTTAGCAAACACATACCCATTTGATTTTGATTTGATTTAATGACTTTGTTGTTTTTTAGGGAAGAACTAACAGCCAGACAACTAGAAGAAGTTCACTGGAAATGGACATTTGATGATGAGGGTGATTATTCTTATTAAGTTCTTAGATGATGAATGGAGATGAATAACGAATGGCGCAATGTTCGTTTTAATTAAATCATTATAAAATATTTCATCTTTGAATACACACAAATACTACATAAAAATAGTTTATTGAAGCGATTTGAGCCGGTTGTTGGGGAAATACCAAATCCCTTAACCTATTGGCCTTCGAATTGTTTAGCTAAAAAATTGTCCTTCACAAATTATTTTTGTACAAAAATTTTTTAATCTTCAGTAGTATATTAAATCTAATACAACTTTTAAACTACGTTTCTGAGGAATATAAACCCTAGAAATATTTCGATTCTCATGCCTTCAAAATTTAAAAAAGAGCATCTTATTTGCACAAGGCAAGTAAGCGAAAAAGTGGTTTTTATTTATTTTGTGAATAATTTTATAAGAATGAAAAAAAGTTAGAACATACAAAACCTCAAAAATAGTCTTAGCCACAAAGGAGTATTTTAAAAAAATTGTTTCTTAAATTACTTCAAAGTTAAGTCATGCAAAAACATTTTTTTTTGTGGTTTATGCTTATTTTTTTTAAGTGTAATTAATAATTTTATTGTAATTCCAAGACATAGAAAAGCTAGTAAAAGCTTCAATTTATCCGTAGCATATTTTTTGATGTTCATAATTTAAACCGATTTGTCGTAAATTCGCCGGATTTCACGTATAGCTTCATCTTAAACGTAATATTTAAAAAAAATTACTTGTTTGTCTAATCAAAGTAAGTAAATATTATATTTTGTGATTAAAATAATTAATTAATTGGTCAATCTTATTGACATATATTTTTTTTACATGTACGTATATATACATACATGTATTTATAACCAAAAATATATTTTTTGTAGCCCTCAAAGCAATCATGGAAGTACAGAACCACTTTGCATGATTTGCATTCCCAAAGTGATCCAGATGTTTTTTCCTGGTCTGCATTTGTTTTTATTTGGACTCAAAAAAGTTGTACATTGGTCATTCTTATTGGCATAATTTTTTTTTAATATACCTATATATACTTACACCTAAAAAATTAATTTTGTACGATAGTCCTCAAAGCAATCGAGGAAATTTTAAGCCGACACGTCCTGGGGTCATTGGAGTTTAACACATTGCGTTGCACACCCACAGGGACTGGGTGGAGTTTGAGGTCATTGGGTTAAAAGTTCAATCGCACTCTAAATTGTACAATAAAAAAACTTAGTACAAAATAGACAATTAGATTTGTTTACCGATAATATAATTTTAGTCCAGTAACCTTAGCATTAGGCACTGCTCGTCCATAGATGACGCTGTTTTAAATATTTCAGAAAGAAAAACACTTTTCGCTAGTCGTGCTTTAATATATTACGATGAATTATTTGTTTGCAACAGTACATAGGCAATATAAATATGAATAAAGAGTTTTGTCCGTACACAAACTCAATTCTCTCGAGAATACAATATTGAAATGAATCACCGATCAATATTGTAATTTAAAGCTTTCTTGGAAGAATTGAGTAACTGAAATGAAACCAGTTGTCAACGCAATTCGAAATTCGTGAGCGCTATCATGGCAACCTGTTAACAAGGCAACTGAAAAGCAACTGCCACACAAGCAAAAGTGTTGGTGCGTTGACAAATGGTTTCATTTCATTTTCTCTGTGAGTGAAGGCCTTTAGTGTACGCACCAGGGCCGGATTTATACTTTTCATAAGTGTAGGCCACTTCATTTGCGCCGCCCCTTACTCCTTCTTAGAAGTTGCCACCTATCAATATCACTCACTTGTAGGCTTTAATTAGGTGACACACAATTTTCAAAATAAATATTCAAATATAGGTTAAGTAGGTATTTAAAAATGAAATAGATGAATGAATTAGTCATAAAGTAAAACTGTAATATGAAACAAGAATTACATTTTTTTACGGGATTTTTTATTGACAAAATCATCTGGAATACCTTCATAGTTTATAGTATTCGTTAAGTTTGCTTCTAGAAATATTTCTTTATTTCTCTAAGCGAAACCTCTTGATGCCAATCCTTTCATTACGGCAACAATCCTCTTTAAAATGTTCTTCCAATAAGCAATTTCTTCATTTAGTTAGGCAGTTAGTGAAGATTGAATACAACCTTGAATTAAACCTCTAGATCTTAAAGTGAGAATACAGAACTTTTGGTTTGGAGAGTTTTCTTGTTGAGCAACCCGAATTTCTGCATTCTTCCAATCATTGAAACTTTGCACTTGCTGGTCAAATTGTGTCCTGTTCTCAACAGATCCAAATGCCTAACAGGATTGGCAGAATACGAAGCCTTTGCTTTCCGAAAAGGCAAGACAATTCCTTTCTTTTACTTCATTATTATTCATTTTCTGAAAAATTGATTTTTTTGTAGATTGGAATACATTCTAATATCGTTGTACATATATTGTATGATCGAAATACATTCTCCCACTTTTGTGAAATCACAAGACTTGTTTTGTTGAAAACCGTGTCTTGCAATAATCTCTCGTCGAATCGTTTATTTCCCATAAGGCTGATCTTTGTTCAGTTATGTGGTTGATTGAATTTCAGTAGCTTTCGCGACTAGAGACACTTTTTCACTGGCTGACCTCAAATTCCTGCCAATTGTTGTAGGTATTTCATTGTCAGAAATGTCGGAATCAGAAAGACGAACAGGTTTTATTACCACGATTGTCTGACCGATTGAGCTGATGCAAACTGGTCAGCTCAATCGCAGTACCAGTACTTTGTCCATATTGATCTTCCTTACTACTACTCCCCACTCCCCGAGTTCTCTTGTGTAATACTTAAGGCCTCATTGCTATTTTCGCATTTTAAAAAAGTGTCAGATACTTGAGTCGGGCGATGTCAAGAGTCAGAATAATAGAAGAGCATGTACGAGACGATGTATGAATGTGAACGAGGCAAAGAGTGTGTGCCAAAATCGAGTTGTTTGGCGGTCCGTCCTCTCTGCCTACCCCTGCGGGAAACGGCGTGATGGTTAGTTAGTTAGTTTAAAAAAGTGTCTATTTTTTCTGGTTTTCTGATGAGCATATTGCGGTTCATCTTTTTTTTTAATTTGGCTTTCCTTCTACACTCAGCACCACTAAGTCGCCCCCTTCTGTCACTAATTTTTCATCAGCATATGAACATGAAATATTTTGACAAATCTGTAAAAAGAAAATGTAAAACGCCGATCTTAAAAGGTTCTGGGCTAGATGACGCTGTAATAAAGGTCACCCTTACCGCCCGCGTAGTAGCAGAAACTTAAGTAACTATCTAATATTGGAAAGAGTGTTGGGAATTAGCGACTTTTACCAAATGAGATTTAACATTTAATAGATAGAAAACTCTATCTATCCACAGTTATTTTTTTGTTTGTTTATAATCGCACGCAAACTTAACGGCTTACCAAAGCGGGTGAGTGCCGCCCCCTGAACTCTGCCGCCCCTAGGCCGCGGCCTATAAGGCCTATTGACAAATCCAGGACTGGTACGCACAAAACTATTTATTCATATTCATAATGCATAAGAGCTATAATGAAATTCATTAGAACCTCGCAGTCTAAATTTTATAATCAACAGTGGTAAGACAAACTAAACTGCCGATAGTGCGCGTTATCTGACACTGGAGGCCGTGCTAAAATTTGTCAATCGTCGGCTGGTATATTTCTTATCATTTGTAGACCGTGTTCGCAAACATTGCCAACTGATCATAGACTTCAATATCGTATTGACATTTTTATCGATCGTCTGCGCTAGACCTGCACCCCATACTCGCGACATTGTCGTTACAATTTGTTATCATCTTGATGTTGGGCTGTCGTGCTGGCCTGTGCACCCATAGTGCTTGGACATATGTATTATTTGTATAAAAAAATACAATAAGACACAGTTGTTTCTTCTTTTCTGAATGCTTTTTACAGTTAAGACTTGTTTTTCTAAAAACTTGTACACATTTACTCTTTCAGATACAATTACATACTGCGACTATTGTAAAGAAAGTTCCCTCGGTTTGCATTACTTGGATGAGAGTTCTACCGACCGGCACGTAATTTGTGAGGAATGCTTTTCACAATGTACCACACGCAATTTGTTTGTAGTTGTTGACAACACCGAAGCAAAAAATTCAGGGTAAGTTTATTTTAAATTTATTTTTATTTTTTTTACATTAGCTCCACACAGGAGGCCCTCAGGAAAATAATTTCGTGTGGAGGGTTTTTTTTAAGGAAAGGAAGGAGAGGGATTTCTGGGAAGGAAATATGTATGAAGGGTGGGTAGGAATGCGTTGGCCAGCCAGGGTGGGGCAAACGCCCCACTTTCCCCACTGTGCCTACGCCCATGCACACGATGGATATGCCCAAAAAATTAAAGTCGCAAATAAATTTTCCTTGAAATCAGCACTCTGCTACAAACTACAAACTTTCCAATATTTCTTCAAAACAACAAAATTACTATAATTAATTAATGTAATAATTTAAGTGAATACTGCACCAGAGTCCCAACTTCTCCCAACCATCTGGAGGCATTGAGACTATGGAAACTCCAATTGGGGTATTGTGTAAGGCTGAAGGTAGGAGGGAGGGGAAGTAGATGGGGGAGAGGAAGGTGGGGAGGTACTTGGCTATTCAGATTTGGTCAGCAAACAAGGCTAAAGCCATTTATAATAACTAGTGGTCTCCCAATGGTCGAAATTTGACCATAATTGTAATGTTTTTTTTATTGATTTAATGTATTTTTTACACATAATTTAAAAAAAATATTAGCATTCTGCACTCCTTCTCTATATAAACTATAAGTGTGCGAAATTTCATACTCCTCCGTCTGCGCAATTTTCGTAAAAAGGGGTACAAAGTTTTGGCTTCACGTATTATATAATGACTAGTGGTCGCCCAATGGTCGAAATTCGACCATAATTGTAATGTTTTTTTTTTATGTTTGACATTCAGTAAGACCATAGACAAATAATATTAAAGACAAACAATATTAATCTATTCTCAATTTGACCATAGACTTTAACAATAAACAATAGAGTAAAGACGCGTGTGTGTGTCAAATACATGGTAGTGTGTGTGTAATGTTTTTATGATTGATTTAATGTATTTTTATGCATAATTTTAAAAAAATATTAGCATTCTGCACTCCTCCTCTATATAAACTATAAATGTGCGAAATTTCATACTCCTCCGTCCGCGCAATTTTCGTAAAAAGGGGTACAAAGTTTTGGCTTCACGTATTAATATATTGATGATGATGATGATGATGATACTGATAATAATAATGTTTTCAGAATGTGTGTAATTTTTTTTATGACGTCTGATTTTTTTTTATAACACATGTGTATTCTAATCATAAGCACACATTCTGCAACCACAAATTTAAAGAAGATTTCGCAGTTCGAAACTTTTAATTTAAGATTCAAAAACTTTAAACGATTCTGCGTAAGAGTCCGCAAACTTAAATAATAATAAAAGATTACTTAAACAGAAACATGGAACGTCAATTTTTCAGAATTTCGCAGTATATCTTGTGCAGCTCAAATGCATAGCTTCACTCGGTACGTGAAAATGGCTTCCTTTGATAAATATGCAACTTTTTAGTTAATTTATCATTATGTTCCGAACACAAAACTGTTTGGCAGCACATACATAGTCTGCAAGTAGAATTTTATAACAGCACTTCGAATATCTAAATGTGTCAGCAGATCAATCTGTACTGGAAATTAATCGTTATATTCTGAATCCAAAACCAGTTTTTGATGAAGAGTGAATCTTCACGTGAGTCCCCAGGTTTATTTAGTATTACTCTCTATAAGCTTGTGGTTTTCCTACGAAATACGAATTTTGCAGCAAATGGTTTCAAACAACAACCCACTCGAAATGCTAGAACAAAATGTGTTAGCAGATTAATCCGCAACTGGAATTTTGACAGATCATCCAGAACATGAAACTGGTTTTAACTTAAGGATGAATTTGCATGCAAGTCCCCAGCTTTAATTGATACTTCACCCAGGAGACGAAAAGGGTTTTCTTCCGATTTTTGGCCCTGGAAACACTTTGCACTTGTATGATTTCCTTCGAAATGCGTCAGCAGATGAATCCGCAACTGGAATTTGCATTATGGACGCAAGAGTGATTTTAATTGTGGAATGGATCTGCGTAGAAGTCTACCAATCCACCTGTCCACCAGCTTAAATTATATTGTACTACTGAAAACTTCTTTTGCACCATTGTGATTTGAAACTCGATGAAATGAATAAGCGACGCTAAAAAGAGACAAACACATACATCTACTTATAGGATTTAGCCTGCAAGGGAATGAGATAGAATAATCGGTCCCTTCTTTGAGCGGTGCTTCGTAGCTTTCCCAGTCTTGTCTACTTTAGTTTTCTGAAGGTTTCACTTTTACCACATGTGAACTGCACATTTGTATTTTCATTCCTTTCTGAATAGAGTTGTCATCAATATTGAGATATTTCTATTTGACTATCGAATAATAATAAGAAATTAAAATTATATATAAAAGGATCTTTGATCACGTATTTATTTGTGTCTAAACCGATTTCTGTAAGTACCTACCTGACAACTATGTTATAACTTTCCCAGGGTTTAGTAAAAGTAACTTGAAAACGTATCTGAAACACTGTGAAAAAAACCATTCTTGCTCTTCGAGTGTAATTTTTTGTGGTGCTTTCAGCAGGCTGCACCAAAAAGCTTCACGGGCCGCAGGTTCCCCACCCCTGCGCTAGACAGTCACTTTTCTTTGTGTAAATAGATGTCTGCACGATGCACAATAATCGTTCCGATGCTTGATTTACAAATAAAATGCATGTTTATTTGCAGGGCAACCGTTCTTACACAATACGATTGGAAATGGACAAACACAGATGCAAGCAATGGTAAATATTTTTTTCCGAGCCATTGGGGATTGTGTGCCCTTTGGGGGCTTGTCAAACAAAAAGCTATCATGGACTGTACTGTCATCCGCGTCCGAGCCATTGGGGTTTGTGTGCCCTTTGGGGGCTTGTCAAACAAAAAGCTATCATGGACTGTACTGTCATCCGCGTAACTATTACACCAATCATAGTTTACATCAGGGATCGGCAATTGGCGGCTCAAAGGCCAATTTTTTCCACCATATTTAGTGCTTGTGAACAAAACATAAAGTTGTTGCTTGTTGCAAAAATATTTAAGAGCAGTAAGACCGAGTAATTCCTCTTGAAATAAGCAATTTCACCAATATTGAAATACTTCCATAATTATTTCTCCACCGCCCTCTGTCCTCGGCCGTCGTCTTCCAATCTGCTACATGGAGTAATCCCCTTGCATCCTTCCTGACATCATCCTCCCATCTCAGCCTAGGTCTGCCCGCCTTTCGTTTACCTCCCGGGTGTCCTGTTAGAACCTTCTTCGGTACTCATGTGCTTGGCATTCGGTGCACATGTCCGGCCCATCTTAGTCTTTGAAGCCTTAAATGGGTAGAGAGTCTGGAAGCTTGGTAGATGTCATAGAGTTCATTATTGTGACGGATTCTCCATGCCTCTCTCTCTCGCACCCCTCCTAGGATTCTTCAAAGTACCTTTCTTTCAAAGGTGTCTAGCTGTTCCGTAGACTTCGCTGTCAGTGTTCCCGCCTCAAATCCATAGGTCAATATCGTTCTAATAATTGTTTTTTATAGGGTTATTTTGGTTTTCCTATGGACGTTTTGGGATTTGAACACTGGCAGCAACGCGAAGTAAGTTTTGTTAGCGGCTGTGACGCGCTTTCTTACTTCTACTGGGTCTTCGTTGTCCTGCATTATGATGGAGCCCAGGTAGGTAAACTCTTCGACCACTTCGAAGTTATAGTTGTCTTTAAACTTCACTTTATCTTTTAATCTGTAACCAATAATTATAATAAAATACCAACACGTAATTTTTACCCTTACAAAGGGTAAAAATTACACCTGAGAAGGCTCGCATATGTGCGAGTCACGGTCGCCTGGACCCCCTAAAAAATTTGACATATTCGAACGCTGGCCTACATCGAATGCCCGGGAGTAATGGAAAACTTTTTGGAATGGTGCGCATGCGCAGAACAGTGGCAGTCGGTGACTTTTTGTAGAAGGAATGCTAGACAATTAATAAGTATGATACACCTACTATAAATAAATATACAAATCTGTATAATAGCCCACCAACAAGTTGCAATTGCTGACCAAAATAGTATAATTAGCTCTATAAATCGTTAACACTCCGCAACATCCGTAATATTAAATACAAGACACGGCCAGCATGGAGAATCCTCCACAACATAAATCTAAGAAATTTGTGTATAAACTGAAATTTTAATGTCTTAGAAACGATTTATTTCTTGATGTTATGTTCAGAATGAGAATCGGTTTTAAAGAATCTTAGAGTAGCAACTTTGTCCAACAGGATGACATTTCTGCAGCTACTAATGAATTCTACTAAAATGATGGGTTCGCACTTGTTCAGAGGTTGAGCCCTGAGCAGGGATACGTGGTGGGGGGCGTTACTCACCTGAAATAAACGAACTAAATAGAAAAAAATAAATGGATTGACTCTACTATATATAGGTACTCTATTAAACTACTCTGCCAAAATTATGGTGTTCAGACATGTTCAGTTACTACATTACTCACTATTCGACCAAACTACTTGCCCAGTCCCAACCGGTCTTAAAGACAGTTTAACAACTACCTTTTGACGCATGTCACAAACTAGTAAAACAGCCCCATGATCTTTTATACTTACATCTATCTCAAATTTGTAATCTTCGCTTGTGCATAACCGTTTTGTAGAAAATATGAACAAATAAATAAGTGAAATAAAAAAAAAAAAAAAAAAAACATTGAATTATTTTTATATGCCATATATTTTTATATTTATATGGGCTTTAAAGATCCCTGAACCGGTAATATAATGATATAATTTTGTTTAATTTCTTTACGCAGGTGTACGTGGCTTTGTGAACTCTATTTTTGATGCGGGTGAAACCGGTCGATCATTGGCCTTTGTCAAATGGACAGATACCAAAAAAAATGATTATAGGTACAAAAATTATATAATAAAACCCACATTTATAACAAAGGAGCCCATTTTTTATCCAAATATGGATGTAGGTCTGAGCATTATTAATAAACTTCATCATAAAAAGTACGATTCCGAGGTCGGCGGCAGACTGTAAGGTCATATCTGACCTTACTTCTAGCCCGATGTTTATGTTCAACTGTTTTAATTTTTATGGACATATATTATTATCTTTTTTATACAAGGCTGTCGAACATCAAGTACCTACATTAAATTTCTTGAAGAGAGCAGAAAACTCATTAACCCTTATTTATATTCAGCCCAAAGTACGATTGGGAACAACGGCTCTAAGACTTTAAAAATAAGTCTTACAGCCATTGTTCCCAATCGTACTGATCAACTGTTGAGCCGAAATTTTGGCTCAACACTCCTTATGCACAAATGCACTCTCCTCAACGCAATTCTCTGACCAACAGGTGAATTGAGCATTACTAAACAAATCTCTTAGCTGGAGACTCAGATTTATCGATGGAAAAGTTGGGAATAACGGCCGTTGGTTAGGTTAGGTTATAATTAGGATAAAATATCTAATACACACTGATTCTCAGCTATTAATCACTTTATTTTGACCGGAAACTGAGGGTAAAAAACATTCAATCTTCTTTTCAGAATTGGAGACCAGGGACGAATGGACTTGAAATGTGTCGAAGCTGCTACAGGGGGGTTTTACTACAAAAGTCATCTTCCACTTCTGGAACTGGGTATGTTACTTTATTACTTATTTCCTACTTTTTAAGTTTCCAGATAAATTTTTTTTTAAAGTTTCTAGTGAAAGTTGGATTAAAAGCTTATCAAGTGTGGAAGTCTTATTATATTTTTTAGTCAGCATTTACATGTATTAATTTAATTTTTTAAAATTTAATTGCCGGCAAACCGGGCGTTGCCATTTTTAAATGATAATGTTTTGAAATAATATTATCATATACAAACAAATAAGTTAGCTGCCTCACTAGACAATGTCTGTTCTGAGACAGGTAATTATACAAAAAATTAAAATATTATGAAAAGTGAAGGAGTACATAAAAATCAACACAAATGGACATGAAAATACAAATTATTTAAATGAAGAGTGAAAAGTCTAGAATATGTGATACGTATATATATAAGGATGTGTATTTATACTAGGGTCAGTCAAAAAGTAATGCCTCCTATTTTTTTTCTCCTTTAATTGTCAAGAAATAAAAAAAGCAATTACATGGGTTAAAAACCATACTATTGACGATAAATTTGTTACTTTTCAATCCGTCCATTTTCACAGCTTGGGTCCATCTTTCAACAAGGGCATGTGTGTTGTAAAAGGCATGACCACGTCCAGAACACCATCGCCATAACTTTCCCCGCCGATCACACAGTTTTGAATTTTTTTGTCGTTGGTGAGTTTGTGTGATGTCATTTCATTGACTGCCTTTTTGATTCAGGTTAAAAAAATGAATCCATATTTCGTCTCCGGTCACAACTTGTTCCAGAAATCAAGCGCTGCAAATGTTGTGAGGCTATTGTTTTTCTTGTTTACCTTGCACAAACTTTTGTTGAATAATTTCACTTAACTAACTTTATTTAAGTAGAAAAAAATAGGAGGCATTACTTTATTACTGACCCTCGTTTATAGCCCACTATCGTTGCGGCGTCTTTTAGTAGACCATTCTTATTTAATCCTGCGTCTGACAGTCATTTAAATATACGTTTTGTTTGGAGCGCGCTGCAGATTAATAGCGCCCTAGCCGACGTCGACTGGACAACGATTCTAAACAGCAGCGATGTAGACTAAGTTACGATGCGTTTCTATTTAGAATTAAATAAAGTAATTGTCACACGTATACCGTATAGATCAGTGGTTCCCAAAGTGGTCCGTACGGACCCCCAGGGGTCCTCAAGATCATAAATTTGAAAATTGAAATTGAGTTAGGGGTCCCTGAACAACGTCAGGGGGTCCGCGCAAGGTTAAATATAAAATAATAAAATTGTGACAATTTGACGGAAGTTATCAAAAAAAATAGAAATGCTAATCAATATAATATATACTAAAACTCCAGGGGGGGGGGGGGGGCGTAAGGGACTAAGCGCCAATAAAATTAACAGATTTTTTGTTGACTTTCAGGACATGAGTTGATCTCGGATTCTCCAAGTGACCTGGAGATTTCAGGATACACGGGATTTCAGGATACAGAGCGCCTCCGCGAGCTGGAGAGTAAGGTGGAGGCGTTTGAGGAGCAGTCCACCTGCTCCATCTGCCTGGAGGCGCCTATGGACCTGGCCTTCCTTTGCGGTCACAGAGTGTGCTCAGGCTGCTCCACCAAACTTGACAAGTGCCACATTTGTCGCAAGGACATTACTGGAAGGATCAAACTCTACTGAACTCCTGCGCAGAATGCACATGACTTCAAAACTTTCTTAGATCCCAATATAAATCATAACAATACACATAGAAAAAAATGTTAGAAGCCAATTCTGTTTAAAAGAAATAAAAAAATGTAAATTATGCACTTACCAAATCACAACAGCCGTAGAAGCTCTTGATCCTGGCAGTAAAGCAATGCCTATATTTTTAGACTTATCTAAGGCTTTTGGTACTGTTTCCCATATTTTACTATTTAAAAAACTCAGTTCAATGTTGAATAAAGCTTTAGATTGGTTCAGAACTTATCTTGGAAACAGAACGCAGAGAGTAATGATTAATGATAACATTAATTCAAATAAATCAATTGCATATGGTGTTCCTCAGGGTAGCGTTTTAGGTCCAATATTATTTTTGTTATATATTAATGACCTCTGTAAACTGTTATTTTCTGGTACTTCGATTGTAATTGCAGATGACACTGTTTTTAGTGTTTGCTGATGATCCTTGGAATGACACTTATGCTAAGGGCGAAGCAGGATTAAGGGCAGTAAAAAATTGGCTTGATCAAAACCTGTTAATCTTAAATATGAACAAAACATTTCCTCTGAAAATCAACCACCTTTGGATTGTTCATTAAAAGTATATTGTTGTGTGCAGGAGTGCAATTGTCAACCCCTGGAAAGAGTAGATAATATCAAATATCTTAGCTTAATTATTGATAAAAATTTAAAATTGAACAATCATATTACTATATTAACAAACTTCTTCAAGACTAAGAAATAAATCGAACAATGTTACACTAAAAACTGTGTGTTATGATGCTCTTGTTCAATCAATGCTTCGTATAATGTTGTCGGATGGGGTTCTTGTCACAAGACTACCCTAATAGATCCTATGTTGCATAAAAAAATAAATGTAATTTTTTTTCGTATTCATCGTAGTTAATATGCAATGAAAGCAAAATTATGACAGTAAGGTAGTTATACTTAAAAAGGCTCTCTGTAAATTTTACAACTATATTATTACGGCCAAAAGATCTCACCAAGTGCGCAACACTAGATTGGGTTCTTCTTTAATGTATCGATAAATGCCAGAACATCCTTTGGACAAATGAGTTTTTATCGGTAAATGCCAAAACATCCTTTGGACAAATGAGTTTTTATCGGTAAATGCCAGAACATCCTTTGGACAAATGAGTTTTTATCGGTAAATGCCAGAACATCCTTTTGACAAATGAGTTTTTATCGGTAAATGCCAGAACATCCTTTGGACAAATGAGTTTTTCTTATAAAGCACCTTCGCTTTTATAATATGCTCAGTGAAAATATAAAAACTAGAGGTACGTAAAATTTAACCAAGAAAGTGATTAAAACCTGTATAGTAGCCGAGAGTGGTAGTTTTATGAGATGATTCTACTATCATCTTATTATTAAGTTACTTATTTATTATTATTAAACACTTAATTTATTTAAGGGGTATTTCACCATTAACCTCATAGATTATCTAATTGATAATGTACATTTTCGATTAATTAAACATGATTCATTTATTTAAAAAGTCAGTTAACTATTCGGTACTTGAAACTACGAATAGTGGCTATATATAGGACAAGTAAGCCGAGTTTTTTACCGCTTGCGAGTATTTATTTGTTAATTTTCGTTGTCGTATGGATAAGCTATCAGGAGGATGGTGGCATACCCAATTTTTGTTATTATCTACTTAATTTACACATTTGGTGCTTA
The DNA here is from genome assembly GCA_936435175.1 of Glyphotaelius pellucidus. NCBI lineage: Eukaryota > Metazoa > Arthropoda > Insecta > Trichoptera > Limnephilidae > Glyphotaelius > Glyphotaelius pellucidus. The sequence continues at coordinate 31,803,628 of OW386554.1, forward strand.
ACTTTCTTATTTTTATTATTATTTACTAAATTTAACATTATTATTTACTTATAAATATAATTATTCTTTTATGATTATGCATTTATTTACTTACTATTATTTACAATTTGGGAGGCGGGTATGGGTACCGCCGCCTCGGTTCGCTACGTTTGGTGACTTAGCAGGGGTGCCAGAGTTCATGGAGTGAGGTTTGTCTAGGTCTTGGCTAACCACCTACTGCGTGGCGGACCGGATCGAGAGAGGCTGGTTGGAGGGATGGATTGCCTTGCCCCGCGGTTGGCGGGAGATGGGTTCATATGTTTGTCACTCATGAACACTGACCCCAGACTCCTACCCACTCCTCATACCTTTTTCCTTCCCAGAGCTTCCTCTCCTTCCTTTCCTTAAAAAGAGCCTCCACAGAGCATCCCCTAAGACGACATAGGCCCTAAAGGAAATTATTTTCCTCCTGTGTGGAGCTAATATTTAAAAAAATATTATTATTATTATTTACTCATAACCTTATTTTTACTTTAATTTTACAATTGTTTACTTCAACTTGGGCCGTAATGCCCCCTTGTGGGCATTTGAGACATTCAGGGGGGCTTTAGAAGACCCAGAGAAAACTAGGGGGCGTTGAGATGGCACAGTGAGAATGGGGGTAGGTAAAAAAATGTCGTCTAAAAAAAACATGCTTATCGTGTACTAATAATTTTAGGTATATTATTATTATTAAGAATTGACACTATATTATGAATACAAAAAGGAAGGAGTTAGTAACCCGGTACCCCCCCCCCCCCCCCCCCCCCCCATTGTGGTAAATATAATCATGACAACAGCTGCTTCAGATTCGCAACAGATGCTAAATTAAAATAATTGGGGGGCGCTAGAAAACAAAAATACTTTAAGTGGGCGGTGGGCAAAATAAGGTTGAGAACCCATGGTTTACTACTTAATCTACTTAGTTTTATCTGCTTAATTTTCATTTTATTATTTACTTATAATTGTTATTATTCTCTTATTAATATCAATTTAATTTACTTACAGATCTATAATAATTTATTTTTAAATACTTTTGTTACTTACTATTTATTGACTTGGTATTGACCTATTTTTACTTTAATTTACGTATACTTATTTTTTGTTAAAAAATATTCATACTATCCCTCTTGTCATTTGTCAGTATGGTCACCCTAAGATTGTGGCTGATAATGCCTTGTAATACTTATTTAGTTTGCATTAGAATGTAATTTGTTGCCCACTATAAATGTACCGCCCACCTGTAACTTTAGTTTGAATAATTGTATTTAGTGTTTCTTTTGTATTTTCAATATTATATTAAGTTTTTGTTCACATATAATTTTTTTTCTCTTTCAATTTCTACAACTTATTGTAAAGCTTCTCATCTGGACACAGGAATGCCCTAGTGAGATGTGTGTTATGATTTTTATTGTATTACTCTACTGATTTTTTAAAAATAAAATCTATAATTGAATATGGAATATTAACACGGGGAGGTTCTGTAAAACTTGCTGTAAAATTACTCAAAAAGCAATAACCAAAACAATTTAAAGAAAACAATACAAAGTTACCAACTACATATTTGCGAACATGCTTGACATAAAACAACTACATGCGTATGCACTATTAAATCACACATACATAAAAATAAACCACATTACAACTCCACAATAACAAATCCAACAATCAGAACTAAGTGTCTAAGGCACTCGTTGGCATCGCGTTTGTATCTGTTAAGTCCTCCGTCATGACACAAGCAACATTTTTACTTACTGTGGTGGTAACTGGAGATTTTCAAATATTGTCACGTCATTTGTAACTCGGGAATGTTTGTCTTTCTTTTTAAAAGTAAAAAATAGAAATACTCACTTAACACATAAGCCACACATAAACCCACAACTATTTTTGGCCAAAGGCGCAGTACTAACAGTAGTCGTAATTAAAACAAAAAATTATCAAGCTCACTGGATCAAGTCAACAGGAAGAGATTTTATCAGAAACAAACTGAAAAATAAAGAATAACATATATATACACAAACCATAAACACAACACTACATTTAACAGAAACAATACACTAAAATATATTCTCTATTTAATTTATATTTACTCTTTTATTTTATATTAAATCTACTTGACTATTAGAGGATCAAACCACAATAAAGGAACAATGTAAAAAATAATATTGTAATATGTATACCTCAGAACAAGTATAAAACCTAGTGAGTTTTATGTAAAGATTGGGTAACATAAAATATTCAATATTTTAATAGCTTTTTTAATTAGTTACTTTAGACAAAATGAGCCATTTTGATAGAAAACAGGAAACATTGATGAGATAATACTAGCTTTCATCCCTGAAATACAAAGCACACAAAATAACAATAAACAAAATATCCACATATAAGTACTAGATTTCAGGATTAAAAACATATCAAATAAAACATTTCTAAAAAAAACTTCTTTAATTATGACAATGTACTAGGTCCTTATCTTTTTTATTAATTTTTGTACACGTGCATGATACTTAATTATCCCTTAGTGGAATTGTAGTATCCTGGTGGGCACACATACAAAATAATTGTTTCCTAGAGTAGCAGTGAGCTTTTTAAAATAACACATATATATTGAAATACAGAGTGACGCAAAATTAATCATCCAATTTTGTTTTTGAATAACTTTTTTACTAAATAAAAAAAAAAATTTTTGAGTAATGGAAATCTTTATTTGGACCTTTACAATTTTTTCTGTTAAGTGGAAAAGATGATATCCGTCAAGTGGCTGCCGCCAGTGTTGATACACATTTATGCCCATTTAATCGCATTTTCCATGACTTTCCACAAGATTTCCGGTGATAACTGTTCGCATTCCTTTTGAATATTCTCCTTAAGGGCTGCGATTGTCTGAGGCTTGTTGGCATAAACCCGCGACTTCAAGTAGTCCCAAAGAAAGAAGTCTGGGATGGTTAAATCGGGCGTTACTGGCCACGCCAAATCGCCAAAACGGGAGATTAAGCGACCAGGAAGCGCTTCCTTCACAATATCGAACGGGGCTCAGGGAGGGGGGAGGGGAACCCAGGAGGGGGGAGGGGAACTCAGGAGGAGGATTCGCAGGAGGGGGGAGGGGAACTTGGAAGGGGGAAGGGAAACTCGTGAGGGGGTTCGCGGTACGGGGAAAGAAGGCGAGGGGAGTGGGGAGAGGGAAGGCGCAGAAGGCGGAGTGGGAACGCGAGAAGAGAAGGGGACACGGGAGAGGAAGGGGAGGCGGAATGGGAACGGGACGAATGGGAAAGGACACGCAGGAAGAAACAAATTCTTTATTAAGTAGCATAGAAACGCACACCGGGAACTCGCTAGTACAAGATAAAAATAATTAAAAAACATCAGAAAGAAAAAGATTTAATTTGATAAATTAAGAAAATGAGATGATTGGTTTTATATTTTTAATTTGTTGTTTGATACAAAACGTTTGTTATTAGAGCTGCCAGTTATACCCAGTTATCAAAGTCGTTTTCTGCAGTGGCCAACCGCATCAATTCTTCTATAATGTGATGGAAAAGCAGGGTCTTATACTATTCTGTCCTCAGTCTTTCCATCTTTGTGGTGGCATTTATTGAAGACAGACAATTGACCCCAACACCTGCCACTGTGTGTACAATACAAAATTTAAAAATAGCTAAATGTAAAAGATAAAGGATTGGATTTGGAGTATTTTGTCACCAAAACTCATCCATTTTTTGCAACAACTTTTTGCACATAGGCGCAATCTTAATTCAGCAGTAGGAAACGTAACAAAAATGATAAACTTTTTAGTAACTGTCACTGGCTTTGATAGACCTAACAACAACACAATATATATTACCGGCACAAAGCACTCTCTCCAGGGTGAATTGCCTTAAACCAAAAAAAAAAAAAAAACACAATATCGATTTAAAACAATATTTATATAATTTCCAGACAGGTAACTCTATTATTGTGTAATAAATAAAATATAATATCAATCTTAAACCTGAGATTTTTTACCTATATTTGGATTATCTAATTTTAATACAAATAAAGTTCTAACTAATAAAAAAAAAACTCCTCTACAACCACTCGAGTGATGGCAATTTCTGGTTGTTTGGTTTTCGATTCGGCCATTTGATTTAATAAATATCATACCTTGAAATCTTAATAAGGAAATATATGAACTGCTTACTGCAGTTTAAAACCAATAAATCCAACATTTCATCATTTATCCCACATTTTCAGGTTTAATAGTTTTTAAAAATCTGCAAATTTTTAATTCAATTTAGTTTTTTCGTAATTTTATATAGCTATCGCTCGAGTGGATAAAAAACAATACAAATAATGTGTATATTATGTGCCTATTAGTATATTATGTAGATAGAAACAAAAAAATCAATTATAATTTGGGTGATAATCAATTGTAAAATGTCTAAATACGATATTTGAATTGAATTTTGGTTTGAAATCATTAATTTTATACACATAACATAATAATAACAAATACCTAGGATAGTAATCATATTGGCAGCATTTAATTTCATTGGCTGTCAACTCTGGCCACTAGAGGCGCTGGTGTAGCAAGTTAATGGCGGAAAATAATTTAATTTTATTTATGTATTAATCTTTTATATGCTTTTACGCTGTATATTTACATAATATTATAATTCCTGTTTTAATTTTTTTTTACAAAGGTAGTAAAGAATGGTTTCATATAGTTTACAATTTGATAAATTAAAAAGATGTATGTACATTGATAATCTAAAAAAAATCAGAAATAATATATTGAAATGAAAGATTTGTTTGGGTATGTTTTAAATATTGAATTCGTTCATTATAAATGTCTATATTATTTATATTCACACCTGAGGGATAACAGTGGCACAAGTCAAAAAAATGCATTTTTGAGTTAAGCATGCAGAAATGTTCCTCGATATCTATTCTATCTTCGATAAAAAAGGCACAATTTTAAAAAATGTTATTGTGGCCTTAAAAGTGAATATGCCGTTTTTATGTAACAATGTTTTACTTGAATTCAAGCAATGTTAGTGGCACAATGATCATTGTAATACTATTATAATATTATACCTGATAAATAATAATAAACTGGTTATCAACTTTTGTGAAATAATGTATTTTTATTGGTTAAAAAAGTGATTCAATACACTCAAACGAAATATTCAAACTGCTCTCCTGAAAAAAGCAGTTTTTTGAGTTGTGCCATTGTTATGCCCCGGGTGCGAATTGTTTGCTAAACTTTGCGGGCGAGGAATTGGCGAGTTTGCCACATGATTGTTTGTGAACAGTGAACAGTGACAACGAAGTATATACGTAATTCTTTGGGGCCACCTGGTCGCCACTTTAATATTTTTTGTATATGAGCAAAAAAGCAGTAAGGTCTTTAATTTGCAGGTTACTTAATAAATCAGGTGTGCCTCATAAGTCATACATATGTCTGGTGATGTTATATTATCGTGAAAACAAGCTTATGGGTCCGAGTGGTTAAAATTTATTTTTTTAATTTTCAATTTCTATAATTTAATAATGAAAATTTTCAACATAAAATTCATTAAAATGTATGAAATAAACCCAAGCCGCACAACTCGCACCGCTACAAGGCGCTAGTGTAGCGTACTGCCGTCAGAATGTGTGGGATACATCGTAAAAGTTGGAGGTATTTACAAATCTACAGTATTTGATAATATTATATACAGTTGCAATATTTTTTTATTTATACATTTGCTATATTTTTTGTACGAAATAAAACGTAGTTCATTTTACCACTACAGATTAGCTAGCATCTTTTACTTATACGTGAATTTTATCTACAGATGTATATATTATTTTTAATCTATTTTTATGGAAAAGCTAGCTCCGCAAGAGCAGCCCATCTCTGCTTTTGGATTTTTAATAACTCTGAAGGCCGATTTGATCAATTCTTCGTGGTAATCCACAGTTGAGCCTTGTACGTATTCCAACGATGTCTCGTCTATTACTAATTTTGCGCCGTCCCTCTCAAAGACTCTGAAAAATAAATGACTATTAAAAGAAATTACAAAACCTATAACATATTTTATTAAATTTCATGAATATTGCTTAGGAGTCCGGAGCCGTTGGGACCATGGCATCCCCAATTGGGGTATGTTGGGAGGAAGCTGGCCTGTGGCGGCTCGAGCACTTTGCTGGTGGGGATCAACATTTTTACGTACCGTAATCACACTACCCGTAGAATATAATACAAAATTTCTCAAAAAAAATGTTTGACAATCTAATCATGCTAATCGGATATCTAAACACAAAGTAATATAAAATGTCTATAGATATATAACAATTTACAATGTAGTATAATAAAAATTACACTTTATTTTGCAAGATTATTATTGAACTTGACGCGAGCGATTCCCGCCCAAAACTACGCAAGCAAATAGTTCAGTGGGGATCCAATGGATTGTCCCCACGCTATTTGAAATTCACACACGAGTGCTCATGCGCGTTTCTCAAATTGCATACGATCGCGAAATAAACGCAAGGAATGAACCTAAGGGGACAGCTCGGATTCTCCCCCAAGTGCGCAGTAGGTTCTGCACACTGAGAAATAGACTCTGATGGTTCGGGCGCTGGTCGGCTATCCACTGTTTTCATACGCTGTTCGCTGTACGCGTGTCGGTTTTTATTAAAATCATCCAGAATAATTTATATTTTATTTCTGCAAATGTTAATTACTTTTGTGTTTAAAGAATTCATTCATTTTGGTGAAGACAAAGCATCGACTGTTATTTCCTTTAGCAGGTTTCGGGTGTAACTGATGGGGACTGTCCCCATTGCCCCCTGTGAAGAACCGCCACTGTTCCTGGCTATTCAAATTTGGTCACTAAACATGGGTTAAAGAAACATTCCAATTCTGAATAGTGGTCTTTTATCGGGGCGATAAGGATACATTTATCGTTCTGGAAATAGAAAAAAAATCTCCTTTGTGCTGCACGAGAATGGAACCTACAACCCAAAACTCAAAATCGTCCAGGCAGACACAACAAAGTTACTGCATATTTGAAAAAAATCTATCCATTTTAAGTATATTGTATGACGTTGATGGTGAATTTTTCATCTATCTTTGTTACTTACAGTAAAAAAGTGCAAACAAGGTAAATTGATTCTTGATTTTGTAAAATATTGTATTTAATTAGTAAAAGCAGCTACCACAGAAGAAAACTCAATGTCCATGTTTGAAATTTCGAATGGTTATGGCATTGTGAGAAAATTATGGCGCAAATAAAAAAAAAATTGATGAATGAAAACAATAACTTTGCATATCACTTCGAAATATGTTATTAAGACTGACCGGTTTCGCCAAATCAAAAAATTAAACTGTTTAATTTATTCCCCGATGATGCTTGTGTTAAGCAAAATGTGTCGGTCAATAAATTTAACAAATTTCGTGGTTATATACAAAGTCATTGTTTTATTTCAATTATATGATCTTCCCTATCTCTTTCCCCTCCCCACTACCTTCAGCCTCACAATATATCCCAATTGGGGTATGCCATAGTCTCACTGGATCCAGACGGGAGCAGCTAGGACTCTTGTGAGGTATTCATATAAAAAAACACGGTAAATATTTCCCTAATAGGGACACGCTTAATAATCACTTTTTATTTCAGAAACACTTAATATCAGTTAAATAATAACTAAAAGTAAGTATTTCACTTTCCGAAATTGGAAAATAATGCATTTTAGTCGATATTTCATTAAAAAACAGACAATTACACATCTTTTCTTCGCGCCATGTTTTGATATAATAATATTAAAATAACTTTTTAGGCTAGTTTTTTTTTCCTTTCTTAATTAAACCCAAACTAAGAACCTATTTTAGGGTCATATATTAATATTTTGGATTAAAAAAGAGAAGAAAAAAACTAACCTCAAAACTTTGACATCAATGACAATGGTCGCCGAGCGAATATTCGTTTTTAATTTTAACGAAATAACTATTAAAATTCATTATTTTTCAATTCCGGAAACTGAAATACTTACTTCCCATTATTATCTAACTGATGTTAAGTGTTTTTGTAATAAAAAGTGCATATTGAGCGTGTCCCTATTAGGGAAATAAATACCAAAAACACAAAGTGACAGCTTTCTACTGAAAAATAAAAGTTTAAAATTGGACTTACTTGTCGTCAGGTAATATTTTATCTTCAAGGCCGAATTTATATTGAAAGCCTGAGCATCCCCCGCCCTCCACCGACAGTCGCAAGTATGAATTTGAATCATTACACAGAAGTTTTAGTCTTTCGACGCACTCATCGCTCAACTTCAAATCTTGAGTAATAGCGTCTTCCTTTGGTTTTTTTTCGTTGCTTGTGGAGGCCGACATTAGCCTGTTTCTCGTGTGAGAATTTATCAGAGATCTAAATACATTTTTTACAAAAATTTGAGACATTTTGGTTAGCGATATTATTTTTCTGTCTGACAGCTGTCACAATAGATCGACGGTGTTGCCCACAAATAAACCAATATGGTGTGGCCGTTTTTGTAAAGCTACAAATAGATTTTGTTCTTTTGAATTAATTTTGTAGGCAGGTACTTTTATTTTCCTGGAATCGTTTCAATAATAAATATCTAATTTATGTAATAATTTTGATTATCCTGTAATATTTACCTAATTACCTACGACTTCTGACTTTTCCCACATACCCTGACGCAGTACTCGACACTAGCGCCTCTCAGGGGCGCGAATTGGTTATTTAATTTGGGTAAACTTCTAATTATTCACAAAAACCGGGATTGGTTTATTTATGCACAAACTGCTCGTTCAAAGATGGCGCCAGGGGCGTATAACTTACTAAAATTTTGAAACTAATGGCGTCGCCGCCGAATACATCCAGTTTATGTATTTATTTCGATGATGACGGTGATAGTTGTTAGAAACATCCGGTATGGATTAGTATATTTATTATTAGGTAGAGGGATTTTATTTGACATTTTTAGCGTCGATGTTATTGCGTGTTGTACGTAAATATTTTAAATTTAAAGTGTTGGTTGCTAATGTAAAAAGCACGTCGAGAAATCATTAAAAAGCCGTGCAGCGTTAAAGGCTTCACAGAATTAACTAAAGTCAGTTTCGTGCGACGTGCATGTCGAACGGAAATGTTTATTTATGTTCGACCGTAATTTGATGCTTGATTTGCCGTTGGACATATTTTTATTCAAAATGTGTTTACATGAATTCTAGAGGTGAAAAAATGGTATACACACGTCTATAATTGAGATCAAGAAATCAGGTAATTACATAAAACATTTACATTCATCTTAATTTATCTGTAAATCAATTTGAGGTTAAAATTTTGCTTATGAAAAACTTTTTTGAATTTATCGTGAAAACAAGCTTATGGGTACTAGTGGTTAATGTTTTATATATTTCGTTTCAGAAAATGTTCGAACACCTCATAACATGCAGCATGCCGCTTGAAGTCCCGAAAACCCTTCTGGACAGAAGGAAAAAGTCTCCTCCGATCACCTCTCACCCCAGAAGATAGGTGGAAGCTTGAGTGGCAATTGGCCAAGGTGAAAATGCCCATCTCATACAAGACTCCATACAAGACCTCGTACAAGGTAAAAATAATAATGTTTTACTTAACAAACCTTCAATTAACAAATCATCATGTTTCCCCGCAGGATAGGCGGAGAGGACCGACTGCCAAACAACTCAGTCTTTGCATACGATCCTTGCTTTATTCAATTTTACATTTAAATGTATGTGGAGTATTTAAATGGTAGCATTCGCATTTCTCTGTAGGAGCTCAATACAAAATGTTGTTTTGTGAACATAATTTCATTTGAGATACAAATATCGTAAAAAGTGTTTTCAAGTTTCAGATATAACAAGAACACCAGAGGAGAATTCAACGCCTCAGTTGAAGACATGTCGCATGATTCCAAAGAAAGGTGATTTTGTTTATATTTCTACTTGCTACGATTCCTTCCACGATTCCTTGCTACGATTTCCACCATAAAGAAAGAGGGACCCTGTTGCAGATGATTATTAATGATCCACTATCTCGGTAGCAGTCCCAATGAGTGGTATGGATCGTACGTTGATTACAATCCATGTAAGTGATTTGAATATAATTTTGGTTCGTTTTAGAGCGGCAAAGGTTGTCTATCGCTCTCCGCCTCTCACGTATTTTGACCCACAGAATTCATGTAAACCGATTCACACATACTATTCCGACTCTTGACGTGGCCTGTCGCATACATACTTTGTTCATCACAAGTATTATGCGTTCCCAAATTTATTAATGTGATGTATGGTTTTTTTTAAATGTGATATATTTATTTCAGAACTTTTGCTGTGAGATGGTTGAAATGGGTCCTCATCCTATGGGAAAGTATACTCATACATCTGTTATTTTGGTTGAAAGGAAATAATATTTATATGTTTAGAATATGTAGATTTTTTATTTCGTTCTATAAGAACTAAAATATATGTGGAGACAGGGAAAGGAAAAATGGCTAAAACACCATATAGCTGTGATATTAAAGATGAACGTACATAAACAAACAGTATAACTTATTATGTAGGTTCATCTTTAATGTCACAGCAGTACGACGCTCTAGCCATTTTTCCTTTCCAGTGTCGATATTTCCAGCGGATCCAGTGTTTTATATGCTATTATCGATTGTCTTTCTGAAAATTAAAAAAGTATTTTAAAATGTACCCCTGAGTTATCATTTTCAGGATAACAGGTTTCTGTCTGACGAAGCTCCCTGCTGAGAAAATGAGCTGTAAAAAATGATGTAAAGCTCATTTCCTCAGGATAGCGTTTTGTCAGATGAAATGATGTTGTCCTGGGGAAACTTTCACCTTTTTGTGCTTTCAAGCATTTTTGCTTTTTAAATAATTTATTGGGCTAATGAATGAAGTAGGTCGAGTGCGATTGTATTGTCTATGGTAGAAAAATAGTCTTCCTCTATCTTTTAGTCTACTCGCGCCGTTGCGGTTCATTTTATGGGTTTATCTGTGGTTTTTATGACAGATATGACGACAGACCATTTTGTATGGAGAAGGCCCGAAGATATCGATCTAGGGATTAGTATATTTATGGATGGCGCTAAAGTCATCAAATCGCCGATCGACACAAATTTCTAATTATTGTAAATTTCCTTTCAACCATATTCTAAAATCATTCGTTCAGGTTTTGACTTAATACATTTAATTTTGTCCATCGGGTCAATTGCTTGTATCAGTGTAAATAGTTTCTAGTACTTTTGCTTAAAAATAACACCTTCAAAGAGGTTGGTAGGTAATGCAGAATTTTATGTCTGCCAACAATTTTTTTTGCCTTTTAACCCTTCGAATAATGAGAAAATAATATCTATGAACTTTTGCCTGTCAAAGTTTGCACGCAAAAATTCTCGGTTCTTCCCATGCATTTCAAATGTTCATTTTTATTGGTTATTTTTTAATCTTTTTGAAAAAAAAAATTGTTCTAAAATCTAGATAAAATAATCTTTCCGATGTGCGTATCAAAAATTAAGATTTTTGTTTTAAAATATTGAATTTTTTATATTGAAAATGTGAATTAGCTTAAAAATTACGTACCTGGGGTTTCCCCAAAAAAGTACATAAAATAAAAGAAAATTAAAATTTTAAATACAGATTCCTTTTTTTAAGAAAATTTGTAATAAAACTGTTACTTCACTTTTTATCACATTCATAAAATTTTATTTTTAAATTAATTATTTATTACGTCACACATTGGCGCAAAATAAAATCGTCACTTACGATCGAGTTTGTAAAATATCTGATCAATATAGCTAGTTTATTCCTAAGGCAATAAGAAGCAATATTTATTTCGCTTCCAAATATAAAAGAAATCACAAATTTTTGCTTGACAGGAAGAGAGATATCGAACTTTTAATGACGCTCGGTCGTTCTGGGACAATCTGGGTCTCCTGTTATTATAACGGCATATGATGTTTTGGGACAACTAGGGTCTCCTGTGATTAGACGGGTTAAGGTTTTTTTATAAAACTTCACCAAATCATTTCAAAAATAATTTTGTAATACTGTTGTGAGAATATTTTCAATAAATTTTTGCCTCTAAAATCATATAAGATACCTTATCTAACAAGTTAGATTAAAATTCCAGCAAAGCGTTCTTTCTTCGCGCTTATCAAGAGATTTCAATGTATTACTTACCTATAAAACCATTCAGGTTCAACTAAGGTTAAACCGTTGTGTGTCAACCATACAACATAAAGTATATGTACGTAAAGCGAAATAAGTGATCTTCACAATAAAAAACAAAGTATATGAGACTTTTCTGTAAATAAATACAGTACTTTCTGTAAATAAATACAGCTTTTAAAATAGGTTTTTTTTTTCACTTTCACAAATAATATAAAATTTCAAAGTTAAAATTAATATATTTGTACTTGACAAAATGTTTTAGTATGCAATTTTGTTTCAATATACAATAAAACCATAGAAAGTGCAGTGAACTGCTAGTGATTCGCTGGCACACAACAGGCATAGAAATCCACAGAGGATTTCTCGGCATATTAAGGGTTAAGATAAGTTTTATTTTATTTGATTTAAAAATATTCTTTGCTGTCAAGATTTGCTATCCTTTGTTTTGTTATCCAGAATTTTTTCCATCTCCTGATATATAATTTCTAAACATTTTAATCTGGGCTTGGTATTCTGAAAGCAAAAATGGGTAAAGTTTTAATCTTTAAAAACAACAAAAAATTATTTTAACCAATGACTAAGAGAAGGACTTGACATACCGATCCAAATACACACCGAACATTCTGTCCAAACAGTTTTACAAAAATGGTTGCGGTTTCCATTAATTTATTTCTGTTATCATTCAGTTTATATAAGTAATAAATATTTGTTCCATCTTAGCCGCCATTTTTGTATAACCGTTAGGGTTGAATGTTTTATTGGTATGTCAAGTTCTCTCTTAGGGTATTTTATTTTGTCATTGTTTTAAGAAATATGAATCTATCTCGATAATTTTGGAATAGATAATTCAATTAGTAATAATATTATGAATATTGCAAATTACCTTAAATAGTGTCACAAGGGATGTTTTTTGCGAGTAATCCTTTACAATCACGGTTAAAATATAAATTATACTATGCTGAAAAAGAAATAAAAAAACATTATTACAATATTAAAAGAACTCGTGGGGGCCTTCTCTCTAAACAAAAAAGTCACTAATGCAATAAATGTATTGTAAGTATTATTACAGCTACTCGGATTTAAGTCCATGAACCAAAAATAATATCGACAGTGTAAGTTCGATACCCCCGGGAGAACCATTTGTAAAAATGTTCAGGAGGGACAAAATCTATCTAAGGGTATTGATCGTCCAGTTGATTAGTCAGACATCTCCAAATATGTATTAAGTTTTGAGATAATGAGGAGGAAAACAATATTCAAATGCTCACCATAAATTAAATATTATTTACATGTGTCTCCGTTTTACATATTGAATCTTGATATATAAAAATTAACGATTCTCGGTTTACCCCCGGCACACTCACTACACTGCGCACCTCGATGCGGGAGCTCGGCGTTCCGAAGGTTAAGCTTATAGTCAATAATATAGTCACCATGGTTAAACTAAAAGATTAAGGTAAAAGTCAATAATATAGTCACCATATGAATGACTTCATTTATGATAACCCCATCAATGGTCTGCCAGTGTATAAAGTGATTTTTCTCCATCTTAAAACCATATTCGGTTTTATACTGTATTCCAACGAAGGGAATTATTAAAACTGTTTCTGAAAGAAAAATATACCATTAGATTAATGTATATTTTTTGTACGTCATCTCCACACAGGTACACAATTTCCCTCGGGGCCTATGCCATCAGTTTTGGGTTCATAATGAAGCAGTTTAGGGAAGCAAAGATATATGAGGGCTGGCTAAGATTCTGGGGGTCAGTGCTTCAAGGAGTGACGGACATATGGTTCCAAGGCGATGGGTCGAGAGAGCCCGGCTGGAGAAGTCAAAAAGACTCCCTCAAGTGGCCTGCTACGCATTTGCCGCCAAGACCTAAACAAAACTCACCCCTAGAACCCGGGTACCCCTGCTAAGTCACCAAACATAGCGAACCACTTGGGGTGACCTGTGGCAGGGGTGTTGGTTATCCAGTAAATGGTTCCCAGGGCAGAGGTACCCATACTGGTGGTGATTTAGCAGGGTGTCCGGGTCTTGGCGGGGGATGCATCTGCCCACCGTGTGGCAGGCTGGATCGGGAGAGACTGGTGGAGCTTTTGATCTCTCCAGCCAGACTCACAAACATCACAGCCTTGAACCGCAGCGGGAGGGATGGATTCATACGTCCGTCACTACTGGACTGACTGACCCACGGATTGCTATCCACCCCTCATATTTTTATTTTTATTTTAAATACATATACGGCTATACTGCCTTTTATAAATAAACATATAATAGAGTACAAAAGTAAGAAAAATAATATCATTACATAATAGTAGTTTTAAACTTAAAAATAACACAATTATTTTGTGTATCACAACAAAAAATAACAAGAAATAAAAATGAGAAATATCATCATTTCATTTCAACATGTCCATATTTATATACTCCTTCCTTTCCTAAAAAGACCCTCCACACAGCATCCCCAATGATGACACAAGCCTCGAGGGCGAATTCTTTTTCTCAGGGCCTCCTGTGCGGAATTAATGTAAAAAAAAATACTACCACCTACTTTATTAAATTATTTAAAATTGTATGTAAAGTTTGACAATACAATGGTACAGTCATTGCTTTGAATTTTGTGTAATAATTACCAGACCTGCAGTGGAATAATCCAATAAGAATCATAACTCAAAAATTAAAGAAGAGTTTACATTGGTCTACTGACTATTTATTAAATGTGTTACCTTTCCTTACGTTGCAGTATTCAATGTAAATTGAAATGGCCAAAAAGGACGCTGTGAATATATAGTAAGCCGAAATGTCACAATTCAAGTGTCGGAGAAGGATGAAAAACGCTGGCAGTAGAAAACTAAGATATAGCTTGCTTTTAACCTCATTTTTGTATTTAACTGTGAACTGACATCCATCCAAGGCAGTACCTATCTTTTTGCTTGTCAATGTGATCGGTTTAGCGTTAATATTCACAAATTCAGTGGTAGAGCTAGCCATCTGATATATTGGAGGAACAAGAACTAAAAAATCTCAAAGTGCACAAATTCAAGCAAACGTCATAATAACTAAATATATTACATTGCATTATTATTCATTTTAAAATTATCAACAATCTGACAGCGATCTGTCAAAAAACTATGTTTATTACTTTTGCCATAGACGAGAAGTTCAGTTCTTACGCATTACGCATGGAGGTATATACCTCTATGATATAAGCGGCCATTACACGCACACTTCGGAGCGACGGTACCGTACGCCGCTCCAGGCCGCCGCGCAAAATGTCTCACAATGAACCTCACTTTAAAAACAAAAAAAAATAATTATATTAACTCCATACAGGAGGCCCTGAGGAAAATAATTTCCCTTAGGGCCTATGTCATCTAGGATGCTGTGTGGAGAGTCTTTTTGAGGAGATGAAGGAATGAACATTGGTCTTGAAAAGACTCATGTTGTAGGAAGGAGGAAACACAAAGGCCGGCAAATCGCTCCACAACCGAGCTTTTGTACACAAGAACGAGCCGAAGAAACGACCCGTTCTCATGTGACAAATGTCAACCGTGTACATAATATGTTGGGCACGCGTTTGACGTGTTTCCCAACTACGCACCGGTGCCGAAGGGATCAATTACGCTAGTTCTTCAAAGCATCTTCCATTGAAATACCGGTAAAATAAGGATAGCATTCCCACCCGACGCCTGTGCTCTAAAAATTGCAATCCGCTTATTAAGTTACAACACTGTAAAATGTTATTTTACTTTCGGACTTCACTTTTTTGCATGGTGGCCTAGAGTGGCGCGTGGTACCGCCGCTGCATAAATATACCAAACCACCCGCCGCTCCGAAGTGGATATATGTAATTGCCGCTATCACGTTTATATAGCTCCCCAGTCAAAATTCCAACCCAATCTTGTCGATGGCTATTTTTGACATCGCCAGTGTTGTAATGTCTAAGATATTTTCCCAATATATGGGGAAATAAAATTACTTAAACAAAAATTCAATATTAAAAAAATTATTGTACATCTGAAATGATTGTAAAACTTAAAAAATAAGTGATTATCAAATCTTACTACCAACAGATGTTAGTGCAATGATAAATATGAAATTATCGTGGGTATTTGGCAAAACAATATTTTAAATTTATTTATAAAACATATGATAATTTCAAATAAAGTCTTTCAAAACTGCAACAAAATTGTAAATTCATTTTAAAGAAATTCTTGTTTTTATGATCAAATCGTAGAACAACTTTTTTTTTAACATTAGTTCCACACAGGAGGCCCTGAGGAAAATAATTCCCCTCAAGGCCTATATCATCTTTGGGGAGGGTCTTTTTAGGAGGTGTGGAGGGTCTTTTTAGGAAAGGAAGGAAAAGAAGAGGAAATTCAGAGAAGGAACAAGGTATTAGGGATGGGTAGGAATCTAGGGGTCAGTGTGTCTAGGAGTGACAGACGCATGAATCCATCCCTCCCATTGCGGTCCAAGGCGGTGTTCCGAGTGAGTACGGCTGGAGAAGTCAAGGGGATTTCCTCAACTACTCTCTTCCGATCCGGCCTGCCGTGCAGCTGATGGCAGACGCATCTGCCACCAAGACCTGGACAATCCTCACCCTATGAGCCCGGGTACCCCTGCTAAGTCATCAAACGTAGCGAACCACTCGGGGTGACTTATGGCAGAGGTGTTGGTTATTCAATAAATGGTTCCCGGGGCGGTGGTAACCATACCCGCCTCCCAAATTGAAAAAATACTACTGCCGTAGTCCGCCTTTGGTTTTAAGAAATTGAAACGGTAATCGCAGGTTTTTTCCCCTGAGGAAAAAATTCTCATCATCGCAACACCTTCCGATAAAAATAACCTATAAAAGCCGGAAAGTGATGTCTGTGTGTTCGGTTGTAAATCGGTTTTGTTTTGAATTATGTGGACAATAGTAAAAGTAGGCAAGTTTTTAAAATGACGAGCATCATCAAGTTTACTTTGAAAGAGTTAAATACTCTGATAAACGACGCGAATTCGTGTGTTTCGAAGAAAAGTGTGATCCAAAATATTGCTTTTCAGCCATGGTGCCTGTCAAATATGAAGGATTCCGTGGAAAAGATTTTGGACTATAAGATTGGGAAGTTTGACAAAGAGTACGTTATATTCCTTATTTATTAAAAACAAAACAAGATCTAGCAATATGCGTTTTTTATCAGATTCTTATGCATATTTATCATGATTTAGTGATAGACCAACGGCTTTGTTTATCAACATTATTGCGACATCATTATGCAATTCCTCATATTTGTGAATTTCGTACTGCTGTTGCAATAACCTTTCCAACTTAAGTTCCTGACACAACTAGGCAAAAGTGGTGAAAATTATGATGGACCATACATAGATTTGACCTGTGACAAGACAAAATGGATATTATTCAGGTAGCTACACAGGCATACACATCATACTCGACGGTCTGATGGAACATGTTAACTTGGAAGCATGCTCATCGTTACTCAAACTAAGCTCGAGCGGCTCTATACAATAAGCCGTAGATATATCACCAAGATGCTCAGTCAAATTGTAAATTTCTGTCGAACATCGAACAAGAATTGGGGTCCTTGAATCTTTTTCGCATCGAGTTGTTTGCTTGATATCGATCAATAAAGGGTTGAGTGGGATGGTACACGTTGAGATGTGTTCAAATGGAAATCTAGTCTCCTTCAACGGAAGCAATCTTCCGAATAGGACCTCCGTCGATATTTGGTGTAACTCTAAGTGACCAGCTCAGGTACGGGGGCTCCATCGAAGCCAGAGTTAATTTAGCCTCTTAGAAACTGGGCATACTGTACAGGGCCCGCAGATACTAATAGTACACAAC
Organism: Glyphotaelius pellucidus; assembly: GCA_936435175.1. Classification (NCBI taxonomy): domain Eukaryota; kingdom Metazoa; phylum Arthropoda; class Insecta; order Trichoptera; family Limnephilidae; genus Glyphotaelius; species Glyphotaelius pellucidus. Next base: position 31,821,678 of record OW386554.1, read on the forward strand.
TGCTAACCCTGCACAAATTACAAGTGCGCCCCACGGTTGAATATGGCAGCCACCTCTGATCTGGAAAATCTCCAAAATACCTAAAAAAAACCCTTGACTCTGTGCAGAAACGGGCGGTCCGTTTGATAGATTCTCCTAACTTAACAAACGGATTGCAATCTTTAGACCACAGGCGTCGGGTGGGAATGCTGTCCTTGTTCTACTTTGAAAAAAAATCTAACTTTAAAATATCTTTAACAGTCTCCCCCGACGTAAATTGTTGTTGATTTTAAAAATTTTGCCAATTTTAACCGTGCAGTGAAATTTTACAATTTTTAACATTTTTTTTTTTTTTTTTCAGATTAGATGGAATTATCTTGAGTTACAAGAATGTCAAAATTCTGGATGATCTCTGTGCTATTCGTCAGGACAGCTCCGAGATATACTCGGACGTCCAGGCGGACCTGTTTGTGTTCCAGCCACGGGTGGGGGCCACCCTCCACGGGGTTATCAACAAGACCAGTGTCACCCACCTCGGGATATTAGTGCACCGGGTGTTCAACGTGGTCATCCCGAGGCCGAGCAACGAGCCGGGAAACAAATGGATCGGGGCGCAACTGTCTGTCGGACAAAAGATCTCGTTTAAAATTGTCGTGCTCGATCTGTTTGGTGCGCTGCCGTACATTCGCGGCTGCCTTGATGAAAAGTAAGTCATTTTATTCAGTTTTTTTTAAATATCGTCACTGTAGATGTCAATTGAGCCAAGCCACAAATTTGGCAAAAATGAGTTAAAAATTCCATAAATAGAAGAAAATAATCAGGGTTAGGCTTTTCTTGTTTGGAGTAAAATGCAAAATGATGCACATCCTGAAGCGAGCAACAACAGTTCAATTGTAATACCAATGACAAGAAAATACTTAACCTTTGAAGTGCAGGGCTCCCGCAACAATTGCACTTGGAAAGTTAAGTGCGATGACAAGCTTTAAGCTGCAAAATTATTTTAAATTTAAATACAGGGATGGGTTTTGTTGCATTTACAGATAAAGATGAGGCGATTTCAACTATGTACGTAAATCAAACTGAATTGGGTTTTTGTTACTCTAAACAGCTCACTTGGCAAACTTGATTTTTGCAAATTATCTTCTCTCTTAAATTGAAGATTGCATAAGATTGGCATCTTGCGAAAGTTCTTAAAGTTTTAATTTTATTATTGTTTGTGTTTGTGAGTTGTGTTTCAATGATCATTTATTAAAGCTTGCTTTTCTTGTAGTTCCTTGCCTATCGAAGATTTGGACAATCCTCAAACCGCTGATGAGACAGATGATCTCGTATCGCACGTCAACTTTGCTGGAACGAAACCAAAATCGGCCAAAACTGTGACTAGTGTTAAAAAGAGTCCCAAAACTGTCTCCAGTCCTTATTCATCATCTTCCGACAAAACACTGAAAGCAGAGAAGAGCACGACAACGGTGAAAAATAATAAAGTAATTCCTAAAAAGTATGTGGATTCTGATAGCGACAGCATATCCGATGTGGACGATGAATTAATGCAGACGCAAACAAGCTTGATAGAAAAGATCATGTCTCTCGATAAATGTCAACGGGCTTCAGGGGTTAAACCGTCCTTTGACAAAAACTCCATTGGAATTAAAAAAATAGACAAAACTAAACCTGCCAAAACTAGCTTCATTGACGTGCGAAAATTGAAACCTGTCAAAAAACTTAATAAACCAAAAGATGATATTAACACTACTCAAGATGAAACTACCAAAAGTGAAGAGTTAAATGATCTCAAATCTAAAAGTATTAAAAGCCCTGCAGCGGATAAGAAACCTAGCAGAATTAGCGATGATTTTGAAAATATATCTGTGATCGCCAAGTCTCCAAAAAAACACAACTCTCTTGATGATTCAACATTGATTGTAGCGTCCCCCAAAAAACATACTTCTAGAGATGAGTCTTCTGAGATTAAGTCACCAAAGAAACCCAAATCTTTAGATGTTAAAATTTCCAAAAGAAAGGCGACAATTAATGGCAATCAGAATAATAACAATGTAAGTTTAGAAGTCAAAAATACTACTGGGGATTCATTGGTAACTACTTCAACGCCGTTTCCAACTGTACTTGAGAAGGCAAAGAAAGACACTTTGCAAAAGGAACATAACGATGTAGTGGAGATTAAAGACTCAAAAAAGAAATTGAGCTTTTCAAATGTTTCATCTGATAATGTTGCTATGAACAGCTCAAATGATGCCACTTTAGAGTCTAAGGAAATCAACAGCAAGAAGGTCAAATTATCTAAAAAATCAAAGCAAAGTTCAGATTCGTTTGTGAACACGAATATTTCTTCTCAAAATGAAGATTTTGATACTGATTTTTCACAGTCATCTTCGACAAGCAAGAAATTACTGAAAAAGAAAAAGAAATCGATTTCAGATTATGATTCTACGAGTTCTATTATCATGAATACTCCGCCAATAATCAAACCTAACATCTTCCAAAAACACCCCGCAATTGTCGATGATCTGAAAAAATCAAGAACCGAGTATGACTTGATGTTGGGTAGTCCAAGCGATTCATCTTTAAAAAATAAGAAGAAGCGAAAGAGAAAATCTTCAGACTCCTCCATTAACATATCGGGACTCACCTCGGACGAGACGCACCAATCTGACGTCTCAAGCACTGTTTCTCACAGAAAAAAGAGGAGGAAAAACAATGAACCTGATACACCATCACTGCAGGTTAGTTAAGTCAACTTTTGACTCAAACTGTGCGAATGTAATTTCTATTTTGGGGAGCTTGTTTTAAAATTATATTTGCTAATATTATGTTAGACCGTGTCTACATTTGGTTCTTATCCAATGTGTAGATAGTAATCATTTATTACAGAAGGTAAGCAGGGGTAACGCTGTGAAATAAAAAGATACAAAGATTAAGGGCAAATATAACATCAGTAAGAAAAAGTATTTTTGTGGAGGAATGGATTGAGGATGTTTGATAGTTTCCTGTCTCCTTCCATCAATCTTTTAACTGCAGATGACGCACACATATGTGATTTGGAAAGTCAAGCCTATATGGCTGTCACATACGTGTGTGATTGTGATCGACCGGCACTTTGGGATTTTTTTTTTAACAACTCATAATAACAGAAAGTAGGTCAATAATTCTTCATCCATAAATTTTGAATGAACATAATATTTTTTAAATATCAATATCAAGCTGTGGAGGGTGGATTTCTGACCTGATTTGTTGAACAATGATTGGGTTAAGAGAGACTATCCATGCAGCCCAGTTATCGAGGGTAGTATTTTTGGATTGGCATAGTCTGCTCTGCCCGTTAAGTATTCTGTTTTAACCTCTGCATTATTCTATCCCATCATTTGGAACATTTTGACGCAGCAGCGTATGTGTTTTAATGAAAATTCCTGGATCACATAATGATATGCGGCATCCACAAACGGGAATAGCCACCGGTGAATCAGGTTAATATAATATTCTATTTTTGTTCCAGGATTGCAATAGCAAAGTTCACTTCATACCACCGGCAAATGTGGATGGAAATTCAGACAGAGATCTCAGTTCTTCTGATCAGAGAAAGCACAAGAAGAAAAAATCCGCCGTTAGTCAAGAATCCCACAACGGTAACTCTGCCAGCAGTTCAGTGAAGATAGAATCATCTAGTGATGAATCCAGTTTGAAAAAGAAACATGTCAAACGCCGTAAATCAATTTGCGCCCAAGAAATTTTAGCACAAATAGAAAGTGACCCAACATTATTGGAAGAAATTCAAATGCTTTTAAAAGCGAGGGCTACTAAGCAAGTAACTACTTGAAGGTGTGATAATGAAGTGCTTATATATATTTTTAAGAAATGTACATAAACTATAGTAGACATTTAAGTGAACTAATTGAGTTTAGACTTATCGTACAAGGCATCGTCATTCCATCGTTATTATCAGAAATATTTTGCTTTGTGTTTTCACAGTCAAGGGTTAAAGAAAGGAAATTATTTATAGATTTAACTTTACCGATTATGTTTAGTGTGGGAATCGGAATCTGGCTGACATGCAGAATATGTAAACATCCCTTCAGCAAACACCTCATTAATTCAATTAATTAATTCAGTACCTATTTTTCAAGGTACACTTTTATATAGAATTTTTTCTCTTTTAGGTGTGTATTGTAAAACATTGTGCATTTATTTTTATTTTGTGTGTTTATGTTACCCATCGGTGTTACGACGGATGTGTTAGTCATAATTACAGTGAAATCCTCTGAAGAAGTTTTCCAAGGGACCGGAAAAAATAGACTTCTTAACCTGTCATTTTCCGGAAGCCCGAAAAATGACAGGTTAAGAAGAAAAAATATCGTATCAGTAAATCGTATTTAAAAAAAAAAAAAAAATAATAATTTATTTTTTTAAATACGATTTTAACCCTTATGTTTTAAGAAACTGTACGAAGGAAAAGGTCAGAATCGCTTGCGCCAATATCATTCTTGACGTAAACGATGGTTTCATTAATCTGGCAACTCTAGAATATTTTTTAATCGATTTTATATGACTGGCGAACCATTTTTTGCAACTGTCAAAGACGAAAAATCGAAATTTTACGTTTTCAAAAGCGTATGAAGGTCTTTATATATTTGTAAACTCCTTTGAATTGTGTTTTCTCATTTGTCCTAATAAAAACAGTTTAATATCTGTGTGATTATATTTTTTGACAATTTATTTCCAAAATGGGAGATTTTTTAAATATTTTTTTTTTAGTTTAGTTTAGTTTAGTTAGCCATTCTGGAAAAATCTCTTATGATATTATCACGTAATATACATGAATAGTAGGATATATTATATGGTAAATGTAAATATGTGATATATGGTAAACAGAAAACAATTGCAAAAAGTAATTCCTTTGTTTTTATATGGATTTTTGACCAGAAAGAAATAAGGTAAAATCCGCACGGTTTTTCGAAATATGCCTTGCGTTCGTTTCATGTGGGAAAAATTGGGCAAATTTCGGGCCGAGGGACCGAAAAAACCAAACTTCTTAAGCCACAAAACTTAAGAGGATTTCACTGTAATAGAAAGAAAGGGAGATTGGCATCACCAAGATACAACCAAACTGCATGAAATATCAAAGTGTCGGAGCCAACGAAAGTTAAGCGTTTGGTGTAAAGGTGGAAATAAAGACGGAGCGTCACTGTGCGTAGTTTTGCAGTAGTATGGATGTACGATTTTGTAAACATTTTTAAGCATGCACTTTAATACTAATTATGGTTCATTGCCCATCTCCCTTGTTTCTTTTATCTATTGACTTTTGAATGTTAGTGGTCTGGTTGATGGGTGAACACTGATATTTCTTAAGGACTGCAATACCTAGAACTACTATTATTTGGTTAATTATTTTTATAAGATTTAATTTTCTGTGTATAGCACGAATTAGAGAAATGATGAGTTGATGAAGGTGTCGTCATATAATATCACAAAATCAAACTTTTGCGTAAATTATTGATGTAAAAGTTTTGTCTATTATTAAATTAGTAAGTAATAAATTTTTTAATATTTCTTGGGTATTCTATACAACAATTTATAGACTTTTTGTAGGGAAGAATTTTATTCACATTGTACATTTGTTACTTAATTTTATTGAAATAGTAGCACCCAGTGTTAGAAAGAGAAAACACCATGCTTTGTATTCAAATTTAAAAATTATTAAAATGTACTCCTTTAAGAATCCAAAGTTTGAAAAAAAATTATGAAACTTTGATAATTTTTTATTAATTAATTTTACATGAAATGACAAAAAAGTGAATTAACGATAATGTTTATAATACATTTGCCTAACAAAACATGTGAGCATTTTTATTTTTTTTCTTTATCAGTAATTTAAGTTAGGAAAAATCGTAATGTGAGCCATTTTTAAAACATTTTTTTATGTTTGCTTTAAAAAATTTTATATTTCAAAAATTATATATTTATTTCAAATTATAAAATTTGAAAGCTTATTTCATCACCTTACAAAAACAGTTTTTAGTTTTCAGATGCGTTCAGAAATCCTTCAATAATTGGGTTTTATTGCAAAGTCGAAATATTTTGATCTCCCGACGAAATAGGCTCGAAGCCTTGTCGTCGCTTCAGTTCTTACTTGTCCAACAGACCATCTTAGTTTTTGTTCAATCTCCACTTTAAAATTAAAAATAAAGTATAAAAAATAATAGTTAATCACTTAACTAAGAATTATTTAATTTAATGAGACCCTTATCATTACGGAAATAGCTTTATCTTCAACACCTATCATAATATTTCATTGAAATAATGAAAGAAAACCTTCTCCTACTGTAAAAATTTCAAATGGTCTGTTGGACAAAAACGAACTAAAGCAACGTTGTGGTGAAGTGACAAATGTACATTATGAATAAAACTCCAAACAAATTATCTCTAAGAAATAGTTTTTCAAAGTGTTTATTGAAAATCATGAGATCTTGTCAAGATTCTCATTGGATTTCCATGATTCCACCTTCATCTACTCGTTTAAATATTTAGTAATTTATTTACAAATTAATTTTATCAGAGACTAATATTGCAGAGTTGAATCTTCCATATTCATCTGCCATAAATAATTGAGAATATTCGGCAGCTGAAAATAGAGATTCTACGATAATACTGAGTGAAATGCACTGAAGGTACTTTTGCATAATGTTTTTCGTCTGTTTGAGTGATTCCATCCATAGACATTTTTTGAATATCTGTTTCCTGTCTTCCATGAATTCAATTGCAGTGTTCCCACTCCATTTTGCACTCCTAATGGAGTTATTATGATCTTGTTTTTAACCATGTTTTATATTGTTGCAAATGGTTGCCTCTAATCTCCACTTTTTTCTCAAACTTCCGTCTAACCCCTCTGACTTTCTTTTCAAAACTTTGAATGCCAATAATTATTCATCTGACACTGTAACTCCTTATTACCCTTAAAAAGAAATCATTGAAAGTACCATCAGTTAGTACATAACTGGACTAAGGTGTCAAGGTTTCAATTCCTCTTTTAGCTCCCTTCATCATTGCACAAACAACATTTACCACTTATAAAGATGGTAGATATTCAAAACTCATTACACTACACACATCATCATCATCTTCCGCTTGTCCTATTCGGGTTGGGGACTCAAGGCGCCTCCATTCGTCCCTGTCTTGCGCTGATTGTTCGGCCTCCGTCCATAGCAGTCCCATCCTCTCCTCACACAGTTTCTGGAGTTGTCTTGCCCAACTGTGTCTAGGGCGGTCCACTGGACGTCTACCAGTTATCACATTACACTACACATATTCGTTAATAGTACACACCTGTACAAATTGCAAGTGCGTCCCACTGTTGAATTTGGCAGCCACTTCTGGTCTGGGCCCCAAATTACAACCATTGATTCTGTGTAGAGGTGAGCGATCCATTTGACAGATTCCTTATTTTAACAAACAGATAGCAATTTTTAGAGCACTGACATCGAGTGGGAATGCTGTCCTTGTTCTACCGGTATTTCAATGAAAGATGCTCTGAGGAATTAGTGTCTCTGATCCCTTTGGCAAAGGTAGTCGGGTTACACGCCAAACTTGCACCCAACATTTGTTAACAGATGATATTTGTCACATGAGAACGGGTCATTTGGATCGTCTTAAAGCGTAGTGAACTAACTCACTTTTTGCAATTTCTGAGTTAGAGCTTGAATTGAGGTCTTCAAATTGTAATCTAGCTCTGCCAGAGAGAACCAATCAGAGAAATACTGTCTTGATCAATCATAGCTAGTTTTTCTCTGTTTGGTTCTTCTTTCTGATAATATTTAGCCCTCATTTCAAACTCTAACTCAGAAATTGCCAAAAGTGAGTTAGTTCACCATGGTTTAAGATGAGTCCTTTTTACAACTCGTTCTGAGTTCAACAACTCAGCTGTTCAAAGCTGAGTTAAGCTGAGGAACGATTTAACGGCCTCTGTGTTTCCTCCCTCCTACAACCCATGTTCACTCCTTCCCTTTTTCAAAGAAAGATTATAAAAATATTATTTGTGTGGGCGTGTCTTCTTATTTTGTTAATAACATTTTTTTTAGCAGCGGAAACATTTTTGCAGTTTTAAAAGGAAACTATTTTTTAGGATAGATTAAAATTAATTATTTTTCTAATTTTACAATCACAATCTTTTGTTTGGAAAAGATAACGTCTGAACCATGAGACCTTTGTCTTTTCTAATTAAATTTATATGTTTTTATGCATGCACCTTTGAAATTAATTTGAAAAATATGACTTCATTATTGTCGACCTATATTTAATAATAATATATTATGGTTAGTATGTGCTGAATAGCGAGTTACTTCCCATCCACCCACTTGCCTCGTCCTTATTTTCATCCGCATTCTCCAATTGGGGGTGTCATAGATTGCTTTTGTTATTATCGTGACGGTTCACGATTACGGTACCGTGAAAACATAAAACTTATGTTCTTTATTCTAATAATGCTGCGGCTCTTTCTTACATATTTAATAATGGTGAGACAAAAGATGAAACCCACAATATACGTGTGACTGTTTCCTCCAAAGTATTACTTTTTTCATTTGGAAGAAACAGATATAAGTATGTATCTTATTACGGCTCAGCCACGGCGCTGGGAATTGCGTTTCATTTTTATTGTACGTGTGAAGGAGATGTATGATAATGATTGTATGTTTCCTTTGGGGGGTGCAGACATAAGTTCACTGTTTGTCTCATTTTCAACTGTTGTTATTTACGTTTGAAGTTTTTGAATTTTCGAAATTCACTCACATTTCAATATTATCCTTGTAACTATATTCCATACTTTCAAAATTATCATCACGGCTAGTAATATTGTAGGGGTGTACAAAACGTTATGGTGCGCTGTGTGAGAGAGATGCAAGAAAATGATTACTTTTTCCTTTGGAGGAAACAGACCTACGTACATTGTGTATCTCATCTTTTGAAAGAGCTGCAGCATTTTTATGATAAAGAACGTATGTTTATTACCTTTTTTGTGCTGTAATGGTGAATCGTCATGGTAACAATAAAAGCGCTCATAATCTCACTTGCTCTGGGCTTTTGGAATCCTGCGTTTGTAACAAAGATATTGAAATATAGGAAGATGGGCTATCGGCAGTTTTTACTGGGTGCTTCCTGGTGTCGCCGATATTTTTAACCAATACTACTGCACACCTTAAAAAAAATCAACTAAATGAACGAATTCTTTCCATATTCAAACTATATTTAACCAAGCTCATCGAATTTCATATACCCACGAGAGCCACTCATTCTAAAATCCTGTTTAAATGCTGCAATAACCGGACCGAGTATACGAAACACTCGCTTGTACATAGATTACATTAAGTTACTAATAGATATGCTGATGTGGCAGATCTATTTAACTGCACGGAAGCTAGGTACAAGAAGGCTATAATATACTATCAAATATTTTCAATCAGTATTAACTTTATTTGCACTATAGAATTTTATATGTAATTGTATCTCTGTTGTCATTTCTTAATCAAAAGCCACAATTAACCGTCATACTCTTTTTTATTATTTCTTATTTAACTGTGATTTTGTGTTAGGTAATCTGTGTTTATGGTATATGTATACCGTTTATATTAAATAAATAAATTTTTAACCAATACTAGTGCACACCTCCGAAAAATCAATTAAATTCCGTATACAAACTAGCACTTTTAGATCGTAATCCGCCGACAGTCGGGCGGACATCATAGCATATCTCCTAATATTTCAATATCTTTGGTTGTGATAATGTTCTAAATCAGAGGTTCCCAAACTTTTTTTTCTCGTGGACCACTTTCAAAATTTTACTGGTTTCATTGGACCCCCTGCTGTAACATTTCTACCATATTCCCAAAACTCGACACTTGTGGGGGGGGGGGGGGGGGGGGCACGGGATGGGTCTCAAAATGACTATTTTTCAACGAAATACTAGTGTACTATCTGCCTACATTTGCTTTTTCTATGTACAACGTACATTAAATAAATAATTAATCATGCATTCTTGCGGGAATTCATGTTTAAAACGATTTAAACTAAAATATGTTACTGTAAATATGTAAAAATCACACAAATCTGACAGGAGATCACGTCCATTATCTCGATAACGATCCCACAAAAGTTAGAGAACAAGCCTGCAGATAAATTTTCATGGACACCCACTTACAACTTGTGGACCCCCATTTTTTTATCACATCTACGTGGACCCCCGTCGAGTCTCCCGTGGACCCCTGGGGGTCCACCTGAACCACTTTGGGAATCACTGTTCTAAATGATATTTTATACAGCTGTATGACTTTCCATAGAATCTACTTCTCAAATAAAATCTGTTTGTTTAATGGAGTGATTTTTTTATGCTTGTTCAAAAAAGCACAAATTATTTTATATTCATTGTATAACACATATTATCATCCCTTCTCTAGCAGAAAACATTTACATACAAGTCGATTTTTCTGACAGAATAATGAAGATATTATTTTTTTTATAGAACCTGACAGTTGATCCCCACCAGGCTAATTAGTTCGCTTTTCGGAACAACTCATGTAGGTCTCATAGAAATTGTTGTGCTCCCTTACTATCGTGGTTAGAAATACGATCTAAACGGTGTTAGAAAGAGAAAACACCACGTTTTATATTCAAATCTAAAAGTTAACCACAAAATAATTTAAATGTACAGCTTTATGAAACTAAAGTTTCCGACCGTAATTAGAAAAAAAATTATGAAACTTTGGAAATTTTTTATTAATTATTTTTATGTGAAAAATAGAAAACTGAATAAAGTTTATAAAACCTTTTACCTAATAATAATGTATGTATGTGTTTTTATTTTTTTTTTTTTTATCAGCAGTTTTACTTTTGAAAAATGTTGAGTGAAACATTTTTAAAGCTTTTTATTATTGCATTCAAAAAATTTATATTTAAAAAATTATATGTTTATTTCGAAATATAAAATTTGAAAGGTTATTTCATCACCTTTCAAAGACAGTTTTTAGTTTTCGGATAAATTCAGAAATATTCCATTTATTGGATTTTATTGCAAAGCGGAAATATTTTGACCCTCTGACAAAATATGGCCGAGGCCTGAGGGTTAATAATAAGTCGGTATGGATATCAACAATACATAGACAAATAGTTTTATGCTTGATGCATTTGAATGAACGTATGTTTTATAATTTTGTTATTATTTGGCGGTACATCCTCTGCACACCTCTTCGGAAACTTAGTTATATTTTGCGTAAGTAGGTATATAGTACCTTCCCTAAACCGACAGCATATTGTATATAGGAATGCTGTGGGATTAACTGTCATGGAATCATTTTTTATACATCACCTAATCAATTTTTCTGTTTGTTTTATTTGTAACTAGCGAGTTCCCGGCGTGCATTGCTATGCCACTTAAGAACGAAATTGTTTCTCCCGCCAACCCCCCCTCCCACGATCTCCTCCCCTCTCCCGCTTTCAATATAATCAGTCCCGGTTCATTCAGATTTTCAAACAGCTCGCATGCCACCTATTGCAATTTTTTTACAAATTTTTCTATGAAATTTGGTACCTAACATGGTGCCTATTTAAAATAAATATAAATTTTGATAAGCTTAAAAGTATTCGATTTTGGTTAGTACCATGGGTGAGATTAAATTCGTTAATTTAAACGTTTTCGAAAAGTTGAATTTTAATTTAACAATCGATGGTTTGCAAAATGTCATTCTCAAATTGTGACAGTTTTGTAAGAGTTTTTGTAATGATTAAAAAAACTTTTCTGATGTATTTTCATGTGGTTGTAATAATCCAGAAACCTTCGCGAGGACGGAAAGAAGGTATTTTGATACTACAAATCATCCACATCAAATCCCCAAAGTTTCATCACAATCGGATTCTTCTTTCGTATGGTGGAGGGGTCAGAGGGGGACATCCAGGTCTGCGAGCCAGTCTAGGGCCTCAGGCGTTGGCGTTGCCCTGTGGACCTCATCAATCCCACCGAGGAATGAATGGAGCGGGCATTCGTTGACCACACGTTCGGTGGTCTGCACCTCACCGCATTCACACATCTCCGACTCTTTAAGGCCCCATTTATACATCATATTATGGGCACAACGGCTGTGGGAGCACCTTATCCTATTGATGGCGGACCAGAGTTAGCGAGGCAATGAGAACCCAGGCTGTCTCTCAGTGGGGTCTTGTACGAGATGGGCACTTTTCACCTTGGTCGATTGCCACTCAAGCTTCACATCACAATCGGATGAACTGTTAGCAACGCATAATTTCTTGATGCCAGAACTCACTATTGTATATAGTAAGAATCGCGGGCACGCGCTCATCAAATCCCCAAAGTTTCATCGCAATCGGATGAATGGTTTAGCAATGCATAGCCAGAAACAAACATATTTTTATATATGTATATAGATAAAGTATTGTATTTATTATTAAGTATTGTATTTATTTGAACATTTCTATATGGTCCTGTTATAATATTATTAACATTATGTATGAGGCATAACACTATTATTAAATTTTGGAGAATTATTTCCTTTCTGAGAGAGAAAAAATAGATCTACGAAAATTCATTACATATACTTTTTTATAGTTTACGACTTGTTTGTAATGTTATGGAAACCAAAACAAATTTGCTTTACAAAATATTCTTATTTACAATACTTTATGTACTTCAAGTACAATGTGGTGGCCTCAGCACAGTAAAGTAACCAAAGAGGCCCATATTTTAAAATAATGTTTTGTGCCAATAAAATATAATGTTCTGAAGTAACTGCAATAATTATTGTTTTATTCCTAAAAATTGTACCTTTTACGAATTGATCTCTTTGTGTATATAATTAATACATTCAGTCATTGTGGTCTAACCCCTCAGGCTGCTCTTAACCTCTTGTTCGCTTTTGGGAAAAGCTCATATAGATCTTACAGAAGTCATCGTGCTTCCTTTACTTTTTCACCATGTATCGTATCATGGTGAAAAATATCATCTAAACAGTGTTAGAAAGAGAAAATACCAAGCTTTGTATTCAAATCTAAAAGTTAACCACTGAAGAATTTAAATATACACCTCTGTGATACTTTATTTGACTTACATCCGACTGCATTTAAAAAAAAATTATGCAATTTTGTAAATTTTTTATTAATTATTTTTACATTAAATATGAGGTGACATTAACGATTGCGACACATTTTCCTTATGAAATAAGTTTTAGTCAATTTTTTTTGTTAGTAATTTTATTTGGAAAAAATGTTTTGTGTCTGACATTTTAGAAACTTTTTTGTATTTGCATCCAAAATTTTTATTTTTCAAAAGTCGTGTGTTTATTTCTAATGATAACATTTGACAATATTTTATCACCTCTCAAAAACAGTTTTTAGTTTTCGGAAACGTTCAGAAATATTCCACTTATTTGGATTTTATCGGAAAACGAAAATTCTCTTGTCTATCTGACAGAATACACCATACCAAAATTATAAATCTGATAAAATGTGCGGCAATTTTACTATCTGGTCACAAATGCACTGATTGCAAATCAAATGGAAAGACATTATTTATCTTAGGATCTCCCGTGTGGAGTAGTGTACTAGTAATACATAGTGTTTGGAAACTCATGGTACAAGGAGGAAAATGGTGAATCTGCATCACATTTTGTGTCAATTTTGCGGTATAACTTTTTTTATTTTTTTTTTTATTTGAGCTTTCGTTTTCGAGTAAATCGAGTCTGAATTTGAAATTTTGTAAGGGAAATTAAAAAAAAATCGGTCATTAGGGTGTTAATATCAGCTGTTTTTTTTTCAGCTGTACCAAGAGTTTCCAGACTATGTGCATAATAAAACGAGCACAAAAGTTTTTGTTAACATAGGTATTTAATACATTTATACAAGGATAACACATAACTATGTTTAAAGTAAATATTTTGCACTCAACTATATTTTATTACCCGCTCAATTCATCTGAAATTGTCTGCAAATATAATCGTCCTTTTTGGTCGAGGCCACCAACTCTTTACGCAGTTTTCTCAGTTCCTCGAGGTACTTACTCGGGTTTCTTTTTGTGCGGGGATAAGGGGTGGGTCCAGCCTGCCAACTGGGAGGCAGGGAGGCCAGTTGTCTGTTGAAGGTATCCGAATACCGAGCAGAAACACTTGAGAAATATCCCGAAGTCTTTTCAGTACAATCCTCCAGCCTGTCTAACGAGTCAAACAGAGTCTTTTCAATGGAATCTATTTCTTTCCCAGCTGATGCGAGTTCGTCATCACTAGAAAAGACTGCTTCATCTAAGTCCAGATCATCTGGAATCTTTGGACTGTCTTTATTTGTTTTGATTTGCTTCTCATTATTTATTAACTCATCATTAATCATACGAGAATAACACATTGTGTTTACTTTGAATTGTGGTCTGTGTGATGACGTAGATGCCATGGAATAGTGTGCTGGTGTGTTAGCATTATTGTTAGCTTTTTCATCGTCAATTTGTAATGATGCATTACAAATTGGAGAAATTGATTTAGCTGGTGTTGTGTTGCTCGAATGAGAGTTGGTAAATCGATCCTTCACCTGACTCAGTGATGTGACTAGATTGGTGGCTTCTTTTATTAAATTAGAAGTGGCTTCCATGTACTGAAGGCATTTTGTATCGTGTTCAGGTGTATCACGATTTTTATGTTTATTGAAGTCTGTTTCTGTTTTAACGGAAGGCACCTGGATTCTGTCTTCCCAACACCGAATTCCCATGAAGTTGGTTTTTGCTGAAGGCTTTTCCGAAACAAAGGAATTAGTTCTTTCAGGACTTAATGAATCTCTGTCCATTGTGTCCCTAGTAGATCGGCGAATAGATTCGTGACCGCTGGTTTCAAATGCGTCATTGTATTTCGCAAATGTGGACAGGTTTTTCTCTGGAGAGCTGTTTCTTGCATTAGTTGGCTCTGTGCTATCTACGTCGAATTTCCAAGAAACAGTTTTGGGTTTTTTTCTGTTGCCAGATTCGCCAGACCGTTTCGGCGATGCTTTGATATTATACGGGTAGCTATTTTGGTCTCTTCCCATGATAATGTCCCTCATGTTGATCCAACGATCCGAATTGAAATTCGAGGAAATGCATATTCTAGGTAAAGGAACGTAAATATTCTCGAGAAATTCGGCGTTAAAATTTTCAAGAACGGAATTTGCTTGAGTCGATTTTGATTCGTAAAGACAACCACTTTCACGACTTTGGTCGTCTGTCCCGACACCTTTACTCGCTCGCGTAGAGTCTGCTGTTAAGATTGGCGCGGAATTGGGCGGTGTAGAAATGCGCGAAGTCACGCCAGCTAGTTTTACGACTTCTTCCTTCCCGCTCGTCACGCGATCGCAGGTTTGATTGATATTGGCCGGTGTTTTACTTTTGATTACGCTATCGTAGTTTGTCACTTCGGGGGGTTCACGCCCTACGGTTGTTAGTTCGTCTTGGGTTTGAGTACACTTCCCTGACACCGAATTTCCGCTTTTGATAATATCTTTCGCATCAAGGTTTCCGGAAAAACTCGCGTGCGAAATTCGTAAAGGACTTTCCGCCGAGTTATTCGAAACGACAGTTTGCGGAAAAATTCCATCTCCGCTGGCTCCGTTTTCCCCGGGGTTGTGATTGTTCAGAAGATCGGGAGTTGTACGAATCGACAGCGATCGCAAGTCGGTGGTTTTGTGACTCTCGTTCTCTAAACTATCGTCGGAAATACCATCCGTTTCGTTTTCAAATTGGCTACAGTCGTGAGAAATGCTAATATTTAAAACACGAGGCGATGTAGATCTGTCGTTAAGATTAACTGGCGCGGGGGAGTCGCGACTGACTTTGAGGTATTTCGTAAACGACGAGTATTTCTTCCTAGGCGGTGCAAATTCTTGAGTTTGAGTCGATGCCGCGTTTAACGAACGAATTTCTTCCGTCATGTTGCCACATGTTCTAGTAAAAGTGAAATGAGCGTGATTGCTTTTGAATTTATCGGTTTCGACGCCTTTGTCAGTGGTGTACAAAGAGCCACTTGTCGTCCCCACGGAGGCTTCTTTGCAAAGTAACGTAAAAGCTTCTGTTTCGACACTGACGTGCCGGTAAAGTTTGTCTTCACTACTCGGAAAGGCTCTGAATGGTTCAATATCGTCTTGAATATCGATAGCGACCTCTTTCACTCTAATCGATGTTTTAATATCTGTTTGCGTCTCCGCAGGCACCCCTGGTCGCACCCGACGCGAGGCCCTTAGGGCTTTGTAACTGATATCAAGAAGCTTTTTCCTTGCATTGCTGCAAATTTTCAGCTCGTTTAGTGGCTTTTTGTTGATTCCTACTGGGGTGGGGATTGGGTGCACGTTATCCTCTTTTCTTTTGGACGTAGAATACAACCTGTCTGTAACTGAAGCAACGATAACCGCACGTTTGTTGAACGGTTCGTAAGAAACGTGTGGTTTACTATCATTCGCAGTTGCAGCAGATGATTTAGCTTGATCTTTTGATGTATCACTTTCGTTGGAATGTTGATTGTTTTCCTCGTGCAATTTGTCTTTATTTTCCTTCTCAGTTAGTCGGCTGATTGCAGTTTTGTTCAACCTTACAAAAGGTGTTTTTCCATTTGCCGACTTGAGTGTTCTAAACGAACTGAATTTCTCCAGAGAGGGTAACACTTCGTGGGAGCTGTATTGTCGCTTCTTGTTCCGGAGAGGAGGAAGTGGAACGTCGTGGACACTTCCCGTTCTGTGTAGTCTTGGACCGAACAGTAAATCCTCCGCCTGACTGGACTGAATGTTGGAGAGTGTAGAAGGAATGCTGGTATTCCCCGAGAGGGTATCATTGCTGTTGATGCTCATACGAGATGAAGCCAACGAATTGAGAGAGTCTCCTCCCTCGTTTTCTCTTTCTGGTTTACCGGGTGCGCCCTCTTCTTTAATTGTACAATCCGACATTTCACTGACATCGTGCGGGTCCTCGTTTGACTTTGAATGCTCCTGGCTCTCCACTTCTTTAGCGTCAAAGGAGACCTGTAAAAACAAATTACAAGAAGGCTTAACAAGGACTCGTTTATCTGGCGATACAGAATAAGCAGCTTATTTCCACAATTCATATTAGATCCTTCGCTCGTAGGGAGGGAGGGAGATAATTCTTTAAATATCGAGGGAATTAAAACCATCCCCATAAAACAAAAATGATCCAGAATGATCAAAAATGATACAGAAATTAATGATAAATTTTATTTCTAGGCGCTAGAAACAGAAAGACAGAAATGTGCAGCATGCCTGAAACGTTAGCCGAAGAAGGAGGTAGTCAAACACGACATAATACCCCAAAAATAAGTAACGATAATAATAACTTTTGGCTGTGAAAATATCGAACCTAACCTTTGCTTAGTTGAAAATGCAAAAAAAAGTACCCCGTTAATGTTCGACATGAAAACAATTACCATTGCAAAGTTTTTGAAGTTGCCATTCGTTGGTAGAAGACTCCCTGGGTGAGGAAGGCATAACAACACAATATTAAATTCCGTACCCAAGGGATGCCATAGTCTCACTGGCTCCAAACGAGAGCAGTTGGATTCTTAAGCGGTATTCACACAAAAAACCTCTCTTCCAGAAATACACAACGATCTCTGAGGTAAAAAAACCTTCGAATTTTCATCCTTCGGCAAAAAATTAAAAATGAAAGAAAGGGGTCCGAGAAACTGCTAAAAACGTACATATCTTAATTAATTTTTAATTTTTTTCTAACCTCACATTAAGTACAATAATTTTGAATCCACTGAAATCAATAATAATAAAAATACAAGACACTTTACAACTCAATCTAATATTTAGATACCAACCAAAATACGAGTATTAATTCCGTAGAACAAGCTGTAACTATATCTAGTTAAGAATTAATATCGATCATTACGGCTACGTTTACTTGCAAACCCTATTTATAATAATTTAAGTTTAGTATGCATTACGTAGTGCACATTATATTAAATATACCTTCGACAAAAATGTTGAAATAATAAATAAATAAAAAGTACGTATCAGCTGACCTGCGTGGTTTGATGAGTGAGTTCCGGAAGCGTCTTTCCCTTCCTGGCGGAGTCCAGCAGCGCCCTGAGGCGTGCCACTTCGGCCCTGAGCGCACGCAGACTGCGCTCGGCGGCCCCCCTAGCGCTCCGGGCCCCCGTCGCCGCGGAGCCCGGGGGGATGCGCCCCGCACGCGAGGCCCAGCGCATTGTGTTCACGGTCTCGGCGTAGCAGGCGCAGGACGGGGACACGGCTGCAATTTGTCGAAAACTTTGTTATCCCTACTTATGCCTTTGTTGTACCTACTTGTCCCTTTGTTGTACCTACTTGTCCCTTTGTTGTACCTACTCATCCCTTTGTTGTACCTACTTGTCCCTTTGTTGTACCTACTCATCCCTATGTTGTACCTACTTGTTCCTTTATTGTACCTACTCATTCCTTTGTTGTAACTACTCATCGCTTTGTTGTACCTACTTGTCCCTTTGTTGTACCTACTCATTTCTTTGTTGTACCTACTTGTCCCTTTGTTGTACCTACCTATCTCTTTGTTGTGCCTACTTGTCCCTTTGTTGCACCTCTTGTCCCTTTCTTGTATCTACTCAACCCTTTGTTGTACTTATTTGTCCCTTTGTTGTACCTACTCATCCCTTTGTTGTATCTATTTGTCCCTTTGTTTTACCTACTCGTCCCTTCGTTTTATCTACTTATCCCTTTGTTATACCTACTTGTCCCTTTGTTGCACCTACTTCTCCCTTTGTTGTACCTACTCATCCCTTTGTTGTACCTACTCATCCCTTTGTTGTACCTGTTTGTCCCTTTGTTTTACTTACTTGTCCCTTTGTTTTACCTACTTATCCCTTTGTTATACCTACTTGTCCCTTTTTTGTACCTACTCATCCCTTTGTTGTACCTTTTTGTCCCTTTGTTGTACCTACTTGTCCCTTTATTGTCCCTTTTTTTGTTGTTTTTCGCCTTTAATTATCTGGGCAACTTAAATTTTATAACCATGATTTTGTTATGGTTGTCTCACTGGGAGAAGTTTAGTTCTGGTGCTTAATTTATTAATTTTATCCAGCAATACAACGCAAGATACCATCAATTATATATCTAAGATTTTCTAAGTTATTATTTTTATCCTGCCTGATGTCCACTGTGCAGTTTTTAAACCAGCGCACCAAATCACCAAACGAAGCGAACCACACAGTGTCTTATAGATGTTATATAATACCATGGGGCAAAGGTGTTAGTCATCCGATGAGTTTCTAGCCGCTTTACAAAAAAATAGCTCTTCCTGATAAGTAACTACCCAAACATTATTAGATTTTGTTCCTACGAGGAGTTGGAATTTAAAAAAATAATTTAACCGTATTTTGTGCAGTATGAGAAAAAAGTGTTTTCATTTATAGGTACGTATAAATAATATTTTAATAGAGATTTATAGCGAATTATTTTACCTTACCTTTATTGCCTCTTCAATGACCTTGTCTGCATGTAAAATACAAAAAATAGATATATTATCTCCTTTTATTACAGATAGGTACAATAGTCTATTTTTATTACGAAGAGCTGCGGCGTTTTGTCCATACAAACGAATTCCCCAATTTCCTCTCTGGATTTTGAAACTAATGCAAACATATTTTAATATAATGGTGTCAGTACATTTTGCTTTTTTTTGACAAGTTACGGCTCAGCCACGGCGACGGGAATTTTTCGTTTAATATTCTTTATACGTTTGAGGGAGATGTATGAAAATTATTGTATGTTTGGGGGGGGGGGGGGGGTGCAGACACACGTTCACCGTTTGTAAGAAAAAGCTACAGCTTTATAATGTTTAAGAAGCAAAATCGCATTGACTTTTGACGTTTTTGATTTTTGGAATTCGCTCACACTTCAATATTATCCTTGTACGTACATTTCATACTTTCAAAATTATCGTAACGGCTGGTAGTATTGTAGGGGTTTACGGAGACGTCGCGGTGCCGCATGTGAGAGAGATGCAAGAAAATTATGACTTTTTTTCCTTTGGAGGAAACAGACCTACGTACATTGTGTGTCTTATCTTTTGAAAGGGCTGCAGCATTATTTTGATAAAGAACGTATGCTTATTGATTTTTTACGCCGTCACCGTACCGTAACCGTCACGGTAATTTTAAAAGCGCTCATTATCTACATCACGTCGGGTGGGAATGCTATCCATGTTCTACCGGTATTTCAATGGAAGATGCTATGAGGAACTAGCGTCATTGATCCCTTCGGCACCGGTGCATAGTCGGGAGACACGCCAAACGCGCGCCCAACATATGTACACGGTTGACATATGTCACATGAGAACGGGTCGTTTTTTCGACTCGTTCTTGAGTTCAACAGCTCGGCTATGGAACGATTTGCCGGCATCTGTGTTTCCTCCCTCCTACAACATGGGTCTCTTCAAGACCAATGTTCATTCCTTCCTCTCCTCAAAAAGACCCTCCACACAGCATCCCAGATGACATAGGCCCTGAGGGGAATTATTTTCCTCAAGGCCTCCTGTGTGGAGTTAATGTAAAAAAAAAAAAAAAATCACCGCGACTGACTGAAGATATTATTCGATTCACATTATAAAACACAACCCTACAAAACTCGAATTAGAATCATTCTTACAATAAACGGATATTACGGATACCATTTTCCACCATACAAATGTATGGTGGAAAATGGTTTTAGGTAAATTGTAAATTGCCTATCCAAAGTTCAGAGGTCGCGCGGGAGTTTCAAGGATTTCATAACACCTGTAATTTTCTTTCGAAAGTTTTTATTAACAAATTCTTACCTGAATCACAGAGTTTTTCAACATAATTTAGAAATTGAATGAAATGGAACTTCAAATAAAAAAAAATACCTTAAGGGCCATTAACCAGCGGCCGAGAATTTAAATTTCGTCGAAAGATTGTCTTGCGATCGTACCCTTACAACTGTACAGGGCGGTTCCGATGGGAAAGATGAATTATTTTACGCACCAGCATTTTTAAATAATCACTCAATATCGACCGTATTTCATTCAAAATTTGCTTTGAAATACTACCTAGTAAAATAAGAATAAAAAAAATGGAATATGATAGTTAGTAAGACCGTAAATAAATAGACAAACTGAAGTATTTTCGTTATAAAACATGTGCGCGGATCTATTTTTTAAATATTTTATTTGAACTAAAATTAAAATTCTGAAAAATAGTTTTCCCAGATAATGCATTGATTTATTTTATTACATGATTACATGATTTGAAATATGTGTTGTATAAAACAAAATTTTGTACGAAAATTTAACAAATCTGCCAACGACCTTCGATATAACCTTATTATACTATAAATAAACATATTTTCTCAAAATTTAAAACATAACTTTACTAGATAAAAGAACAGTCTTTAGAAATCAATTAAAACTGTTTTGTAGAAAAGCGTCGATCTGTCCAGAATTTTATTTAAAAATTACATATTTTCGGTTTTGTCTGGTTATTCTTCTCAACTATTTGGTAACTCACATTTTAGAACAAAAACTACCTTTTAATAATTTTTGAAAAATAAATTTTTTATATTTTTCTTATAAAACATTATACAACGTCTAGCACAGATCCATGAAAAATCAGGGGATATTATCATTTATTGTAGTTTTTGTGAAAAATTTTTTGAACTTGAATAACTTTACGGATTATGCGGGAATACAATTTCAAATCACGCACCCACCCACCGACAAACGATATTAGTGTGTTTATTGGGCATGTAGGTGCCTACCTACTTTATCGCTATTTAATCTAAATACAATCTGTTCCAATTTTCAAAATGACACATACTTATTTATAAATATTGGTAATCGTATGTGTAAGCCATTAGGAGGATGGTGAAATACCCCATGTATCGAATAAGTTAGCCGAGTTTTCTACGTACTGCGAATATATATACCTATATACATGATAATAGATATTTATCCAGAGGATGGTGAAATACCCCCTAAGAGATAATTTAATCAAGTTCGAAATTTAAATTCCTAAGAATATGATGTAGATTTTGGATGTAAACACCCCCTTTCAGGAATTAACACGAATTGAACACATATCTGCCCTGATGATGGACACTGTAACGCTGTCCGAAACGCTGGCTAAAGAATGAGGTACTGCAACACGGCATCACACCCCAACTGATGTGAAAAATATTTAGTCCGGTACCATCATTTTTCGTTTTAACCATCTTGGTGTCGTCATTTGTAAATGGCCGGGTGTGCCGGGCGCACACGCCAAAATTTTGAATTATTTTTATTTTTAAATGCGATTTTAACCCTTACGTATAAAGAAAACGTATGAAGGACAAGGTCAGAATCGATTGAGGCATTCTTGTTCTTGAGTATGAGGTATCCGAAATACGCCTAGTCTCTCGGAATATTTTTTATTAAATTTATCTATGACATCGGACTTTAATTTTTCCCGCTACGAGCTACTTTGACTACGAGCGTCGTAGGGCTCGAAAAAGCTCGAAAAACCTATTAATTTATCAAATAAACGCAAGTAATGTTGTTTTTATGCATAGTTTATTGTTCAAGGAATGTGTTTCGGTAAATATAATATACGATAGCACAAAATAAACCCACAAAATATTATGTCAAAGTCAAAACTTTGCGAAATTTATGTCGTTTCCTCCTTGGCCCTTTACAGGTAACCACTACGATCTCGGCGCACTCCTTTTTATCCGCCTTATTTTGACAAAATAATACAATAAATGTAAAGGTACTTACTGGCAATCATTATGGTAGTGGTGAATCCAGAAAGAGTGTCCTTCAGAAGCCAGGTAAGAACAGAATCTCTGTATGGGACGTATTTTGTGCTACGCGAACCTGGTGTAGCTGTAAAAAAACATTTGTTATAAATGATGAATCACGTACGAGGTACTTCCCAACCTTCCTATTCCCATCTCCTTCCACTAACCACTCCCTTCAGCCCACAACATACCCCAATTGGCAAAGCTAAG
This sequence comes from Glyphotaelius pellucidus, assembly GCA_936435175.1. Classification (NCBI taxonomy): domain Eukaryota; kingdom Metazoa; phylum Arthropoda; class Insecta; order Trichoptera; family Limnephilidae; genus Glyphotaelius; species Glyphotaelius pellucidus. Next base: position 31,844,682 of record OW386554.1, read on the forward strand.
TCCTGTTGGCGTCGTTGAGTCTCTTGTGCAGTGTCCACATCTTAAGTCGGGTCTCCTGCGATAAAACACGTAGGTACACATGTTGTAAATGCGTACACGAATGTTTTTGTTTTCCATCGGCATCGGAAACCGCTTAAGGGTCCACTATTGGAATTTCGACCGATTTCTTACATATCTCCCTTAAACATTTGAAGTTTTTAAGCTCTTAAAAAAATATATGTTATTTTTGAAGATAATATCTAGATACGTTCCACGCCGAAACGCAAATTATATGAAATTCCCTCGATAGAAAACAATCGCAAAGTATGCTCCGAAAATTATTTAAAACAAGTCTATTTCTATTATTTTACAAGTTATATTTGTGAAAAAATTCACAATGTTTCTTTAAATGATACTTAAGATACGTTCCACGAGATTTTTGCTCTATTTTAAACGAGTCATGTTTTATTAAGCTTTTTCGCCATTTTCGCTGCGATTTCATCACTTAAAATATTAGCGCGCTCTGTCCAACATTCGTAATTACACATCTCTCCATCTTCTTCTTTTTCAGCCGAATAGCGCCGCCTTAAGTCCGGTCTGCTGCGACCGAGAACATGAACATTCGCTTACACATCACTGTAAACATGTGGCCTTGCACATTTTTGCATGCATCTGCAGTAAGGACACGCTCAAATTACCAATGTTTATGGTAATTTGTAAGCAAATATGTTAACGAATATTTATGTTTTCGGCTAGAGGAGATCCCGCTTTACACACATGTGAATGGCCACTCCCAAATGTGACATGTTTGTGCAAATATTTTATTTAATGTTTGTGCAAACATTGTGACAGGAGATCCGGCTTTAAGTGACCGCCACACAACTCTCTCGGCACACTCGCTTGGCTTCATAAATATTCATACACCATCTCAAAACGTAATTTTTTTCCTAATCTTGACATGATCCGACTTATGTATTTCATTTACTTGTTGGTGGCTGTTATCCTTGGGCATCCCCGGCTTCTTTTACCGTTCACTTTCTCTTTTCTCGTATGTTCTTCTGGCATTCCTGACTTCATTCATCCGTTGCAAGTTTCCAAGACAACCTTTACGATCTTTCCAACATAGTTTAAAAATAATAACACGTACGTCTCAGGATCTCAGATCAATTTCCACAGTATTCAGCCTACCGACTGAAAAGCGATAAACGTAGCAATTTCAAAACCGGACCCAAATTAAATGATACCATTTACATTGAAGAAAAATAATGCTCGTTGTAAAGTATAAAAGGTATTGATTAACATGTTTGCATATTTACCCAGGGCTGAAATGACGTTCGCTAAAGCCACGAGAGATTTGTTTATGTTGGCACCCTCCTTCTGTCGGGAGATGCTCTGATTTACTCGGCTGGGCCTCTCGCTAAGAGCAATAAGAACATGTAATTTTCATATTATTTCAGAGAAATGCGTGTGTGTGCGTGTATGTGTACGTGAGGGCCACCAAAAGTTGATAGAGTGCATTGTTATAGACAACATTTTCATCGACAACATTGCCACCGACAACATTCCCATCGACAACATTGTCATCGACAACATTGTCGTCGACAGCATTGTCATCGACAACATTGTCATGAGGTCTCTCTGCCGAGTTTTAGCTCTATCGGATGTCAGGAAGTGAGTTTATTTCCACTTGTAAGATTTACATTCATTCATTCGCCATAGAGGCTGAATTTTCGAACAGTTTAAGACTTGGTGCATGCAAATCGGATGTATTGTTTTTTTAATGTGTTGTCAACCAGGTTGAAAAATGTAGTTTCAAAGTTTTGCTGGAGGATAATTCAACATAAAAACTGTTTCAAACGGTTTCACATAAAATGCTGTATCTCCGTCAATTTTTTTATTTATTTTTATTGTAAAATAAAAAATATGGGTTACATACATATACATTTTACAAAATATTATATTAAAGGTCATTTTTGGTCATGTATTCCTTATCAGAAAAGAGGAGCTAGGGCGCCACGATTCTTAATTTGGTTGTAAGATATCATATGTTTTGTATAAAATATTTACTTTTCACTGTTAGTTTTTATTTGAAAAATTGTTTAATATTATTTATTTGTTCTGATTGGTCAATACGAATTACGAATTACGAATTTCTTTAAAACATCTGGTGAGAGCATTCTTAACAAATGCATCTTTAAGAAAGTGAAATAAAAAATAAAAGACTTTTTTTAACCGTGGTCTGGTGCCTTAATAGTTCGTGCAATTTGATACCATACCATATATCTGTTATCTGTATTGAGGACTTACCTCCCCGCCAGGTCCAAGAGGGTAAGGGTGGTGTGAGGGTGCCCCCTCCTGACAGCCAGCAGCGCGTGAGAGCGGCTGGAGTGCGGGTTCCTCTGCGTGGCGGCGCTCCTCCTCCGGGCCGAGCCCAGGGCCAGCAGCGCGCACAGCTCCTGGGGGCTGCGGACCGTCAGCTCACTCAAATCTGGTCAAAACAACTATATTTCAATAAATACTGTATTATCTCACCACTTTGTAATACAATCGATTTGGGAGTGGTCTCATTCGATTCAGCACATCTGAAAACGTAACAAACGATACCTTAATCGATCTAGATTTAAAACCACACATTTAAAAAAATTTTCAACCTCCTCTCTCCCCCAAGTTCCACTACTTTTTTAAACTTTAAATGAAATAAACATATAATTTTTTAAATATAAACATTTTGAATGCAAACATAAAAAGTTTTAAGATGTCTCAACGTACGTTTTTTCTAACAAAAATTACTGATAACGGAAAAAAATGTAAAAAATCGGAATAGAGACTAGTTTATGAGATTACCGGAGATATTTAATTAATTTACTCAAAATTGAATTGAACATAACTCCTGTTCCAAAACAGCTAAAATTATTTCGCGAAATGTGGCAGGTTATGCAAATAGCTACGCGTGTGTTTGACAATTTTCAGAAGTGTAACTCAAACAAAACACAAGTTATTTGAACAAGTAGATAGGAGCTAAGTAGTGCCACGCACCACTTAACTCTCATTTAACTATTTTAAGAACATTGACATAAATTCATTATACTCCACAGCCTCCGTGGTCGAGTGGTAAGGCTCTTGACTAGCAATCCGAGGATCGCGGGTTCAAAACAAGGAGTGTTCAAATAAAATTTATTTTATTAATTATGCAAATATATTGTAAACGTTATCATCAACTCACTTTTTTCGTTTCATGTAAAAATAATTCATAAAAAATTCCCAAAATTTTCATTATTTTCTTTTAAATTGCAGTCAGCAACTTTGGTTTAATAAAGGTGTACATTTTAATTATTTTGCGGTTACCTTTTAGATTTGAATATAAAGCGTGGTGTTTTCTGTTTATAACACCATTTAGATTATATTCCTGAGGGAGACAACGATTTCTATGAGTCCTGTATGAGTTGTTCCGAAAATCGAACAAATTAACCTGAGGGGTTAAAATGTGACAAACTACTGATATTGCTAAAAATTGCAGCGGGGTTACCCGCTGCAATTTTTTTTCAAATTTTAACTAAAAGTTCTAACTTTGGACTAGAATTACTCGAAAACGAAAGCTCAATTTAAAAATATACCACAAAATGTCTGCAAATGTGATGTAGATTCACCATTTCCCGTGTATCACTAGTTTCCGGACACCATGTATAAATGTTATGCGCAAGAGTATCTTATAGTAATAGTAATAAGAGGCCAATTAGATTTAGTGTCCTGGCCTGGGTTAAAGTGATTTTGCTTAGAGTTAAAAGGATTGTTAATATTCGTCACCTTCGACATAGGGCCCCCTCCTGGGGTGCTCCCTGACCCGGAGCCCCCTGAGCTGGTTGGCCGAGGGCCCCGCTGGCTGGCTGCCCTGCTGCAGGCAGTGTGGGTCCCCGGGGCACAGAAGGTCCCTCACGCGCTCATTGTAGATCTCAAAGTAACTGAAATAACACATTAATATGAAGGATTTTCAGATCTCAGATAAACTCGTACGTAGACATCATATTCATTTACTTTTCAAGGAACCCAAAATGTACATATTAAAAAAAATTGTTACTTTGATTAAAAAAACATATCAATTAGGGATTTTGAAATACTTGGAAATCCAATCCAATGGATATGTAAACATGAAGATGAGGCAATCATAAAAATTATGAACCTACGACAACAAAAATGAAGATGTAGAAATCAACAAATACGAAGATGAGGAAATCGACAAACATGAAGATGAGAAAATCATGACATAACTTCAACACACCTAGAGTCCGCTTCGGAACAGGAATCCCTAATGAGGAGGACTGTGAATAAACTACTTTTATTCTTTAGCCGCCGCTACTCGAATTTCTACCGATTTCTTACATATCTCTCCTTTGAATTTCTTAAGCTCTTAAAAAAAATATATGTTATTTTTGACGATAATATCTAGACGCGTTCCACGCCGAAACGCAAATTATATGAAATTCCCTCGATAGAAAAAAATCGCAAAGTATGCTCTGAAAATTATTAAAAACACGTCTGTCACTATTATTTTACAAGTTACAGTGGTGAAAAAAATCATAATGTTTCTTTAAATGATACTTAAGATGCCTTCCACAAGGTTTTTGCTCTATATTAAACGAGTCGTGTTTTATTAAACATTTTCACAATTTTCGCTTCAATTTTATCATTTAACATTCGTAATTACACATCTCTCCATCTTCTTCTTTTTGAACAGAGATGCGGGGCCTTAAATAGACATTAGTAACAATAAAAAAATAAACCAGACTACATATTCATCGTATAACAGTACAATCTTCTCATACCTACACTCTCAACATCTGGGAAGATAATTATAGAAAAAAAGTCTTAAAGGCTATTTATAGAGCAATACTTCTAGTGTTTCAGAAATTTCATTCCTCTTGTCATGCTATGCTGTGCTAGAACATCAGTGCTACCGTACGTTATTTAGCAACGACGACGGCTGAAGTTTTCAAGCCATTGCATTTCAAGAGGAACGGGCTTTCAATAGAGTCATATTATATTTCAACTAAGTACTGCAAGATTGCATAACATCTATTTTCTAGGCTATATCTATTTGTTGCCTCAAGTAAGTCTATATGGTGCATGAACCTAGGAAAAGTTCCATGTCTCTACGCTAGAGATTTTTTTCTGGATTTCTTCTAGCATATTAACATATTTAGTGCGGAGTCCACACATTACTAGCATACCCCAGATTACTTCTTACGACGCCATCAAACATGGCTAAACATAGAGCACAACCCCGCTGGTATTTGGGTCGATTGTATTGACTTTATTGAAAACGGATACGAATAAGCAGAGATATGCGGTGCAGACTGCACACTGCACTGGCAACCTTGTAACGGAAACTGCTGCTCTGGGACGGACTTATCCATTATATTTATTATCTTTGGGCTTGTCCCATTATATAAAAGGATATGTGACTAATGATTCCTCCTGAGTTGCGAACTCCTGAGTCTGTTTAATATAAGAGTGCCTTCTCGACACATCGTCATAAGGACCTATGTACTTCGTTCAGGACACTGCTCACAAAACAAATTAAAAAGCACACACTTTCCAATTCCTCATCTACATAGTTAATCAAACGAACACACAATATTATAATATCAACATTTTCAAAATAACATATTCCACATTTAAAACAAACCTAAACAAATCTTTTTTTCAATTATTTCTGGCTTTCACCCTTCAAGAGTGTTCTAGGCCATCATTTCAAATTAAAGAGAAAGGAAAGGTGAATTCATATTAATTTTATTTAAATGTGCAAATTTAAGAATTATACGGAAGATTGGAGTCGAGTTCAGACTTAAGAGAGATGAGATGTTGTATGGGGAAGTAATTTTAGATAACCCTTGATAGAAGAGAGGATATTTATTTAGAGAGGGACAACCAAAAATATGTGATCTAAAGTTCCTACATCTAGACCACAGAATGTAAAATCTGGAGAGTCAAGGACGTGAATTTTAAACAAGTGAGAAGGAACGGAACAATGTCCGATTCTCATTCGAATAAGAGAGGAAATTTCTTTTTTGGAAAAATGGGGAAATTTTTGAAACCACGGTTTTGATGGGATAGTCCTATGTATTGAGGCGTAGCATGCTCCCTTGGATTGACTAGCAATGTTTCAATACTCTGCCCAAACATTGCGGGATCTATCTTTGATGACGGAAAAAAATATCAGGTAGGGGAATATGGTTTACGAGGGTAACAATATCGTTAACCACAATGCCATTTCTGAAATTTTAGATTGTAATGTTTTTTTAAATTTTATCCAACTGTAAACCAGACGAAACTATTTTTTTACTAAGCCTTGTGTAAAAATTTTAACTATGTATATTCAATATAAAAGCTCCGTTGGTATAGTTTTCCATCTTAGGAGGAAACCCGGTGCCAAGAAATTTGAACAATAGGTATTTTACTAAACTAATGCTGTCACTGTCTCACTTTGCTGCACTCCTCCGAATACAGAGCAAAAGAGACAACTCCATCTCAAGATGATAATATCTACACAAAATGTTCGATGTTTTGTATTCCCCATTTTTCTTCTCAAAATTGGACCGATTTTTAAGATTTTTTTACCAACTGTTTTAGAAGAAAATACTCCAAGGGCTTCTGCTCATGGAGAAACTGAAAAAAACAGTTTTCAACGCAATTGCAATCAACCTCCTTAACAAAATCGATGTTTTTCTGATCTGAAATGTCAAAACTTGACAGTTATTGAGCCGCTACCGTACCATGGCTATCTGTCAACAATGCATCTGAAAACAATACAACTGAAAAACCAGCAGTGCTGGTCGCCGCTGGTTTTCAGTTGCATATCTCATTTCACATCAGAAAAATATCGATTTTGTTAAGGAGTTTGATTGCAATTGCGTTGAGAATTTTTTTTCAGTTTCTCCATGAACGGAGGCCCTTAGTGTTAAGGTTTTGCCTTTTTGAAAAATACAATGTCTAGTTGGTTTACTGAACGCTGATGATGGCGTTCAAACTAGGCAATTTTAAAGATTTTTGGAGTGTCCCAACTAAATAATAAGTAACTAAGTAATAAGATAAGAAGTAACTTTAAAAAAAAGCAAAACATACCGACGCGTTGGTGGTCGATAACTTTATTATATTAAAAAATATTTTAAGATACGGTAAATATATAATTAAAAAAAAGAATTCCGTAAATTTTAAACAAAGGTTTCTGAAACCTGTTGGATGATAGCATTGCAAAGTCCACAGGGAATTGTCAATTTTTCCGCTTGGCGAGTTTGCCCCTGTTGGCAATGTTTACACTTGTAAAGCTTCGTGTAAATACAGTTTCAATAATAAACCTACGTATGCCCTGAGTGATACGAGGTACGCATGTTTGTATTATAGTCCGCCCCAGGTCTACAGAAGGTCTGCACACATTGCCACGCGTTATATTGGTGGATGGATATCTTTACCAGTGTGGTATTTACTCTATTAGTATTATTGATGGGTGGATCTATCCACAGGTGTAGCTTTTACACTACATTTTACACACATTTTTGATCGATGGGTAGAAATAATAGGTGTTTTGTCTGTGTGGCTCTATTAGTGTGGAACCTAAAGGCAACCTTATTATAGAAGCAGATAATCCTCCAATGCCGACATTGAACTTGGCGCACGTCAAATAATTCCCTTCCACATTAATGAGGCTTATGTCGATGTTATTTATTCCTTATGGATTCGCAGTAGGCATTCGAAAACTTGTAGAAAAATTATAAGTAGGCTAACTAGAAATTTTAATAATATAAAGTGTATTAAACTGTTATATTTTGTCTATGTTAGAAGTCAGCTTGAGTACAATTCTCCCGTCTGGAACCCACATTATAATATTGATGTACAAGCTGTTGAAAAAATACAAAACAAATTCTTACGTTTTCTAAATTTTAAAATGGGTATTCCAGCAATTATGTTGAACTCTGTTCAAATGAATATGTTCAAATTGTCAGACAGAAGAATTTTCTCTGGGGCTCGAACCCAGGACCTTTCGCTTTCCGAGCAAATGCGCTGACCACTGCGCAGTGGTCAGAGCTCACCAATCGAGAGTTGTTTTTTATTTTCTGTTTTGCAAATGATTTAGTTGATAGTCCGAAATTGCTTGAATTGAGAAGCTTTCGGATTCCAATATGTAATACTAGAAGTCAGGCTTTATTTCAGTGCAGAAATTCTGGGACTAACTACCACATGTATACATCGTTGCCCAGAATACTAATGGAGTGAAATAATTATACCAAGTCAGTGGGAATCTTCAATTAATCTTTAAACAAATATATAATATTGTTAATGAGGCAGCTCAATTATGTACAATAAATACTGTATATTTCTTACTATTCATATGTAAAAGCCACGAAAAAGGGCGTTAATAAATACATATATTACCAATGGCAACGAAAGAATAATGTAAGGTTATTTTTATTATTTGTAGGATCATCTTAAAACTAAAACAATGAATGCATGAATAATAATAACCAAAATGAAGAAATTGTGTGGAGAAATATGAGGAATTTTGATATCAAGAATTATATGTTTGTAAAACAAGGACTCATTTTTGAATTGTAAAGGTGAAAAACGACCTCAAAATGAACAAATCTCCCATTACTAGTTCTAACTGTCAATATTGTGTAGCCCAACTTTCCTGAAACCTAAAACACCATTTCCGATTGTCTCGCTGTTTATTTCGATTGCATCTTATTGCCTCGTGATATCCAAATGCAACATTCGATTACAGGAACAATGGAGCCAACAGTGGAGGGTGTTATTCTTAATTTTATTTACTATCTTTTCTCGCCCAATCTAATTTTCAGTCGTAATATGTATCTACTATAAGTGATGCTCCGAAATAAAGGGTTATTTTTTTATATTTGTAAGGGGTAATAGGTTATAGCTTCAAAACAGTGTTTCCAGTCATTACCACATAAAAACAACAACTCACTTATTTGAATGAGAATTGGATTTGGTCAATTTCTCTCACCTCTTTAAAATTTACATGCATAACTCTAGAAGTGGGAACTTTATGGCCCGGTAGTAAGCGTTTAAAAAGAAGAAGACGGGGAGCTATGTAAATACGAATGTTAGAGGGAATGCGCTAATATTAAAAACGATAATAATTAAATCAAAATTGCGAAAAATTTTCATAAAACACGACTCGTTTAAAACAGAGCAAAAATATCACGGAATAAGGCTTAAGTAGCATTTGAAGCAACATACATACAACCTACAACCTGTAAAATAACAGAAAAGACTCGTTTATAATAATTTTCGGAGCATTCTTGGTAATGTTTCTATCAAGGAAATTTCATATAATTACCGTTTCGGAGTGTGTAGATATTATCTACAAGAATAACATTTGTTTTGAGCTTAAAAACTTAAAGTGTTCATTGAAAGTATTTTATAAATTGGTAGAAATGCGGAAAACCGGGCTTTAAGTCATCGAAACAAAGGGTTATCCTTTATTTCTGCAAGGGGTTATAACATCAAAACAGTGGTTCTACCAATTATCACATAAAACAGATAATTCAATTATTTGAATGAGAATTGGACTTAGCTCCATTCTTCTTACCTCTTTAAAATTTACACGAACGACTCCCCAAATTGTACTTTCTACGACCTAGAAGTGAGAACTTTAAACCACGTCGGTTTTTGGTTTGTCCCTCTCTATACAATTCTTTTCTTCTGTTAATCCTTTTCTAAAATTACCCCTCCTCCATTCAAGATTCCATCTATTCTAATTGTGAACTCGACTCCAATTATTATTATTGTATTTTTTTTTTAAATTTGGCCATGTTAATAAAATTTGCCTACCGTTTCTATCTTTTGAAAACAATGTCCAAGAACACAGTTGAAGGAAGAAAGCCAGTAAGTAAGTAACATTGAAAAATAAATCCGATTGAACTTGGATTACTCGATCAAGCGACGACGGTAATTTAAGATTTCATCTGGGTAATTTTTTTCTAACAAAAGCGCCCCTATCTGTACAGTTTAAGGCAGGGGACTGTATCACCATCTGATTAGGCAGCTGATTTTGAGGCTGGTTAGGGTAGTGGTTGTAGGAAGGGATTTATTAATGCGGGTCTTAAAGAGGGCCAGATTACACGAAGGGCAAAAACAGATGCCGATAGCTTATTCCACATGCGAGCCGACTTACACATAAACGAGTCGAAGAAAAGACCAGTTTTCATGAAGCAAACACCAACTGTGAACTAACGCTACCACAACACCCCTTTCGAGGGGGCTTAATTGAAGTACCTGTGGAACAGACACAACTTGATACACTGCGCCTGTGCGTTAGAGTTGGCAATCGATCTATTAACAACGGATTGTCGATCAGACGAACCGCCATCCTTTGCACAGAATCAAGTAGGTGTATCAGGGGCTCCAGAGGTGGCTCACAAATTCAATTGTTGAACTCGGAGTCAAAATAATTGGCTGGAATACTTTGACGAAATCGAGCATCAATATTTACAAACCATGGGGAGCTATTCGCTGCAATATAATTTTGCGGACTAAAGTGCAAGCGTCGCAGAAATAGCACGACGGAATCCAGAGCGTGAATGAATCCACCGCCACTCTAAATCCTAACTTTCCAACATGTCACGAAGCATGTGAAGCATCGTGAAATGTTTACTCGGGGTTTGCGGGGAACCAGTCTGGCGTCGCGGGTCGCGACATCCAATCAAACTTTTGTAATTTGTTTTGGCGAAGTGAAAAAGTTTCGCGGGTTCCAGCTGCTGTCAATACTTCACACGTTAAAGCTGAACACTTTGGTTGAGAATTTTTACACTCTATCTGCAAAATTTCGCGATAATTTTAATTTGATTTGAGGCAAGCGCTTTGTATCGTGCTGTATTTTTAATGATATTTCTTTTGCGTCAAAGCAATAGCTGTTTTTTAAAGTTTAGAGATCTTTTTTCAACATTTTACAGTCTAGTCTTGTCGAAAGATGTCTTGTGAAAGCGTCAATAAAGTTGAATGTAAGCCTCTGCTACCCTTGGGTACTTGAAATTTTAATTCCAACCTGTTTGCATGCTTTTATTTCGTAGATTAATATTTTCGCATAGGTTTTTCTATACAATGATGAGTTCTGACGTTATGAAATTTATTTAAAAAATTACAATAGGTGGCGCACGAATTTGTATAGTTTAGCGGCAGGGAAGAAAGGAAGGTGGGGGGTGGAATCTGGATGGGAAAGGGGACGTGGAGGGGAAAGGGAACGCGGGAGCGGAACGGAGTCGGGAACGAGGAGGCACGTGAAAGGATACGTGACAGGGGAGGGGTGACAGAGAGATGGGAGACGAGGGAGGGGCAGAGTGAGGGATTGCACGGAGACATAGTAGCGGTAGGGGATAGCAGGAGGAAATTTGGAAAATCCACGCTTTTTACAAATACAGCTAGCTATACGAGTATGTTGCCTGCTAGCGTCGGAATACCTTCTGATTTATTCGTGTACGAGTCGTTCACCAGACGGATAAACGAAAAATATTATGTATCCAAACTCACTTTAATAAATACTTTCTTTCTTTGAGTCGCATTGCAACACATGCCGGGTACTCGCTAGTTAAAGTTAAGTGTCAATTAAAAAAAAACAAACAAAAATCTTTTTCGCTTTACTACCCGAATTTCTACCGATTTCTTGCATATCCCTTGAACATTTGAAGTTTTTAAGCTCTTAAAAAATATATATTATTTTTGAAGATAATATCTACACAACCCCATGCCCAAACGCAAATTATATGAAATTCCCTCGATAGAAAAAAATCGCAAAGTATGCTCCGAAAATTTTTATTTTCAAGCCTGTCTCTATTATTTAACAAGTTATATATATGAAAAAATTCAGTGTTTCTTTGAACGTTGTTTTAGACAAACCATGTTTTATTAAGCATTTTCACAATTTTTGCTTCAATTTTATCATTGAAAATATTAGCGCGCTCTGTCCAACATTCGTAATTACATATCTCTCCATCTTCTTCTTTTTGAGCCGGGAAGCGTCTTAAGCGATAAGTTAGTCCATAATAAGTCATCGCTTACCGGACATTTCGAGATATTATCAAAGACAGCGCTTGAAATTAAAGTTTGACTTCATAACTTCATTATCTTCTCCATTAATATGACAAATTAACCTGTGCTATCGTGTCTGCAATATCAAGCCATCTCCCAGGCTGTATGCGGTCTGTGGTACCATTTAGCAGTGAATTCTGATAGCCATCATCGCCTCCGAGTATCGTAAAAGGGCCATCTGCTCGCGTGATCATCGCGTGCCGAAAGCTCTATACAAAGTTTTTATACAGATGAGCCGTGAACAAATTATTGCGTGCGGTGCGTTACAGGCATACCTCTGATAGCTCCGTTGTAACCTATCCCTCTTTCTCATAAACGCCGCGTGTAACAGAATGAGAGGTTACTACGGAGCTCTTAGTGGAAGGATTAAAACTGTGTTAACTGATACAGGGTCAATGGAGGCAAATTGGCCATTATAACAGCTAAATGGCTGTGTTTGGTTTAAATTAGTTCAGAGTATAATTTCCCTACACTAATATAAACACAATTGATTGGAACTCTGACGGCCTTACTGGTGTATTTTATATAACTGATAAACAACCGTGTATGTGAAAACCTCACTAATATAGAAACTGGCATAAAATGGTCGTGCAAAAGAAATATGCATTACTTCTTCAGTCTTTACAAATTCACTTTGTGGCCTCGTTTTTAATCAAATAAAAATGTGGTGTTTTACAAATTGATTTGTTTTCAGATATATAATATGTCGCAGGCCAATCGAAAAATCAGACAGCTCATGATGCGCCTCAGGCATATCAAGATCTGCTGCCATTTTTTCATGATGCGGCAGATCATGACGTGGCTGGGCGCATCTTAATCTGCCTGATTTTACAATCGGCCTACGACATATAGGTATATTGCTTATCCAGCCAAAGTGGTTTGTTTATCTGTTGTGTATACTGTTAGTAAAAATAATTTCTCAACGAATTTCGGAATTTTTCAACGATATTTTATTAAACGTGCCACATATTTCTTCCTTTTAACATGTAATAAAAACATTTACTATTTTTAGAAATTAGATAAAATTGCCCTTTAATTTTTTGTTCATGAAAAAAGTTGAAAATAAAAACACATAATATATTTTTACTACAAACGTCGAAAAATTGCAGAGAAAACGAAATTTCGAAAACACATTCATTTTATTTAGGAAATCGCAAAGAAAACTGTAAGCTCGCTTTTTTTCTCGTTTATACAATAAAAAATGATTACAATAATTCCCAAATAGTAACCAAAAATTTACAATTTGGATTCATTGTTAGCGCAAAATTAACGTTTCTTGGATTTTTTACATATTTGATATATTTACCTACACACGCGTAAGGCATTAATGTTATTAAAAAACATCACTTTCATTCTTGTTAAATTCCAGCGGTAACAATCAATTATAAAATAATACATCTACTAGCAAAAGTTTAAAACAGAAATTGTTCATTATTTATTCAATGTGTAACTAAAACACCGTTTAACGGCTGGAAAGTGTTTTTGTTAGTAAGACTGTAAAAATGTTTAGTGTGGTTTTAAAGCTCCAAAGTTAAAGTATTTACATAAAAAAAAATTAAAATGGTATCTACTAGTTTAACGATTTTTAAGTAATAATTAGGTTCGGTGTGAAAGCAGCTACCCCTATTATTTCTTTTCGAAAGGCATCAGCTAATCATACATTTATACATAAAAAAAATACGACCATGGTAAAAATGATACTACGTTCGACAGATTACCACCTTAAAGAATGATGCCCACCACCGTAAAAATATTACGGGTATCTACATAAAAAGGTAGCAAAGGTGGGTCATAAATAACCCCACTTTACCTTTCACCATAAATAACACCTTTCCATTGAAGTTTTCCGATTAAAAATATTATCAAAAGACACGCAATTTTTTTGTTTTTTACATATGATCCACACAAAGGCCCCGAGGAAAATATCACTCAGGAACTATGTCATCTTTGGAGAAGCTGTGTGGGGGGGTATTTTTAGCGAAAGGAAGGAGAAGAAGGTATGAGGGGTGAGTAAGAATCTGGGGTCAATGTGTCTTGGAATGACGGATGTATGAATCCATCCCTTAGATTAGATCATCCCCGGAGGTGGACAAACCCATCCGCAGTTTTAAACTTGAAGAGCTAAAATGAACCACAAACAATCTGCCCAATTTAACTGGCATGCATTTAGCGGGTTCAAATTTTAGTTGATCAACTTTGATTGAATGTCAAAAATTGTTTGAAAAACTTGTTATATGTTGTTGAAAGAAGGTTCACACGTGTCGAAACGCTGTCAATTGTCGAGTTAATCAACTAAAATTGATCCGTCTGGACCCGCTATTGTAGTGATCTCTTATAAGAGGAACGTCTGCGCGGCCCACTTCGGTCAGTTTCATACAAATCTTAAATTTGAATTTGAGATCAAAATACCCAACCAAACTGAAAAATTATTTTTGTAATCAAAAGGTATATCAAATATCTAGTACAAATGTGAGCTAATTTATTTATTTTTGCCTTAAATTATAAGATATAGGCCATTAATGATTTTAGTGTTCCATGATTTTAGAGGCATCTTGGGCAATTATTAGTGAGTGAATGAAAAACATAAAAAAATAACTTTACTATGTTTATTTTACAAATACAATGAAAAATATAATGAAACATTGTTAAAAATGTATTTTTTGGGTAGTAATTTCAACCAATTCAGACCAATTTTTGTTCTGCCGAAAAAAGGTAATTTGTATTTTAAATTAATATCTATCAAAATGATTTATTTTTTAATTTTAATTTTTAATTTTATTTTTCATTATATTTTTATGATAAATATAGTAAAATTATTTTTATATTGTTTTTCATTTACTCACAAATAATTGCCCAAGTTGCCTCTAAAATCATGAAACAGTAAAATCTTTGATGGCCTATATCTTATAATTTAAGGCAAAAATAAATAAAGTAGCTCACATTCGTACTAGATATTTGATAAACCTTTTGATTACAAAAATAATTTTTCAGTTTGGTTGGGTATTTTGATCTCAAATCCAAATTTAAGATTTGTATGAAACGGGCCGAAAAAGGCCGAAAAGGGCCGCGAAAACGTTCCACTTAAGGCCTTCGCTCACGGAGAAACTGAAATAAAACCAGTTGTCAACGCAATTCGAAAATCGTGAGCGCTACCATGGCAACCTGTCAACAAGGCAACTGAGAAGCAACTGCCACACAAGCAAACGTGCTGGTGCGTCGACAACAACTGGTTTCATTTCAGTTTCTCCGTGAGCGAAGGCCTTTACGGTTTCTTCATAAAACCACAATTTCCTTTAAACTGTGGCTTCAGATGAAATGTTTGCATTAAATTGTGGTTTAACAAATAAACAAATACAGTGCAGGGTATATACAACATTTTATGAGCGAAGATTATATGGAAATAAAACACGAATAATGTCTCACATGACAACCAAAAACTAGATACTTTGTAAGTTGTGTGTATTTTGTGGTAACTTGTGACGTAATTATAATATTTAAAAAATATATATTCTATTGATCTTAAGGTTTCAAATGTATATAAGCAGTACCGGAGACAAGAACAAAATCATGGGGTAGTCTGAATTCTAGATTCGTGATAAATTAGTTCTATTTTTAATAATAAGGTAAAAATAATTAGAGGTAGGTAGGTACTTTATCTCTTCTCTGAATTCTTTACACAACAGATTGCAAATTTGAAAACGATCTTTAAAATCTATCAAAGCGAATTTGAATTCGTTGAACCAAATTGACAATCACGCACAGACAATCTAAACGAGTGTGTTTGATGTGAGAACGTTTTTATAAAAATATTGTATTTTATAAGTATAAATTGAGAGTATTTTTACGAACTCCTCACAGGAGGCTATGAGGAAAATAATTTTCCTCGGGGCCTATGTCATCTTTGGGGATGCTGTGTGGAGGATATTTTTGTGGAAAGGAAGGAGTGAACCTGGGTATTGAAGAGACCCATGTTGCAGGAGGGAGGAAACACAGAGGCAGAGGGTAAACAGTTTACAAGATTTAAGGATTACATAACCACGAGATGACAGGGGCCAGTGTCTCCTCGAGTAACGAACGTACGTATGAATCAATCTGTCCCACTGGGGTGCAAGGCAATGTTCCGAGAGAGTTCTGCTGGAGAGGTCAAAACCCTCCCAACCAATCTCTCCCGAACCGGCCTGCAGCGCAGCTGGTAGGCAGTTGCATCCATCGCCAAGACCCGGCAAAACCTCACTTCTTCATGAAACCATACCACTTGGGGTGACCTATGGCAGAGGTATGTTTGTCCAATAAATGGGTCCCATGAAGTTTAGAGAGTCCTTTTTTTATTTTTTTTAAATACCGCACAAAAGCAGGTTCCAAATGCTCAGAGCCATTGGGACAATGTATTTTCCAAATGGAGTAGGTACGTCGTGAGGTTGAAGTTTTTCCTGATAATACTAGAAATTTCATACACCTTTTTTATCAAAAATTAAAACTGATCTAAAATGATTAGAAATTTCATTGCAACAATAAAAAAATAAAAAAACTTAACAACAATGCGCATAATTGTGATTATGAAGATGACTGGTAAAGTTGCCATCCAATCTTTATTTATATTGACATTCCTCGGGAAATGCACAATAGGTTGCATCTAAAAAAACGTGCATTTCTCACGATTACAATCGCACAAATATTCGTGATTTTTACAAAAAAATTACGCTCTGCTTTCTACAGTATTACTTGGATCGATGCATTTTTAAATACATCTAGTTTTTATTTTTAAATACACACTCTTAGTATTGTGATTTAATGTTTCAAATATATGTAAATGTCTTATTTAAAAATTATTAATTTTTTGAACAAACAAAAAAATCTCTTTGAATTTCGATTTTATTTTCTTGAATTAATAAACGTAAATCTTGGAAGTGGAAATTAATTAACTTCCCGACATCCAAACGAGCTACAACTCTGCAGGTAGACTCGTTATCGACGTTCAATGTTAATATTCGAATGGCGGGTCGGATTGGGAGAGACTGGTTGAGGGAGACCTAACCTAGACCTCTCCAGCTGGACTATCTCGACCCATCGTCTTGCAGCGCAGTGGGAGGGATGGATTCATACGACACTCCTGAACACATTGACTCCTAGATTCCTACACACCCATCATACCTTTTTCCTTACCAGAACTTTTCCCTTTCCTTTTCTTAAAAGACCCTCCACACGGCATCCCCAAAGATGACTCTGACCCATATTTTTTCCTTAGGTTCTCCTGTGTTGAGCTAACGAAAAAAATGGTATACAGTATTTTTTACTTACTTGTAACGTTATAATTCGCAAAAACATACAACATCTGCACAATTTCATAATAAAAATCACTTTTTCTATATTGTCACTTAAACTTCACAAAACATTTAGTTAACATACGAATTAAAGTTTTCAGTTTTTCTTTTGAATATTCAATAACATGTATATTTAATTTATAATTAAAAAAATTTATTTGTATACAAGTTCTGGGTGATTTTTCACAAAAACAGCGCTATATAAATCATCCAATTATTATTATTATTATTACGCGTGACAGCTGTTTCAACTTCCAAAGGCATTTTCAAACTTCTGGGAAGGAAAGGGGATGAGGGGTGGGGAGTAATCTAAGGATCAGTGTGTGATGGACGTGTGAATTGAAGACAATGGATTGAAAGAGACCAAAGCCTGGAGAAGTCAATTGTCTCCTGATTCAGCCTGTCATGCAGCTGGAGAGTAGACGCATCCGCCGCACCTCGTCCATTGTATTCAGGCACTCCTGTTAAGTCACCAAACAGAGCGAACCATTTGGGTTGACCTATGGCAGAGGTGTCGTTTATCCAATAAATGGCCCCCCAAATCGTTTGTTTGAGGCGAAACAGCTGTCACGCCTAATAATAATTACACTCAGAACTTTGTAACTGTTTTTTGTATACAATTTTTTAATAATATTATTATTGAATACATAAAAGAAAAACTTATAATTAAGATGAAATGACATCAGAAATATTTTTTTAAAGCTAGCGTTCAAATCAAAAGCAATGATTCGCGAAAATGATCACATTGAGAATTACAAATTTTTGCGATTTTTAAAGCAATTGTTTTAAATGATGATTTTATCAATGTATTACTTTGAATTTCTACGCAGATGACACACTTTACTTGTTTAACAAAAGAAACACTACCGATTCGCGCGACAGCTTTGATTATTCTGACAGTGTGATGTTTGCAAAGAATGAAGAAGAATTCAAGAAATGCAATGTGGGCGTATTTCTTGATACAAAAGTCTGACCATTTTTAGCTTAAATTTCAAATACAGAACTGCGTTTCATCAACCGTACCGGGAACCACTTACAGGAAAACCAACACCCCTGCCCTAGGCCACCCCAAGCGGTTCGTGTTCGTTTGGTGACTTAGCAAGGGTGCACGGGTTCATAGGGTGAGGTTTGTCTGTCTACGTCTTGGTGGACAATGTGTTTGCCGCGTACTGCGTGGCGTGCCGGATCTGGAGAGATTGGTTGAGGGAGACCTAACCTAGAATTCCCCAGCCGGTCTGTATCGACCCATCGATCGACATTGACCCCGGATTCCTACCCACCGTTCATACCTTTTTCCCTCCCAGAACTTCCTCCCCTTCCTTTTCCTAAAGAGACCCCCCACAGAGCACAGAATTATTTTCGTCAGGGCCTCCTGTGTGAACCTAATGTGAAAAAAGGATGTCCGGCAAGCGTAAAAGAGAGACAGAGCGCGTGTTAAACGGGTTACAACCAAGTTATTTAAGTTAAGTATAAAGTTAAGTGGATTTGAATCAAATGTATATGGGAGAGATTCCTAGATTTCTACCCATCCCTAATACCTTTTTCCTTCCCAGAACTTCATATCCTTCTTTTCCGTATAGAGACCCACCACACAGCATCCCCAAAATGACAAAGGCCCTGGGGGGATTATTTGTTACTTCCTTGTTAATTACTCATGTGTTGAGCTGATGTTAAAAGGATGTCCGGCAAGCGTATAAGAGAGACAGAGCGCGTGTTGAACGGGTTATAACCGTCATGTATTGAGTGAGTGGCGACATTGGTTTCAATTTAAATATATACAGAGGCATTCCTAGTTTGCATTATCCATTCAGTGGATGTGTAGGTAGCGTGGGGCAGTGTTCTTCAACCGGTGGTCCGCGGGCCTTGCTGGAAAGCAGAGACTTTATGTCGGTAGGCGAAATATTAATTTCTCCTATTTTCACCGGTCCGCAAAGTAAAAAGTTGGAGAACGCTGACGAGATTATTTTGTAGGTGTTCTGTAGTGAGGAGGGCCTTTCTGAATGTGACGGATTAACTACTCGTACAGACCGACTATTCAGTTGCCTTGGGAATACATAATGAAGATGTAACATTTTTGCATACTTGTACAGATCGTAATACTTGTATATGTATTTGGGGGCCGGGAAATGGGAGGGGAGGGGGGCTAATTTTAATTTTGTAGATGAAGATGAAGCTATACGTGAAATCCTATTTGAATAAATCTTTACAACGAACCGGTTTACATTAAGAACATCAAAAAATATGCTACGGATAAATTGAAGCTTTTACTAGCTTTTCTATATATTGGTTTTACAATAAAATTATTATTTATATAACAAAAAATATAAGCGTAAACCATTAAAAAAATGTTTTTTCGTGACTTAAATATGAAGTAATATAAGAAACATTTTTTTTTAAATACCCCTTTGTGGCTAAGACTATTTTTGAGATTTTGTATGTTCTAATTTTTTTTCATTCTTATAAAATTATGCACAAAATAAATAAAAACCACCTTTTCGCTTACTTGCCTCGTGCAAATAAGACGCTCGATTTTAAATTTTGAAGGCATGAAAATCGAAATATTTCTAGCGTTTATATTCCTCTTGAATACAATATCCGTAATAATAAAAGTTTGGCATATAATTTGGTCTCCTGCTAAGTTAAGGATTTTAAGCTGTTTTTTACATTAACTCTGCATAGAAAACAATTTCTCTCGGGGATTATTTCATATTTGGGAATACTGTGCGGAGGGTCTTTTTGAGGAGAAGATGAAGATGAAGAGAACATGAGAAACAAAGAGTCCGGCCAATCGTTACCCAGCCGATCCCTTGAGAAAAGTCTTAAAAACGACCCGTTATCACGTGACTAATTAATATTAACCGTGTTCGAAAATGTTGGGCGCGCATTTGTCGTATTTCCCAACTATGCCCAAGGGATTAATGACGCTAGTTCCGCTAGCATCTTCCATTGAAATACCGGCAGAACAAGTACTATATTCCCAACGCCTGTGCACTAAAAATTGCAACCCATTTGTTAAGATAGGATTAAGGAATCTATCAAACACATCGCCCATTTCTGCACAAGTGGGGCTCCAGACCAGAGGTGGCTGTACTTTATTTATCAAAAAACCATTTTTGCAACAAGGAAGTGTTTTCCGGTGGCGTGCCATTATTTTTATTTTATTTTCGAGATTTATATTATATATACCATCTCTTATTATATTTCTTGAAGAGATATTTTCTTTTCAAGAAAGTATTTCATATAAATTTCACCAGAAATATGGATCAAAAATATTTTAGTTATTTCTTTTTGGGGTGCTATGCCGTGTTGCGCTACCTCCTTCTTTAGCCAACGTTTCCGACAGCTTTACAGTGTCCATCATCAGGGCAGATGTGTAATTGTGTTATTACACATCTGCCCTGAGATGGACATTGTAACGCTGTCAGAAACATTGGCTAAAGAAGGAGGTAGCGCAACACGGCATAACACCCCAAAAACAAATAACGAAAATACTTTTGGCCGTGAAAATCTTTAAAACGTATCTGCATCAAAAATACTTTACTTTGAACACACTAAAAAGGCGGATTTATATTTGTCTGACGTATTGACGCGTCGTGTCGTGACGCATCGGAACGGCACCGCTTCCATACATTTAGTATGGTGAGATTTATATTACATCGTCTTAGTTCTTAATTGTCCAAACGACCATTAGAAAATTTTACAGAAGGAGAAGGTTTTATTTATTTTAATGAAGCATTATGATAAGTGTTTAAGATAAAGCTATTTCCGTAAAGTTGAAGGTCTCATTAGCTTAAATAATTCTTAGTTAAGTGATTGACTATAATTTTTTATACTTTATTTTTAATTTTAAAGTGGAGGTTGAACAAAAACTAAAATGGTCGTTTGGACAATTAAGAACTAAGGCGACGATTAGTGTGTCGCAATGTGTTGTGATGGCTTATGTTGATTCGATACTGAATGTATGAAACCGATACCTTTCTGACGCGTCACGACACGCCACGTCAGACAGATATAAATCCACATTTCTGTTGCTTTATCTTTAGAGTACTCATTAGCATGTTCCAGTTGAAGGCGTTACCATTTGTACCATTTGTATGATGGTCGTTCTAAATAACGACTTCATATCAAAGCAAAGAAAAACTCTGATGAATTTTCAAATGTTTTACGTGGTTTATACACAAGGTGACCAGATTTTTTAAACTTTTTTTAATTATTCATTACAGAAAGAATAATAAATGTTCAATTTTTTATAAGAACAATTCTCTTTTTATAACTTTTGAAGGTTATTCCGATTAATGTAATATATCACTGAAGAAAAAGTTAATACTAATAATCTAAACGAAAATATGAAAGAGAATAAGACACAGAAAAATAGAAAAAGGTTATGGTCGCAACTGCGTCTCCCATCAGCTGCATGGCAGGCCGGACCGGGGGAGAATGATTGAGGGAGTCCCTTTGATTTCTCCAGTCATACTCTCTCGGAACATCGCCTTAGCATGGCTTCATACGTCCGTCACTCCTGGACACAATGACCCCCATATTCCTACCCACCCCTAATACCCCTTTCCTTCCCAGAACTTCCTCTCCTTCCTTTCCCATATAGACCCTCTACCCTGCATCCTCAAAGATGGCATATGTCCTGAGGGGAATTATTTTCCTAAGGGTCTCCTGTGTGGAGCCAACTTAAAAAAAAATCAAACAAATAAAAATTATTTGCGCACGCTATGATCTACCCGCGACCTTCGGATTGCAAGTCGAGAGCCTTACCCCTCGATCACGGAGGCCGTCTATTTACTATTACTCTCAAGATGTGAAATGTAGCTTTCTGTAAACAAAACATTACAGCGTCCCGTCGCTTTCCCTCGGGACAACGGGACTGGATCTCTAAAAACGGGACGGTCCCTTTCGAAGCGGGGTGTATGGTCATGTTATTTATACAGCCACTATCATGTTTACCGTTGCCATTACCAGTAATTTTCAAAGAATGCTTAAAATCATATTTTTTGCATTAAAGAAAATTACACTCATTTCGTTAGTTCCAAGGTACTTCATACAAACGGGTAATATTACTTGCATTGTTTCAATGCTGATAAATGCCAGTGAGTAAAGTGGTTTATTCCAACCCGTTCAATATTTTGTAAACATGTATTCTTGAGAGTGTTCTAAGATCGGGTATTTAGTCCTAAAGCACAGGTTTAGCCAGAATCAAAAATCATGAAAAAATATATATTTTTAATATGGTCAACTAGATATATTATTGCCTTTGCCTTTTGTTGTCTTTTCAAATTTGCCTATAAAAAAAGTTTAGGTAAACTGGGATATTCTCTATATCAATTAAATAAGCTTAAATACATTGGGAATTCATATATTTTGGTATATAAATATGTAATTTCTAGTACTTAGTAAATGTTTAAAAATTAAAGTTACATACTATAATTTTAATTATGCAATTATTAATGTTCTCCAAAACGAACTTAAAAGAATCTCATCCTTGCGAACTCTCGAAAGAAACCATTTCTTTGTTCTGAATGCAATCATTAATGTTCTCCAAAATGACCTTGAAAGAATCACATCTTTGCGATTCTTTCAAGGACATAAAGAAACCATTCTTTCCGAATGCAATTATTATTAATGTTCTCAAAAGTTTTCTTGATAGAATCTCATCATTGTGATATCTTGAAAGAAACCATTCCTATGTTAAAAATATTATGAACTAAATGTGCAATTTGACTGTCCTGAAACGGGAAACCTTCCCAGTTGGACAGAAAAAGCTTCATTTTCAAATGTATTGTAATATGTTTACAAATAAATAAATAAATATTCTAGATTACTTTTATTTTAATGAAGAACTCCAGTCAATTAAAATAAACCAGTGTTGGACCTTCTACAAGATGTCCGGGGTGATGTATACTAACTTCGGGACATTAATGATGTGAATAATGTGAGTGGTAGTGCAAGAACGTTGACTTTCCCATTTTTCTACAGGGTGTGGAAATTTGTAACCAGCATAAGAAAGCGGATAGATGCCCACGAAATATAGTGCTGGATAAAAATGTTCAGGATTCCATGGACAGCCAAACGCACAAATGTGTACTTCTAGAAGAGATGGGTATCCATAATAGATAAAAAATTCTGTATTGACCTTCTACGTGTATAAGGTGTTCGGGGTAACGTGCACTAACTTCGGGAGGTTGATAATTAGTGATAATATACCTACTTGTTAGTCTAAGGGCGTTGATCCTCGTTTTTCTAAACGGTGTGGAATCATGGACACTTATAACCAGCGAAAGAAAGCAGATAGACGCCCTCGAAATGCAGTGCTGGAAAAAATGTTCAGGAATCCATGAATTATGAAATCCATGAATTTAATGTGTCCATTCTGACTAATTCCAATAGGCCTACAACGTATTTGAAGATACTTTGACCGAAAGCTCCAAATTTTAGAAAACTCATAGTCACCGGCAAAGTGGAAGGCAGAAGAAGCAGAGAAAAGTCACCAATGCGATGGTGTGACCAAGCACTGATGTCCGTTTTTTTTTTACTTCTACCATCATGTGGAATCACCTTCCGAAGCACTTTACCGCTGGACACCCTGTGTATTATATTTTTCAATTTTAATTTTACGGTATTAAATTTAAAAAAAATAAATTGTTTAAAAATAAATTATCAAGAAATGTACGAATTGAAAAAATCATGAACAACCAATTATTACATGTTAAAACAGGAGATAACCCAAAAATAACCCTGCTAACTGAAATGTAACCATAGTATTTTTTCAGTAGAGTTCCTCATTAATGTGAGAAGAACACATCTTGGTCTTATTTTAAAGAGCAGAATTATCCACAAGTACACTCTGACATTCTTAATTAAAAAAATCTATCACTGTCAAATTGGTCACTTCAGACACTGTCCGTAAACATAATACGCAGTACTAAAAATCTGTACACACAAAATTGCGCTGGAACCTGTTCGTATAATTCGTTATGCGCATTCTGGAGGCAGTGTGTTTGTGATTTGAACCTATTCATACAAATCTTTATAACAGAGAGCATTCTGGAAGTATTATATTTGAAGCCAGGATGAAGAACTGGTTAATGTATTTGTTTGTTCTTTCATCAATTATTGACATTTCTTACTCCCGCGCATCACATATCTTCCAACAACAGGAATATAATGATGTTTTGATGTCCAACATTGTCCAATATTTCTTGAAGAGCTTCAGTAAGGGATCTCGCCTGATGATAATCAGAATTAAGGACGCTGACTTTCAAAAATCTTCGGCAAAATCATCCCCTTCAATCTTCACGAGAGATGTCACAATGTTGCCTGACAGGATGATGTATAATTATGATTTCAAGGTTTTCCGGAAGATATGGGTGGAGTCTAAATTTACCAATGAGGCGTTCTCTGACTGTGATTTTATAATTATCATGGATACTTTGACAACTTTTAAAGTTAATATTCCATCTATCCTCGGTCATGAAGACAGACTCTTGATGATTGTCACTGCTCAGCAGAATTCATCAGGATTTCAAACCGTACCCGAACCTAATTTACTTCTTTTGGAAGATAAAGGAAAGTTTTTTTTAATTCAAATTTATAAGCCCGATGAATGCGGTATTTCATTTCTGACTTCCAGGTATTTCTACCTCAAAGCATTCAAAAAGTTACACCCGGTTCCAGACACCGTTCTTCAGCCACCAAACCTAGAGAACCATACAGTTGGCACGGACTATTCATGTGCTGTTGGATTTTTATTTTTTACTTACAAGTTGTTGGACAATACTAAAAAAGTCCAAGATTACGTTACTTCACACCCAACATATCAGATAATGAAAGTTCTTATTCCACCACCAAAAATCCGCCTCATGCTTTGGATTAAAACAGCGGAAAAGCGGGGAGTGCGCACTGATTATAAAGATCCAAAATATTCACATTTCTTCTACAATGACTTGTACTGGTATCCGACAGACGGTGTGCCGTTTGGAAACAATCCATTGATTTGCTTTGGTATGGAAGACGTGTCGTGGATTGTGGTCAACCCCTCGGATGCCGTCATCAACTGGAACACGGTGATTGCTACTGCAATTGTTGTTTCGAGTACCGTGCTTGGATCAATGATACTTGAACACGCTATCGGGTACAAAATTCCTCTCCAATCTATAATATTAATGATGTGGTCCATATTTTTGACAGTTTCCGCATGGCGGCAACCGAAAAGATATGCGTTAAGAATTCTGTTTTTCAGCTGGACGCTTTCGTCATCGGTATTGACATTGTGTTACTATTTCACACTATTTAACGCTCTTTCGTACCCCTCTCTGATCAGATATCATAATAACGAGGAGTTAATCAGATCGTCGATATTCAAACTCACATACGAAAGCGGATATTTGAAAATGGCCAGGCAAACGTCCAATTCTTTTAAACGTTCAGGCAAAACTTCATCGGTAAGCAGAGTTAATAATAGTTTTTTTTCATCTCTGAATGAGTATGCCGAATCTGGCACTGAATTTGCTCTACTCTTGGACAGCAAACACCTGGACCGAATAATACTCCACTTATCTAACGTCCCTTTCTACCACGTGCCGCAGAAAGTACTTAGCTACCCAAACTGCATTTACTCTTCCTACGAAGATCGACTCACAGCACAAATTCTGAAGAGATCCGCTCATTTGAAGGCTGCTGGAATATTGGAAAAGCTCTCGAAGAGTTCAAAACGGAAAGCAAATATGATCGATCACAATCCTTCGAAAATTTCTCAGACATATATGTTAAATGTCTACATACTAGTTGGATTGCTGTATCTAATTGCAATTGTAATTTTTTTTTGTGAAATTGTGATTTTCAACTTTAAAAAAATTACGAAAGCAAAAGTAGTTCCGAAACCCACCGAACCCAAGCAACGAATTTCATTGTGCCGCGAGTCAAATGCAAAATGAATCATGGTCAGTATTAATAATGTGGTTTCCGTTTTTCTTTTTGAAGTAAAATCCTTTACGCACGCTTGACTTGGGGAGTAAGCTGGTGAATGCGTGACGAGAGCGTTACGAAAAGTGTGATCGGGCGAGGCGAACGAAGCATAAAGAAGTTTTACTTCAGTCGTGTGCTCTAAAGCGCACTCTTTTTTTAATTAGTGTGGTATTAAAAAACATTTACGTGTTATAAAAACGTGTTCCTGTACAAGGAATAAGGGGCCATCCATAAATTACGTCACACATTAAGGGGAGGGGGGGGGAGTATAAAAGTGTGACATTGTGTGACAAGGGGTATGGGGGGTCATCAGTTCTGTGACATCACATGTAAAAATCTAAATTATTAAAAAGGAAAAAAAAAATAGATGTAAAATTGCAAATATGTGACGTCACACTAGGGGGGGGGGGGTCTCACAAACGTGACGATGTGTGATAGGGGGGGGGGGGAAATTATGAAATTCGAGTGACGTAATTTATGGATGGCCCCTAACTTAGAAAGCACAAATTTAAAATCTTTTCGTATTATGTACATTATTTTACCGAAACTCGGTTGTGTGTCTATAACTCTTGTCAATGAACTGTAGAACTCGGTTTTGCTTTAAATCCAAGGGTAATTTTCAAAAACGCTGATTGTTTAGAAATGCGATTTAGTAGGTAGGTAGGTACCTACATTCAGTAAATATTTGACTATTATTATTTATAATAAACATTCCATTCTATATTTGAAATGTGTATTTCTTTAGATTAAATCCGAATCTACATTACGTAACTAGTTGCACGCAGATTCCAAATACCATGTATGATGAAATCATATGCTTGCACGTGAAACTAGCAGTGCAACTAATGCCATGAAACAACTTGTGCGAAACTATTTGCGTGATGTAAATTAGGTTTTAGTTATTATGTGAGAGCTTCTGCCCAAGATTGATCTACGCCACTCGCTTCAGAGTTGTCTTCTTCTCTGTGAAGAATTATTCGAAGAACTCTTTCACGATCGAAAGAAGATATTTCTGATGCTCTGAATCAGACTGCCAAATTTCCAGGAGTCTTAGGCAACCCGCTGAAAAAAAAAAACAGCTGACGACTCAATCGCTATCCACAGGAAAGGAACTTTCGAATTTCGTTGGCGGTCCGCACCCAGGCAACTTGTTAAAGATCAGTTATTAAAGGCGACGAGTTGCCTAGCAGTGCTGGTCGCAGCGGCCGTCGCGTTTCAGTTGCCATGTTTACAGGTTTCCATGGTAGCGATTCACGACCTGTCAAGTTTTCGAGTAATTTGCATTATGTCAGATCAGAAAAATATCAATTTTGTTCAGGAGAGTTGTGCCGTGAATTGAGTTGCCAACGAGTTTTCGATTTCTCCATGAGCGAAGGCCCATAGTCTATTTTTTTTTCTTTTTAATCCTTTATTTATTTTTTTATTAATTCATCTTTATTATTCTAGACTTAAATTATACACTTATTGCTTCTAAAGTGCTCAGGTATCCTCGGAATGTCACTATTTGGCAGAAGGTATTCTCATATCATCTCACATCGTCTATTCGGTTAATCGTTTTCTTGCAACTCTGTACTTTTAATATTTTTCACTTGCACCTCCACTGGTGCGACCACGCGAAATAAATAAATTTGCCTCGATTGCCCGAGATTTCAGGAAGATCATTTTTAAAATTTTCGCCAACATTAAAAAAAATCATACCTTCGAATTTTAACATGGAGACATAAAAAACTTATTATAGTGCTGTATAGCCAATGAATTAACTTTCATTTTACCGTTTATTTCATATTTGTAGGATTTATAAAAAAAATCGTTAAGTTTATAATCACGCCAATCCTGCGTGTTGTTATTCGAGTCAACACAGAATATTTTCGATTTCTGTATGTTGTCTGTGGTATACTTGATAATGAAAGGTGCATATCTATGGAAAAAGAGACTTAATTTTAACCGTAAACAGCTGATCAGAAATTCTGTGTGAAAAAAAAAATTTAATTTATTTTTAGCATCGTTCTAAAATAGTCTACGAAGTTTGGATTTGCGACATCTATGGTCATAATAGATAAAGCATTTCAATAGCTTTGTTTTAAAATAAATGGCTGGCCATGGAAAGGTTTTAAATAATTACAATAAATGTTTTACGAATGGTAGAAAAATGCGGTCCATTTTTCGACCACAATCACTCCAGTGGCTAATGGAAGTTTCGTACAGCATGTACGGTCTTTTTTATCAAATGTTTTGTAAATACTTTCATCTTCACAAATATCCGTTTATTTTTTTCAGGTCTACAGTAAAAAAAATAGTTAAAAAGTAATAAATTATTAATTTTTTGACTCACCTCACGATAGCTTCACCGTTAGTGTCGCCAGGTGTCTCCATGATCGCGCGGCAGAGGCGCGGTGCGAGTCCCGGCTGAGTTTCCGTCCCCTGCATAGTGTGCGTTTTCCCGGAAGCGCTCTGGCCGTAAGCCAAGACGCACGCATCCTGGCCCCTGGCGAGCGATGTCAGAACTATTTCACCAAGTTTTTCAAATATCTAGAAAATCAACATTAAAATTGTTTAAAAAAATGTTATTTGTTACACTAATCAGCATATTAATCTACAATAAATTGAATTCTAGTAACTCGTCAGTGGAGGAGTATTTATATTATTACTATGATACTACGTACAGATTTTTCGAAAATAATGAAATTTATCTTTATATGCATTCATTTTTAAAATGGCTGCCAGGCGGCACTATATTTGATAAGCATTTAAAATGTTTCAAACAATATGTCTGCGCATTTGTATTTTAAACCGTCAGTCTGACAGCAACGTACAATTATTTCGGCCTCGTAAACAAACTTGTGTAAACAAATAATGCTAGTAGAGACGAATTCCGAACGAAACATCTTGTTCCATTTTTTGTTCTAGTATTTGTGGGTAGTAAAATTTTAAATGGCCATAACGAATTGTGACATTTAATCGTTACATTACACACACGATCTATCTGGGTGGAAACGGTGATTATATTTCAACACAATGCTGTAGACTGTAGACTGATCGACTGTCCAAAAGTGCGATGCGGGTGTTTTAGTGTGTCCAAAGTAGGGTACATTTTTGCTTACTTCATGAGAAATTGATAAAAAATTTCAAATATCCACCGGAGCGTTTTGGGCCATCTTTTAGCCAATTTACTAACACCCTCAAGCGTTCGCTGACCTGATGTGGCCAATTTGAAGAGATATTTTAAAATATTTATGGGAATTATTTCAAAACTTCCCGCGCGTTGTTTACTTCGATTAATCACAAAGATAACTTAGTAATTTCATTTTTTAATTAGAGATGCCACGCTTCTCTTCTGAAGTATTTGTTATTGACATTTCGCGAACCAAAATTATTGAAATATATTTGCTTATAAATCATTGATCACACGTCTACATGTTAAAATGAATGTTCGAATTTATATTAAGCCTGGTACTAGACAAATTGACATCCCAAATCAATCGCACCATCTCACCGCTTCAACATGGATTTGTCAAAGGAAGATCAACCCTGTCCAATTTAATATTATACACGAATGACATTGTTAATGCCCTGGCTTCATCACATCAAACTGATTCCATATATACTGATTTCAGTAAGGCATTTGATAAGGTTAACCACAGACTCTTATTACGAAAACTGAAGTTGTTGGGAATGAGAGGGAGTATTTTGGAATGGTTTAAGAGTTATCTGTTGGGAAGGTACTTAGCGGTCAAAGTTGATTCGTTTACTTCTTATACATTTGCAGCCTCGAGTGGGGTACCACAGGGATCTCATTTGGGCCCGATATTATTTTGTTTATTCATAAATGATATAGTTAATATTTTTAGTAATGTTAAAGTCCTATTATTTGCTGATGATCTGAAGATTTACAGAACAATTAGAAACGATGACGATCGCGCCATTCTGCAGTTAAACCTGAACAAACTATGCGCGTGGTGTTCTGTCAATGATTTACAACTAAATATTGGTAAATGCCAGATTATTAGTTTTTACAAAGGTAAAAATCCTTTTAACTTTTCTTATGATATGAATGGTGTAAATCTTCTTCGTGTATCGCAGATTCGTGATCTTGGTGTTATATTCCATGAGAGTCTACAGTTCAATGTACACATCGATGAAATAACAAGCGATGCAATGAGAATACTAGGTTTTATCTTGAGAATGGGGGCAAATTTTAAAAGTATGTTAACATTAAAACATCTGTATTGCTCACTAGTACGAAGCAGATTAGAATACAATTCCTCTGTTTGGTCACCATACTACAATGTTCATTCTCAATCATTGGAAAAGGTACAAAACAAATTTCTTCGGTACATCAATTTTAAAATGAAAATTCCAATCGAATTTATAAATTATAATTACTTACGCGCTGAAACCAGACTCTTAAATTATCAGATAGAAGAGTGTTAATTGATTTATTATTTTTATACAAAACTATAAAATCTTTAATTGACAGCCCTAATTTGTTGGAACTAATTTGCATTAGCATACCCGCTAGACAAACTCGTAGTAAAGATATTTTTAAATGCAACAATAAACACAACACTAATTACTCTATATACTCACCAATTCCAAGAATCCATAACCTTGCGAATAAATACTGCGAATCTATAGATATATTTAGTGTTGACAGTTTTGAATGTTTCAAAAATCAATTAATCTCGATTCTATCTGCTAATAATTAACTTTTATTATTTTTTTGTTTTTCTCATAATATATTTTCTCATCTAAACCTCACCAGTAAAATGTATACTTACTTTATAATATTTTTGCGGTTCTATTTACACTTTGTTCTATGCCAGGTCTTATTATTAATAATATGTACAAATATTTAAAGCTGAATTGTTTTGGTTTTTTGTAAGTACAACTTGTACTATTTCATTTCTTTTCTTTTTTATGTTGTAATATTCTTTACATAACGAGTCGATTGCATTCATATTTATTCTGTTTTATTGATTATGTAATACATGTAATTAATATTGTTAATTATATATTTGCTTCTTTTCTTGTAAAAGCCCACTAGGGCGTTAATAAATATAAAATAAATAAATAAATAAAATAAATATTTAAATCTGTGATTATCAACTAAGCTATGGATAACTTACACAAGTTTGAAGGATTTTTTTTTCTCGCGGCCTCAAGTGGGGAGCTAATATAAAAAAAGTTTTTAATTTCAGTGATTTTAGAAGGTAGGTTATGATAATGTGTACTATTTTTCATGAAGGTACCTTTTCTTGAGTTGTCGACTTTTCTTCCTTTGTGTCGTCAGAGTCGAAACAGAAGTCAAAGTTAAACCTTTTTACTCTTTCTCTACTGTCTCCAGCGTGACTGGTGGGAACCTTGAAATAAGCATTGACAAAATTAACAAAAACCCAAAAATAACTGAATTAGTCAGAAGATTTTCCTGTACAGATTTTACTTCATTAAGACACATTCTTTACTAAGAAAATAACTGGACAAATTAATAAAACATTTCATTACTGTTAATCAGTTACCTTTAAATTGGTGATGGCTACGGTCTGATCATCTTCCACACTGACGACAGATTTGCACGAGGATTCATCTTGCGATTCTCTAAAAATTAAAAAGAATTAACTTTCTCAATAAATGAGTTATAACGATAAATGCAGCACTTGAAAATACAATATCGCTCTCACTGTCGGAAATG
This sequence comes from Glyphotaelius pellucidus, assembly GCA_936435175.1. Lineage (NCBI taxonomy): Eukaryota > Metazoa > Arthropoda > Insecta > Trichoptera > Limnephilidae > Glyphotaelius > Glyphotaelius pellucidus. The sequence continues at coordinate 31,876,746 of OW386554.1, forward strand.
GTGTAGTGAACACTACCACTGATTATTGAAGAACAAGCAATGAGCATTCGCTCGTCTGATCTAAACATCCCTAGAGCATTTGCATTTGGTTCTTGATGTTCTCATTCTAGTTCGTTGGCATTCCTTTGGTGTAAATGGTGAAATCAAATTGCCGTTTACACTAAAAATCAAGAAAGAACGGTCTTGTTCCAACTCTAGCTCAATGCTCGTTTGGTCTAATCCACTTTTAGACTCACCCTGGCAAACCGTTTTTTAATTTGGTTTTGCAAACCACAAGATATTTCTATATATAACTAAGTTATCAAAAAGATAAATAATATAAGCTTAGATTTCAAATTGTCGGTTAAAATTACTACAAAATTACAAAATGTCATCCTCGACTACCAGCCAAATGACTCATGTAGAAGGTTAATATTTGAAACAGTCGGAATAATGAATTGAAGATAGTTACATGTACTCGTATATAATAAATATGTAGGAATGTGTACATATTTATACATTACAACGGTTTTTCTTTTAAACTTCATGAGTCCCGCAGAGTCCCAACTGCTCCTAACCGTCTGGAGCCAGTGTGAATATTGCATTTCCAATTTGGATGTGTTGTGAGGTTGAAGATAGAGGGTGAGTGGAAGGAGTCGGGGAAAAAGAATTGTGGAAGTGGGACATGACTATTCAGAACAGAAACACGTCTAAAGCCATTTTAAGCAACGTTTCGATTCATTTTCCCTCCCTTCCCCCGCATTCCCCGTCTCTCATCCCTCCTCCCACACCCACTCCTTCGATCCCCTCCTCCCCCCTGGATTTCCTTCTTCTCTTTCGCATCTCTCCCTGTCACTAAACTTTACAGTTTTTTAAAACAACTCGGGCGCCACCTATTGTAAAATTTTTGTTTACAAACTTCACAAAACCAGAGATCACAATTACCTTTGCGGGCGTGCGCACAACAAATCACCAAAGTTTCATCGCAATCGGATGATCGGTGGAAGAAATAACAAGGAAAAAACGATCGTTCATTTTTGCGTGTATAGATAACTAATTACTTACTTTTAGAAAGGTAATAAAAAGTTGTCGAGGAGAACTGAAAGAGGAAACCAAAAATAAAAATAAAGGACATAACTTGATGTTATGTTCTTTCCAAGAAATATGACTAAGAACTTGCCTCGAGCTTTGTTGGATAAAAAAAGAATGCACCACCTATTTAGATAGCTTTCCAAGAAAACTCTTCATTTTCCAGCACATTAATCAGTCATGCTATATTAATTGTATATATGATATACCGTAATATATAATTTAAAAAAAATTATAATATATACTTACTTACAGATTACAGATTCCCACCCACCCCTCATACCCTTTTCCTTCCCAGAACTTCGTCTTCTTTCTTTCCTTAAAAACTCTTTTCCCACTCCGCCTTCCCTCTCTCCACGCCCCTCTCCCGCTTCCTCTGTCCCGCAAATCCCCCTCCTGAGTTCCACTCACGCCTCCCGCATTCCATACATTCAGTCCCGGTACATTCAGGTTTCAAACAGCTCGCGTGCCCTATTGCAACTTTTTTATAGAAATTTCGTAATGCCAGAGCTCACCAGTATATACAGAAACCTTCGCGGGCATGCTCACAACAACTCACCAAAGTTTCATCGCAATCGGATGAATGGTTAGCAACGCTTAATTTCATGTCACTAGAGCTCACTATTGTATAAAGAAACCATCGCGGACATGCGCGCATCAAATCCCCAAAGTTTCATCGCAATCGGATGAATGGTTTAGCAACGCGTTAACATCTCATATATACATCATAGTTTAAATAGATAGTTCTATAGTTGTCACCAGGGCCGCCTTAAGCCGTGACGGGTGCCCCCGGACACACTGAGTTTTGGGGCCCCCTCATTTCGGGGGAGGAGGTTAATAATAAGTTTCGGAGCCCTTTTTGAAAGCCACAAACATACAGGAAAACCACAAAAATATACGGGGCTCCCTAAGATCAGGGGCCCTGGGCACGTGCACCGCTTGCGCCCTTAGGGTAGAGAGGGGAACCGTGGAAAGCTGGTGGAGTCGAGTAGATTTAATAGGGACATAGATTTTTATAACACAAAATCTAAGGGCGGTCTATAAAGTTAGCTAATAATTTAAAAAAGTGACTATCATTAATAATTCTCCAGGTTGCCTCCAGGTGTACGAGGGGTTAGGCTCTCTACTAGCAATCCGAAGGTCGCGGATTCAAATCGCGGCGCGAGCAAATGAAATTTATTTAGTTGATTTTGTTATTTTACAATTTAATAATTAAAAAATAATTTGAACTATATTTGCGGAATGTTCCAGAGCGGAAGATGCTTTCAGTATGTGAAATCCTATTTATCTAAATATCTTATAAATATTTATATAAATTTATCCAAGTAAATACTATTTAGATTAATCTTTACGACGAATTGGTTTACATTATGTACATCAAAAAATATGCTACGGATAAATTGAAGCTTTTACTAGCTTTTCTATGTCTTGGAATTACGATAAAATTATTGAATACATAACAAAAAAATATATGTGTAAACCACTACAAAAAATGTTTTTGCTTGACTTAACTAAGAAGTAATTAATATTAGAAACAAATTTGAAAAAATACCCCTTTATAGCTAAGACTATTTTTGAGGTTTTGTAAGTTCAACTTTTTTTCATTCTTGTAAAATTACACACAAAATAAATAATAAAAATCACTTTTTCGCTTACTTGCCTCGCGCAAATAAGACAATCGGTTTTAAATTTTGAAGGCATGAAAATCGAAATATTTCTAGCGTTTATATTCCTCTTGAAAATTGAAACGTTGCTTTAATGGCTTTAGACGTGTTCGGTGTCTAGATCTGAATTGCTTCACTTCCCCACCTACCTCTTGAGCCCAATATCTTGCTCACTACTTTCAGCCTCACAACATGCCACAATTGGGGATGCCGTAGTCTCATTAACCCCAGGCGGTTGAAAGCAGTCGAGACTCTTGTGCGATATTCACATAAAAAAACATAAAAGGTACGCAGTAGTAGTTTTACATTAGACATTAATGTTATCATTTACAGCTTGCCTCAATATACCTACAGGGTGTTAAGGGATGTACTTATTTTGGATTGACTTAATTTAACCAGTGATTCCTGGCGTCATGCTATCGACACACATTCTCATTAGAAGCTACTAAAGAGCAAGCTTCTAATGAGCAATTACTACCTAGTAGCATGTGTCGGCCTCCGTGGTCCCGAGGCAAGATTCTTGACTCACAATCCGAAGGTCGCGGGTTCGAACCCGGCTTGCGCAAATAAATTTTATTTGATTAATTTGTGTTATTTCACAATTTATTCATTTAAAATAATATATAGTATATTTGCGGCACGTTCCAGAGTGGAAGATACTATCAGTATCGCCCTGGTGTAAGACCACCATTCAGAATTGAAACGTTGCTTGAAATGGCTTTAGCCGTGTTTGGTGACCAGATCTGAATAGCCAGGTACTTCCCCACCTTCCTCTTCCCTATCTCCTTCCCCTCCCCACTACCTTCAGCCTCACAACATACCCCAATTGGGGATGCCATAGTCTCACTGGCTCCAGACGGAAGCAGTTGGGACTCTTGTGCGGTTTTAACTGTAAAAAAAAAAAAAAATGTGTGTCAGTGACGTTGCTAGTATTGAGCGTGCTCATTTGAAGCCAAATGAGCGTGCTCACAAATCAACAGCTGTTTGATTTGTGCGCATGCTCACAGGATTATCGAAAGGGGAAGGAGAAGCCTCTAAGCATGCGTGAACAGGCTAGCTTACGAGCACGCTTATTTCGATCCGATCTCAGTTCGTGCCTGCGCATTTTTTGCAAAAATAGCAAAAATATCAAACACCTTACTTTCGTGATTTATTATATAGGGAATCACGAATGTATTTGTATTAATATTATTTCAAGTTCACAAAGTAGTAGTAGATTTCCTAATTCTCCAAAAGTTCTTTTACCTCCAAAATGAAACCACATTCTATCGAAATTAGCATTTATTTTTTATTATTTAGTAATTTTCGGATTTATTGAAATCTTCGACACAAATAAACAGTTTAACTTTTGTTTCGTCAGAAGATTCTTAAATAATTGCGTTGCAAGCAATAAGATTATTTTGTTTAGTTCTGGACGAATAAATGGAACTGAATTTGTTGAAATTTGTTTGACATGAGCATGCTCATTAAAGAGCATGTGCGTTCAACTGTGAGAAAGCTCAAAGCAAGCATGCTCATTTATGAGCAAATATATACTGTATCAGTACCGTTATTTGGAGTAATATTAATGAGCATGTGTGTCAGTACCATTTTTTGGAGTGAAAAAGGTAATTGAAATTTTGGTCTCCGGTGACATTTTTTCTACGAAAACATAAAAAAATAGTAGTTCTTTGACAGTTGGGGTCGAGGTAAGAGGTTGGGCAGTTACTCGGCTGAGTGACCACTGACGACAAGCGGAAGAATTTTTTTGTTTTGTTTAAAAAAATATTTAAAAGTCATCGAAAAAGTCACCAGAGACCAAATAATATCAGGAATCATTAGTTCAAGTAGTCCTTTAACACCCTGTATATTGAACACATCTTCCTTTGTAATTTCTCCAAGCGTGTTAAGTTACAAGTATAAAGACCTGGAATAAAAGATTAAAAACATAAATAAATAGGAGACCACACATTTTCATTTGAATATGAAATAAATAGCGACTTCCAAATTAATTTACATTTAAACTATAACAAGCCACAAAATAAAAGCTTCTTCGAATACGAAATATATGTTAATGAGACAAGTGAGTACATCACAGTAAGTAAGTTATTTATTAACATGCCAATTAAACAATAACGCACTTACATCCAAGAGAGTGGTCGCACCCTTATAGCAATTTTTACGTTAGACATCTTGCTAATTTGAATCTTCATACATTTAAATTTGGATTTTAAGGGCCTCTATTTCTTTTAGTTTGTGGTGTTTCTTGATTCACGTAAAATATTTAAAAAAAAAATTCACCAATATTAATCACTCGACTCTTAAAAAATCACCAATAATCGTAATGCATGTGATCAAACAGGGTAGTTCGTCAGTACTATTATTAAATGTGCGCTTTTATGATTACCGTGACGATTCACGTTTACGGTGCCGTGACGGCAAAAAAGGAAACAAACATACATTCCTTATCGATACAATGCTGCAGCTCTTTCAAAAGATGAGATATACTATGTACGTAGGTCTGTTTCCTCCAAAGGAAAAAAGTCATAATTTTCGTGCATGTACATGCCGTGACGATAATTTTAAAAGTATGGAATATAGTTACAAGGATAATACTGAAGTGGAGTGAATTTCAAAAATTCAAAAACGTCAAATGTCAATACTCTGATGGTTTTGCTTTTGTTATTAAACATATACTCATCTGCCCTGATGATGGACACTGTAACGCTGTCCGAAAGTTGGCTAAAGAAAGGGATAGCGCAACATGGCATAACTTCCCAAAAATAAATAATGAAAATACTTTTGGCCCTGAAAACCTAAAATCATACCCATTAATGTTGCAGCTCTTTCTTACGCACTACCCATAACAACAGTCGAAAATGAGACAAACGGTGAACGTACGAAGGAAACACACAATCATTATCATACATCTCCCTCACATGTATAAAGAAAATGAGGCCCAATTCCCATTGCCGTGGCCGAGCCGTAATAAGATATAATCTGTTTCCTCCAAAGGAGAAAAAAGTACTACTAAAGTTAAAGTAGTACTTTGAAAGAAACAGACAAACGTATTTTGTGTATCTCATTATTTAATGTGTAAGAAAGAGCTGCAGCATTATAACGATAAGAAACATATGTTTATTGCTTTTTTTGCCGTCACGGTAACCGTGAGTCGTAACGATAACTATAAGTGCATCTATTCCCTAATATCATGGAACAATTAATTGAAAATATCTTCCCAAATTAACCAAATAGTTTTAAACATAAACACTGTAAGTATATATTTACAGAAACAGGTCACGTAACTGTTGAAAACAATAATTATTTTCAGCACATTTGAATACACAGTATATACTCGCGTAACTCACAAAACACCAACTTGTTACGAAATTCAAAACATTGCTATGAAATAAGCAAATCTTAATTTTAGCCAACACTATATTAATATTTCAGATAATTTAATTACTAAATTTTAAACACTTCTGAAAATGCAAATGTAGAAAGACTTAAACGTTCTTTCAGCAAATTTAATGCTCTGAACATTTTGGCGAATTTTTGTTTAATTAAACACGATATCACGTAAGACAACTTTATATATTATTATGTTGGAATCACTTCTGAAAATTGGCACACTGAGAAAGATGTAACTCTTCTTCCTGCAAATTTAATGTCACCGTCTCAGTAAACCGAGTCAAACTTTACAACTATCCCGCAACTACTAGCACACATTCTGAATGGGCGTAAAATAGTATCCAATTTGTTTACGACGTAAAAATAAACATGTCAATCCCTCCCGTGCTCTATTCCAGTCCTTCGGTGGGGGAACGGAAACCCTCGGGACGCTGGAAGGAGTGAGAACTGGGAACAACTTATATCTGGAGACTAGAAAGGTGAACATAATATCTCTGTAGGTTCACGATCTGCGAAGGGACATGCGGAAGAGTGAGTAAACCTAGTGAACATCTGGAGCTCTAGCATGGTGAAATCATAACTTTACAATATCGCATCGATAGGCGTAACTTTCGATGATTCTATATCGATATCTCTAGCACAATTTTTCTGTTGATAGCCGAACCGATATTGTCAGGGAATAAATAAGAAATCGGTATCCTTGTAAATTGGCGGATCTGTCCACGAATTTTTATTCCGAAACGTCGAAGGCCAGTCAATCACTTAAAAATATTAATTGGTAGTAATTCGTTAATTAAATAAGCCAGTAATTTTGCAAAACGAGTGACATATTTCAAATGAATGTGTGTATTGACAGTTAAAGTGATATTTAAATGAATAATTCACAGTCTACTCTTTCATAGTTTCATCATTTTAGGTTCGAAACATTGGCCACGAGGGTGTACAAATATATAATTCCAGATACAAATACATAATATCCTTCCAGACAGCCTAAAAATGGAGATGGGCGTAAATACCTTTAAAAAAACTGTTAAAACTTAAAGTGTCAGAGCAAAACTTTGAAAATATAACTTAAGTTAGAAAGTGAAATAATAAATTAATTAAAAAAAATACTTCTTCAATTTTCGATTGACAAATAACCTAAGATTCACATTTTGAAAACGTTAGTAAATTTCCTGTTAGTAATTAGGCGAATAATGTTTGATCTCCTTTTATTATATAAAATTGTTCATTCAAGGTTGGACTGCTCTGACGCTATAAAGTTATTGTCCTTACAAATACCTCCCAAATACACTGGGCGCAACATTTTATTTTACAACAATAATTTTGCTGTGAATTCTGTGTTAGAAAGAATACATAGGTTGGGCAATGAACTAAGTGATGTCGCTGACGTATTTAATTTAAACTTCGATACATTTAAAGCCAAATTAGTCCATCGCTTTTTAGATGTAAATAACGAATGAGAAATCTTTATATTTTATAGTATACATATTATATTTAATATATTATTTTCGACCACCTCAACACGTGCCTATAGCATGGTGGTCAAATAATTCTAAAATAATGTATGTAATTACAAAGCAAAAAAAAAGAAAAATTTTAAAAAAAAGTTCTAGCAAACCATTTTCAAGAACGCTAGTTTGAATGTATCCGGTTGATAACGATATCATAAAGATTTACAGTTTTATCTCAGATACGATCCATATTTGATTAAAAAAATTATAGCAAGATCATTTGAAATGAGCGAATCTACGTTTTCAAACAAAAAAAACGAAATTTTACAATCGCCTTGCTTATGAACGTTTGTAATTTTCCGTGTACATCTGTTTTCAGACGTAAGATAATTTTTTTTAAGATGTGTAGTGTATTGGAAACTCGTGCAGATTACCCATGTGCCAGATATGCACTGGACTTTAAATCCGACCCATCGCGCGTCGGGAACGAGACGTCCAAAAATATTTCCCATCTGGAGTGAGACGGTTTGGGCGCCGCGGCGCGCTGCAGACTGCGGGTGGCGGGGTGGGGATTGGGAGGGGGGAGTTGACCTGACTAAACTACAGTAGGGTGACCACGCAGGAGAAAATTGGAAGTACACTCTAATATTTAACAAAGTTGCTATATAGTACTGGGTTCAGAGTTTTACTCCTTTTAAATTTCATTGTTAACTTTGCAGGTGGTTAAAAAAACTAACGGAATGATTTGTAAATCCACAGATTTTATTTTTATCCAAAATATATATTTTTTAAAGAAATGCAAACATTCCAGGGTTAGAAATAACACAACAATGTTTGAAAATGTCCCACTACCACCACAGAAAGCCGAAAATGTTGCTCGAGTCATCACGGAGGACTTAGTCTGCCGAGGAATCGAACACGCGACGCCAGGGTGGGACCCAAACGCGATGCCCACTCAGCCACTGACCGGTCTTCTAAGTACATGGCCCGCCCCAATCACAAAATTAAATGTGACCTTTTTTTTAAGAATACCTCAAAAGAGTTCCAACTGCTCCCGTCTGGAGCCAGTGAGACCATGGCATCCCCGATTGGGATATGTTGTGAGGCTGAAGGTAGTGGGGAGGGGAAGAAGATGGGGAAGAGGAAAGTGGGAAAGAACCCAGCCATTCAGATTTGGTCACCAAACACGACTAAAGCCATTTCAAACATCGTTTCAATTCTGAATGGTGGTCTTACACCGGGGCGATACTAAGGGTATCTTCCACTCTGAAAGGTGCCGCAAATATTCTAAATGTTACTTTACATGAATTTATTGTGAAATATCACAAATTAATCAAAAAAATTTTGCGCACGCCGGGATTCGATCCTGCGACCTTCGGATTGCGAGTCAAAAGCCTTACCCCATGACCACGGAGACCAGGTTTAGCAAATACCGAGTGCCTAAGGTTATGTGCTAATCTATTTATTTATAATTTTAATTATAAAATATAGCCCATTAAAGAATATTATTTATATGAATACAAAAATTATTGTGACAAAAAAGACACGATGTTGATATTTAAATCATAGCTTTGTTAATCTAAAGTCTATCAATTTTAAAAACATTGTAACTCATCTTCGTACTATAATTTATTATTTATAATGACTTGCTTTCTGTCCACAATTTGACCTTATCTAAAATAAATACGTAATCAGTTTTAGACAGCATTGGAAGAAAATAACAAGCATTACGAATTAAAAAAACCAAACCCATTTTTAATCCGCGTTAGATAAAAATCAATACATTTTCGGAACTGCGATAAGCCGAGTTGGGAGGTAATCGCTTTTAATAATATTGGTGCCAAATCCACCAAATCAATATCTAATATCTACGGATTTTTACGTTTTCGTTTGAAAATTGATCATTAACAATATTTTTATAAATTTTCCTTAATACTTGTATTTTATTGTGTTATTCTTAGGGCTTTATTTCACTGGGACACCACGGTGAAACACCAGTTGGGTTATAAATGGTAAAGGGTTTTCCAATAAGGAGTGTTATTTTATTTTATTTTCGCTATCGAGAGATGATGATAATGATTTTTTATGGCCGTAATTGGATGGTATTGGACAACGTTTACTTTCAACAAGGTGGCGCTACGTGCCACACAAGCAACCGGTTATCCGGAAAAGTTTCCGGACCGTGTTATCTCTCGAAGAGGTGATCACAATTGGCCACCGAGATCTTGTGATTTAACACCTTGCTACTTCTTCCTTTGAGGCCACGTGAAAGAGAAGGTCTACGCCAACAGCCCAGCGTCGATTCAAGACCTCAAAGATAGAATTCGTAAGGCTATCGAGGACATAGGGCAGCCACTTTGCGATTTGGTTATGGAAAATTTCATGAAAAGGATATGGTAAGCGTGGTCGTGGTGGTCATTTGCCTGATGTTATTTTCCACTATTAACGGCATACCTTCTTCTTTATAATGAAAGAAACATCCGATTGGATGTTTATATTAAAAATGTAATTTTTCTTTGAATATAAAAATAACACCTCTTATTGGAAAACCCTGTATCTGCGGGACGTCTGTTTCAACAAAAAGCTAAAAAGTGAACTAAATTCAAATTTTGATCGTTATGTAACGTAACAAGGATGTTAAATTGGACCACGCCCTGTTTCTTTCAAGTATACCTACTTGATATTCACGGAAAAAATGTAATATACTTTCCAGTTGTTTGTAATATTTCCTTGAATTTGATGTGAAACAAATTTTACGAGATATTTTGACCGCGCCAAAAATTCGGGATCGCCCAAGTAACCGTATTATTAACGGGTCAAAATGGTTATAATATTATTAACACAGGTTTTCCTCCGCAAGTCATATTAGATGCATTGTTAAAAGTGACGTAAAACAGGCTTTCTTTTTAAGAATGGTCACCCTTTTTTTAACCAAAATAGGTGGGTGAGTTTATTAGTGAGCATTTTTCGATCCAAACGGAAAGAGCTTCCTTGTTTTGTGCCGGGAAGTACCAGCGCATGAAAAAAATGATGTTTATGTAAAATGCATTTTAATTTGTGAATTAATAAAAAATATGCAATTTATTTTAGCCCAGTAAATATCAGTCCTTTTCTAAAACCTTACCAGTTTTCAATAATTTTTATTTTTGTTGTCCAGATTAATTTCTAAAACTATTATAATTTAAAGTTCTTCTTTTGTATATTCAATAATATTGTTATTTACTTTATAAAAAACGATTTATTTATAAACCATCAGACCCGGCCACACGTTGCTCTGGGTAACGAAACACAACGCCGTTCATTACCCAACCTTTATAACCAACGCTATCTGTTAATTTGCATACATATCAAATCCACACCGCCCGCTTGCCGGCCCGCTTCCGGCTACCTGAATTGAAGCATTGAATTTCTGGGTTTTTCTCTACTATAATATGCATGTATTATACCTATAAACCTTCATCTTGAATCACTCTATCTATTGGTGAAAACCGCATGAAAATCCGTTACCTAGTTTAAAAGATCTAAGCGTATAGACAGCGAGAGCGACTTAATTTTATACTACGTAGACAAGTCGTGCGATTTTATTTAGGTATCCGTGACAGCTGTATCGCCTTCCAAGGCATGATCAAACTGTTGATCAATTTATTTGTAAATTACGTTTTTTTACTGATTTAATTTATTTTATCGATGTGTATATCGCCTTCTTACGATATTTCACAATAATCGTGCAGTGAAAAAAAATCCTTTTTTTATAATTATTATTTTTATAAAATTTGAAAAAAAAAGCTAAGCCTTTCAACAAACCTTGTACTAAAACTCTAAAAAAATGGTTAACAGCGCAATTTAAAACTTTTTTCTCCGATTTCCGATCATTTTGAATATTTTCCGCCCAAATTAAAAAAAATCATACCTCCGAATTTTAATGCCGAGATATACAAACTGATTATAGTTCTATATAGCCAATGAATTTTCCTATCTTTTGTCGATTACCACATATTATAGGATTTATAAAAAAAATATTATAAAATCGTAAACTTCTACTTAATTATTTACAAATAAGGGAAAATTTGCCAAAATTGGCAGCAAAGCAATCCCAGGTATTTTAAATAGTGACATATTGTGGCAAAAAGAGCTCCAGTGGTTATTATAAAACAACATTATAAATCTTGTTAATTATGCAACGGTCGAAAATACTAATTACTGTATTACTTCGAGCATTCCTGTATGTCAACACACCCTTAATGAACAGTCATTCTTTACATTGTCATCTGGGACAGCAATCCATATCTCATCATTAGTAACTGTTACAACACGTGTCTTCAATACATTAAAACATTAGTTATAGTTATAATGAAACTCCTGTCATACCTTTGTAATTGAACGGTTATTTATTTTATTGAAAAAGAAGATAACACTAACAATCTAAACTAAAATATGAAAGAGAAGAAGACACATAAAAATTAATAATCGGTGTGCGCAAATAAATTTTATTTGATTAATTTGTGTTATTTAACAATTAATTAATTAAAAATAATATGTAGTAAATTTGTGGCACGTTCCAGAGTGGAAGACACTCTCAGTATCGCCGTAGTGTAAGACCACCATTCAGAATTGAAACGTTGCTTGAAATGGCTTTGGCCGTGTTTGGTGACCAGATCTGAAGAGCCAAGTACTTCCCCACCTCCCTCTTCCCCATCTCTTTCCCCTCCCCACTACCTTCAGCCTCACAACGTACCTCAATTGGGAATGCCGTATATATGTAGTATAGTCTCAGTGGCTCCAGACGGGAGCAGCTAGGACTCTTGTGGGGTATGGATCTAGAAAAAAAAGATAGGTACGTAGGTAAAAACCATTATTATGTTACTTATTTAAGTAGGTATTAAAAATGTTATGAAATTGATTGATCAGATTTCAATAGATAATTAGTACCTACGTATGTAGTACAAAATTAATAATAATTTTAATGCGCGACAAATTATATTTAGAATAAATCAAAACTTCACACCTACTTATCTTACTGATTGTATCTGAAATTAAACCTCAATCAATTCATTTTATGAACTTTGTTACGCCGAGGTTCTCAAACTTTATCAATTGTTTCTAACACGCTATGATTACTAAAAAATATATATTAAATGGAAAAAATCATCTTGTATAACGTCGCAGGCCAATCGTAAAATCAGGCACATCATGATGCGCCTCAGGCACATCACGATCTGCCGCCATTTCACGACACGGCAGATCATGATGTGGCTGGGTGCATCATGATCTGCCTGATTTTACGATCGGCCTACGACATTATACACCACTTATTTAATCCAAATTATCAAAATCGATCGTCCAGTTGATTAGACATCCCAGAAAAATCGAAGTTTGTGTTGTCAAAAATGTATCTTTATAATATAAAAAATGTTACTTATTGTATTATTTTGATTATTGTATCTGGTACAATACTCAGATTACTCATAAACACCTCCAAATCAATTTATAATGCAGTGCTAAATGTCCAGGAAAACAACAAAATATTGAAGTTTTCTGGGTATGATATATATCTGTACCCTAAAGCAGTGTTCCGCAAACTTTTTGTGATCAAGGTACACCTACCAAAACAAAAAATTTTAAAGAAAAAAACAATGTTTATTTAATATGTATTATTAAAATCAATATAATGTGAAAACATGTTTAATGAGAAATGTGAGCCTGCTTAACTGGGCACAGGCGATCAAAATTTTGAGCAATCGTTGATAATGCTTCTCTCATCTCTTCGTCGTTCGTCCTCAGGCGTTCTTTTTTATATCGTAGTGTGAGTTAAAAACCCCAATGGGGTATTTCCACAATTTTTTTTATTATTGAAAAAATTAAGCAAAAAATTACGATGATAACGGAATTTTTATTTTATTTTTATGACGACGACTTAACTTTCTATAACGTTTTAAAATACGCCTTTTTAAAATGCCCCCAAAACGACGTTTTTGCCACCATTCATTCTGTGACGTCACAGTCGCCTCTCATCATGCGATCGCCGCCCGTAGGTGACTGTAGTGAGTCCGTAAGTTGTACTTCGTGTTATTTATTGACTTCCAGTTTGCTCGAATTATATCTTTATATTTATCCTATATTTTCCCACTTGCAAAACATGTATAGTTTGGTACACATGTTTACAAATACTACAAGAAAAACAAAAATAAGATGTTTAAACGACCCTTTCTAAGGCGACAAAAAATGTCGACCGTGTACAAATGTTGGGCGTGCGTTTAATGTGTGCGCCGAAGGGTTCAATGACGCTAGGTCCTCGGAGCATCTTCTATTGAAATACCGGTAGAACAAGGACACCATTCCCATCTGAAACCTGCGCGCTAAACATTGCAATCCGTTTGTTAGAGAGGGAAATCTATCGAACGGACCGCCCGTTTGTGCTTTCTGAATTTCCAAGTATTTTGGGACTCTAGACCAAAGGTGGCTGCCAAATTCAACAGGTGGACTTGCGATTTGTACAGGGTCAGCAGTTGTGTACTATCTGCAGTATATATTGGCCCTTAGTACAGTAAGAAGAAGAAGGAGGCTTCGATGGAGCCCCCGTGCCGTTTTTTTTTCAGATTTAAATTTTAAACTACAAAAAAAAAACCTTTCGTTATTGACTATTTAAATTCATAATTTAAACGTGGAAACACCTTTATATACAGTCGTAAGATGGATATCTACACACTAATGACTGCCTCCGTGGTCGAGGGGTAAGGCTCTCGACTAGCACCCCGGCGTTAATATGTATATAATACACAATATAAATTTTAAAATAAACGTTTAAAAAATATATTTTTTTATTTATTTTAAATCAAGACATACATTCCTGAGTTACGAATGATCTGACAATATGTGAAAATCTCCTACTACCACCACATAGGAAACAGGATAATGTTGCTTGTGTCGTGACGGAGAACCCTAACGCGATGCCAAATCAGCCACTGACCGGTCTTTGAATAAGTTTTTTTGCATTTCACAATTTATTCGTTTAAAATAATATGTACTATATTTGCGGCACATGACAGTCCTGAGTGGACGATACTTTCAGTATCGCCCTGGTGTAAGACCATCTTTCAGAATTGAAACGTTGCTTCAAAGGCTTTAGCCGTGGTTAGTGACCAGATCTGAATAGCCAGGTACTTCACCACCTTCCTCTACCGCATCTTCTTTCCTCCCCACTACCTTCAACCTCACAAAATATCCCAAATGGGATGCCATAGTCTCACTGGCTCCAGATGTTTGAGAGCAGTTGGGACTTTTGTGCGGTATTCACTTAAAATAAGGAAATTTACTTGTAGAATGGCCAAAGTTTTAAACGTCATTTTATGACAGGGAAGTTATGTAACGAACTGACACTTGCTGTTTTATTCCCATTTAATTTTAAAAGGGCCGGATTTAACTCTATTTTGTCAAAATATTGAAACCAGTATATAACGTACATAATATGAGAGTTTGTGTAAATAAAATGTTTTCATTACCATATCGTCTTAGAATCCCGAAATTTAGGGCTTAGAAAATTACTGTTACTCATTGTAGCGTCTATTTTAGGCAAGTTGTCGGATTACGCCGTTAAAAATACTACTGTCAGTCATTACAACTGGACAATATTATATAAAACTGTAGAAACATAACACAATCATCTTAAATATGAAATAAAACCGTCCATAACCCCGAACAAGTCGAGAATGTTTAGATGTTTGGTAGTAACACGGTGATAAACCTCGGAACGGCGACTCTAGTGACGTCATGATGTGTACAAGCAGTCATGGGCCGTTTTCGTTTCGTTCCGTTTACGCGTATTTTGAAATCAATAATTATGAATGAAAATATTAAAATTAAACATTTTTAATGCGATAATCATGTTCAGAAAAATAATCTTTAAATCTTCCACATGTTTTTAGCGGTATACGTGGTTTGTGGAAATACCCCATTCGCATAAATAGGTCGTGGCAAATTGTAAGATAATTGCAATAGCACGCTTTCAAAGCAGTGGATACTCTTTTATTATGCTTAGCCAAAAATGGCTAGCTCTGTTTCGGAAAATTTTACATGTTGATTACAGATGTTTTTTTTTCATTTGATAATATGACATCATTAAAGGAACTGATTGATTCACAAGAAAGTTTCAGGTAATTTGCTGTCACATCAGAATCAGAAGGTAGTTCTTTGATTTTTTGTGGTTTAAAAAGCAATCTACAGAAAAAAATGATTATTGATAATGATCCATCATCCATCACTAATGCATGGTTGTTTCAAGAAAAGATTAACACAATATAATATCTATTAAATTCATACGATAAACAAATCCAACACCTGGTTTAGTAGGTTCCATCTCATGAGAGGTATTTCATAGAATTACAACGACAGAAGACAATATTAGCGACATTTAGATAAAAATTTTAAACAGAAAAAGTTTAAAAGTTTTGGTCGCATCTAGAAATTCAACCCAGAAGATTAGCCTTGCGAGTGTTATGCTCTGAGCTCGTTCTACCTTATTCCCTTCGGTCATATTAAACTGTGTGATACTTCAACTAATGACCCGTTCGCATTGGTAGAGTATTTTAGTCGAGTGGAGAGTATAGTAGTAACTAAACGCGTCCGAACACCATAATTTTAGTAGAGTGGGTTAGTCAGCTCTTTAGTCGATTCGATCCATTTCGTTCTAATTTTTCGGCGAGTAGCGCTCCCCTCCATGCGTCCCTGCGCACTAACATGCGCATACCCGCCCTTTTAGCAGAGTTTATTTCTAGACGCGCGGAAATGTCGTGGCATTGGAGCGAAGATGCAACTCTAAAATTATTTAATAATGCTGCTATTAATCTCTTTTGGTGTCTATGGTTTCTTTATTTTCATTTTACTAATTTATTCTTCCACCTTTTCTAAAATTTCCCCTCTTCTAAGCATTACAATATGCTTAATTGCTTTGTAGCAGCCCGTCAACCGCCATCATCTTGCAACGGGCGGCGGGGACAAATGTACTCTACTTGAAAGTAATGCGATCGATTTTCGGCGAGTTAAGTGGCGAGTTATTCGCCACTCGACTAAACTACTAGCTCAGTCTGAACAAATCTTAAGAACTATCAATATTGAAGGCGTATTAGCTTTATTCAAGATATTCAAATTTTTTTTTTTTTTTATGAGAAAAACTCTCTTTTTATAACTTTTGAAGGTTATTCCCATCAACGTAATATAATATCATTGAAGAAGAAGATAACACTTATAATCTAATTGAAAATATGAAAGAAAACAAGACACAGAAAAATAGAAAAAGACAATGGTTGCAACTGGGACTCGAGTCCCGAGAGGTCTGGGTTCGAACTCGAGTCACGAGAGGTCTGGGTTCGAACCCAGACCTCTCGTCTAACCGGGACGTGCGCGTTTTCCAATTTCGCTATTGCCACCTTCTGTCAAACCGTCATATTTGTCAATCTCATATTTCAAATATTTAGAATCATTAATATTATCTCCAACTAGTTCTTTTTCCATATTATAGGCAACTACTCTTTTTATTGGAAACAATCATTCTAAGAATTGGTTTGTAACCTGAATAGCGTCTCGGATAAATGTATCCGAATTTATTCATATGGAACTTTTGACAATGAAAGTCTAAATGATTATTCAATTTTTTATGAGAAAAACTCTCTTTTTATAACTTTTGAAGGTTATTCCCATCAACGTAATATATCATTGAAGAAGAAGATAACACTTATAATCTAAATGAAAATATGAAAGAAAACAAGACACAGAAAAATAGAAAAAGACAATGGTTTGACAGAAGGTGGCAATAGCGAAATTGGAAAACGCGCACGTCCCGGTTAGACGAGAGGTCTGGGTTCGAGTCCCAGTTGCGACCATTGTCTTTTTCTATTTTTCTGTGTCTTGTTTTCTTTCATATTTTCATTTAGATTATAAGTGTTATCTTCTTCTTCAATGATATATTATTCAAGATACCTTAGTCACTGCATGACTTAGATAAACGGTGTCTGATTACGGTTGTAGTTTGTACCTGTGTCTTGGAGACAGATTTCTGTATATATTACATTTATACAGTCACAGGTGCAGAGCTCAAGTTCTAAGTGAGTGCGTCACCTTTTCCCAAAACTGGCATAATAATTATCAATCCAACTTTGTAACATAAATCGCTTGATAAGAGTGCAGGAACGATATTGTACGTAATTTATTTTTAGATCAATTATATTCTAAACCTTATGAAATCACTTTGCCTTATGACATTTGTAATCTCAATTTAAATTATAACCTTTTTTATTTTAGCTCCACATAGGAGGCCCTCAGGGAAATAATTTCCCTCAGGGCCTTGTTACCGGGGATGTGGCAACAATATACGTAGTAGATTACTTTGAGCAAGATTGACTCGCATGTCAGATGTAAGGTATAGGTTGTAGATTTTGAAAGAAAAGAAGGTATTAGAAATACAAAAATATATAAACTAAAATGACATTCTGAAAATCAAGGCTGTCTGGCAAGGGCTTTTTAGGTTTAAATAGTTCATGTTGATACCGTGGTAAGTTGAAATGACGCATGATGAAATCTCCTTTTGTGGAACTAATATCGTGATAAATCGGCTGCTCCACAAATAATGGCTAGCTTTCTTTTCAAAAGTGCTAATTTGAATCTGTGCAGGATCAACAACTGTTGCATTCCAAATGTTGCAGGGCTCGCAATATAGCCAGTGCCCAAATGTCAATGGGCAAGCACTAGAGGTGCCACACACCGAGACCATAAATAAAGTGTGTATAAGAGGGTGCGCACACCTTGTTACGAATACTTTTATGTGACCAGTCAGTGGTTGAGTGGGCATCGCGCCTGGGTCCCACCCGGGCGTCCCGTGTTCGATTCCTCGGCTGGCTAAGTCCTCCATCACAACACAAGCAACATTTTCGGCTTTCTGTGGTGGCAGTAGGAGATTTTCAAACATTGTTGGGTTATTCGTAGCCCGGGAATGTTTGTCTTTCTTTTTTTTTTAAATGTAACAGCGTACATCATCTTAGGGGATTCATGCGGAGTGTTTTTTTATTTTTATTACTTATTAAAGGAAGGAGAGGAAGTTAAATGGAAGGAAATGGAGGGGTAGGTAGGAATCTGGGGGTCTGTGTGTCCAATAGAATTCATCCCTCAAACTGCAGTGCACGGCGCCAGATCAACCAATTCTGGCTGAAGAGGTCAACCTCTCTCAACCAGTGTCTCTCGATCCGACCCGCCACGTAGCAGATGGACAGACCTGAACAAACCTCACCCCATGAACCCTGCTAAAACATAGCGAACCACTTGAGGTGACCTGGAGAGGTGAGGTGAGGCAAAAGTTGTTGGTTATCCAGTAAGTGGTGACGTATACAACTTTTATTCCATACGTAATTTTCGAACCTGCCGTTTTTGAGTTACAAACTCCACAAACGTAGATATTTTCGAAAAAAATCATTACGTGTGGAAAAAAATTGTAGATAATTTTATTAGCTTTTATTAATTCTAATAAAATTTTCCCCTGCAACGTACCATTTTGCAAATAGGCAGTGGCGTAGCTAGCATGGGTGGCACCCGGGGCGGATAACGTGGTGTCACCCCGCCACCCCGTCACCCCGTCACCCCCCCCCCCCCCCCCCACCCCCAAAAATTAACTATCCAATCCACTTACCTTGTATTTTGAACACTAAGACTAACAAAATGACAACTTTTTCCACAACCAATAGGTAATAATTCCCTTCACGAGTTCACATCAATTACAAAGTACGAAATAAATGAGAATGACACAGGCACTAACGAGGAATATTTCAGGAGAATCCCCAACCGAGCAATAGTAAGATCTAGGAATGAAAATATAAATAACAGACCGTGTTTATGTGTAAAATATTTTTGTGACAATATTCTTCTTAATTTTTTTTCCACGGTCGGGTGTCACCCCTCATCGGGTCCCCCCCCAGCTCCACCCCCCTCCCCACCTTCGCCGCTGTGTACAGGTATATACAATTTATTGACCGGATGGCTACGTTCTTCATCACGACACTGGCAACATTTTTCGCTTTCTGTGGAGGTAGTGGGGGATTTTCAAATATTGTCGGGTTATTCGTAACGTGGGAGAGTTTGTCTTTATTTAAAAAAAAAAAAAATCATAAGTAGTATATTTGCTGCACGTTCCAGAGAGGAGGATACTCTCAGCACCGCTGGAGACCATCACTCAGAATTAAAACCAGCCAAGTACTTCAACACCTTTCATCTTCCCCATCTCTCACCCTCCGACTACCTTCAACCTCATAACATACCCCAAATAAGAAGTCATATTCTCACTGGCTCCAGACCGTTGGAAGCAGCTAGGACTCTTCTGCATTATTCACATTTTTTTTCAAGTATGAATAATACTGCAATTTAGTAAAGCGTAAATGTAGCTAAAAGTAGCGTAAAAAAAACGTTTATACAACAAAAGTAATTTATCGTAGTAATCATGTTACTTTAAGAGGGAATAACCAGACAACCGGAAATATATAATTTTTTAAACAAATTCTGTACGTATTGAATATTTTCGATTGTTATTTTATCTAGTAAAGTTAAGTTTTAAATTTTGAAAAACATCGTTTTTATTGTAATAAGGTTACGCCGTAGTGGTTGGTAGATTTGTAAAATTTTCAAACAAAATGTAGTATTATGTAATCCACATTTCAAATCATATAAATCATATAATCAAATCAATAAATTATCCAGTAAAGTTACTTTTCAGAATTTTAATTTTAGTTAAAATAATATCACAAAAAAAATCGCCTCAAGTGTGCACATATGAAACTGAACTTGTTTAATTATTTACGGTCTTTAATTCTTTTATTATTTTTTTTTATTTATTTTACACACTTATTTTGCTTGGACATTATTGAAAAATTATAAATACTATGATTAAAAAATAATTACAAAGAGTACATAATTTTAATAATTTTATCATCACTCATTTGAACATTTTTATTGCTAACTTGAATGAAATAAAATCGATGTTGAGTTATAGAATACATGATATAAATCAATCTTTCTCATCGGAACCGCCTTGTACAGCTGCAAGGGTTCATCGAAAGACCACGCCGCTGGTTAATGGGCTTTAAGAGTTTTAATTTTTTTCTGCGAGTTCTTCCACTAGATTTTTGACTTGTAATGGATATCTGCGCGATTGTGATTCGTTGAGTACGTATTATTAAAAATATCAACACATCGCTGTGTACTTAAATTTAACCGAAGATTTTACTGGCTTATGTAAAACATGAGACGGCTTAAAGTACGAAAATAGTTCCATTATTATGGATAGGTGGATCAGGGATGGCCAACCGGTCGATCGCGGTCGACCGGTCGATCGCGTCCAGTTGATCGGACGCACGGGCCCGGATAAGGACTCGAACCAATAGAACCCGCACCCGCACAAGAACTCGGACCCGTAGCCGGACAGGAATCCACACACTGCGCGTATCATCTTGGGGACTGGATTATTTTTTTTTTTACTTTGGTGAAAGAAAAATGTTGTTGCTATCAAATACATCCGTGGCAAATGGCAATACCGAAAAGGGAAATTTAGAGCGACATTTTAACACAATGCATAGTAATGGAAGGAAACAATTACACCAAGTCCGTGGACATCTTCAGTTTATATTTAAACAAATGTAAAATATTGTTACTGAGGCAGTTCAGTTATTTTATTTTATTTTATATTTATTAACGCCCTAGTGGGCTTTTACAAGAAAAGAAGCAAATATATAATTAACAATATTAATTACATGTATTACATAATCAATAAAACAGAATAAATATGAATGCAATCGACTCGTTAGGTAAAGAATATTACAACATAAAAAAGAAATTAAATGAAATAGCACAAGTTGTACTTACAAAAAAACTAATACAATTTAGCTTTAAATATTTATACATATTATTAAAAATAAGACCTGACATAGAACAAAGTGTAAATAGAACCGCAAAAATATTATAAAGTAAGTATACATTTTACTGGTGAGGTTTAGATGAGAAAATATTTTATGAGAAAAACAAAAAAATAATAAAAGTTAATTATTAGCAGATAAAATCGAGATTAGTTGATTTTTGAAACATTCAAAACTGTCAACACTAAATATAACTATCGATTTGCAGTATTTATTCGCAAGGTTATGGATTCTTGGAATTGGTGAGTATATAGAGTAATTAGTGTTGAGTTTATTGTTGCATTTAAAAATATCTTTACTACGAGTTTGTCTAGCGGGTATGCTAATGCAAATTAGTTCCAACAAATCAGGGCTGTCAATTAAAGATTTTATAATTTTGTATAAAAATAATAAATCAATTAACACTCTTCTATCTGATAATTTATGTACCATAAATATTGTATTTATTACCATTCATATGTAAAAGCCCTGAAAAAGGGCGTTAATCAATAAATTAATAAATAAATATCAGACAGACTTTCCACCTAACAGCAAAATAAGAAAGATTAAATTGAAAGCATTGAAATCGCAATTAACAGTCCAAGTTAACACGTTTTCTAGGCCTATTGAGCAAAGTAAGGCTGCAACTAAAGCTTCTTTCTACGTAAGCGATAGAATTTTCACAAAAGTGCAAACCTTTTTCCGATGGAGAATACATCAATGAAATTTCAGAAGAAATGTCAGATTCGCTGTTCGTGAATTTCAAAAATAAAAACAAAATTAAAGAAGCTATTTAAGATTTACAACTGTCTCGAAATACTGTGATGCGCCGTTTAGAAACGATGATTAAAAACATAAACGAATAACTACAAAAAGATATCGTCGATATTTAAGAAGTATGTAATTGGTGGATAGCACAGGGTTTCGTCAGTTAACAGTAGATCTTGGGGCTAATCAAGTTGGCCACCGCTGGCGTAGATGTTATAATACCTCTGTGCATAATAGGCCTTTTGGCGCACAGTCGAGCCATTTACGAAGTTTGGCATAAAAAGCGGGGTCGATGTTCAGCGCTATTATTCACCGGAAAAAACAGCCGTTGACTCGGAGCGTTTCTGACTCGGCTCCGTGTTGAATCAATCAATGCTTAACCCGTCACGGACGCGGTGGGCTGATTTGGCCGTGACCGTGAAACTGCTAATCATCCAATGCGAAGAAACGCAAAATCATATGCTTTTAGATTGAAAATTGGATCATCTAGAAATATTGTAGATGCTTTAATTAAATACTGCTGGAAGAAAACATCTTGGCCTTTTATTTTAAGTGATCATTTCTTTGATAAGTCTTTTTTATATGTTTAGAGAAAATAAAGTATTAGGCCTTCTCACTGGAAAATCTGGTTTAGATTTTTTTTTACATGAGCTCCACACAGGAGGCCCTGAGGAAAATAATTTCCATCAGGGTTTTTTAAAGAAAGAAAGGAGGGGAGAGTTCTGGGAAGGAAAAGGGTTTAAGGGGTGGGTAGGAAACTGAGGTTCAGTGTGTCCTGGTCATCCGCCTCCAAGACCTAGACAAACCTCACCCCGTGAACCTGGGCACCCCTGCTAAATTACCAAACGTAGCGAACCACTTGAGGTGACTGACCTATGGCAGAGGTGTTGATTATCCAATAAAGGTTCCCGGGGTGGCGGTACCCATTCCCGCCTCCCAAATTTAGCAACCTGACTAAAGTGCTTTAGAATACGCTGTAAGAAGACAGTTAATACCCGATTGTCTATGTCTCGCTAAATGGATATATTAGTGCCCTTGATTGTCTATGGAATACTGAGCATGGGAAAGAAGTTAAATGCATACATAGCGCTTTAAAACCATTTTATTTCTAATGTGCGTCCATGTGCGCTCGTGTAATGGCAAAATGCCGTATCTATAGATATAGCATTTTGGCTTTACTGCCTTAATAAATTCTGTTCGTCGAGTTACATTGTATAAACTTACTTTTATTTATTATTTTTTTTTCAAAGGAGAGTTGTTCTTATGCAAATTAAGTATTAATTTGGAGTTTTACAAAAAGGTCAAAGTAAATAAAATCGGATATATTTATCTGAGACACTATCTAGGTTACAAACCAGTTCTTCGAACACTTGTTTCCAATAAAAAAATTGGCTGACAATAATGTGAAAAAATTGGTCGAAGATAATATATAGTTAATTCTGAAATTTGAATTGACAAAAATGACGTATAAATAGGAGGTCTCTGGAGCCAAATCGGTAAAGGCGTTAGTAAGTAGGTAAGACGAGAGGTTCTGGATTCGTGTCCCAGTTGCGACCATTATTTTTTTATTTTTCTGTGACTTGTTCTTTTTCATAATTTCGTTTAGATTATTATTGTCATCTTGCTCTTCGATGAAATATTTTATTAATGGGAATAACATTGAAAAATTATAAAGAGAGAGTAATTTTGATAAAAATTGAATTTATTTTCATTTGTTTATTGTGGTGACTTCATTATTATTGACAGTGGATCATGGAACAATGGTGTAACTGCCAAAAAGATCTCGTCTGAAATGGCAAAACGTTGCAACTTAAAATACAGCATTCTGCCAAGAGAACTCCAGCAAATATGCTGTTTTTCCAATTCAACGCCGTTTCCGTGACAGAATATTTGGTTACAGCGTATTGGTCTCATTAGTCAGCAGCTACCATGTCATATGCTGTATCTCCACAAAACTAGTTTTGAGTTAAATGACTTTAATTTTTTTTGACGTATTGTTATTTTCCTCGCAAACTAATAGCAGTATTAACTTAAAATTTGGTAAAATGTATAAGTGAAATTTCGTTTGAAATGTTTGAGATAAAAATTAAAAAATACATCGTGGATTACAAAATGCGTAATATATGTGTAGATCTTTTAACAACATTTTTAATGAAGGTTCAGTCTAACCTTTAATGAAATTTGAATTTGTTGCTACTTTAGGATAGTAAAATTCGCAAGGATAGTAAAAAAATGTCCAAAAAGTCTATTTAATCTCAAATTTTGGAAATACAGCGTATTATCAGTACGCGAGCGCATGCACCATGACGACGTATTATTTTCGTAGATAGTTTTAAAAAATATATTTGCTCAACTTAAGTGTGAACCACATAATATAATCAAGTGGTTCAATGATGTATTTAATCGCTTGATAAAAGTTGAACAAATTGCAATGATGCAACCAAGATGCAATCAAACTTATAATCGATGCATCAAAATCCTATCCAAAAGATAGCATTATTAATTTCAAAAAATCTGCAGTACCTACCTACCTACAGTACCTACGTGCAAATAATAACACAATAATGACATGAATAATTTATCAATGCTGTGCAGAGCTACGAAAATAATCCCTGGTAACCACTCGTATACTGAATATAAATACTGATGATGATAAATCAATTTTTGGAAATGATAAAATTAAGCTTCAAAATCGTCACGCGATAAGGGTTAAGTGTATATTTCAAAAATTCGCTAGTAAGATCATTTACGATTCAGTTTCCGTAGAAGTCAGGTGAGTCTAGCTACCTTTTACAAAATAACTGATATTCTTTTTGAATTTGATTATTTATTGTTATATACCTAATTTTTAATTAGCAATTGTATGTTTTTGTGAGATTCAATTAGTGTTACTTATTTCGTACTTTTGGACATAAGATGCGACAAATTTGTCATTGTTTTGACATTAGATATCTACTAATTTTGTTTATGAAGATAATTTATCGTTTCTTGTGTTGAAATGACGTGGATAAAGGTTATCTTCAGATAAGTTTGTTTAAATATGTAATTCATTTTAGATATTTGATAAAAGTAACGTTTAGAAATGTTATTAGATACCAATAATACTGAAACGTTGGTCGTCGATTTTAAATGGTGACAATTTGTTTAAATACCGTGTCTACCTCGCATTTGATTGAATATGCGTTAGTAAATATTTTTAACATTAGCTCCAGACAAGAGGCCCTGAGGAAAATATTTTCCCTCAAGGCCTATGTCATCCTAGGGGATGCTGTGTGGAGTAATAACATTATTGAATAGAACGTGTTAACCCCTCGGGCCTCAACCATATTTTGTCAGAGGGTCAAAATATCTCTGCTTTGCAATAAAATGCAAATTAGTTTATGAATGATTTAGAGCCATTTTTGTGTGGTCGATCAAACTTAAAATAACATTAAATAAATGTCTATTATTATATGTGATGACCTCCGTAGCGTAGTGGTCCATGCAATTGACTTTGAATCTGACTTTGAGCTGGGAGGTTACGGGTTCGATTCTCGTTGAGTGTTTCTGTAATCAGTAATCAAAAATATTAATTTTGTATGATCATGTTTCCTGCGTAACTATGGTTCAATGAACTCGGGAACTTAGATTTTCTTTGAATTTTAAGTTTCAATTTCAAAATTAGAACTGATTGCGTGAAGAGTGCATTAATTTAAAAAAAAATAATTTAAATTAAAATTAATAATGTCAGTATCAAGTTCTGAAAGTATTTTAGTTTTATTTTTTGTTACAGCTGTTTCGGCTTACAAGGATTGGCCATTGAATAGTTTGAAAATGACCTTGTCAGCCGAAAGATCTGTAACAGAAATAAAAACTTAAATACTTGCAGAACATGATAATAATATTATTTTTTAATTAGGTTTAAATTAAATTTAAAAAAAAGTTTGAATTCAGATTATCCCGTGACTTTTGTGCTTTTTTTTTCAAGGTTTAATTTATTTATTATAAATACAAAGTAATACAATATGACATAAAATATTATTCAGAAAAAAGAAAAGTCCCAATAAACCTTGCTTAAATAAGCTTGTACCTACATCATAATTTTCATCATGTATTGTGTTTGGTGACCAGATCTGTATCAATATCCAGGAACTTTCAACCTTCATCTTTCCCATCTCCTTTACTGCCCCACTCCCTTCACTCCAATCTCACAATATCTTAATTGGGAATGGCGAAATCCTACTGGCTCAATTTGGAGCGGTTGGGACTCTTCGGAAATATATTTGGTAGCAATTGTGCTAATAAAATAACACACTAAATAATAACACCTAGTTCTTCTTTCTTTCAGCATCTAAATCATCATCATGGCAGAAATCAAGAGCCAGGGAGTCCTCGAGAAGATCAAGGAGAAGGTGGCAGCTGCCGACCCCAACCCTGCCAACAGGAAGGCACTCATCGTCGTAGACATCAAGATCACTCAAGATGGCAAGGTCGTCAAGGAAGTCGGTAAGTTTTTAATCAAGCAGTTTTCCAATCTTCACAACATCTCTCTGTTCCAGACCTTCCAAAGCCCAGTCCTGGCAGATACTGATCAAACATAGACAATAAACTGACTATCACACCGTTTCCCAACACAAAACACACACCCTTTGCCTCATTCACACTCTTCTATAATCTTCTCATACACTCTTCTATTATTCTTATTAACATGGCCTGACTCAAGTATCTGATTCACTTGATCGTACCACGTCTTCCTCGGGTGTCCCCGACTTCTTCTACCATTCACATTTGCGTCATTCTTAAACTAATTTCTTCGTTCATTCACTCTACATACCCAAACCATCTGAGAGTCCTTTCTTAATCTTACTCATTACGCTTACACCAGCCTTACATTCTTTGCGGATCTCCCCATTTCTCTCACGACCATACATGGTTTTACACACAAACATCTCAGGTAACTCATTTCAACAGCTTTCAGTCTACTTTCATCCTTCCTCTGCCAGTTCCTTGTCTCACTGCCATACATTAGGGAAGGTACCACTCCATTGTGGACTGCTAGCCTTGTATCTTTTGACAGTTTTTTATTAGCGCCAACGGCGTTCAGTCCTCCATTAATGGAGTTACCTGCGTTTACCCTTGTTTCAATATCTCTATCAGACTTCCCATCTCTCGTAAACATTCTTACCAGATACACAAACTCATCCACCTGCTCCAAGAATTCACCATTCACAGCTACATTGCGCACTGTTTTCGTACTCTCTCTTTCAAACACCATGACTTTAGACTTACTTATATTCATCATTAACTCATTCTTCTTTCGTTCGTTCATCGTAGACACGAGAGACTGTAGATATTCCACACTGTTAGAAATCAGCACCGCATCATCAGCATACAACAGGCAACAGGCAACATTAATATGGCGTATGACTATCACAGAACTACGTCCAAACTGCACAGACTATCAAAACTGCTGAGCCAATGAAAGTCAAGCGTTTGATGCGTAGGCAGAAATAAAGGCGGGGCTGTTTTACATTAGCTCCACACAGGAGGCCGAAATACTAGAGTATAAGTGGGTCGTTCTTTTTAACCTACATAAAGTTGTCTCCACCAGTTAGTGGAGAAAAATTCAACACAATTACCAATATTATTATTTTATAAAGTTTATTTTTATTTTTTTATTTTTTTAAAGTCTACTGTACTAAAGACGAAACGACCGTGTGCGTTTAAAAAAAATGTTTATATTTTTGTAGTAAAAATTTCGTTACGGAGTTGTAACTCCTTGTGATAGAAGTGTATTTCATACAAATCACAGTTGTCTTTTGCCATCTGACTTGCGTATATTCTATAATGTTACCAAAAAAATGATATACGACATAAAATATAAAACTATTTTTAAACTTTAAAGTCTACTGTACTAAAGACGAAACGACCGTGTGCGTTTAAAAAAAATGTTTATATTTTTGTAGTAAAAATTTCGTTACGGAGTTGTAACTCCTTGTGATAGAAGTGTATTTCATACAAATCACAGTTGTCTTTTGCCATCTGACTTGCGTATATTCTATAATGTTACCAAAAAAATGATATACGACATAAAATATAAAACTATTTTTAAACTCCGAAAGGTAAAAGCGATTAATATTTTTAATGACGTTTAATATTTTAAAATATCTCAAAAAACTTGACTCCTACAACTTTTATATCGTACGTTAATTCTGTCATGTGGGTTGTCACTCAAAATAGGTATACACGTAGCTCGAGTTTGTCACCCCCAATAGGCATTTTAGGCCTCCTTTCCCCCTTGTTACAACATCCCCTCTGAGACCCCGAGAGAATTCATTTATTTATTAATAAACGCCCTTTTTCGGGGCTTTTACATATATAGCATAGTTAGAAAAATACATTTTTATTCTACATAACTGAACTGCCTCAATAACAATATTTTATATTTATTCAAAGATAAATTGAAGATGTCCACTGACTTGGTATAATTGTTTCCCTCCATTAGTATTCTGGGCAAAGAGGAATACATATGGTAGTTAGTCCCAGAATTTCTGCACTGAAATAAATCCTGACTTCTAGTATTACGAAGTGGAATTCGGAAGCTTATCAATTCAAGTAATACCGGACTATCAACTAAATCATTTAGAATTTTATGTATAATTACAAAGTCAGTGAAAATTCTTCTGTCTGACAATTTAAGCAAATTCATATCGTTTAAAATAGTGTTGTAGTTTAACATATTTGCTGGAATACCCATTTTAAAATTTAGGAAACGTAAGAATTTGTTTTGTATTCTTTCAACAGCTTGTACATGCATATTATAATGAGGATTCCAGACAGGAGAATTGTACTCAAGTTGGCTTCTAACATAAGCAAAATATAACAGTTTAATACACTTTATATTGTTAAAGTTTCTAGTTAGCCTAGTTATAAACCCCAACATTTTTAAGCCCTTATTACAGATTTCTGTTATGTGGTTAACAAATGAAAGATTTGATTGAAAAGTGATGGATATATGATGTATTTATAGTTAAAAAAATGTGACAGAGTGGTAAAAGTTATGTAGATTAAAAAAAAGAACAACCCAAGTACAAAATATCGGCACTATAAATAATATCGCTTGATATGCATACCAACTTATTATTAAAGGTATTTTTTAAGTTGATTTTAGAATTGAAAATGATAATAATTATTGATTTGGGGGGCCAACTGTCGAGTCACCATTTTATTGCCGTCGATACTAACCTAAAGTGAAGATTACTTTCATTATCATTTTATCAAACGACTAGCCAGATAAAACAAACATTAAAAAATTAAAACTTATCGGAAAAATTATACAATATTGTTTGCCTTACTTGCAGTTATCAGATAAGTTATAAGTGTTTTGAAATTGGGCGTTCGGATTTTTTAATTTACTGTGGAAAAGCCGATTGAAATGCAGCAATTATTATCAATAAATGTGTTAATGTATAGCCGCAGATATTGGTTGTTGGTAACCTTAAAACAAATCCTTCTGGGAATCAATCTTAAGATTAATTGTATTTTTGATTAGAGTCGCTAATATTGTCTTCAATGATTTAAATGCCACAATTTTAGGTTTTACTCTCTAAGTTATTCAAAAAATAAATAAAATTTTCATCATAGACACAGAAAAGTCAATAGACGTCGCGCATTAGATGCAACTATTTATCCAAGAAACTATCTAGATTGCTTTTAGTTCGTATCATACATGAAGTGGCCAATTAAAATATGCGTTAAGAAAATGGTGATAATGTTGGTAGTTCTGATACAGTTAAATACGAACGAAGGGGATATGGTCAAATTAGCTCCAGAGCTAGAGCCCCGGCAAGGCTAAGAAGATCCTGGGTTCGATTCCTAGATATTGACCTATCCTTTTCTAATTTTTTTATTTATAGTTTTCGATTGAGAGTCGCTAATATTGTCTTAAATGATTTAAAGTTTAAAGTATTAATTTAAGACTTCAAATATTTTGAAAATAATATCTGTAAGCTTTTGCCTGTCAAGGTTTGCGCGCCCGGTTCTTCCCATGCACGTAATGTTAATACTTAACTGTAATCAGGGAGCCTTGACCGTTGTGTATTTTTAGGATCCTTTTGCTTGTCAAATGAAATTCTTTGACCATCTCAGGAAAAAAATTTAAAGTTAAACAGTTAAACCATTTACTTGCAACAAAGTTGTGGCGATTTATTTAAAGAGTTTGTGAAACAGCACGGAGTCACAAAATTGGATCGCGATGATATAGTAACAATACTCTTCTTTCTTTTTTTAGTCATGGATCTGAAGAAACTCGAGTTCACAGACGGCCCCTTCAAGGGAACCCCCGAACTCACGATCACCGTGGATGACCTGACCCTCGTCCTCCTCGCCAAGAAGGAAATCACAACAGAGGAAGCTGTTAAGCAAGGAAATCTGAAGATTGAAGGAGACGCCGAAAACGTTGAAAAGTTGGCTTTCTTGCATTCAAAGCTCACATAAATGGTGTTTATGATATGTTAAATTAAGGAAATAAAAAATTACAAAAAAGTTTGTTTTATTCTAATTTTTTTGTCGGAAGTTTGCTTTCATCATCTGCATCCTAACTACAACAACTTGTGTCCCCTGTGTTCAGTTATAAAACGTAGTACTTGCAGCTCTACCTCAGCGGAACCTCATTCAATTATTTTTGATTCAATTAACATCGCAGAAGCACAGGTCGAGTCAATTTAGGTTAACCGAATGGGCCGAACATGAAACGTATTTGACAGGAGGATTTTCTTCCTTTACACTTTTACCTACCACCTTTACGGGTGATACTTAAAAGAATTCAAAATTTACTCTTTCACAGGTGGCGTTAGTATAATTATTCTGGAAAAAAAAACAGTTTCTGAAAGTGGCGCCTGATGATAAATATTTTGCCCAAAACAAAACATTCGCAATGGTTTTTAACCCCCGACGCAAGGAGCGGTAAGAAGTTATTATAAGTTTGACGTGTCTGTGTGTCTGTCTGTCTGTGGCATCGTAGCTCCTAAACGAATGGACCGATTGTGATGCAGTTTTTTTGTTTGTTTGAAAGCTGACGTAATAGAGATGGTTCTTAGCCACAATTCATGAAAATCTGTTGAGGCGTTTTAAAGTTATCAGCCTTTTTTTGTGTCGGGGGTTTCTTAAAATTTTGTAAATTTTACTTATGTCCGTAAACAAACTTGACTCTTTCAAGAAAGGAATACAATTACAATATTGTATAGGTGATTCAATACAATTTTGTATTTGTATAACTTTCTTGAAAAAAAATTGTTTTTGATGACCGGACAACTCGGAATGAAACCAACTCAGAACCATCTCAGATAAGTCACTTAGAGTGATAAAAAAATATATTTAAAAAAAATTGGTTAAATAGGTTACGTTAGGTTAGGCTTATCGGCTAATTTAAAATTATTTTTTTCATAGCTTTTAATGACTTCAAGGAGGCGTTGAGTTGACTTTATTCTCAGTTAGCATGGAACCGGTTTTTTTATGGACAGAACTATTTAATCATATTCATATTGCATGTGTAAGGACGCAAACAAATAATGTATCTTAAATTTCAAGGCACAACTTGCAAAAAGTGTTTCCCTAAAGTAATTGAATTAGCGCCATCTACGAAAGACCACATTACCAATTCTTTTAAGTTTGCAACTGCTTTTAAGTTTTACGGTGAAGTAATGCAAAATAATGTGTTTTTGGTTTGAAAATTTGATTGCTTAGAAATATTATACTGGAGGGGTAGAACACATTGAAATAGTCAAGTATTTTTTTGATAAGTCTTCTTATAAGCCCAGAAAAATTAAGGATCGGCCCTATATAAAACTGCTACAAAGTTCAAAATCTCCTTCTTATGAACCCCTTTTCGTTTTCGATTTTATTGTAAAATGTGGCAAATTAAATTGTTTAGAGAACGCTTGCAAATAATTTAAATATTTGTGCCTAAACTTCGCTACACAAAATTAAAAGCAAAATACGCTCTTAGGTGATGTTTTTTTCTTGCAAAAATCAATGCTGGTGTTAAGGGGGGGGGGGGGGGGGGATTTAAACCTTATCGCCATCTACATAAAAAGTACTGTTGGAGGCTCGATTCCACAATGTTTGCATCGCCCTGAATTTCGGTGGATATCTAGGTACTATCCCGACAAATAGCTTCCACTATCGTAATACAAATGCTTACGAAATTTGGTGCCAATGTCCAGAAAGCGATACCCCAAAGGATCCAGAATAGATGTATCAAGATGAATCAGAACTCTTTTAATTTGCATAATTTTAATTTGGAGAAAGGCCGCCCTCTAGAATCACCGCGATCGGCAGCTGCCTAAGTTTGGCAAGACCTAAATACGGCACTGGCTGAATTTGTACCAGTCAAGTAAGCGACGAATCTATGAGGTGTGGCGTCTTCATACACAATCTACAGGCCATCCATCATTTTACCTGGATTATCAGATTGATTAATCTTGGATTTTCCGTCTATTAACGATGTTAGCAAGATATTGGAGTTTTCTTATTTCTACACCTTGGAAAATTTTCATATTTGGCTGTTTGATGTAAAATTTACATTGGCCATTATTTCTGTTCAGGCTGTTTTGAGAATGCGCCCATGCATCGGTTCATATTAGCAATTTGAATTTTAATTTTTAATTTTTATTTATCTTTAATTCCCATAGTTTTAAAAAAAAATACTAGTTTGGTGACATGCTCATTTGGAACGATAAGACAGTTTTTGTACGTTCTTTCTCCTACAGCTCAAGGCGGTGCTTCTCGGCTGAAAAAGAAGAAGATGGAGGGGTATGTAATTACGAATGTTGGACAGAGCGCGCTAATATTTGAAGTGATAAAATTGCAGCGAAAACTGCGAAAAGGCTTAATAAAACATGACGCGTTTAAAATAGAGCAAAAATCTCGTGGAGCGTATCTTAATATATAAATATAACTTGTAAAATAATAGAAATAGACTAGTTTTAAATAATTTTCGGAGCATACTTTGCGATTTTTTTCTATCGAGGGAGTTTCATATAATTTGCGTTTCGGCGTGGAGCGTATCTAGATATTATCTTCAAAAATAACATATATTTTTTTAGGAGCTTAAAAACTTCAAATGTTAGGCGGCGCTATTCGGCTGAAAAACAAGAATAGGAGAGATGTGTAATTACGAATGTTGAACAGAGCGCGCTAATATTTTAAGTGATGAAATCGCAGCGAAAATGGCGAAAAAGCTTAATAAAACATGACTCGTTTAATAGAGCAAAAATCTCGTGGAACGTATCTTCACTATCATTTAAAGAAATATTGTGAATTTTTTCACAAATATAACTTGTTAAATAATAGAAATAGACTTATTTTAAATAATTTTCGGAGCATACTTTGCGATTTTTTTCTATCGAGGGAGTTTCATATAATTTGCGTTTCGGCGTGGAACGTATCTAGATATTATCTTCAAAAATAACATATATTTTTTTAGGAGCTTAAAAATTTCAAATGTTTAAGGGAGATATGTAAGAAATCGGTCGAATTCGGATAGCGGCGGCTCTAAAATGACCCCTTGCACAGCATCCCTAAGACGACATGGAACCGGAGAGAATCTTCAAAGCCCCATTTGTAGAGATGCAATAACAATAAAACAATTATTGGTGTGATTTTATACTGAAACTACAATAATAATCGTTTTATTTTTAAATAAAACATACAACGAAGTTGCATTCCCATGAGTTATCAAAACTCATTAAGGGATCGCCAATTGGTACATTTGAAAAGTTAAACCCAACCCAACACAATATGCAGACACAATAAATGAAGAAAAATTTTACAAAACATTTTACAGAAGCAACATACAGACACAAACATATGAAGAATCACTTTACAAATATTTCACAGAAACATGTCTTATAAGATTTTATGAATAATATTATAACCACTCATTTGATTTATGTACTGTTGGTGTCACAAAGTTAAAATAAAGTATCCTCCATGATGGACTATAGAAATGCATAAAAAACAAATCAGGAAAAATACAATAAAAGGTACATGCTCAAAAATACACAGACCTAATACAATAATGTTTACATAAAAAATACATGATAAGATTTAAAAAAAGATATAAACTGCGCCCATGAACAGAGTTTGTACCTACTTATGACTCGTTTTCCAAATAACATTTGAAAAAATAGGATTTCAATATATCGTTTCGAGATTTGTTAGAGGCAAATACCTGTCTTAATTCTTCAGGCAATTTGTTATAGTTAGTGTACGCAATGTATTCTAATGATTTCAGTCCGAACTTTGTTGAGTGTATTTTTGATACATGTAGTTTGTTGTGTTGTCGTGTATTATATTGGTGAACGTCGTTGTTATAGTTCAGTTTTATATTTGTGTGGGTGTTGCACTGAATAATATTTAAGATGGTGTTGGTTATCTCAAAGCTAGGAACAATCTTAAATGGTAATACAAGTGCGTGACGGTAAATATCTTTAACATGTGTATCCCAAGTTAAATCATATTATCATAAAACAGAGGAGAAAAATCATTGGCGGGTCCAAGATATGAATTTGGCGACTGTCCGGACGTTTTCTCTAATCACTATCTATCGCGTCAACTCATAATCATAATAATAATAATAACATAACATTAATAATAATAAAATTACATTTGTATTTTTATAAATTTTGTTTATTTATTTCTATTCTCGAATATACATTTAACAGGTGCTTACAGTGGCTCTCATCTTTAAGTAGGATAAAATGAAGTCGCTCCCGCTGTTTGTACGCTTAGATCTTTTAAACTATGCAGTGAATTTTTATGTGGTTTTCACCAATAGAGTGATTCAAGAGGAAGGTTTATACGTATAACACGTGCTTATTATAGTAGAGAAAAGCTGAGAAATTCAAAGATTTGATATGTACTCAAATGAACAGATGGCGTTGGTTATAGAGGTTGGGTAATGGCGTTTTGTTTCGTTAGCCACAGCAACGTGTGGCTGGGTCTGCTAGTAGTTAATATGTTTCAGTAGTACAAAAAATGTGAATAATCAGTAACCGTAGGGGGGGGGAGTAGAGAAGTGTGATAAGGGGTATGGGGGGTTCATCAGCTCTGTGATGTCACATGTAAAAGTCTAATTATTGAAACGCAAAAAAATTTTGGACGTAAAATTGCAAAATATGTGACACACTAGGGGGGAGGGGGTCTCACAAGTGTGACGATGTGCGACAGGGACGGGTGGGGGGGAGGGTCAAAAAATCATGTAATTCGTGTGACGTAATTTATGGATGGCCCCTAATATAAATGGTGGAGGGATTTGGAGTAGGATGGGAAGCAGAGGGTTGGGATTATGGAATGCAATCTCGTTCTCGCGAGATCTCGGCCTTTTTCAGCGAGATTGATCTCGGACGAAAAAAGGGCGAGATCTCGCGAGTTTAACGAGATTGCACTCGAGCATAAAAACGTTTTATTCGAAGCGCGGACTGACACGGACGGAGTTGCGATCTGTCGTTATCTGTAATTTCTAATAGTCTGACTAATTGGTATATTTTGTTAATTAATCTGTAATATCTAATGGATCTACTGAGTAGTTTATTTATTAGTTTTATTTAATTAATAATAATATCTCAGTTTAATAGTCAACTCAACTTAGATGATAAGTTTTATTACTAAAAGATTTTTGTTTGATATTAGAAGAGAGGATTGGTTGTTTCTTTCATTTATTATTCGATAGATACGTACGTCAAAGTTTTTTTTTTTTATTATTTGAAATACATACAGATTTACATAAAAAATAATATATGTGGTTCTTAAAAACTAATTACAGTAAAGTATTTTTTGTTAATGAAACTACCCAATTTAAAAGAGAAAAACATTTCTCGTGTTTAAATTGGGGAGTCGTGCAAGATAGTCGACATTACAAGATAGAGAAAAGATATATTTTTATGTAGTTTACTACTTAAAAGTTTATTAAAAAATTATAGACAAATACGACAAACAATGTTTGATGCATAAAAGTCTATTGAAAAATTCGTGAAAATAAATGTTTATCTCGCTTGAGCCCCAATCTCGCGAGATTTGCATTCCCTAGTTGGGATGAGGACTGGAGGCGAATGGTGAGGAACCGCTGTCCGCAGCGAATTGAAAGCATTTGTGGAGGAGGAAATTTTTAAAAATCCTGGAATGTAGCGTCGTTGTGATGATTATGTCAACAAAAATAGAATCATTCATTTGTCTGTATAATGGATGAGTGATTTTGAACTTGCCTCTTGTAGGGTTCAAGCCCATAGCGTGAATAATCGGCGTACTTTGGTTCTTCACAAAAGAAACTGCGGTTTTTTTCTTAACAAAATCTTCGCTATTCAGCCAAAACTAAACAGCACTGGCGAAAATAAAGAGATTTTTATTAGCGACTTATTTTAGTGGTTATTGTAGAGCAACGTTTAACGCGCTGTATACCCGCTCAAAAAGAAGAAAATGGAGAGATATGTAATTAGAACATTAGAGAGAGCGCACTTATATTAAAAACAATAAAATTGAAGCGAAATTGTGAAAATGTTTAATAAAACACGACTCGTTTAAAAAAGAGCAAAAATCTTTCGGGAAACATCTAAAATAGCATTTAAAGAAACACTGGGAATTTTTCATATACATAACTTATAAAATAAGTGAAACGAATGTGTTTATAATAATTTCCGGGGCATGCTTTGCGATTTTTTCCTATCGACGGAATTTCACATAATTTGCGTTTTGGCGTGGGGAACGTCGAGATATCATCTTCAAAAATAATATATACTTTTTTAAGAGCTTAAAAACTTCAACGTTTATCTCTCATATGTAAGAAATCGTTAAAAATTCGGGATACTGAGGCTTAATGATTAAACAAATTTGGTATTTTTTTAGTAATTTTCTTTGTACTAAAATGCTTTTATAAGTTGTGAATTAATGAATAAGTTTTTTTGTTGTTGAAATTTTCATTTATTTATACGACAAATTTGTTTTCCAACATAACTCGCTCACTTGTTATTTAAATTTACGAACATAATTTATACAATAAACATAGGAAAATTGTTTTTTTTTAATTGTTATCATTTATTCACAATTAATTTCTACTAATTCTTGGCCTGTATTTTATAATTTAAAACGCACGCATCCACACTAGATATTTGCTAAAACTTTTATATGTAGCTAAGTATTTTGGCCTCAAATCCAAATTTAAATTATGTATGAAAAGTCAATTCAATTATGTATGTATGTTCAAACAAAATATTACAGCGATCCAAAGAGTAACTTTTAAAAAAAAAAAAAATAGCAAATAACTTAAGCCACTGCATTCCGAATTTCTACCGATTTATAACATATTTCTCTTCTCTAACACCTTAACTTTTAAAGTTCCTAAAAAATGTATGTTACTTTTAAGAAAATATCTTTACATTTGTAGAGTCGAATCGGTAATTATATGAAATTGTCTCGATAGAAAAAATTGCAAAGCACGCTCCGAAAATTATTAAAAACACATTTTATTCTGTTCATGTTATACGTTTGAAAAAAATCACAGTGTATATTTAA
The DNA here is from genome assembly GCA_936435175.1 of Glyphotaelius pellucidus. Taxonomy (NCBI): domain Eukaryota; kingdom Metazoa; phylum Arthropoda; class Insecta; order Trichoptera; family Limnephilidae; genus Glyphotaelius; species Glyphotaelius pellucidus. The sequence goes on from OW386554.1 coordinate 31,914,558, forward strand.
ATGTAACTTTAGCATTTCGCGAGAGGTTTGATCTGTTTAAACTAGTCGTGTTTTCTTAAATATTTTCACAATTTTCGCTTAATTATTATAGTTTTTTTTAATATTAGCGCGCTCCCTCAAAGATTCGTATTTGCATATCTCCCCTTCTTCTTCTTTTTGAACGCTTACTGCCCAATAATAAATAAGGTAACACCGCGTTGCGAAACTCAAAGACACGAAAATATTATCCATTGTGACCGGTTATTTTATAAACAAGAATTGCTGATAAATTGTCACATCAGTTAATCAACAAACAGACAGACGTATTACATAAGCTCGCATGTGCCGAATTATCGAATTGATGAAGACCGATTAAGAAATTATAATTTTATGTATATATTTTTAGGCGAAGATCAAAAGATTGTCAAGTTTCTGACAGGGACTGATAACTTACCCGTATCCAAATAAAATCTAACACAAAAATCAACTTTTGTTTACGATAATTATTGACTTAAATAAAATTAAATGTTTACCTACATATATTTTATTATTCCGAAATTGGATACTTAAAAGAATTCATAATCGTAAAGCACTCTTTTTAGGGTTAATTGCCTTTAGGCACCAAAAAAAATCATAATCTGCTCTTTCATCATAGATGGCACGAGGTTAATTATTTTAGAAAAAAACACTTTTTACAAGTTTATGCTTTAAATAGGAAGGAGCTTGGAGTATAATCGACCGGCATACAATACCGACAATCTAATAAGCCAGTATTGGAATTTAGGATGGGCAGGAATAAATAAATGGATTGAGTATTATTTTTTCCTCCTTTCTTTATCTTCCTTCTTCTATTTTTGGCTCTTCTTGGCTCTTCTTTGATATTCTAGTATCTTCTTGACTCTTCTTGTCACTTGTCTCTTCTTGTTTCTTCTTGGATCTTCTCGGCTCTTCTTGTTTCTTCTTGCTTCTTCTTGGATCTTCTCGTCTCTTCTCGGCCCGTCTTGCCGCTTTTTGGCTTTTCTTGTCTCTTCTTGCTTCTTTTTGACTCTTCTTCTCTCTTCTTGGCCCTCGGATTCTTCTCGTCTCTTCTTGGCCCTTTTTTCTTCATCTTGGATCTTTTCGCCTCTTCTTGGCTTTTATGGTATCTAGTCTTCTCTTGCCTCTTGTTGAATCTTCTCGTCTCTTCTCGGCTCTTCCTGCCCTTTTTTGTCTCTTGTCGTCTATTCTTGTCTATTATTGTATCTTTTTGGCTCGCCTAGCCTCCATTGGCTCTGCTTGTCTCTTCTTGGCTGGCCTCGTCTCCTCTTGGCTCTTCTTGGATCTTCTTACATCTTACCGCCCACTCTTAGGTCTTCTGAACACTTCTTGGATAACCAGCCACTTTGTCCCGGTACGCAACCACACCTCACTCACCCCCATTAACCCTCTCACTATTTTTAACCAATGGTAATCGGCTTTGAAATAATCCGATTTTTTATTCTTGGATCTACTAGACTAGAACTAATCCGCGAAATATCTAAATAATAAAAAAAATTAAAAAATCTAACCAGGAAATTAAAAATATATATCTGTACATAAATACCTACGTATAAAAGAGTTCCATGACAATAAATGGCATTTCAAGTCTCATTTGAACGACCCTTTGAAAAGTCATTAAAAGTGAGGAAGAATTTTTTTTTAAATAGCCCATAACCTAAAGTGAGGTGTGTAAAAGCAAAGGCAGCAATCTCCAAAATATCGGAAAAAAGTGGTAAATGCAGTTTCATAGTGATTCGAATTGAAAACCTAAATACAATTTGCAAATCTGGTTTGTTTCAAACTCAGCTTTCTCCCATCAAAATCAGAGTTTGAAAATATGAATCAATGGCAAAGATATCAATGTGTTTTTCGCCATCTTTTCAAAAAAATGAAAATGGAGATTGCTGCCTTTGCTTCTACATACCTCAAGTAATCTATTTAACCAAGTTTTTTTGTTCATCACTTTTAATGACTTTTCAAAGGAGTGATGACAGTTGCATGTTGTTGAGTTATCTAGTCACCGTAAAAAAAGTGAATGGTTCCTACGGTTAAATTATTTTTTTTTCGTGTGCAACTTTTGCTTTCCATTTAATTTCTGTGTATTTTAATGACGTAACCAACAACTAACAATACTCATACCTTATTAAAGGATGATCACATCAATATCTGCTGACAAGTATTGATTAACTTTTGAATTTATTTTTTTAATAATCGCGCAGATAATCGGAGATTACGATAACCCACACGATTAAAATAATGTTTAACCAACGATTAAAGTGCAGCTGAGTCTAATCGGTGCATCAAAAATTAATAATTTAATTTAATTTGACCTTTGCCAGCCTTTGGCGAACTAGTGCTGATATGATAGACTTATACATTAATTACGTGAGCAGTTCTCCTAATCTAGACCCCCCCCCCTGTGGGTCAGATAAATTTGGGCCAATCCGTAAATTCTTTTCAAGTAACGTGAGATTTTGCTACACCCCCCCCCCCCCCATTCCCCATTTTGAGCTCACGTAATTAATGTCCCCTTACAAAAATGTTAAATGGCTTCTGAAGTTTTTTTTAAGTATGGGAATACCTTGATATTTATTTAGCTATTTATTTGTATTTTGTCTGCATAAAGATAAAAGCTATTGTGGATTTTTATATTTTAAATATTTTTTTTTTTATATTTGGTACCTACATACTGTGTGGATCTAATTCAATAATGTTTTTACTTTATAATTATTTTTGTGCAATTGTCTCAAACAGTTGTTTCCTGCACTATTTATAAGTATAATTTCTTAATTGTTATTTTTTTTTATTTTATTTTTTTTTTTTATTATGAATCATAAATAGATACATATATTTTAAAATGATTCTATATAATAATTAGTTACATAATATATATATTTGATGTACCCCCATAAATAAGCAGGGCTTGTGTGTATGGGGGGGTGTTATCATAATAGTTTTATTTGGTATAACCATTGACCTAAATATACTTGGTCGAAGGGTATAACTCATTTCATATTTTCACTATAATTTTTAAGGTTTGTTTTAAATTCTTTTGTGTTAGTGTACATGTTTCTAATTTTTTCTGGTAGGGAATTAAAAAATTTGACACCGAGATATTTATGATTTTGCTGTCCTATTGTTTTTTTACATTTAAGAATTGGAAGTATTGACGTTTGTCTGAGATTTCTGTTATTTTTAAAGGGTGTTACTTTATTTTGAATATCATCTTTATAAATTTGTAATGTTGCGTGGTAGAAGTATAATGCATTTAATTTTCTGACCTTAAATTGTTTGAATAAGAGTTCTGACGAATATGTATAGGGTTTTTTTTTAAATTGTTTTTATTATTAGTTTTTGTGATACGTAAATTGATTGTGTTAGATTTTTATATGTACCGCCCCATCCTATAATGCCGTATTGTATAATTGATTGACAGAAAGCGAAGTATGTGGTTCTAAGTAATTTTTCTTTTAAAATATCTCTTAAACATCTAAATATGTATGTAAGTTTCCTTACTCTGTCGTTCAGAATATTTATATGTGGGGACCATTTTAAACGTTGGTCTATTGTTATGCCCAGGTACTTAATATCGTTTTTGCTTTCTATGTTTGTACATGCTATATTGCATTTGTGGTTTTCTGTATTTGCCACTGAGTGGATTGTTATATTTATTTCTTTAGGGGATTCTTGTTGTCTAATGAAAAAAGGTAAATAATAGGTTTTTTTAGAATTTAAAGTCAACAGATTTTTATCAAACCATAATTTTAATTCATTGATGTCTGTATTTGCCATGTTATTTAATTCAGACCAAGTGTTATATATATATATGTATATGTTAAAGCCTAAATAGGCGTATATCAATAAATAAATAAATAAATAAATACATGTCGAATATTTTATTTATTAATTACTAACGATTTACCGGCATGCATTGCAATGACACTAAAAGAAAAACATTGTTTCTCCATGCGTGTCCATTCCCATGCATCCCCGTTCCCGCCCTGGTTCTCCTCCCACGCCCGGTTCTCCACCCTCCGAGTTCCCCTTTCGTTTTCCTCAACTTCCCCCCTCCTGGATTCCCTTCACCTCCCTCCTTCCCTCCCTGTCACCAAACTTAATGAAATACAATCATTTTTCAAACAACTCGGGCACCACCTATTGCATTTTTTATGCAAATGTCATAACGCCAGAGCTCACTACTATACATAGGAATCTGCGGGTGTGCGTACAACAACTCACCAAAGTTTCATAGCAATCGGATGAATGTTTTAGGGACCGCATATGGGACAAACGAAGAATCATTCATTTTTGTATATTAATATTGTAATAGATAAAAACGTAATTACTCGAAATGATCTAAATTTAAACATGAATAAAGGTGTGGACCCGGAAGGGGTGTGGACAGAGGATACACCGCTGAATAACAAAAGCATAAAAAGTCTTTTCATTCAAATTCATCAAGGATAAAACTACTTGTCTATATACTGTATATAACAGCGAAAAGGTATAAAAAATCGACACTGTCAATAAATTGATTTCATATTCATATCAACACAATTAATAAGGTATTTTTGAAGTCGATTTTAGGTTTGAAATTGGTAAATAATGCGCCAAAAATACTTCAAACATGTCATCGGAGACCAAAATTTCATTAACCTTTTTTACTTCAAATAGTCAAGTATGTCCCTTAACACCCTGTATATCTCCATTTGCCACCTACCCGCTATCAAAACTGTCTTGTTCAATTTTGAATGCAATTAAAAATGATACAATTTTCGCTATTTTGCTTCCAAGTTTATGTAAGTTTGGTGGATTTATTGCCGGAGATCGTTTTTTTATTGTGAATATGTCTTGTACATTACGTCATTCTTGGCAGAACACGCCAATATTGACGACCACCATCTCGCCTGGTAAGACCATTGACGGGCAAGACGGTTTTAGGCAATGGGCAATATAATAAGCAATTTATCTTGCTCGTTTACGAACCTTAATAAAAATGGGTATTGAAAAAGACGTGCCTGGTTAGAACCTTTTATCCAGTTTAGATAATGCCTCAGTTAGGTACAAACTAAATACTTGATAAGTGTATAATTTTATGTACTTTACGGAATTACTGTAAGTGCCAATTACTATATGATTGATATTATCATTAAGTCTATATTTGCATAGTTAAGTAGGTAGGTACTTATCTACATTATAATAATATGTCTTGCAGTTAATTGAACATTGTACCTGATTAGGCACCTACTTAGTTAGTGTACTGTTTGGCTAATAGGCTTGTAATTCATGAATTTAACAGTACATTGTAGAAAAACAAGAAATAAATGACCGGATTCGTCACGTGTCCGTTAACGAAAATTTGAAAGGCGGGTGTGGGTACCGCCGCCTCGAAATCCGCATACAATTGATTGGATCACCAACACTTCTGTCGTGGTTCACCCCGAGTGGTTCGCAACGTTTGGTGACTTAACAGGGGTGTCCGTGTTCGTGGGTTGAGGTTTGTCCAGATCTTGGTGGCGGATGCTTCTGCCCACCTACTGCATGGCAGGCAGTATCTGTGGTTTAGTGAGACTTAACCTAGACCTCTGCAGCTGGATTTTCTCGGCTTGGACTGCAGTGAGAGGGGTGGATTCGCATGTTGTCTCTGGACACACTGATCCACAGATTCCTATCCACTCTTGTATTGACGGCCTCCGTGGTGGAGGGGTAAGGCTCTTGGCAACCCGAAGGTCGCGGGATGGAATCCCGGCGTGCCCAAAAAATTTATTTGTGTTATTTCACAATTAATTCATATAAAATAATATATAGTAAGCCCTGCTGTAAAACTACCATTCAGAAATGAAACGTTGCTTGAAATGGCCTTAGCCAGATCTGAATAGCCAGGTACTTCACTACCTTCCTCTTCCCCGCCTCCTTCCTCTCCCTACCGATGTCGTAGTCTCACTAGCTCCAGAAGGGAGCAGCTGGGACTCTTGTGAGGTATGCACATGAAAAAAATCAATAAATTAATGTACTTACGTTGCACATAATTTTTTTTTTAATAATAAAAATATTGATTTTTTATTATGTAATTTCATCATTACATCATTATTATTAATATCGATCTAGACTAGTGGTCGGCAGAGCGCGGTCTGCGAGCCGCATACGGCTCTTCGCATATGTGTTTGCGGATCTTCAAACTCCAATTTCATCTTCATTCAATCAGAACTTTGGTAATACTTAAAAGAGTTCATAATCTATTCTTTCATAGATGGCGCGAGTTTAAATATTAAGGAAAAAACGCTTTTTACAGGTAATGTTTCAAAATATTAAGATGAATTAATTTCCGCCCGTACCTACATAAGCAATATGAATATTTACACATAGTTTTGTCCATAAACAAACTCAAATCTTTCAACAACATGTTGGATTGAATCACCGATACAATATCGTATTTTTGGGCTTTCTTCAAAGATTTGAGTTTTTTGTGGACAAAACTAATTATTAATTTTCATATTGCGTATGTACGGGTGCAGACAATTAATTCGTCTTAATAATTTAAAGCATAACTCGTAAAATAATCAATCTCGCGTCAACTATGAAAGAGAAGATTATTATTTTTTAAATATCACCGTAAGAGTGAAAATGTATGCCTGTCTCCAACTTTAATTAAAGTACACTCAGAACATGAAAATGGTTTTCATCCGATTTTTGCAGCATGTGGTCTGCAACTTGAATTTTATTACTGTACTTGAAATTCGAGAATGGTTTTCTTTGAAATGCGTAAGCAGATGAATCCGCAGACTGGTTTTAATTTTTTAAATCTGTGAATGTGTCCATCAATCCACCAGCAAACACTATGATTATTAATTAAATGAAGACACTATGAGCGAAACTCAAAAATCTGGAAACAGAAAAATTAGAAAAAGATATTGGCATCTCTGGGACTCGAACCCAGGACCTCTCTCTTTCTGGGCGAGTGCTCTAAGGTGAGATGAGATGAGAAGGTGTGATGAGCTAAGGTGTCGATATCCAATTCGGTCACTTTTAACTGTACCATACTTCAATTAAGAACCACCCATATTATCTTCATTTTCTTAACGCGTATTTTATTGGGTGACCGGCCAACTAGGAATGAAACCAACTCAGATCCATCTCAGATAAGTCATTTAGAGTGATAAAAAAATATATATAAAAAATTGGTTAAATAGGTTATGTTAGGTTAGGGTTATCGGCTAATATAACATTATTTTTTTCATAGATTTTAATGACTTTTCAAGGAGGTGTTGAGTTGACATTATTCCCAGTTGGCATGGAACCATTTTATTGGTAGCCATCTTTATGTATGATTGCAAGATTCAAAACTAAATGCAATCTAGATGGTGTCTGGATAAATTTTTATCCATTTTATTTAATATGCGACATCTATTGACTTTTAGCCTTTTTTTACTTTAGCTCAGTGGTCAGAGCACTCGACCGGAAAGAGAGAGGTCCTGGGTTCGAGTCCCGGAGGTGCCAATATCTTTTTCTGATCTTTGATTGCGTTCATAGTGTCTTCATTTAATTAAATATTACAATTTGAGGTTTTACTCATAAAAGTTAAATAAAAAAATAATAATAATATGATTATTCACCAGAATATGTGATTGGTTTCACTAATTTTGTCTAATTTCAGCATATAACTGGTTTGCAACATGAATATTTTAATTACACTCTGAACACGATGATGTTTTTATATTTATTTGGCTATCGGGCCCCAGTTCCCCATTCCTGGTCTTGGAAATCGGTTATTTCTGTGTTGATATCTGTGTTTTTTTTCACAATTGGTTTTCGCATTTGAATGTCTGCCGACCCCTGTTCTAGACTACAGACGATTGACGTTTTCACGGCATAATAATAACTGCGGCAGTGTCTAATTCTGCTTCTCTATATTTTTTATAACCCCTCGGGCCTCTTTGTCGGAAGGTCAAAATATTTCCGCTTTGCAATAAAATCCAAATATTTTGAAGATTTCACAACCCATCCCAAAACAAAAAACTGTCTTTGAAAGGTGATGAAACACGCTTTCAAATTCAGTAGTTCGAAAAAAATAAACAATTATTCAAATATAATTTGTTTTATAACATGAAAAAGTTTTAAAAGTGACTCACCTCACGTTTTTTCTAAGTAAAATTACTGATAACGGTGTACATTTTAATTATTTTGCAATTAACTTTTAGATTTGATTATAAAGCGTGGGGTTTTCTCTTTCTAACACTGTTCAAGTCGTAGTTCTAACCATGAGATACTTCCCAGTAAGGGAGACACAACGATTTCTATGGGACCTATATGAGTTGTTCCGAAAAACTGAACATATGAACTGAAGATATGGGGCGATATATACTCTCAAAAACTGGGCGTACTGTACAGGGCCTGCAGATACTTTAATAGTACACAACTGCTAACCCTGTACAAATCGCAAGTGCGCCTATACACGGTTGGCATTTGTCACATGAGAACGGGTCGCTTCTTCGACTCGTTCTTGTGTTCAGCTCGGCTGTGGAACGATTTGCCAGCCTGTGTGTTTCCTCCTTCCTACAACACGGGTCTCTTCAAGACCAATGTTCATTTCTTCCTATCCTCAAAAAGACCCTTCACATAGCATCTCAGATGACATAGGCCCTGAGGGATATTATTTTCCTCAGGGCCTCCTGTGTGGAGTTAATGTAAAAAAAACTGAACAAATTAGCCTGAGGGGTTAAATATTGATCGATCGGTTCTTTATTGTACCTTTTTACATACAAATTTATAACACATTAAAGTTATTTTTTCAAAGGAACTTTAATGTGTTTTTGCTGTCTAATATTGACTGAATTCAATCAATATTGGACAGCCCTGGCGTCGTGAATTAGGTCATACGTTTCGTGTTAATATTTATGTATCTATTATATACTATTGCTTTTGGGGAAATCAATAAATTTCTCCCAAAAAAACCCGACACCTTTTACATAAAATTCTGAATGAGGTGGTTTCACTCAATTATACATCTAAACACAGTGGCGTAACTATAGGGGGGCAGGGCTGGAAAAGTGCCACGGGCCCCGCGGGAGCTGGTATTAAAAATAAATAAAGAATCATTTTATGTCGTGCAGCTTTCCTGAAGTATGTACTGCTTTAATGTAAATTGTTACAATTCCTGTGACTACACCTAGTGCTGAAAGAGCATTTTCCAAACTAAAATTAATAAAAACCTATTTAAGAACCTAGAACAACCTATTCAATGAAAGTTTGACGTGTACAGACCACTTCAAAACCGTGAAATATTTTTCCTATTTTGTCTTCTGCAACACGACTTAATACGGATTTTAACATTAGATTCGAGTGATCCGATACGTGGCTGCCCCACGTGTTATCGCCGCTAATGAAGACAGGATACGTAACTTGGCTATTCTATCTATTGAAAATTCTATGGTCCGATCTTTAAACTTTAATGACGTTATTGATACTTTGGCGGAACAGAAAGTCGGAGAAAATAATGTCTTGTAAAGATGAAATTATTATTTCATCAATACTATACTATACTATACTATATACTATACTATACTATCCATACTAATATTATAAATGCGAAACTGCTCGAGTTTGTTTATGACCTTTTCACGCATAACACAATATAAAAAGACTTTAATAATTCTTTCACCAATAGAAAGCTAAATTATATGCGCAGACTATAGGTTGTATATGATGGTTACCTCTGGCGTTATGAAATTATAAATATTAATATATTATATTTGTTATACGTTTTCTGCCGCTAACAAAGCGAGTTTTTGCTAACGTCAGAAAAAAATCTTTTCCATGGAAACAATGTTGATATATTTTTGGGCTCTATGCTGGTAGGTACTCAGTCTACTGGTCAGCTACTACTGCAGAAAATTCAAATATTAGAATTCGTTTTTTTTTTTGGACAAGCTTGGAATAAATGTCAGATTTGAGTTCCTATATAAATATAATTCGTAACGATTATAAAGACTGAATGATAAATAGAGTATTTTTTTATTATATTAACGAACTTCCAAATATTTAAATAAAAATAAACATCCGAAATGTTTGTAAGCGCATAAATTCCGAACGAATGAACAAAATTGGATAAGTAATTCTTTTTTTCTTTTAGCAGTATTATGAAATTTAGGTGGTAGGCGAGATGTTTCAAAACTGAATGTAAGGGAATGAATATATGGAATGCGGGAGGGGATGGGGGTGGGGGTGGGGGGGGGAAATAATTGATAAGTGCAAGCGCTGCAGTAATTTCCCGTAATACCATGCGAGCGAAGCCGCGGGGAAAAGCTAGTTATAAATATGTAATACCTTTGTTTTTGAAAATAGAATTTATTAGATATTTAACAAAAATGTACATAATATTTTTTTATTTATACAACACATGTTACAAATTTTTATGACGTTTACATAAAGTAGATATATTAAATCACCATACTAGGCGGCTGCCTGTTTCATGGTGACCAATGAGGTATAGTTACTTTGTATGAAATATAAAATCTAGTGTAAAAATATGGATTTAGTATGAATCATGCTAAAAATTGGAAAAATTATAATAAAATGTAGAAATTATAATAAAGAGTAGACAATAGAGAAGAGAAAATAAGTAAATTAGATTACAAAATGTACATAACTTTTTTAGTAATACCGTTGGCTAACTTCTTAAGTGATTTATTAAAATTCAATTACAACCAACAACAACAATGGGCCTCAGAGGATGGTATAGTTACGCCACTATCTAAATCGATAATGTACTGTATGTATGTAATCGTATAATGATTTGTTACCAATAAATGTACCTACAACACCAATAATATTTTGTTACTGAGTTAACACAGAAATCGTGAGAATGAAAATAGACTTCAACAAATCTAAATGAGTCATGTGGAGATAAGTTTGGCAATAAGTTGAACCTTTGGTTGGTACATTAATGCGTAATGAAATAATAAAGGCTAGGAAAATGATACGATTGATGATGTATGACCAAATTTATTTAATGAATGTGAAGAGGTCATCGTAATGTTTTTTAATGAATCTAATATTCTTCAATTTATTTTATTTGTTTGCTTGCGTTATTATCCTTAATCTATACTAATATTATAAATGCGCAACTGCGTGTGTTTGTCTGTTACGCTTTCATGCGTAAACTGATAAACCGATTTTTAAAATTCTTTCACCAATATAAAACTACATTATATGCGAGTAATATGGGTTGTATATAATGGTAAGCTCTGGCGTTATGAAAGTATAATTATTAATATATTATATTTGTTGTACGTTTTCTGTCGCTAACAAAAGCTAGTTATTGCTAACGTTAGAAAACAAATCGTTGCCGTGGAAACGATGTTGCTATATCGTAGTTAATATCTATTAATCTATGTAAATAAAAATGAATCTCCGAAATTTTTGTACGCGCATAACTTCCGAAAGACTGGACCAAATTGGATAATTCTTTTTTTTTACTACTGGTGAGCTCTGGCATTATGAAATTTAGGTGGCACGCGAGATGTTTGAAAACTGAATGTACCGGGAATGAATGTATGGACTGGGGGAATGGGAGGGGGGGATGGGGGGATGGGGGAGAGAGGAGAGGGGGGAGGAATAATTGATAAGTGCAAGCCTACAGTAATTTCTCCCTAATACCATGCGAGCGAAGCCCCGGGTAAAAACTAGTATATTATAAAAATCAATGGTTCTTTGTTTTTTTCCTTCTATGTTCCTAAACCATTCATCCGATTGCGATGAAATTTTGGCGATTTGATGTAGCATATCCGCGAATGTTTCTGTGTACATATATACAGAAACATTGTGAGCTCTATAGTTATGGAATTATTTCCTACACCGTTCATCCGATAGTGATGAAATTTTGGTGAGTTGTTGTGCACAAGCCTGCAAAGATTTTTATATATACAGGTTGGTGGTTGAGTGGGCATCGCGTTTGGGTCCCACCCAGGCGTCCCGTGTTCGATTCCTCGGCTGGCTAAGTCCTCCATCACAACACAAGCAACATTTTCGTCTTTCTGTGGTGGTGGTAGAAGATTTTCAAACGTTGTTGGATTATTCGTAACCCGGGAATGTTTGTCTTTCTTTTTTTAAAAAAAAAAGGTGAGCTCTGGCCTTATGCTTTAAAAAATTACAACAGGCGGCATGCGAGAATTCGAAATGTTCATAAATTCATAAAGTGTAATGCAGGGAGGAACGGAGGGAGGGGGGGCCACTTCAATACATAAAGGACTTGAAGTCGTGGCTTGACAATGTACTCGTAGATATTGAAACGTTGTTTGTTTAATTTCTATCACTTTATGTTTCTCACAATGAATACACTTATTATTACACTATGTACTTATAATTACACCATACCCTTATTATAACACTACTACTACATTTAATATAACTTACTATTACACTGGGGGTATTTCACCATCTTCCTCATAGATTATTCATACGATAGCGTACATTTAAGATTAATTATACAGGATTTATTTATTTAAAAAGCCTGATTTTACTATTGGGCACTTGAACCTGTGAATAATGGCTACATATAGGATAAGTTAGCCGAGTTTTTTACCAGTTGCTAGTATTTATTTGTTTTTTTATTAATACTCTTTATGTGTATGGATAAGCTATGAGGAGGTGAAATACCCCCTTAATATTACACTATACACTTACTGTTGCACTGTTGTATGCTCATTTTGTGCACAGCTATTTAAACAAATTTTAATCATGTTTTTGCTTTATATGCCCATTGTTTGTTCTTTCTAGGTACAAAAATAAAATATATTAAACTATATTACTCTTGCACAGGCTGCGCCTCAGTGGGTTCCCATTATTCTTATTATTTCATGATATTGTATACATCAAATGAAAAATTTGGAAAAAATAAAGGAGAAAAAAAAATTATGGAGGGGGTTCGCGCGAAAGAAACGCGGGGAGGAGGGGAAGTTCACGGGACGGGGGGCGGCGGCGGGACGATGGGAAAGGTGAAAGGGGAACGCGGGAAGAAAAGGGGACGTATGGGAAAGGACGGGCAAGGAGAAACATTAAGTAGGTAAGCAAAAGATAAAATTAACATAAAACAATATATTTTGTTCAAATTTCCACATATTTTAAAAGCTAGCCTCTATTTACTGAAATTTTAAAAAATGCCGTAAACTTTTTAACTTACAAAAATCTTAAGAGGAATATAAAAGCTAGAAATATTTCGATTCTCATGCCTACAAAATTTCAAATCGCGCGTCGTATTTGCACGAGGCAAAAGTGGGTTTTATTTATTTTGTGCATAATTTTATAAGAATGAAAAAAAAATTAGAATATACAAAACCTCAAAAATAGTCTCAGCCATAAAGGGGTATTTAAAAAAAATTGTTTCTTATATTACTTCATAGTTAAGTCACGCCAAAACATTTTTTAAGTGGTTTACGCTTATATTTTTTGTTATGTAAATAATAATTTTATTGTAATTCCAATACAAAGAAAAGCTAATAAAAGCTTTAATTTATCCGTAGCATATTTTTTGATATTCATAATGTAAACCGATTCGTCGTAGAGATGAATCTAAATAGTATCTAAATAGAATAAACAAGCAACTTGAAAAGTAAAAAAAAAAATTTTCAGCGATATTAATTTTATTTATTTATTGTTTCTTTACACGGTTATTATTGTTTACAATTCAATTTTTACCCTCACTAGGACAGGTGTTGAGATTAATCTTTACAAAGTATAAAATAAAGTCGCTCCCACTGTCTGTACGCTTATATCTTTTAAACTACGCAACGGATTTTCATGCGGTTTTCACCAATAGATAGAGTGATTCAAGAGGTAGGTTTATATTTATTTATTTAATGTCAACGGTATAAATATACGAATATACTCGTACCATAAGCACACATGTCACAAAATCATAGGAAACAAATTAGAAATAGTAAAGAAAGAGTATAACAGTTAATTGTGGCGTTTGAAAGAGAAATGACACCAGAGATGCGATAACATGCAAAAATCTATAGTACAAATAAAATTAATATTGATTGAAAAGATTTGATAGTATAGCCCTCCTACCTTCCGTAAAGTTAAATAGATCTGCCACATCTGAATATTTATTAGTAACTTCATGTAACCTAGGTACAAGCGAGTGTTTCGTATACTTATTCCTGTTATTGTTGCATTTAAATAGGATTTTAGAACGAGTGGCTCTCGTGGGTATATGAAATTCAATGAGCTCAATTAAATCACATGTGAAATATATATAAATGAACTACAAGTAATACAAAATAAGTTAATCAAAAAACTATTTCACTACAAGCCTAGAACATCCACAAAAAAGTATATATATAGAAACAAAACAATTAACATTAAAAAAACTGTATGAATACAATACATGTCTTCTTATATCAATATCCATTCATACTTTCATACTAATATTATAAATGCGAAACTGCTCGAGTTCGTTTATGACGCTTTCACGCATTAACCAACAAAAAGACTTTAAAAATTCATTCACCAATAGAAAGCTTAATTATATGCGAAGACTATAGTCTGTATATGATGGCAAGCTCTGGCGTTATGAAATTATAAATATTAATGTATTATATTTGTTATACGTTTTTTGTCGCTAACAAAAGCGAGTTTTTGCTAACGTCAGAAAAAATCGTTTCCATGGAAACGATGTTGATATATTTGTGGGTTCTAAGCTGGTAGGTACTAAGCCCCCTGGTCAGCTACTGCTCCAGAAAATTCAAATATTAGAATATGTTTTGTTTTTTTTGGACAAGCTTCTGTTTTGCAATAAATGTCGGATAAGAGTTCCTGCATTAACAATATAATTCGTATTGATTATTAAGACTGAATAATAAATAGTGTAATTTTTTATTATATTAACAAACTTCCAAATATTTAATTAAAAATAAACATCCGAAATGTTTGTAAGCGCATAAATTCCGAACGAATGAACAAAATTGGATAAAACTTTTTTTCTGTGAGCTATAGCTTTATGAAATTTAGGTGGCAGGCGAGATGTTTGAAAACTGAATGTAAGGGAATGAATGTATGGAATGCGGGAGGGGGTGGGGGTGGGGAGGAGGGGGATAATTGATAAGTTCAACCGCTACAGTAATTTCCCGTAATACCATGCGAGCGAAGCCGCGGGGAAAAGCTAGTACAAAATAAACAATAAACTCATACATACAAACACAGATTCATTAAAACATCCCAAGTACACAAACACTTTACACGACAACACGATAACATACATTTAAAGACCATCCATACTAACTATGGTAAACAATCCATTGGTTACGAGGGGGGCAACTTATATAATTGCCTACCAAATGACATAAAAAAAGAAAAAAAGGTGGGTAAATTTAAAAAAGAATTGTTAATGTACATTCTTGATAAACAGAGTAATGAAATGGAGTAGCGTATGGTGTTGAGTATTGATTTAATGTATTTAATTATTTCTGGTTAATATGAGTGAGAATGTAATTTTCTTTTTTACTAGAATAAAAAAAAAAAAATCAGGACTGTCAACTCTACCATTTACAATTCTAAACATAAATATTAGTCGGATATATTTCTTCGATCTGAGAGACTTAATAAATTTAATTCTTTCATTTAATTTTTTAGTTTATGTTTTCAATGGGAATACCGAGTTTAATATTAATGTGTCTTAGAAATTCATGTTGAATTTTCTCGATTGAATCTGAATGTATTTTAAAATGGTGGGGACCAGATCGAGGAGTTATATTCGACTTGACTACCTACTAGGGATGTATACAAAATTGAAAAATGTGTGTCGAAATATTCCTAAAATCTCTGGATTTTGGAAGAATGAAGCCAAGCATTTTCATTCCTTTATACGTGCATATTATAGTAGATAAGCCCAGAAATTCAAAGATTCAATTCAGGCAGCAGGTGGATTTGATATGTGTGCAAATGGCGTTGGTTATAAAGGTTGGGTAATAGCCTTGTGTTTCGTCAGCCACAGCAACGTGTGGCCAGGTCTGCTATTAATTTTAACAAAATAATATAGGTGTCGATGGATCAACATTTTTTCTTGCAGATAATGGGTATCTACTAAATTAAATGAAGCTATTTATTACTTTATAAGGTAAACATGTAGGGTGCCCGTGTGTTTACATTCCGTTTTAATTTAAAAAGGACTAAGACGAAAAAGAAAAAAAACGTATGTGTATAATATATTATGCAATTAATTTAAAAGGACAAAGACGTAAAACAAATTTATACAATACCAGCGAATATCCGGCATGCGTTGCAATGCCACTCAAAAGAGAAAATGTTTGTGTTTTATTTCTGTTTATTGAAGTGTTTTGGATACACAATATTTTTTGTTTTTCCGTCTGGCGCGCACACAAATAAATTAGAACTTTCCCGCGTTCCCCTTCCACCTTCTCGGATCCTCCCCCTCTCTCTTCCCTCCCTGCTTCTAAACTACATGAAATACACACGTTTTTCAACAACTCGCTCACCACCTATTGAATTACTTTTATACGAATTTCATGACGCTAGAGCTCACCATTACATACAGAAACATTCTCGTGCGCATAACAAATCACCAAAATTTCATTGCAATCGGATGAATGGTATAGAAAAAATTCATAACGACAGGGCACACCATTGTATACAGAAAACTTCGCGGGCGTGCGCACAACAAATCACCAAAGTTTCATTGCAATCGGATGAATGGTGAAGGAACGCACAAAGAAACATTCATTTTTTTATATTTAAAGATTAATGCTATTAATTTAGAAAACACAAACAAGAAAAAAAATCTTGTCTAACCATATTTAAAAGTGATTAAAAAATATGTTTTTAAAAGTGCACAAGGAATAGATGATTTAATATGTTTTGGAAGGCTATTAAATATAAGTGGAACCTGATAAAAATAATTTATTTGTCCAAAAGAAGATTTAGTTTGAATTGCCACAAAGCTCAGACCAGAGTTAATTCTAGTAGTACGAATTTGGTGTGTTCTTTCTGCAAAATTAATATTAAAATACACAAATCTACGCATATACTTACATTTGCCATATAAATACGTCACTAATTAAAGGTAGGTAAATATTATTACGTACCAAAAATGTTGGTACAATGTTTAAAGTTGACATCGCAACCCAAAACTGCATTATGTATTCTGTAACTTTTTAAATTCAAGTGGCCCCGTACGAATAAATTTATTATCAACCTCACCATCTTAACCAAATTAGGATCTTGATTTATTTCTCTAAATTGATTGCGTAACGGTAGACAGATCTGCCCCACGATTAGTACTATTTTTATATTGATTGGTTATCCGAAGAATTATCAGAGATAAGGGAGAACTTTAAATTCCCTGCGCCCCGAAGGAAATTATCATTCGCAGTTCAGTGTCCGACCAGTCCACAGGTGAGCCTAATTAGAACTTATTCTAGAACTTGGGATTTTTCTTTTCTCCATTTCTAAACTCTTTTCTTCTGAACTCCTGTCGTATCAATTGTGATGTTTATTAAACGCTTTCTCTGATATATTTTAACAACCAGTAGTTAAGCTTTTAAATTTATTTCTGAATTTTTATTTATTTCATGAACATTTCTTACATTTTTTATTGTTATTTCACCAGCTTACAGATTTAAATTTTACATAATTTGCTAGATTGTAAATTATTTGCAATTCAGACTAAGTTATAAATATTTAGTATCGTAATTAAATTAGGAAAATTGGTTAGGGAAGGTGAGAAATGTACAAAGGGAGATTAGGTGATTAGAGTACAAAATGTATGGGATTTTTATTGAAATGTATTGCAGATTTAAGGATCTAATTTCATTCAATTTTACCATTCTTTTATGTTTGTGTGTAATGAGTCATTACGATTTCTTTTTAAACTTAATTGACATTCATTCTATTTAAAATTTCGCAATACAAAAGAGCAAAATTGAAAGCAATTAAATTAGTTTTGAAAATATTTGTAAAGTCGGGAAATTTATAAGATTTTTTTTTGTTGCTGATTTTAAAAATAATCCAAGGCACGTTTTTTTTAGATTTAATACAAAAATATTTGTAATGCCCGAAATTTTAAATTATTTTTTATTATTTCTCAATCCTTTATTTTTATTAGAAAAATAATTTTATTATCACAATGTTCTACTTGTGAACGACTTTCAAAAATTGAACAATCTACTAAAAAATCATTTTTGAATTTACGGATGTTTTATTCAAATTAACACGTATTATTCGTGTACGTTATTTTTTTAATAACAAAATTGCCTGAAAAATACACGGCTATGACGAAACCGGTTTGCGTATTATTAAAATATCAAGATAAATCACACAAAGTCAGATAAAATTTAACGCATTCAAAGAATAGATCAAACGTATTACTACATTTTTCAAATTACAATTTTTTAATGTTAAAAAATTTCGTGTCAAAACTCAAAACTACCTAAAATTATCTAAATATTTATTTTTATGATCAATTCTTTAAATTTAAAAATCTGTCCTTATTATCGGTAATAATTTCAATTACGAAAGCTAATCTTCCCTCCATAATTTGGGTAAACTGCATTAACACTATTGTAAAAGACCTTAACTCACAATGAACATGCTAAACTTTGAATTCGAATTGAAGTGGCTAAGTCCTGTTGAGATAAGGGGTCGAAAGTATTATTAACTTTGCACTTTCGCAGTAATAAAAGAGTATTAGCTGTAATATTTAGATAACAGTAATCCGTACTTTGCTCGATGAGGCCATTAATCGGGTTTAATATAATGAATCAGATAATCGGTTGATTAATCGACTAATATTCAGTTATCGACTTGCAGTTTGCACATTGATACAAGAATTAAAAGCCGAATATTGTTAATTGGCTCATAGTTCAGTGCTCATCTTGACTGTGCAAGGAAATCGTAAATTCTTTGCTTACACCAAGTATTCAAAAAAAAAAAAACCAACCCTATCTTTAATAGCTAGGTACTCCATCATTACGCAAGATACCTTTTAGCTTATATAGTTTTTCGTTTTTCCAAATATAAATACATATTTTTTAAATTTTTGACACTCATTTTAAAAACCAATTTAAACTCATCACGTAAAAACTAACACGCAACTATAATTTACCAATAATTTCTATTTTAATGAAGCTAATGTGAATTTTCTGCATTTACGATCGTCTCCTCAGATCGCATTGGTGAAAAATTAGTTCAGTTCAGTTCAGTATTTTTTCAATTTCATCAGTAACAAAATTGTTGGTATAATAGACTGTATGACTGTAAAGTTTGCAATAAACGTGTACTGATGTATGCTCATTTGAAAGAAAACTGATGTCGTCGAGATGAGGAAAGTCAACGGTCAACAACATGCTTATATAGGTTTAGATTTCTCTTGACAGTGGTACTTATGAAGGAATTTTGAGATGTGGAACAATGAATTAATCGTTATAATTTTTGCAGCAAAAATCATCAAACATGTCCGCCGAAGCTCAAGCCGTCATCGAGAAGATCAAGGCCAAGATCGCCGCCGCAGACCCCAACCCTGCCAACAGGAAGGTTCTCGTCGTCTTCAACGTCATCATCACCTCCGGAGGAAAGACCGTCAAGCAGTACAGTGAGTACCAAACAAGCAAACATAATTTGCAAACAACTAAATAAACAAACAACTTCCTTGAAGAAGAAGATAATAAGTTCTAAAACTCTAAACGAAATATGAAAAAAAAAAACAAGAGACAGGACAATAAAAAGGTCGCAACTAGGAATCGAACGCAGGATCTCTTGCCTTACCGGGACAAATCCAACTCGGCCATTGGGACCTGTTTAATTATAAGCCATTTTTGTCGATCTCACATTTCAAATTCAGAATTAACAATATTATCTTCAACAATTTTTCCCATATTTTTGGCTGTTACATTTTTTAAATGATCACAGAATTTTAAAGCATTTATTTGTTACCCAGATTGTCTTTCGTTATTTTTCTGTGACTTGTTCTTTTATATGTTTCGTCTAGATTTATTAGTATTAACTTCTTCTTCAATGATAGGTTAAATTGATGTGTCAACCTTCAAGACTTCAAAAGATTTTACAACAATGAAATTGATTATTACTAGGCCGGATTGTATCGCAGTTTGATCAATTCGTCGTGTTTAAGTTGTTTGAAAGTCCTATTTATTTGTTTTATTGGTAATTAATAATTGTTAGAATTGCTGGCTATGATTAAAAGGAATCAAAAAGGAGTTGAATTTTACGGTAGCTATAAAATTGTGAAGTACATTGGATTTACCCGTAGATACTTGGATTTACTTGACGCTCGATATGTTAAAATCTATTATCCGTTTAATACTTCAATTCAGTTTGTAATCTTGACTGACACAATAATGATATTTAAATTGATAAACGTTACAATTTTTAATAATTCATCAGATAGATTATATAACTTAGTTTCTTTTCGGTAAAAATAAATATAACGTCACACGTCATAGGCTTCAAATAATACGAACATTTTTCGCAGAATAATAAATTATAAGTTTTCCAATTGTTAATAACAAAAGTTTTCCATACAAGAACAGTTGGCATTTGCAAAGCGAGTTGCTTTGCTCTAGTTACTGTTGAAAACCAAAGTAAAGCCAATTTTAAAAATATATGTATAAACATGTGACATGGACTTCATTCCGGAGTGGAATTTTGCCCTCGTCATAACTATATTTTAGAAATGAAACGATATTTTAAATGACTATATCTGTATTTAGTAACTAGATTTGAACGGCCAGATACTTAGCCAAGTCTTAATTTCTTCTAACCCTCTCTCATTTCTTTCCTCACGCAACTATATACTTCTCTCTTCTACTTAATTTCCATGTACCTATCCTATCAGATAGTGTGTAGTCAAAATTCTTATTTTACTATTAACGTGACATTCGAAACAATAAATCAAGGAACAATCAGTCAAAAATAAGAAACGCCTAATTACGATTTATTCCAATCTATTGCGGAAATTTGTGCAATGATCAGCCAGTGATCTCCCGGTGTCATAATATCGATTCCCCATAATACCGTTATCAGAATTAAAGTCAGTCCTGATATCCATGCTTATTTAAAAATCAATGATTACAGTCCATTGATTCGCAGTCAATCAATATATCGAACGTCCAGTTGATTAGGCAGACATCTCCAAATACTAAGTTTTGAGATAATGAGGAAAGAAATATTCGAATTAACAACACCGAGAGGCACAAACATTTTGAAATATCCTACTAATGACCCAGGAAACATCAATTTTAGTTTAATTCAAGTTTTTCAAGTTTTTCTGCATTATAATTGATTTTTGGTGTTTATGAGTAATCTTTGTACCAGATAGAGTGTACACTTTTACACATAACTGCATTCTCAACTCAAATTTACGTTAGCCGGACAACTTAGAATGAAATCAAATCAGAATTTCCTTTGAAAAGTCATTAAAGCGGCGCTTCCGCTCAAAAAGAAGGAGATGGAGAGTTATGTAATTACGAATGTTGGACAGAGCGCGCTAATATTTTAATTGGTAAAATTGAAGCTAAAATTGCGAAAATGCTTAATAAAACATGACTCGTTTAAAATAGAGCTAAAATCTCATTGAAGGCATCTTAAGTATCATTTAAAGAAACATTGTTAATTTTTTCACAAATATAACTTGTAAAATAGTAGAAATAGACTTGTTTTTAATAATTTTCGGAGCATACTTTGCGATTTTTTTTCTATCGAGGGAATTTCATATAATTTGCGTTTCGGCGTGGAACTTATCTTACATATTATCTTAAACATAACATATATTTTTTAAGAGCTTAAAAACTTCAAATGTTTAAGGGAGATATGTAAGAAATCGGTAGAAATTCGGGTAGCAGCGACTCAAAAAAGTGATGATTTTTTTTTTAAATTGATTAAATAGGTTACGTTAGGTTAGTTGTTGGCTATTTTAAAATATTTTTTTCATAGCTTTTAATGATTTTTCAAAGAGGTGCTGAGTTGACTTTATTCTGAGTTGAATGAACCTACCATTATCATCAACATAGTGACAGTACAAATCAATACATTACCTAAATAAATATTTGGTTGAACCTAAAATCACAGTGGTAATATTACAGTGTGGTATCTTTTCAACTATCTAATGTAAATATTATCGTTGAAGTTGGTTTCAACATTTTCACGTAATTACATTAATCTTATCAAAGAATCAAACCTTTAGCCCTCATAGTAAATGTAAAAATGCTTTTAAAAATGGACAAAAATACTCCAAAAAACTTCTGATATTTATAATGTTGATGATACATCAACGCTATCTGTAAAACCAATCTCTCTACGTTCTGCTGATGACCGATAAGCAGTTTTTTTGATTTATTGTTGTTCCATATCTTGGACACATTTACATTAATAATATATTAATTTAAAAAAAAAAACATTTGATGTTACATAACGTTGGCTAGGTATTACTGTATGTAGACTTTAAACCTGTCTGATATATAATAATCTACTAGTACTTCTAGTTCCTAATACTTAGACACTAGTAGATTGATTAAAAGTACTAAATTTATTAGTACTTATCTGAAATTATATTAACTTGACGGCAAGCTTTAATTCATCTCTCTATGTTTATATATTACTAGATTTATTTCACAGTCACATTAGCATTGAGGTCAGATGTAAATAGTAATTTTTCTCTTAGTTTGAACGTCAGTGAACAAAATTTCACAAAATTTTTACATTAAGTGATTGTAAAAGCGTATGGGGGTAATTTTTATAAATTTTATATATACAGTGACCTTTCAGTAGTTTTGAAGAATAAGTGTGCAAAATATAATCACTCTCGAAGTATAACTGTAGATTTGTATGCAATACAAAGCCACACCGCCACAGAAACTCTTCTATGTGGAAGGCCAGAGCGCTCTCGTCGCAAGGCCCAAAGCTTCCAAGCTGTAAATCAGAACATCGCTACACATATATTAAATAGAATAGGTAGAATTTTTGTGGTCGCTATTTTAACACTTGTTTTGTTTGTTCCCCCAGCCGCTGACCTGAAGAAACTGGAGCTGTACGAGGGACTATACGCCGGCACCGCTGACGTCACCATCACCGTCGATGACGCTGCCATGGTCGCTATCGCCAAGAAGGAGCTGTCCCAGGCTGACGCCAAGAGCCAGGGAACCCTTAAGATCGAGGGTGATGCCGACGCCATCTCCAAGATCGACCTGCTCGACCTCAAGCTGGGCCTCAAGGCATAAGCGCTCCACTGATCTTAGGATTACTTTAGGATTATGTACTCTAAAACAATAAAACACTTTTTATAACTTCTACTTTTGGCTTTTTTGTTCTACATGCAATTCACGAACCACAACACAATATGTCTAAGGGCTATTATTTTACCATCCCCTAGATCAGTGTTCCGCAAACTTTTTGTGTTCAAGGTACACCTACCAATTCAGAAGTTTTAGAGGTACACTAAAGAAAAAACCAATGTTTATTTAATATTTACTTTAATCAATATAATATGAAAATATGTTTAATGAGAAATGTGAGCCTATATAACGGAGCACAGGCAATTTGGAGTAATCGTTTATAACGAGCGGTTAAAAACCCGCGGACCACACGGCAGTAGCTTTGTAACAAACTTCACGTACGAAGATGGTTTTGCATAAGGCGCATCGTCAAAGACGTCCTCGAGGTGGGTTCTTAAAGTTCAACCGTACATACGCTAGGGTATTAATACCATCAGATGCCGCTCTTATCCCTTCGTCGGTCGTCCTCAGGCGTTCTTTTTTAGTTTAATCGCAGAGAGTGTTAAAAACCCCAATTCGCGTAAGTAGGACAAGGCAAGTGCTAAGAGAATTGCAACAGCACGCTTTGGAAGCAGTTTATACTCATTTTTAATATGCAACCAAAAAAGTGCTAGCTCTATTTCGGAAAATTTTGGTTTCAATGTCCGATTAGTTTCTAGCTCCATGAATTGTTCCTGCTCATTTATCGGTTAGTGTCCAAGGTAAATGCTATCTGGGAATGGATTTTGTACCCAGCCCATAGGATGCAGGTCACATTTAGGAAAATATGACTTAATTTTTTCTGCTAATGTTTTAAATCAAAGCCTGCACTTTTTTTCTAAATCGGCAGCAATGACATTTGGGAACACTTCATTACCACCATTGGTAGCGTGGCTGACCCACAACACAAACTTAGCCCGAAAGCTTTCAATCTAAATCCCTAGATAGCTTAACGTAGGATAACGTACACTAATAGGTTAACAAATAACACAAAACTCGGTTAACTTGTCCGTATAATAGCAATTATTTATAGGTTCGATTACCGAATAGTAAACTCGGACTGTACAAATAAACAAATCGAAAATATAGGTCGTCGTCTGGTTAAGTTATCGAGAGGATTTTTTATTTAATTATTTATTTATTAACGGACTAACGTCCAATTTACAACCAAGTAACACGAAATTTTGGAAATGTACATTACAAGAATAAAGGATGGTATATGAAAGCAAAGACGAACAGATAAAACATAAGAAAACAGAAGTGAATTAGAAGTGTCAAGTCAAGTCAAGACCTTGCTAAAAATAGAGTAATATAAAATATCTTCAATTGTTTAGTGAGCAACAAAAATCATTTAGGCTTATGCCAAAAAAATCAAGGTCTTTACGTGAGTTGATCATTTTACAGATTCTGGATAGTGGTGAATTATAACCATAATTAGTCGAGTGTTGATTGAGGAAGAGCAGTTCTTTATTTCTGAGACTACGAGAAGGGAATTGAATGAGATGAGTTGTAATAATGTAGGTGGGTCAATAATATAGTTGATAATTTTGAAGAAACAAATGAGATCAGATTTTTCTCGACGATCTTCTAAAGGAGCAAGATTTAGAGTTTGTTCGATTACATTATATGAGTAATTGCCTCGTTCTAATCCTAGCCTAGCAATCCCTTTTAGGAACCGATGTTGAACGAACTCAATATGACGAATATGGATAGCATAAAAAGGAGACCATTTGACACAAGCATATTCAAGATGGGGCGGACTAAGGGGCATAAAGAGTTCTTAGGGTATTTATATTTTTGAAGTCAGAAGTGATTCTGGTGATGAAACCAAGTAGTTTGAGAGATTTGTTAACAATCACATTTAAATGTTCCCGAAAAGAAAGCTTGCTATATAGGATGGTGAAATAATCCCCAACTATGATAAGGTTCTTTGAAGTTATATATCTTCACTATGCTCGATGGAAATAACGGTTCCACGGTTTAGCAAGCTGGCATTTCAACTTTTCCCTTTTCATTAAAATTTCTGAAAAAATAGCCCATAACCTAATCTAACGTAACCTATTTAACGATTGTTTTCATCACTTCAGACGACTTTTCAGAGGAGGTGATGAAGATGAATGTTGTTTAGTTTTCCGGTCACTGCATATGAGATGTCGCACATTAAATAAAATGGATCAAAATTTATCCAGACACCATCTAGATTGCATTTAGTTCGGGTTTGAATCTTGCAATCATACACGAAGATGGCAGCCAATAAAAATATGCGTTAAGAAAATGAAGATAATATGGGTGGTTCTTAGTCGAAGTAAGGTACAGTTAAAAGAAACCGAATTGGATATCGACACCTTAGATCAGTGGTCAAAAGCACTCGCCCGGAAAGAGAGAGGTCCTGGGTACGAGTCCCAGAGGTGCAAATATCTTTTTCTGTTTCCAGATTTTCGATTGAGTTTCGCTCATAGTGTCTTCATTTAATATAAAAAAATATATATGATTTTTTATGTTTATTTATCAGTTTTAAACCTAAAATTAACTTAAAAAATAAGTTGGTATGGAAATCAAACGAATTTATTTACAGTGTTGATTTTTTGTACCTACGCATATGCTGGTATGTACATTATATAGACAAGTTGTTTTATAACTGATGTATTTGAATGAAAATTTGTGTACTTCTGTTATTCGGCGTCACCTCCTCTTGCACTCCCCTTCGGGGACACTTAATTATATGGAGGCGTAGGTAACCACATTTTAGAGATGCCACGAATAGAGATTTTGCCGAACAACCGAATGTGGTGTTTCTTTGACGCCGAGTAGAACCTTGTGCAATGAATTATTATGCCCTAGCTGGTTGTATTTGGTTATATTTGCAAGTTTAGGTGTATTCTAAAATGGTAAGTTTACGTCATATTTAAATATTTTCCTTTAAAATATTTTCAATTAAAACACTTTACACAAGATTCAACCTCAAAATCGAAAATTGGTAAATAGATTATGAGAAATCGTCTTTGCAAAATTTGACACCTTACCTCACCTGACACCATACCTCACCTGACACCATACCTCAGAACAAAATGAAGTTAGAGCCCTATCCAAATGAAGTGACGAAATACCCATTGAAGCAGTACTTCTTTTTGATTTTGTGATTACGTTATTTCAATTATTTATTAGAGGCACTACTGGAAAACAGCTGCATTCCGGGTGGATATGTGTAATGTGCAGTAATCTTTTTGTCAATATTGTCAACCCAAATATTATCATATAGCACATACGAGTACGTGATCAGTCGCATTTATGTTTCTATCTAGCACATGTGATCAGATCACTTACGGTTTTCTGGTGCTTGTTAGTACCTAAAGGGCATATAAAAATATAAAACAAATCTCTAAGGCTGACTAAAAACCACAACAAAAAACACCAGCCATGTTCGATAATCAGTCGTTCGTTAAAAAGTTGCAGTTAAAAGATGGTCAGTGCCATCTATTGACAGCAACAAAGGTTCTTTAAAAAGTGTTTTAAAAAAAGGCAGACGGAAAAATACGCACGGAACTGACGACAATTAAAAAAAACATTGACTTGAACTATCTAGAGGTAGATGCTATTTATTCTAAGGCGTGTTTTTTTTGTCTGTCCCACTAACTAGAAATAGTGAACGGAATGCTTTTATGTTTTTTCAAGACTGAGTACCTGAGTACGATAGTAATATTGTCAACTCACAATATCTTTTCTCGTTTCCGTGCAATCCTTTCAAGTTTCGGTTGAAAATTACAACTACAAGACTTAAGACTTAATTCGTTAAACATGTACCTAATTAACTAGAAAACTAATGAAAAAATTATTTAAGCGGAAATATCTAAAAACTGAACAAGTCACTATGACTTACAAACGTCGCGAATAGAATATCCAAACCCAAATCCTAAACGCAAATAAAAAATGCCACAAAACACGGGCGAAGCCGGAAACAAATCCAGTTTTGTATCAACGAGCGTGACAAATTGGGAAGATTGGAAATTTGATATTGATTCCTCTAACAATGAAATCAACACGTTATTTGATTATTGTGATGTTGAGAGGAGGTAAGAATTGATCAGCTGTTATAATACATGAGGCCCCTTTTCTGACAATAAAAATGTATAGTGTGGCTAAAAACGGCCAGTTTTTCAGCAGGTAAGTAAAATCCGAGCACAATGATTAGAAACCTGAGTATGGGTAGGTACTCAGGAATATCATGAGTCGGATATGACCCGAGCTTAAAAAGCAACCGAAATAACGGCCCTAACTAAACTTGTAAGTTTTAAGGTACGTTTTCCTAGCGACAGACTTTTTGCGCCGTGGACGACGTGATACGCTAAGCATTGCACGTCGCCAACTCTTTCCAAGAAACTGAATGGACGTGTTTTCCTAGACAACCCATCACGTCGTCGGTGTGGAACGTATTGCGCCGATGCGACAGACCCGACTCCTCCCGGAGAAGTCTTTTGCGTTGTACGCAGCGTTTTTGCCCTCCCTTCGCCATTGTTTCTTGAATGCTAGTGCGTCTTCAGTGTCCTGGGGGTTTCAAAATTTCACAAAGTACTGCCAAATTGCCGACAGTGAGGTTTTCTGCCGACGAGGACGAACGTTTAATTGAGTTTGTACAGAATCACGCGATACTATATGATTTGAAAGATCCGGAGTTTAAAAATACCATAAAGAAAGACCTTATCTTCCTGATGATCATCCATAACTTCTTTAAGTAACGTTGCGACAATCTTCCTCTTCCTGCAGATAGTCTCCATTTTGTGAAACTGACCGCGCGCTGAATCTAGGTCCTAGTTTTTTCGGTTCCATGCCAACTGAGAATAAAGCCTACTCAGCACTTCCTTAAAAAGTCATTAAAAGCTATGAAAAATATAATTTTAAATTAGCCGATAACCCTAACCTAACGTCATCATCATCTTCATCACCTTCATCCCCATATCCTATTCGGGTCGGGGACCCATTGCATCGACAAGGTTCCTCCATACGTCCCTGTCTTGTGCTGACTGTTCGGCCTCCGTCCATGGCAGTCCCATCCTCTCCTCACACAGTTTCTGGAGTTGCCTAGCCCAGCTGTGCCTGGGGCGGCCCTAACCTAACCTAACGTAACGTTACGTTATTTAATCAGTTTTTTCCTAGAGTCTTTTCCCGCCATTTTCACGGGTCTGCGTTGGTGTTTTATAAAATACATATTATAAAAGAAAAGTTGACTGTATGACTGACTCCGAAAATGTAATTTTTTGTGTATTATTTACCAATAATTTCAAACCTGAAATCGACTTCAAAAAGAAATTTAATAACGAGTTGGTTATTGGATATTAAACGATTTTGTTTACAGGGTCGATTTTTTGTACTTACTCGCTGGTATAACACAGTACATAGACAAGTAGTTTTATCCTTGATGCATTTGAATGAAAACAATTTTATACTTTTGTTATTCCGCGGTACAACCTCTGCATATCTCTTCAGGGACACTTAGTTATATTTCGTGCAAGTAGATAAACCATATTTCCAAATTGTATGCATATCGCATATAGGCAAGCTGGGGGGGCAACTATCGGGAGATCAACTCTCACGGTATCTAAATCCACACGCAGTAATAGTTCACAGTTTCAAAGCTATAATGTTATTGTTACAAACTAATTAAGATTCACGTTAAAGTTTTCATATCTCAAAGCCAGTCTGTCTATAAAAATAGACTTCGTTACCATCCAATCTAGTCCTCTAACCTGTTATAATTTAACTTAATTAGCTGAAGCCATTAATCAAAAGTTGTATCATCTGCGGAAATCCGTTGTTGATAGTTTATAACGGGTCTTGTGTGAATTATTCCGAAACAAGACGATAAAGTTTGATTATAAAAAGTTGTGTACATGGTGTCCGGAGGCTTGTAGTGCAAGTGGGAAACTGGTGAATTACAATGGTATTTCACATTTGGAGTCGATTTTGTAGTATAACTTTTTACGATTTGAGCTTTCGTTTTCGAAAAAATCGAGTCAGAAGTTGGAATTTTTTTAGGTCGAATTAAAAAACAATCGGTCGCTAGGGGGTTAATATTAGCGCGTTGAAGCGTAGACCTGGCCCCCTAGCACGGTCGATCGATATGGATTGATAGGATAACTTTCGGTAACTTATCGTAGTTCCCTAGGATAACTGCAGATCGCTAACGTACAAGATTCAGTTTTTTTATTCCAGTAAAAATAAAATTACATATTCACTCATTTAACCAGAAAAAATTAAGTCCAATGAGAAATTAGGGAAATGAGAAATTGTGATACAAAGTCTCCTCCTTACAGGACTTACTTAACATCACTTTTTAAAAATGTATAATTAATTTATGAAATAGTAATCAGTGGCGTAACTATACCATTCGAGGCCCATGTCAAATTCATTGGATGGCCCCCCCCCAGTAAAAATCGTCACGTCGTAATTGAATTTTAATCAGCAAGTTTTTCATTATACGAATGTGGACTGAATACTTAGAAATTCCCTGATTCATTTATGTGTTTTTTTTTTAATACATATCAACCAATTCTAGAATTTTTTTAAGAGATCAGTGTCATTTAAATTTAACAAAGTGGTAGATTGCAAAACACTGAAATTGGAAACAATTTCATTCATTGGAAGGAAATGCGATTTCAGTTGATTAATAATGATATCCAATACTCGATAAATGTTCACTTTAAACAAAACTTTCCGGATCTTGGAGACGCTCATCTTCTCAAAGTTCGTCAAAATGGCGTTTCACCTCCCTCTGACGAGTTTTATAAAATTCAGGGTTGATGGACCATTTTTCTGCTAAACAGAAAGCAAGTATGCTTTTTTAAATTTTCAAATTTATGTCGACTCCTTTCCAATTCTTCCAGACAAATTTTCAAACGTTTTGGCATTTGAAATATCAGTGGCTTTAGACTGAAGTGCTTAGAGGCTGCATAGTTTGTGAAATTTCGCAATGAAAAACCAATAACATAATAAAATTGTAGTTCTCGAGTGAAAAGGCTTCATTTCTTTCCTCCGATTTGCAATTTAGCATAATTGTTTTCGTTAGCCCTTTTTGGAATTCAACAAACCGAAGTTTTAAAACAAAAATATCATCATAACGTCATGCCAATCTAGTAGGGTTCGATGTTTTTAATGCTTTCGAAGTTGAAGGCTCCCTTTCTTTATCAGATATAAAACTTGATAAGACATTCCATCTTTTGATACTTTGCCCAAAAAATATATAAATTTGTTGAACTGTTTAAAAAAATGTTGCATATCAATAACCTCTCTTGCTGCATCATTAAGTACTAGATTTGAGTTATGAGCAGCACAGTGAACACTTACCGCTTTTGGCTCGATAACTTTTACGAGTTTTTGAATTCCACCAGAAGTGCCTTTCACTGTGTTAGCACCATCACATCCTTGTCCTTGACACCGCGACAAAAAATTAAGCAACCAAAGGATGCGTTCTAAAATTGATCGAAACGAATGCGTTTAAATCTTAATAATTTATTTGAATTTGTATATGGTCTAATTTTAATTGATTTTATGTGCTTATATAAAATTTATAATTTTTAATAAACTTTGTCAAAAATGTTAGGTTACTTCTGAGCTCGCGGCCTCTCGGGCTGGGGCCCGTGTCATTTTGCCAGCCCTGCCACCCTATAGTTACGCCACTGGTATTAATTAATAATTTATGAAGTAAACTTAAATCTACAAAAAAATATTATTTGCGATTCGTATTGCCTTGCCACTTATTTTCAATAATAAATACTATTCGTTTCCGTTAAAAGATATTGAATTTTTGTTGAAAGTTATGCAAAGTACGCGCGGTGTGCGGTATCTATTGCCATCAGGTTTTTTTCCCTGGTGAACTAAATACATAATTATTGTAAAATCTAAGATAAACAGATTAAATCTTTTAAAAGGTTGTAAATTATTGTAATGCAAACAAGGTAAACGCAGAACACGTGATATGCAACGCGATTAATTACTCGTATTAACATACATTATAATTGCAATTGTTTTTCGCTCTGTGTTGTATGGCTTAGAACACATGTCTGCACGGAAATACCATGAGAGGGCCAAGGAAACGCTCTACATTTCACACGATTGCTCGTGATTTGTTAAAATATTTTTCGCCCACATTGAAAAAATCATACATTCGAATTTTAATATGGAGACATACAAACTGATTATAGTTCTGTACAGCCAATGAATTCATCTATCTTTTGTTGATTATCAAATATTTGTAAGATTTATTAAAAAAAAAATTATAAAATCGTAAACTTTGGTCCAAAAAAATGTGGTCCAATTTCAACGCGCGAATCCTGGGTGTTTGTCACTTTGAAACTCCGTGAGAGGTACTTATTAGAGTCAACATAGAATATTTTCGGTTTCCGTATGTTGTCTGTGATATACTTGATAATGAAAGGTGATTTAATTTTAACCGTAAACAGCTGATCAGAAATTCTACGTGAAAATTTTTTTTTAAAAAATTATTTTTAACATCGTTCTAAAATAGTCTAAGAAGTTCGGATTTGCAACATCTGTGGTCATAATAGAGGAGTAGAGAAGTGTGACATTGTGTGACAAGGGGTACGGGGGGGGGGTCAACAGCTCTGTGACGTCACATGTTAAATCTGAATTTTGATTATTTTTAGACGTAAAATTGAAAAATACGTGACGTCACACTAAGGGGGAGGGGGTCTCACAAGTGTGACGATGTGTGACAGTGACGTGGGGGGGGGGGGGGGGTCAAAAATTATGAAATTCCCCTGCCCCTTTGCAGAAAGTGTGATTTTTTAAATAAGCCCTATGCAGACATACTCTGGTGATTAAAATTATCACAATAGACGTGTATAGACGAATTTTCCAGAAAGCGCATTTGCAGAAAGTGTTAGATCCAAACCCAATGGACGGTTTTAATACTGTACTTTGTGGGTACTGCAGGTAATTCTGTCAAATACTGAACTCTACGAAGAGGAGCAGTTATAGTAAAGTTATTACAGAGTTAGATGAAATAACCGGTTACATTCCCTGCTAGATTCATTTATTGAAAAAACCCGCACACAATGGTTTCTTGCAGCGTTCAACTTCCAACAGATCCGACTCTTTTATTATTTATTATTAGTACTCAGTTTGGGGTCCCGTTATTGAGATCAATCGCCGGTGAAATATATTCCGTTCTCTGACTCGTTTATTCAAAAACATTCTCAATTTAATAAACATTCATGGCAAACAGAATTATATTTATGAAGATGTTTTTAGCCACAAATTAATGAAAATGTTATATTTTATTTTATCTAATCAAATGAAGTCAATATTAGCAAAACTCAATCGAAAATCAGAAAACAGAAACATGTGAAAAAAATACGATTACATCTAGGACTCGAACCTAGGACCTTCGCCTTGCCGAGGCGCAACTCTACCAACTGAGCTAATGTGTCCCTATCCGAATAGGTCATATTTAACTGTGTCATACTTCGACTAAGAACTACCAACATTATCTTCATTTTTCTTAACGCTTATTTTATTGGCTGCTATCTTTATGTATTTTATTTTTTCAGTTTTCTTGATTGTTATTGCCCATTGAAGTTATTTAACGAATTTCTGAAAGTCGAAAAAAAGGAAATGTATTTTTAAAGGCCTTTAGCTGCCATCAAAGCATTTTATTTAAAGATTATAAAAATTACGCCAATGGGGAATTTTAATACATTTCAAATAATATTTTAATTACTTAAAATGTCGTAAAAAAAGGCAATACAATGATAGTTGAATAGGTACTATTATTGTGTATAATAACAGTTTTGAAAATACGGGCTGAAACTTGGCAGATAGACTTGTTATCGATGACAATGTATTCTATCAACTTTTGGTGGTTTTCATGTACACACACGCGAACACACACATTTTTTTTGAAATTGGATGAAATTACAGTAACCCCACAGGCCTCGGGCCTATTTTGTAGGAAGGTCAAAATATTTATCTTTGCAATAAAATCCAAAAAAATGGATCTCAACGTAACAGAAAACTAGAAACCGTGTTTGAAAGGTGATAAAATGCGCTTTCAAATTTTATAAATCGAAATAAACATATAATTTTTTAAATAAAAAATTTTGCATGCAAACATAAAAAAGTTTTAAAAATGGCTCACCTTACGTTTTTTAAACTCAAATTACTGATTATGAAAAAAAAAGCACACATATTTTATTATGCAAATATATTATAAACGTTATCGTCACCTCACTTTTTTGTCGTTTCATGTAAAAATAATTAATAAAAACATTCTCATAGGTTCATTTTTTTTTCAAGTTGCTGTTGGAATCTTTAGTTTCAGAAAGGTAAAGATTTTAATTATTTTGGGGTTAACTTTTAGATTTGAATATAAAGCGTGGTTCCCTTTCTATTGCCGTTTAGATCATATTTTTAACCATGATAGTAGGGGAGACACAACGATTTCTATGAGACCTATAACAAAAAACGAACAAATTAGACTGAAGGGTTAAGCAGTTAAAATACGAAATAAAAATGTCTCAGTCGTTAGCATTGTTGACCCCGGTCTCTGGGAAGGAAGGTTCAATCCTCAGTCAAACAAAAACATTGTGATTTTTACCACAATACGAGTACATCCTGATTTTTCCAATACGAAATGTTTCTTATAAATCGGTAGGTGGACTTGCATAAAGATTTCAGCAAAATGACCTCCTCGTGGTAGCTAACGCAATTGAGGGGAAGATTTGCACAAAACCAGTATAACAGACTCTTTGACCCGCAGTTTAACGCGATCATTCCTCTCATCTTCAGCCCATCTTCTGGCAACTAACCAGTTGAATCTCCCTCCATATACTAAAGTAATAAATGTATTAGTTTACAATTCAACCAAAAGCAACGAAAATAACGTTTGAAAGAAATACCTACGCGAGTAAAGTCATTAGTTTCATTGGTAAAATAATAAGATTCGTCAAGATATCGGAATTGCAATGTTTTTACCAATCGCTAGATCACTATGGTATTGTATTGTGGCGATCTTCTTCCTCAAAACAGGTAAGAGAGAAATTAATAATATTTTTAACTTATTGTCTGTATTAGACGGTTCCATGCCAATTGAGAAAAAAGCTAACTCAACACCTCTTTGAAAAGTCATTAAAAGCTGTGACAAAAATAATTATAAATAACCAATAACCCTAACCTAACGTAACCTATTTAACCATTTTGTATTTTTTTTTTCATCACTCAAGATGAAGCTATACTTGAAATCCTTTTTAGATTAATCTTTACGACGAATCGGTTTACATTATGAACATAAAAAAAATGCTACGGATAAATTGAAGCTTTTACTAGCTTTTCTATGTATTGGAATTACAATAAAATTATTATTTACACAACAAAAAATATAAACGTAAACCACTAAAATAAATGTTTTTTATGACTTAATATGAAGTAATATAGCAAACAATTTTAAAAAAATACCTCTTTATGGCTAAGACTATTTTTGAGGTTTTATATGTTCTAACTTTTTTTCATTCTAATAAAATTATACAGAAAATAAATAAAAACCACTTTTTCGCTTACTTGCCTCGTGCAAATACGACGCACGATTTTAAATTTTGTAGGCTTGAGAATCGAAATATTTCTAGCGTTTATATTCCTCTTAATGACTTTTCTGAGGTGGTCCTGAGTTGGTTTCATTCTGAGTTGCCCGGTCACTGTATTAGACAGTGATGCCATGTCTCAAAAATCAAAATAAAACATGTATTACCATGTTTTGAAGGATAAAAAAAAATGTTTTTCGTAAAGTTTTTATTGAGAAATTAAATAAGAAAACAACACTACCTGTGTAAATTACATACATGGCTAAAAAAAAAAATCCATCAAACTAAGTTTTTATTTAATGTTTTTAGTTATAAAGTTTAATTTCTAGAACACCAGCTTATATTAAATATGAAATACATAATATTAAAATTAGTAAATTTAAAAAATAAATTATTTCTTCTACATTTTACAGTTAGTGACAGAAAATCAGAAATTTAAAAAAAATCTTACTTTACAATTGTTTTAAGAGCCAATTTCAATAAATCGTCAATCGACCCATAATTTTTTTCTTATATGGTTACATACAAGTGGAAAAAAAGGAAATTTTTCATAGAAAACATCTTAACTCTTACCATCCCATATTTACATTTTTACTTAAAAAAATAAAAAAAAACTTTCGCCCATACATTCTCAACCAATAGGAGCCTTGAAAAGTGAAGTCATAATCAAAGCGGCCAATGAGCGCAGTTTGACGCTTCGTAGGTACTGTAATGCGTCATTTCATATCTCAACCAATAGGGGCCTTGAAAAGTGAGGTTATAATCAAAGCGGCCAATGACCGCAGTTTGACGCTTCGTAGGTACTGTAATGCGTCATTTCCTGTTCATATCTCAACCAATAGGAGCCTTGAAAAGTGAGGTCATAATCAAAGCGGCCAATGAGCGCAGTTTGACGCTTCGTAGGTACCTACTGCTACACGTCATTTCCGTTTCATATGAATTTCAAATCACAACGGGGCTAAACTAATTTCACTTAAAAAGCTGAATATAATTATTAAGCTTTTATTGTGATGTTAATTTTAAAAACTACCTAAATCATTCAACTTCGAAATCATGATCACCTAATGCTTAATTAGTGTTTTAAGTATGTAAATTTAAAAAAAAAATCACTAATTTTATGATTTTTTGGGTAAACACCAAAAACAAATAAAAATTAACGCGCAAAGTATTCTCAATCATTACGCTTCCAAAAAAGTTTTTTTTTCTAAAATAAAACGATAGAATATACATTTTTGGTAGCTGGGATGCATTTTGGATATTTTAACGATTTACAGTTTAGAGTTTAGATAGAATTTTCTGATTTCATAATTCTTTAAAATTAATTTGTTGGCTAGTCATCTCCTCAGTTTCTTATTTGTCCAACAGACCATTTTAGTTTTTGTTCAATCACCACTTTCAAATAAAAAATAAAAAATGATAGTTAAATCACTTAACTAGAATTATTTAAACTAATGAGACCTTTACGGAAATAGATTTATCTTAAACACCTATCATAATGTTTCATTAAAATAATGAAAGAAAACCTTCTCCTCCCGTAAAATTTCGTGGTCTGTTGGACAAATACGAACTAAGGCGAAGTAGTGTGGAGGAACGTTAAACAAATGTGTCTCAAGCCTAAGGATTTCAAAATATATTTATAGGGCCTTAAATAGATACGCGGCAAAGCATTTCAACTTATTTATTGACGTAACAAATCATGTAGGACGCCTTTGTTGAGGATCATTTTTGAAAGAAAGGAGAGGAAATTCTGGGAAGGAAAAAGGTATGAGGGGTAGGTAGGATTCTGGTGTGTCCCTCCCTCCCACTGGGGCGCAAGGCGATAGGTCAAGAGAGTCCTACTGGAGAGGTCAGAAGATTTCTCTCAATCCCGCCTGCCACGTAGTTGGTGGGTAGACTTATCCACCGCCAACACCTAGACAAACCGCACCCCGTGAACCCGGGCACCTCTGCTCAAGTCACCAAACATACCAAACCACTTGGAGTGACTTATGGCAGAGGTGTTGGTTATCCAAAAATTGGTTCTCGGGGCGGCGGTAACGCATCCCAAATTGAACCCTTGCAAAAAAAATATGCGAAAACCTAAAGCTTTGAAAAAAGGCAAAAAAAAAACACAATAATGCTGCAGCTCTTTCAAAAGATGAGATACACAATGTACGTAAGTCTGTCCCTTCCAAAGCAAAAGAGTCATGATTTTCTTGCATCTCTCTCACATCACACTGCCACCGGTATGTTTCTAGTACTTGAGCTGCACTGGAATCATGTTTTGAGTAGTATTGTGACAATAATTGCTGAATCGTATTCTGTAAGCCTGAGCCCAAATACGAATCTGCTTGTTGAACTCCTTTGTACAACTTCCTTATTGAATACTTATACCTACTTGTGTTGTGCCCGCTTATGTCTTTCATGCTCAGTGTATTATTTATGTACTGTATACTTGTTATGTACGTAAATAATATACAACTTACCGATATTAAACATAAAAGCCATCAAGGCCTAAATAAATAAATACCGCACCGTGATGTCTCCGTGCACCAATGCAATATTACTTGCAAAGACAATAATTTTGAAAGTATGGAATATAGTTACAAGGATCATATTGTAGTGTGAGTGAATTCCAAAAATTCAAAAATGTCAAATGTCAATGCGCTGATGATTTTGCTTAGGTTCTTAAACATATTAATGTTGTAACTCTTTCTTACACACTAAAAAACAACAGCCGAAAATGAGACAAACGGTGAACCTAAGTCTGCACCCCCATTTGCAAACGCATTTCCCATTGCAAAAAAGTAGTACTTTGGAGGAAACAGACATGTATTTCGTGTTTCTCATCTTTTGTCTCACCATTATTTATTATGTAAGAAAGAGCTGCAGCATTACAACGATAAGGAAGGTCTGTGTATTCCCTTTTTTGCCATAATTATAAAAGCATTCATTGCATGAAGGCCTTTGTTAGCAGAGAATTGAACACACGAAGACTGGGTGGGAACCTGAGCTTTGGCCAGTCAACCAACCCAAAGTTCGAATTGCTTTGTAGAATAGTCACATTATCAAATCCAGCTAACAATCCATACTAATTTTGACTGTTCTAAAACGGGCAAATTGCCTAGTTGGACAGCCAAAGCTCATTATAACAATGTAATATGTAATGTTTCTCAAAATAAATAAATAATATTATAATTGCGAAACTACTCGAGTTTGTTTGCTACGCTTTAACCAATAAAAATACTTTAAAAATTCTTTCACCAATAGAAAGCTTAATTATATTCGAAGACTATATGTATGATGGTAAGCTCTGGCTTTATGAAATTATAAATATTAATTTATTATATTTGTGTCGCTAACAAAAGCGAGTTTTTGCTAATGTCAGAAAAAAAATCGTTTCCATGAAAACGATGTTGATATATTTGTGGGCTCTATGCTGGTAGGTACTCAGCCCCCTGGTCGGCTACTGCTCCAGAAAATTCAAATATTAGAATATGTTTTGTTTTTTTTGGACAAGCTTATGTTTTGGAATAAATGTCAGATGAGAGTTCCTACATTACAAATATAATTCGTAACGATTATGAAGACTGTATAATAAATAGTGTTATTTTTTATTACACATACAAACTTCTACATATTTAAGTAAAAATAAATCTCCGAAATGTTTGTAAGCGCATAAATTCCGAACGAATGAACAAAAATGGATAATTCTTTTTTTCTTTGAGCTTGAATTTAGGTAGCAGGCGAGATGTTTGAAAACTGAATGTAAGGGAATGAATGTATGGAATGCGGGAGGGGGTGGGGTGGATAATTGATATGTGCAAGCGCTACAGTAATTTCCCATAATACCATGCGAGCGAAGCCGCGCGGAAAAGCTAGTCTTGTATAATTAACAAACTGCCCACCATACTCTATTCATGTTCTCTGATTTATATTTTGTGCATTGCAGCCCATTCCCTGACCATCGGACCAGCGATCCGCTACGTGCAGTACGGGAGCAACTACCCCAATGGGGCTCCCCACTTCACCGGGGGGGGACACCGCTACCCCAACGGAAACTTCTATCCTCCCCCTGTGGGGTTGGGAGGGTGCCCCGTCTGCGACTCCTCGGTCTACAGCTATTGCTCGCACAGGTTGCTGCATGACACCTGCTGTTGCGGAGACGGATATTGTAAGACCACTTTTTGACATTTGAAAAATAAAAGTGTGTATTCTTCTGGAGAAAGAGTATCGTTTGAATCTAAAAGCTTTAAATGTCCTTAACCATGTCCAGTGGCCAGATTTGAACAGCTAGGTACTTAACTCCTAACCTTGCTCGACCCCATCTACCTCCCTTCTCGACTGGGAATTTGGATCATCGAATATAGTTAAAGTTCAAGATATCACATGTAAGAACAGATGTTCTAACACAGCATAGATGTACACGGCCCTGACCGCAGAATAAAGAAGAACACAAGGAATGCAATGAGAGACAGTATAAGCAATGTCGATTGGCTGTCTCGATGTAACAGCCAAAAGCTACTGGCGTAGAGGTAGTGGAGACGTTGGTTTCCATTCAAATCTACTTGGAAGGTGTAAGACCATATAATTAAAATTCATGATCCCATGTTAATATTTTTGCCAAATTTTTTATCTTACCTATAAATCATGGGGTGAGGTTTGTCTGGGTCTTGGCGGCGAATGCGTTTGCTCACCTTTGCGTGGCGGGTCGGATCGGGAGAGTTTGCCGGAGACGTAAACTAAACCTCTCCAGTCAGTCTCTCTCGATCCATCGCCTTGAATCACTTGAGTCCTTGATCCACCGCAGTGAGTGAGTGAATGGATTCAAACGTCCTGGACACTTTGACCCCCCAGATTCCTACTTACCCCTTACACTTCTCGCACGTCCTCTCCTTTCTTTTCCTAAAAAGACACTCCACACAGCAGCCCCAAAGATGACAAAGGCCTTGAGGGATCTTTTACCTCAGGGCCTCCTGTGTGGAGCCAATGTAAAAAAAAGCGGAAACGTTTTCTGAAGCCACAAGTTTCAAATATCACAGAATAAATTATTATTACAGATTAACCCTGCCTTACCCAATGACTAAACAAAAACAAAAAAACCTAAGAAAAGGACATGGCACATCGAGCCAAACACACACCGAACCGTTTCCATGGTTCTTATTCAGTTTATACGATAAGTAACAAATATTGGTTTCAGCATAGCCGCCATTTTTGTACAGAATGTTTTACTGGTATGCCAAGTCATCTCTTTGGGTATTTTATTTAGTAATTGGTTTTACCATACAGCAGATCTGTTATGAATTAATAAAAAATCTGAATGCCTAATTCCTGATTTTAGATGGCGGAAATTCATTTGAATGTGAGTTTGCCGACTGCAACTTTATTCATGCCAACTCCTGCCGGGAGTCGAGACTGATCTCCGAATGCTGCTGCGATGACCTGCCTTACCGTTCTCTCAACACCCCTTTCTCAAACAGCTTCTACAAGAAATAGAACTTCGGAAAATGTCATTTTTATATTTTACCATGGGAGATTTTTAAGATAATTTATTGAGCATGAATCTGATATTCCTTCTTTCGTTTGTGTGTACTGTTAGCATTAATAATTTATAATAAAGATAAAATATATTTATAATTTACTTTATGTTTCATTGTAAGTAACTTTGAAGGAAAACGAAAGTGTCAGTAGATAGATGAGATGCGACCAAGAAGTATAAAGTATGGTAAAGTTATAATTGTGTACCGGTGATTTTTAATAAAATCAAAAATAGATTTGTTATTGAGGAAAATGAGAGTATAAATATAAAAATTGTGAAGATGTGGATTATGAGTGAAAAATCAGTATATCTGTAAAAAAAATGTTCAAAGATGAAAAAGAAAGATTGATGATGTCATGGTTTCTAATTATTAAGAATATATTACCTTTTTCTTGAATGATAGATACAAAATCTGTTAAATATTGTATGCCTTTGTAAACATAAAATGTTGTTTTTTTTTTTTACTTTATTTATTTCATTAACTGTAAAGTAGGTTGCACCAACCAGTTCATTAGGATTTGATTGTCTCTATTTGCTTTCTTCTTTACAATTTTAAATTTTATAAATATGTTTTTTATTTATTTCAAATGGTAATGGATGTATATTGAGGTAGAACCTGCAGACAAGCAGCCATGTGGCAGCTTCGCGGGATTACCTATTTAAATTGCCAATTCTATCTGTATTTGTTAAGAAAAAAAAAAAAAATTATTAAGTTGGTGAGACAGAACTCTCGGCCGAGTGCTCGGTATGTTTTGCAGCGCAGTCCATTGTGCGCAGGATCTGAATATTCTTTTTTAACCGAACCACCTTACACATTTGTAAAAGTGTCTTAACTAAATATTCAATTTTGGAAACAAACCCAAACTTTTGTTTACCCGATTTGGGATTTGTAGTTGACCGGACAACTCGGAATGAAACCTACTCAGAACCATCTCAGAAAAGTCATTTAGAGTGAAATAAATATATGTACTATAAAAAATTGGTTAAATAGGTTACGTTAGGTTAAGGTTATCAGATAAATTAAAATTCTTTTTTTCATAGCTTTGACTTTTCAAGGAGGTGTTGAGTTGACTTTATTCTCAGTTGGCATGGAACTGGGCTCAGGATATTCTGTCAGAAGGTTAGAGTATTTCCGCTCTATAATAAAATCCAAAGAAATTGAATATTTCTGAATGTATCTGAAAACAAAAAAACTGTTTTTGAAAGGTGATGCAATAAACTTTCAAATTTCATAATTAGAAATAAACATATGAATTTTGAAATATTAAAATAATTAATGCAAACATAAAAAAATGAGACATCTTAAATTTTTTCTAACTAAAATTACCGATAACAAAAAAAAAGAAAAACATGCACATATTTTATTAGACAAATGTATTATAAACGTTATCACAATCTCACTTTTTGGTGGTTTCGTGAAAAAAAAAATGATTATAAAATTCAAAGGTTTTTAAATTTTTTACAAATTGCAGTCGGAAACTTTGGTTTTATAGAGGTGCATATTTTATTTTTTCTGTGGTTAACTTTTAGATTCGAATATAGAACATGGTCCTTTCTCTTTCTAACACTGTTTAAATCATATTTCTTACCACATCAGATAGGGAGATACATCAATTTCTGTGAGACCTACGTCAGCAGTTCCCAAAAGTGAACAAATTAGCCTGAGGGGTTAAGTTTTTTATTACAACACGATTTGCTTGTATATCGGCAAAATTTATTTATTAAAAAATCACGGAAAGGGAGATTTCTTTGATTGGCTGGTCTGTCGTTGTGTACCTCTCTTTTTGCTCACAGCATACCCATATTGGCAATTCCCACCAACTCCAGACAGTTAGGACTCTTGCGCGGTACTTACATAAAATAAAAGATTATAATAAAACAAGTGGATTTGTGTATTAAATTTATTATAATATAAATGTCAGTTACAAATTGGAGCTGACCAATACAAGTCAATACTCGTCCATTCACACTTCAGATCCACGCATTCATCGCCCTTTTCAGCTACGAGACAAATTAACTAGAAAAAAATCTAATCCGAAAATCACGTTTACATTTTTTCTTGTACAATATTTTTCACTTAAAATGCCTACGCAAACAATGCTTTGAATAATCACCGCTACATGAACTGAGTTTCAGCTAACCAACATATGGATGGTTACACACTTACAAATCTATGTAGGTTTGTTAACGCACCCAACTTAACACACAACGCTGCGTATGTATTTGC
Source organism: Glyphotaelius pellucidus (assembly GCA_936435175.1). Lineage (NCBI taxonomy): Eukaryota > Metazoa > Arthropoda > Insecta > Trichoptera > Limnephilidae > Glyphotaelius > Glyphotaelius pellucidus. Next base: position 31,957,164 of record OW386554.1, read on the forward strand.
GAACAGGAGCGTGCGCCGAGTCACACATTATGGGAAAGCAACGAAACACTGCTTGCAGTTGTTTTGCTTCTTTCCCATAATTCCTGATTCGGTGTACGCACGGATATATCATGTTTAGAAAGCACCACAAAACTTTTCACTATTTCCATCTGCAAAGTACAAAAATAAAAGAAATCGGTAGAATCTTTTACTTTAAACACCTTGAAAAATGAATGCAAATTTGTAAGTGGATATTAACCCACTTCCTGACATCCGATAGCTGTATATAGACTCGATATCAACTTTTGGTGACACTCTTGCGCATTTTCCTGAAATTTGCTTTTGCGGCTCAAGAGATGGCCCGAAAATTGAAAACTTTGTTTTTGATACAGTTTGATTTTTTTCCTTGATGCATCAGTCACACGCAAAGATAAAAGCGCGAGCACTTATGTGTTGTACTGTCACACTACGCTCTCAAAAATTTCTTACTGTAGTGTGAGAGCGCGTGAGATGAATTGGAGAGCTGCCGCGAAATGTCATTTATTTGTACTGGATCTGTCAACTTGACAGCCGTCATCCGCATGTTTACGTAGCTCCGTAATTAACTCATGACTTGTCACTGGAGGAAACTTGTAAATTTCGCGATGTTTTGACTTAGACGTAATATTTTGTGGGTTTATTTTATGTTATCGTATGTAATTTCCTTGAACAATAAACTATGCCTAAAAACAACATTACTTGCGTTTATTTGATGAATTCATATTTTATAATCTTTTTCACGAGAATGACGCAACCGAAACTGATCATAGATAATTCCAGAAGAAATTATTCTGCTTTCATAGATGTGTTCAAGGTATCCTATACCTTAAGGACAAGAATGCCCCAAGCGATTCTGACCTTATCCTTCATACGTTTTCTTTATAATTAAGGATTAAAATCGCATTTCAAATTTTTTTTTTTAAATCTTATTTGACGCGTGCCGGAGCGTAGTCGGCATATAATGAATTAAAATGACTCCCTCCCCTGTTTAACGGCGGAGAGGGGTCGCCTAACTTTTCACATATCGCCTCAGCAACGGTTACGGCAGATTACGGCCGTATAACTTTGAGCTTCGAGCACATCATCTGCTTAGGTGTGACAGGTCTGTATGGGATTATATGGCGAGCGTTATTTTGCGTGCGATGATCTTTTATCTTTACGTGTGACACCCGTCTTTATCAAATTCTCCAGACTTAATACAAAATTAAATCAAGAAATAAAACCATTAATCTCTGCGTTTGCATCTTAAGTACCCCACTAGTGGTTAAGGTTATAATTATTTAGAACTGGATATTTTTCTAGCACTATTTTTCAAGTATTAAAAACATGCAGTCTTTTATGAATTTTGGAAACGATTTTAATTTGTTTTCCAACGTTAATTATTGGAATGCAGGCATTTCTAAAAGTATCTTACAAGTAAACACCCTTTGTGGTCAATCCTAACCGATCAGACACCAACTGGACTGAGGTCAAACTGGTTGAAACGTAAGTACCGCACCTGAAAGGGGAAACCATTACACGTTCAACTAGTTAAGGCTTTATTCGTTGAAAATTGAAGAAGCTCTGAACAATCGGCCGCGTTCAACCATTAGTTTATATAAGACACATCAACAAATAATATGACTTTGGGAAGATTTGCATTCTCGCCAATTCCAACGACTACAAAACAACATTCAGTAGATCTATATTGTGACATTCATATCATTTCATATTTGATAATACTTATATTATAGGCTAGAGAAAGATTCAATCCAAAAAGACTTTTTTAGGAGTTCAACAACGCCGCTTGCTTAAAACACGCTTTTTGTGAAAGATGAACCCAAAGCCACACTGAAAACTCCTTACGTGATTTCACTTTAAATCTGGCTGATTCGAAACATGTCTAACTGGTATCGGTATTATGTATAGGAACGCATTTTATTTGTAAATGCCCATACACAATAGGCAGAGTTCGTGAACACTATAATTAACGCACAAACTGTGGGTCACAACGGCACAATATAAAAATTAAAAGAATGTTGTATATATAATGAATCATACGCCAAAAATTAATACATATTCTAGAGGTTTTATTATAACTGCCACACTTATTAATTATCGCATCCGAAAACCAAATGTTTACGTCGAAGATGCAACTAAATAAACTAAAAATAATCTTTAATGCGCGTCTTCAAAAAAAACTGGTATTTTGGCAGGTTGTTCACAGATCGTGTCTCACACGGTATCGAATAGGCAAAATACTGGAATTGCTTAGTTGGTATTTAAAAAATCCTATTATCAATATGAGTTTCAACGGTGCGAAGAGGATTTTTGATTCTCAAGACACGAGTGACTAATCGATTGATAAATAATACAATGCCAATCTTCAAAATCAGTATTTTATTCGTCCTGCAAATAAACGGCGCTCGTAAACGAGATTTCACGGCAATGTTGTGCTGTTTTATTTTTAAAAAAGGGCAACATTATCAAAGACTATTTGCATAAGATGAGATTACGCTTGTATAAAATTTGTCTTCACGCACGTTGCGGCAATCATAAAAGACAAGACGATGTACATAGGTTGATATACTTAATGTAGTTATAAGGTAATTCGGAGGCCGGTTGCGTTGGGGGGGTTGGTCAGACGCATTGCGGGCAACGGGGGAATGCTCAACGCATCCGATAGTGGTTATTCTCCAGCACGGTGCACAGCTCTCCCTTGAAGTCTATTTCAATGTTGAAGTCCAGATCACGGTTGTTTCGTTGGTTGGGCTTCATTGAGAAGCACCCTGTGATTTCTTCACCCTTCTTTACCTGAAGACGGGGAGAAAAAAATTAATGTATACAATATTACCTACAAGCATTCCCTAATCAATGTCATTTTCAGGTAGATGTAAAAAAAAAAAAAAAACTTATTATTTAATTTTTATTTCAATATTATGGACGGGATGGTTTTGAAGAGAGTTTGTATTCGATTTTTGGTATCGGAACACCATTGAAGGCTGTGCAGAACATCGAAATGAATAGTTTCACTATAGCGAGCGTTGTGGGAAACAGGTCGGCAATACTTAACAGCCTGTTAAGACTAATTACTCGCATAAATTACAGGGTGGGCCATAAAGATTTACGAATTTCAAAACATTATTGTGGTCAAGCGGCGCCACGGACGGGGGCCCGGGTGGTGATGATCAGTAGCTCGGTTCACTGAAATTCAGTCACAATGGAGCATTTCATGGGAGAACAGAGTGCATTTTGTGTAAAACATTTTTACACAAAAGCCCATTTTCATCTAAATGGGCAAGTAAATAAACAAAATTGTCATTACAGGGCAGCAGAAAGTCTAAAATCGAAACATTAAGTGCCAAGGAAGAAACAATTTAAAATCGCAATGTTTTGACTTTGACGCAATATTTTGTGGGTTTATTTTGTGCTATCGTATATTATATTTACTGAAACACATTCCTTGAACGATAAACTATGCATAAAAACAACATTACTTGCGTTTTTTTGATGAATTTATATGTTTTACGATCTTTTTCACGAGAACGACGCGAGAATGATGCTACGGAATTTGACAACTCAAATGCCGCGAAACATCTCAGCCGGAGGGCAAAGAGAAAACCGTAGAAATTATTCTGCTTCCCTAGGTGTGTTTACGGTATTTTATACCTTAAGAACAAGAATGCCCCAAGCGATTCTGACCTTGTTCTTTATACGTTTTCTTTATACATAAGGGTTAAAATCGCATTCCAAAATTAAATTTTTTTGAACAGTTTGGCGTGTGCGCCGGCGCACAACCGGCAAACCACCAGTTAAGGGGTTAAAAGCCCCTTCATTCGGCAATTTCATCCCATGAAATCATAGGTCCAATTTCTTTTAAAACCAGCAAGGAGAATCTGTAACCGTGAATTCAGACCGAACACAACAACGTCATGTTTGTTTCTATCTGCAGCTGCACCAATTTGAAGGTTATTACACTAGGACATAGTTTAAACAAGATGTGCCATACTTTCAACGAGTCAATGGCAGTTGTAAACAAGATGTTCCCAAGAAAAGCGATATCGCGCCGAGGGGATATTCCATGGCCTCCCAGAAGTCCAGACTTAACTCCCTTTGACTTCTTTCTATGGGGATACTTGAAAAGTCGAGTATACAAAGTGAATCCAACATCAATTGCCCAATTGAAAGAAATAATCATCAAAGAAATGGCTGCCATTCCATGCGCAATGTGCGAGAGAATTGTTGCAAATTTGCGCTCCAGTCGAGATGGGTCACACTTTGATGATGTAATTTTTAAAAAGTAAATTTCCCATATTCTTTACTCTAATATATATATTTTTTAGCATTAGTTTTTTTTATTGATTTTTTTCAAATCTGCAAAACTTTATAGCCCGCCCTCTCTACATAACATAAATTTGAGTAATGGGTTTTGTTTTCACAATAATTTGTGAGGAAAAGAATATTTATTGCCTTACCGTCATGAACTCGTCAAAGTAGAAGACAGTCTGCTTCCAGTGAGTGTAGGGTGCTTCGGGGGCTGTGCTGAAGCCGAGGCGCTTGTGGGACTTGGTGAACTCCACATTGAAGAAGGTAACCAGGGCTTGGACGAAATCATTACGACGGACCTGACAAAATATAAATATGTTAAAATAGTTATCACGATACTAGCTAAAAGAAGGTGTTATGCCCCATCACCTTAGTTGGACAATGATCATACTGACATTTTTTCAAAAATAACCTTTGAATAATTTTCAGAACCATTTGTTATATTTATGTAGATACTTTTATGAAGAATGAACACCCAGCTCTTTTATTTTACAAGGTTCTAACATCACTTTGCAATCTCCATTTTGTACCTGACGGTTGATTGTTGTTACGAGGCACATTGTAGTTCCTCACTTTGGTTGGATAGGGTTCTAACTTTGCCTTACCATGTTCTAAGGATTCAAAGTTTGCGAACACAATTTTGATTTTGAGATTCAATCTTGTGGAACATATTTTAGTTATCATATTTTAACCTCTGGTTTGCCCAGAATGCGCCGTAAAAAAAATAAAAAATTTTGAGATGCGATTTTAAACCTTATGTATAAAGAAAATGTATGAAGGACAAGGTCAGAATCGCTTGGGGCATTCTTGTTCTTGACGTAACAGATATAAGGAACACACCTAGCCTCTCAAATAATCGTCTTTGCACATATCTATGACTTTCGAAATGGCATTTCTGCCGCGATTTGAGCTGTCAAACTTTGAGCGTCGCATGTCATGAAAAGATCGATAAAACTATCAATTTGTCAAATAAACGCAAGTAATATTATTTGTAAGCATAGTTTATTATTCAGGGAACGTGTTTCGGTAAATATTATATACGATAGCATAAAATAAATCCGAAAAATATTACGTCAAAGTCAAAACATCGCGAAATTTTCAAGTTTCTTCCCTGGCATTTAAGAGGTTAATGGAAAATATTCAAATGGATACATTTAGAAAAACGTAATTAGAACTTTATGCAATGAATTGTTATGTGCTAGCTGGTTCCACATTGTTCTATCTGCACATATAGGTATGTTCTAAAATGGTAAACATATGGCCTATTTAAATATTTTTCTTTAAAATATGTTCAACTATAATACTTTACACAAGATTCAACTTCAAAATCAGAACTTGGTAAATAGTAAATGAGAAATGGTCTTTGCAAAATTTTGACAAACTCTACTCACAACAAGATGAAGTGATGTTAAAAACCTGCCAAATGAAAGTGACGATTATTAGAAAGGGCATGGTTTAGTAGTTTCACCATTGTAAGATCCTCGGGTGTAGGATTGTTCATTAGCTTGTGTCGATCTCCATAGAGAGAAAAAAATGCTTATTTTTAAACGCCTGGGGTCTCAAAAGTTGCATATGATCTGTAGCTATTTGAAAACGTAAAAATATTCAGTTTTCACTATTGGCTGGCTAAAATGGCCGGAAATTAAAAAAAAAAAATTGAATTGGGAAAAAATTAAACAAAGGGTCCATATTTTATATTTTGTGTAACTGCAGTAGAAAGAATGCAAAAAAATATTTTTTTGAAGCATTTGTGATGTTTGTTAAAAATATAAAAAAGGAAAACAACACTTTTTCTGGATAAAAACAGTATTCTTGTAGACTTACTTGTATTCATAAACTTGATTTTTTTTTACATTTTTGTCACCTATAAGCAGTTTTTAATAATAAACAAACGCTAAGGTAAATTATTGTAAAAAAAAATTATTACCATAATTTAAAAATACATGTTTTAGGTTTTTTTTCTGATTTTCAATGCATTTTAGCGAACCGATAACCATTTTTTGAAAAATAAATTTAAATGCAGTTCTCATTTTCTTTGTAAGATGCAACTTTTGAGACCCCAGTTGTTTCTGAATTCAAAAGTTGAAATAATTGACACACATATAGTTTTGGTCAAAATGTGACCATTTGGACAAGATTTGAAAACTGCTGCCCACTATTGTCCAGCCAATGATGTGCTTCGAACGGGCACTTACATACTTGCGTGTGGGTGGCACAACCTGCGTAAAAGTGTTTTTATCTTATAAAGGTAAAACTATTCTACATAGTTCACTAACACCTCTCTTCATTCCGGACAACTAGGGAACTGTCTTTTGTTCTTGGTCAAACTACAGCTACCATTTTCTATTCCTTTGTGGCAATCAAAGACCAGGTGTCAAAATTATCAGAACTAAGTTAACCAACAGTGTTTTTGTTTGTCCGTTTACTATAAATGAAAAGAAGAATTGGGGTTTTGTACTCGATTTTTGGTATCGGAACAGCATTGAAGGCTGTGCAGAACATCGAAATGAATAGTTTCACTATAGCGAGCTTTGTGGGAAACAGGTCGGCAATACTTAACAGCCTGTTAAGACTAATTACTCGCAGAATTATTAATGAAGAAGTAAAACTCACCAATAGGCTGAATCTTGAAGAGAAGTCCAGGTCAGCTTTCTGGACAGTGTACAGATCAATTTCTTTCAATAGGGAGGAGTTTGTCACAACCTGAAAAAAAAACATAAATATAACTTAATAGCTCGGACCCAGTGGGACTATGTCATACCCTATTGGTATGTATTGAGTTGCGAGACTGGAGGGAGTGTTATGGATTATTCCTGTCATCCTTATTTCTACCCACATTTTGTCCCTACCTACGTCTGTGAAGTCACAAGTTCAGTGCCTTGACAGTCTTCAATTTCGACAGACCAGTAATTTTTTTTTTTTTAAATAATCTAAAATTTTTTTAAGTTTAAATTTAGTTTTTTTACATTAAAAGTGCCTAAACAAACAAAAAATATTTTATCATATTGTACTTCGATAACTATTCTACACGAAATCACTGAAAAGTAACATTTCCAAAACATCGGGCTTGAAGGGTTTCGCCAACACAATCAATATAATTTTAGTGATTGTGTACAAAACTAAAATGACATAAAAAAAATTGGCTACAACGAAAAAAAAATAAAATGTATCTAAAATTTGCCAGTTATTGTGGTGATTACGATGAAATCTGACTGCATGTCAGGGACACATAAAACAAAAGATGTGTAATTGTACATGAGGGTAATGACCTGTTTGGGATCCACAACGTCGACCAGGGGTTCGGAGATGGCCACCTTGCGGATGGAGCTCATGTCAAAACCGTACACATCATCCCACCAGTTGATCTTCTCGTCCTTGTACTGCCTGTCCTCAATGCCGCAGATGAACAGGGTACATCTGGAAAGAATAACAAGCCATGAATGAAAATTTTTAGGAAAAAATGAGACAGTTGTGTTCCAGAAGCTACTTGGTAAAATTATTACATAATTGTATTCGATTTTTGGTATCGGAACAGCATTGAGGGCTGTGCAGAACATCGAAATGAATAGTTTCACTATAGCGAGCTTTGTGGAAAACAGGTCAGCAATACTTAACAGCCTGTTTAGACTAATTACTCGCATAAATACAAACGTAGTAACCATATAATACTATTTTTCTTATAATTGGGCATGCCAAATGTAATAATTGCTTCCAAACTAAATTATATTACGTCATAAACAATGCTCGAATAAACAATGCTCCCAAATTTGAAAAATCTAATTGTGCGGGGGAGACAAAAAATTTTTAGGAGAAGTATCAACTTTCCGTGGCATGTTAAAACCTCGTTAACACACGGCTATAAAACCGCAAGCAGATATCTGTTGAACCGCGAGCACTTATCTTTTGTGCCTTCACAAGATGCTATCAAATATTTCTTCCTATTGTAGGAGAGGGGGTCAGATGAATTAGGGAGCGGCAAAGGAATGCACATTTTTGTACTGAATCTGTCAACTTGACATCTGTCATCCACCGGTCTAGGCAGCTCTCCTGTTTTCGTCGGAGAGGGGGGCGCTTAACTTTTCGTATATCACCTCTGGAGCAGTTCCGTTGTAAGATGTGTATTATCTATGGTTGATCTGCACTTAAAACCGCTTAGGTGTGAACGGTCTGAAGGGATTGTATGGAGAGCGTTATTTGACGTGCAATGATCTTTTATATTCTATAGCTGCGTGTGAACGAGCTTTAAAATTATGTTGCGGCGATGTCGGTTATCTGGTATCGCCTATTTGCCACTGTGTGCGATGTATCTGGTGATAGCATTACATTCGCTTTTCTAATTTCATACAAAGTTATTTTTAGATTGTATGTCGCTGAGGTGATATTTTTTTCCTACGTCGACAATTAATTAAATTAGAAAATTCGAAAATTTTAAAACTATTTGCCTGAAAATTGCGAAGTTCATATTATTGGGTAAAAGTGACACAAATCGCATTACTGCAAATGATATTTCACTTTTGCTCCACACAGGAGATCCAATAAATGGTTCCCGAAGGTACCCATACCCGCCTCCCAAATTGCCAAGTCAGTTCAAGCTAAAGTGTGTGGTAAGTTATCATAGGAAACGTACCTGTCAGGGAACAGCATGCCATCAGGTTTGAGCCACTTGTCTCGTGCGTACAGTACGGTGTCCAGCATGCTCTCGTAGAACAGGCAGTAGCCCATCCACTCCGAGATAATGATGTCCACACCCTCGATGCCGTCGGGAAGGCTCACCTCTTCAACCTGGAAATATCATTAATTATTCATACAAAAAACTTAATACTTTTAAACGATATGAATATGCTTAAATTGTCAGACAGAAGAATTTTCACTGACTTGGTATTTTTATATAAAATTCTAAATGATTTAGTTGATAGTCCGGTATTACTTGAATTGATAAGCTTCCGAATTCCACTTCGTAATACTAGAAGTCAGGATTTATTTCAGTGCAGAAATTCTGGGACTAACTATCATATGTATTCCTCTTTGCCCAGAATACTAATGGAGGGAAACAATTATACCAAGTCAGTGGACATCTTCAATTTATCTTTGAATAAATATAAAATATTGTTATTGAGGCAGTTCAGTTATGTACAATAAAATGTTTTTTCTATGCTATATATGTAAAAGCCCCGAAAAAGGGCGTTTATTTATAAATAAATAAAACTTTCAAACTTGATTGTGAGATGGATTTCAACTAAGTATTTACGCAAATAGACTAGACCTTTATGAACCCTAGTGCAATACCCAATAAGGGGCCATCCATAAATTACATCACACTTTAAGGGGGGGGGGGGGGGGATAAAACCAGGCCGCCACCTCGCAGTATCCCAATTGGCCCCTCCCCATAGAGATCCCATTCGACACAAAATATCCCATCTCGCCCCTTCGGTTGTGGTAAATATGACCGCGATGAGAAAAACTTCAAAATATTACCAACTATTATTACTATTACATGTAAAATTGCAAAAAGTGTGATGTCACGCTAGGGGGGAGGGGATCTGACAAATGTGACAGTGTGTGACAGGGAGGGGGTCGAAAAATCATGAAATTCGTGTGACGTAATTTATGGATGGCCCCTTATATGTATCCTGAAGACAAACTGTTAGAATGTTATGAAAATTCTAAATAATATCAAAGATATAAGCTATCAACATCAAAATGTCAATAATTGTGACCGTAAATTAGAATCATATTCCAAATTTACACTCTTATATTGATTGAAATCTTATTAACCCTTTGAGGATTATGGCCAAACGTGTGCGGCGGCACTCAAACGATCCATTTAGAGTGTTGCTGCATACATGTGGCCGTACGACTTTAGACGAAAATAGTAAATTGATTTATAAAACCAAGATTAATAACCAAATAATTGGAAATTCAATTCACAATTTTTTGAAGAAACAGGCTTAGAATCGGCATTTAACAGGAATCTTTCAAATGTAAAAAAAAAACAAATTGGGGCTGAATGGCCATTTGATGACAATTTAATATTTGAATTTCTGAAACAACCCAATCTTAGTTCACAAAGAAGATTTAGGAATGAAAATTTTATTTTTTAAAACTGACCTTTCCCTTGACGATGGTGACCACATCATCAAGATGGTTGGCTTCCACAATCTTCCTGGCGTAGTCCACGATGTTGGAGCATTCAATGGCGATGACTTTGGAGGCTCCAGCCTTGGCTGCAAACATGGACAGGATGCCCGTACCACAGCCAATATCAAGGACTACCTGAAATTGAAAAATAACATTAATATACAACTTTTTTTACTGTCCCGAAAGATTTTGCCTAAAACAATAGTTTTCAATGAGAATATTGTAGAGGTGGCTTGGACGTCAGAATTCAAGAGGACAAACTTCCACATAAAATGCTGGTGGTAATTCCAGTGGGAAGATAATCAGTTGACCGCCATAACAAAGTTGGGAGATCCAACTCTACCGCTGTGCGAGAAGAGGCTATGAAGAAGAAGTGGTAAAGTTGTATAAGTCAGCTTCACAAAGCATATCAAAGTTCATTTGACGGTTAAAACTAAATATTCTTTTTTTTTATTAATAGACAATAAAATACTAAGTTTGACAGAAGTACCAACTAATCAAAAAAAAATTCTTTATCAAAATAAAATCAAATGTACCGGTACAGTACTACCTATTTACTAGTTGAGCTAATTAATAAAATTTTGTAAATAATCAATAAAATTAACCTAACATAACAATTTCTTTCAGTTGTTGCTTGAATTTTTCATATGTAATTTTATATGTATAATTTTGTATAAATAATGAGTTAGATGTGGATAAATTATTGTTTTATATGGCAATAATAGTTTTTCTATGATTAGCAGCATTGTCTATGAAATGTAATATGAATATGGCATGGTACTACATAGTATTTAGGGGGGGGCTCAAACGGGGGGTGCTTTACTCCAGAATGAGGCCCACATTGTCAAATAATGTTTTTAAATACCCATGTAAAGTTATTGTATCAAATTTAAAAAATAAACATTACAGATTTCTGAAGATGCTATTGTTGAAGTAAGATCATAATGATGTAAATATTTGGTTTTACTGATATTTTTGTTTTTCTTTGCAAAATTTTCTAAATGTCAAATGGATTTAGTCAAGGTGGGATATACGCAGCTAAAGTCAAAAATATGTCAAAGAATCACAAGAACAACAAAAATATATATTTGTGCGAAAAATTTAAATAGTATGCACATTTTTAAACAAAAGCGAATAAGGTCAAAGACCTTCAGAAAAAGAAACAAACTCAGATTCTAAACTATGTCTCTAAAAAGAATAAATTATTTTTGGTTAGGATTTCACAGAACCTTGAAAAGCACATTGTTCATAACCTTGACAGCAATAAGGAAATGTCAGTCTAGCATTGAAACAAAAAAAAAAACAAAATGAGAAAAAAATATTAAAACGTTTATAAAAGCTATACTTACAGAAAACATTGAATCTAAGTACGATTTTGAGATGGGCAAAGCAATTTAATTTCTGCGTGTGTTTGACAAAACATGATTGTTTCAGTGAAGTTTTGAATGTTTAGTATTTACCTTTCCCTTGAAAAGATGCTTGTTATGGTACATGGCATTTCTGTATGTGAGGGTTCTGACTTCATCCTTCAGCATCTCTTCGTGGATGCCGAAGTGGGCATAGGAATCAAAATAATAATCCCGCGAAGTCATCTCCTCAGCGGTCACATTCTTATCCGGTCCTAAAAATATAACTCACGTTATTTAGATACCGACATTGCAAAAAAAAAACATAAAGCACAATAATTATTACATAGGTAGGTACAATATAACCGCAAATAAATGTACCATTTGATTCGGGGACCGGTGTGGACGCCGAAGATCCGGTGATGTTAACATCCATGTTTTCCATTATTTTGATCTAAAATGCAACAAAAAAACACAGATTTAAATATTGAACTACGTCGCACAATCTAGATGCTAACGAGACTTAACTCAAAAGGGAAAATGCCGAAAATAAATTAACCCCCCCAACACAAAGACATTTTGAAAAAGCGGCAAAATTATCACGTGTTGGTAATTCGGTTCAATCACTTTCAAACTTGCACAAACGTCGTGAAATGTTATTATAATACATATAATTATATAAACTATTTGTACAAACGTGTTCTCACCGATAAATTCACAAAATATAGAAATGAAAAACGCACACCAGTCAATCAAACTCCCGGAAAAAAAGAATGACTCAAGGTCGGGGTTAACAGCAGTGAAGAACCGAATTTGCTTTATTTATTTGAAAAATGAGTAACCACTATGGGGTATGTTGGTATAAATTACAAACTAGTCAAACTAAAATATCTTATTTTTGATGGCTACCATAAAACAGACGTCAAGGCAATCTTCGCCCCGCAGAACCTTTCAGGATCCCTAGCACGGTCGATCGATATGTATGTATGTATAATATGAAATTGAAAAAACTTTGAACATTTCTTCTTTAGAAAAACGTAGAAAGGACACTGATCTAATATGCATATTCAAAATTATCAACAGCATTACTGACACACCTACTTTGTTACAACTCATCCAGTTTAACATCCCTTCCCGTAGACTCCGAAATAATACAACTCTATTGAGCTAGCACCGTAATTTCTGTCAGGAATTATGAAACTTTGAAATATCAATATACCCGCCAAAAATAAGATAAGTATTTCTTCAAAATTCGCAAATTCACTTTGTGGCATCATTAAATTTAATAAGATAAGTCACCATAATACTAATATGATTAGAGATTTTCAAAAGCCAAAAGTATTATCTTGATTTATTTTTAGCGTATTAATGCCATGTTGCCCTATCTCTTTCTTTGGCCAACGTTCAAGTGTATGTAGATGTGGGTAGATGTGATACCGTGTTGAGCGCCACAATTCTCTTAGGAATTTTATAGTTAATTTAAAATGATTTTTGGCGTTTAGTTTCGTGGAGCCATTAAGTATCAGATACCAAAAGCTTAGTCTCGCTGTCTCTACTCATATTAATGGGTTTTTTTGTGGATATCAATTTCCTCCGTAATGCCACCATATACGCATATTTATTATTAATTTATTATAATAAATATATTTTTAAATTGTTTATTTGGCTTTGCCCCAAGGAAATTTAATAAAATTTTCTTTGATAAAAATGTTAACACAAAAAAATAATGTACCCTGCATTTCTGTGGTAATACTTAAAATTAAATGTGCGGAAACAAAGTTTGACGGTGCTGGCAGCATTCAAGTGACATTTCCGCAACCGCCATCTTTTACCAGACTTCCTTTCACGCCGTGCGTTTGCGAAAAACGGTCGCATCATGGGCCACGAAAATATCTGGTTTTCTCACCCCCGCAAGTTTGGTCCAGGATCTCGGTCTTGGTAAGTCAACGAATAATTTTGTTCACAAAAATATCAGAAATCCATATTCCAATCTCATTCGGGACTTCTTTGACAGATGAAACCCGTGGTAAATTTCTTCAACGTGGTCTGCCATTAGTGATTTTGTGTTCAATATTTACATGTCTATTGCAGTGTAGACTCGATAGAAACCTTTGGTATGCCTACTTGAAAGTTGTTTTATTCTTAAATTAGCATCTACAATTTGTCTTGAAATTTTGCCTACGGAAATGTTTACAATAAAACATAACCTCAACTTCTCCTGTCAATGTACTTGCGCATGGCCGGTGTTTAGCTCTTTGGAAGTCACGTCTATAATATTTTTCTATGAATTAAACCTAAATCAACGAAAGCCATGCTCATTATTGCCTGCCTTATTGCAGAAACCGCTAAAAAGTAAAATTAAAAAAAAAATGTAACTTAGAATTATTAGTAAATATGTGGAGGCGCGCCAATTACGCAAAATTTATTTAAAAAAAAAAACTCCGTATCAGTTTAAATATAACGAGGAGCAACTATTTCAGTCCACGGAGAAGCAAACTTATACAATTTCATTAATATTTGACGAATCTCCGTGTTCACTTTGAGATTTTTCTTACAATTTGATGAAATGACAAGCGGGTTGTTAGTTTTTTTTTCCTTTTAATTAATAAAACCCAAACTAAAATCTATTTTGTAAATTAAGTTGTAAGGTTCTTAGTTTTGTTTGTTTTAAAAAAATAGCCTAAGAACTGATTCTAGTGGTTTTTAAATTATTTGTGCGTCGGTATTTTGTATAAAGTATGCGAGTAATTAGTCTTAACAGGCTGTTAAGTATTGCTGACCTGTTTCCCACAAAGCTCGCTATAGTGAAACTATTCGTTTCGATGTTCTGTACAGTCTTTAATGCTGTTCTGATACCAAAAATTGAATACAAACCCATTATTTTAGCTCAAGATATCTTTATCATTGTGCATTTACTCATTCATTTAATTATATTTTGTGTTTTTGTTATAGCCGTGCCTGCTCCAACAAGCATGGACTCATCCGCAAATATGGACTGAACCTTTGCAGACAGTGCTTCAGAGAATACTCCAACAAGATTGGATTTAAGAAAGTAAGTCACTTTTTTATTTCAAGTGAAGACCTGCTGCGATCTGCCTTCAGGGTTATTCAACGTTTTGTTGCTCCGTTGTCATTGTCAACTGTCATTTGGAATAATGTCACAGATAATTTTATTTTTTACCTAAATATGTAATTTAGTGTTGCCATGTTTGTGGAGCTTTTCAATAAAACTCATTTTATACTGGGACCAACAAGAATTTTTAGGCAAAGGAATCATGAATTGAGAAGATATTGCCCAAAATAAATTCATTCTCAAGTATTTTAACCCTTAGCTACACTCGCTATTTTCAGCCTACACAAATTCACTTGTGGTGGCCCTAGGTCCTCCATGAATTTATGCTTCATTATAATAGAAATAAACACTTTTTTGGGATTTATTTATTTTAAATTAATGAAAGACATAATAAATCCAAGAAAAATAAATTATTACATTATATAAACAAACATGTGACATTTATAGGAATTTCAAGTGGAGTCATCTCATTTTTCGATCGAGCAGGACCTCTTAAGTCAGGCAAATGCACAATAATGTTATGGGCTCAAACTCGAGACCACGATGGCGGTGTTTTTCCCCATTTGTACCTATTTTTGCCATAAAATGCATTAGAGCTACTGTCACTCATATTTGCATTATCCAGGCTATCATTTTCCGAGTCACCAATGCATAAAAATGTAAAATAAGATTTAATAACTTAACTACGCTTATGGGGGGACCTAAGTCCCAGGTCAGTCCGGGCGATATTCTTAGTATCAACCTCGGGCGATACTAGGAATACAAGGAGCCGCAACTGCGTAAGGCTTACAATAAAAGAAATATTTGCAATAAACTTGGTGGGGGACTCTACTCCCCCGCGAGTGGTGTTAAGGGTTAAATGTTTTGAATACCAAAAAGTGAAGTTTTTGCCTTGCGGTACAATAATCCGGAAGGCATATTCAGATTTCAAACTGAATTTATAATTAATGTGCGAGTAATTAGTCTTAACAGGCTGTCAAGTATTGCTGACCTGTTTCCCACAAAGCTCGCTATAGTGAAACTATTCATTTCGATGTTCTGCACAGCCTTCAATGCTGTTCCGATACCAAAAATCGAATACAAAAATTTTATTTTCGTGAGATATTTAAAACTTGTCCATGACTTATTTCAGCCATGTATTTGGAACAAGGCTAGACTACTTAAATATAAATGTGTGAATGATGCTTTCCTTTTAATATTTGTTATTTTATTTTATTTTATTTTTGTGTACCATATTTGATTTGTTAATATTAACCTTCCTGGGTGCCAATTATGTAGCATTAATTTAATTCTAATTATATTCGAATTAAGTGTATGGCAATAATAAATTGAACCAATATTGTTTTATAACTTTTATTTATCAAATAAGGCCATTTTATACATTGAGCACTCGGGAATACAAAAATATAAATAGACTAGACTAAATTACTTTTTAATGGAATGAAAAAATAACAAACATTTCTTTAGGAAATCAAAAGCAAACTTATTTACAATTCAGTCATTCATGCATTATTTTATGCATAACAAGTCATAGAAAAATATTCAGCTAACTTAAAAAGCTAAATTTTGTTATTTTTACATTATTAACAATTTGTTTTTTTTTTCTTTACAGCTGGATTAAATTTTCTACCTGGGGCTGGTAGCCGCCTTAACATAAATGGGCCATTATCATCTGTACACGTTATGCTTATATTGAAATGTACATTTCCAAAAATGATTGCGTATTTATATTAAAGTAGTTGTCAGCTGAATCCGTCTTTCTCATTCCTCACGTCTCCCTTTTCAGCAGGTTCTGTTGGAATCCATTGAGACCAGATCCAACTCTCTGAAATCATAAGTAAACAGTGCACGGAGTCTTATAAACAGGAGTAATAATATTTTGCACTGATAAGGGCTAAATGAATTTGATAAGCTGGTGTTATCTGTAAAGCTGATGTGGTGTAAATACTGCTTCAAATAACATTAGTTTCTCGCAAACGTTGCTGTTCTTTTTTATTTCTGTTCTTAAGTGAGTTCTTAAGAGGAACGTATGCGTGGCCTGTTTCATACAAAATTTAGTTCCGGATTAACGGCCAAAATATCAAACTAATTGTTTTCAATTTTTTTTTAAATGACAGGTTAGCTATATAAAAAGTACGGATATGAATCCAATTTTCGATTTTTGTTTTAAATTATAAAATATAGGCTTCAAAAGATGACAATTTATCGATGAATTTAGGAGGCTACTTTGGAATTTTTTTCTGACCAAATGGATGCTATTTTTGAAAAATCCTTTCATATCCTGCCTCAGGAATATGATGAAGTATACGATAAAATTTTAGTTTGCACTGAAAACAGTTATATTTGCGTCAAAAACCGGATCTAGTTACGCGCAAATTTATCGTAAAATTACCTAGGTTTTTTGATGTCATCTCATTCACTCTTTTGCTAGTCACGCGGGAGCGAAACGTGCGCGGGCCGGGGGGAGAGGTAATAGAATCGTGTATCTGTGTGTGTGTGTTGTCAGACAACGCAGGTGCATGTCGTTGTTTGTTTTATCATTTTAGATCTGTTTACCGAAAACTGGAGAATGCATTCAATAATGCCAATATACTTGTGTTTACTAGGTAGTAGGTAGGTAGTAAGAAACACTATTTTGGCAGTTCAGCTTTTATTTTTAAAATATTTTCTACGATACAAGGATACCTAACTAGGTATAGATATGTATGGCAGTAAGGCATGGAAACTGGCAGACGAAGGATGAAGTAGACTGAATGCGAGGCGGGTATGGATACCGCCGCCCCGGGAACCATTTATTGGATAACAAACACCTCTACCAAGTAGTTCACTACGTTTGGTGACTTAGCAGGGGTGCCCGGATTCATGGGGTGAGGTTTGTCCGGGTATTAACGGTGGATGCGTCTGCCCACCAGCTGCATGACAGGCCCGGATCGGGAGAGAACGATTGAGGGAGTCTCTTTGACTTCAGCTGTAGGTACTCTCTCAAAACATCGCCTTGCACCGCAGCGGGAGGGATTGATTCATACGCCCGGGACACTCCTGGACACACTGACCCCCAGATTCCTTCCCACCCCTAATACCCTTCTCTTTCCCAGAACTTCATCTCCTTCCTTTCCTAAAAAGACCCCTTTTTCCTCAGGGCTTCCTGTGTAGAGCTAACTAACTAACTAACCATCACGCCGTTTCCCCGCAGGGGTAGGCAGAGAGGACGGACCGCCAAACAACTCGATCTTGGCACACACTCCTTGCTTCGTTCACATTCATACATCGTCTCATACGTGCTCTTCTGTTATTTTGACTCTTGACATCGCCCGACTCAAGTATCTGTGTAGAGCTAACGTTAAAAAAAACTGTACAAAAAGATCCCTCAGGCGTATGCAAGGAAAACCAACATACCTCAGAGACACGGATTTTGGAACCTTACAGTATAATTGAATGTGAAGTTACACATATTATTTGACTTTCAAATCTGACATATCAATAGACGCATCCGCCGCCAAGACCCGGACAAACTTCACCCCGTGAATCCAGGCACCCCTGCTAAGTCACCAAACGTAGCGAACAAATGGTTCCCGGGGCGGCGGTACCCTTACCCGCCTCCCAAATTGTTGAATGTGGTGAGACTATGGCATCCTCAATTTTGGTATGTTGTGAGGCTGAAATTGGTGAGGAGGGGAAGGATATGGGGTAAAGGAAGGTGGGAAAGCACCCGGACATTCAGATCTAGTCACTAAACACAGTTAAAGCCATTTCAATTCTGGATGGTGGTCTTACACCAGAGTCCTACTGAGAGTTATTTACATTCTGGAAAGTGCCGCAAATATACCATATATTATTTTTAAATGATTGAATTGTGAAAAAACACAAATCAATCAAATATAATTTACCTACTTGCCCACTCCGGGATTTGTACCTGTCACCTCCTGATCGCTAGTCGAGAGAGAGTCTTACCCTTCGACCACGGAAGTCATCATTAATTTTTTTTTGTTTTCATGAAAGTGCCTAAATATGTCGATTAGATGGTTCCATGCCAACTGAGAATAAATTCAACTCAACACCTCCTTGAAAAGTCAAAAAGCTATGAAAAAAATAATTTTAAATTAGCCGATAACCCTAACCTAATGTAACCTATTTTATATTTATAAATATTTTATCACTCTAAATGACTTATCTGAGATGGTTCTGAGTTGGTCTCATTCCAAGTTGTCCGGTCACCGATTTTATTTTGTATGCGAATGTTAGGCCGGGTTGTTTAATCGTACCTCCAAATTAATATTTGACAAAACTTCACATTTTGAACTCTGTTCTAACATGTAAACATCAAATCGGGGTAAAATTCTATATTGTTTTCTTTTGTTATAATTATAATTGTTTTCAATGATTCAATCAAGATAAAAATATCACAACATCGTTGAATATAAATTTTAGTATATTGTGAAACAATCAAACCTAACCGAAGAATTATTGTAAAATTGTAAATTTTGTTGACACCCAGCGTTTGTACTATAAACAAACTAACACTACTACAGAATATGTCCAGAGACCACCGCATGTGCGTCCCTCGTCCGCTAATGCTAAGGTACTAAACGAAAGGGACCGTTCACCGGCTTCCTGCAAATATTCAAGCGTAATATTACATATATTTTCTGCTTTGTTCACTACATAATTATTTAATTTTTATGTTCGCTCGCGATGTGCGACAATACGTATTACGATTTCCCCCTTCACTACCGCCTCTCGTACGCCCCTTTCCTGTACTTTACTAGAGCAGGACACACGACAATTATACCTATCATTATGCTTTTTTGGATAGTCAATCTTCGCCCGCGTGAACAGACCTCTTAAATGACTGGCAGCCTTAGTACTGCAAGTTTTATATATTTATTGACTCGCCAACAGAATACGTCACTCGATTGTTACAGTAATTTTTTACAATGTGGTTATAATTATGTTTTTAATTGTAGGTGAGCACACCATTCATCTCAACATTCTTACAATGAGTAATAAATAAAGCAAGGAAGGTTTCAGGGTTTCTTGTGAATTTCGGCCTTATTTTAAGATTAATTTGATCGATTAAAGTTTAAACAGATTATTGTTGACGAGTGAAACGTAAGTCTTTCAACATTACCGATATTCCGATGTACTCCAGATTTAAAAGCTAGTATAATTATGGATTTTTTTAACCGACTCCACTTTACTGCTATGAATTGCATAGTGTGGGGACCAAATCACGGAGCCGTACTCTAAGATAATTCTTATATATAAGTGGAACAAGATTCTGAATGATTTTTGACATAGAAAAAGGGTCTAATTAAACTTTTTTATTTTACATTAACCCCACACCGGAGGCCCCGAGGGAAATAATTTCCGTCAGGGCCTATGCCATCTTTGCGGATGCTGTGTGGAGATTTTTTTTTTTTTTAAATTAACTCCACACATGAGGCCCTGGGGAAAATAATTCACCTCAGGGCCTATTTCGTCTTTGATATATGAACTCCCACTGCATTGCAAGGCCTTGTTCCAAGAGAGTATGGCTAGAGGTCAAGGGGACTCTCTCTGGCCTGACATGCAGCTGGTGGGCAGACACATCCGGACAAACCTCATCCCACACCTAGTCACCAAACTTACGGGACTCTCTTGATCTGGCCTGACATGCAGCTGGTGGGCAGACACATCTGCCGCCAAGACCCGGACGAACCTCCCATGAACCTGGGCACTCTTTTTAAGTCACCAAACGTAGTGACCTATGGTAGAGGTGTTGGTTGTCCTATGGTAGAGGTGTTGGGTAGGAATTTAGGAGTCAGTGTGTCCAGGAGTGACTTATGAATGCATCCCTCCTGCTGCGGGGTAAGACGATTGGTCAAGAAACATCAGCTGGAGAGGTGAAAGGTTCTCCCCAAAACGACCTCTCCCGATCTGGCCATGCAGCTGATGGGTAGGCCCATCCGCTGCCAAGACTTAAACACACCTCACCTGATGAAACCAGGCACCCTTTCTAAGTCACAAACATAGCGGACGACCTGGGATGACCTATGGCAGAGGTGTTGATTATCCAATAAATAGTTCCCGGGACGGCGATGAAAAAGCGCTCTAAAAACAAACTCATTTGAACCTGCAACCAACCTTTAAATTCATAGCAGAGGATCTTCAAATATTTTTTCAATTAGAAGTGGTTAGATCTGTTGGTGGTGAGTTCATATTATTATGATTTATATTTCATCAAATTTGTTGAAATGAAATACCTCCAACTCCACAACGCCGAACTCCACAATAATTTCATCAGTTGTTTACCCCGGCAATGAACGCGACGATGGACTTCTTGGCTGGTCGGCAGAACTTGTTCCCTCCCTCCTGGCAACACAGGTTGGGAAAGCAGTCCAGGGTGCTGGAGCACGGCCGGGGGAAGAGGTCCAGCCCCTTCGGTGGTGGGGGGGAACACTGGACATAACTGGCCATGTTACTCAGGGCTGGAAATAACAGATAATTGAATAATTAGATATAAATCATTTCCATAGATAATCGAAACAAGGGAGATGAACTATTATTAGTGTGAAACCGCTACACATAAACATCATTATCCATACTACTTGAAATCATATCTATGCATAGCGGTGCCCCGCCTTTATTTCTGCCTAGACCCCAAAAGCATGAATTTCATTGACTCTGCTTTGATAGGTGTAGTTTAGTTGTTGCTCGGTGACAGTTGGCACGCTTCCATGCCATATCTTCCTATCTTTCTATTATCTAAAATCTTATTCTGGCAAATACCTGAAATTGTTAATGCTGCTTTGGTTGTTTTGAAAGCACTTTAAAATAAATTTTGCACTGATGGATGTTGAAAGTCCCTTTTTTTTAATCGCAGAAGGCACTGAGGGAGAAAATTCACATATGTGCAAAAATATTATTATATTGTGTCATATTAATGCCTATGTCATATTTGGG
This sequence comes from Glyphotaelius pellucidus, assembly GCA_936435175.1. Lineage (NCBI taxonomy): Eukaryota > Metazoa > Arthropoda > Insecta > Trichoptera > Limnephilidae > Glyphotaelius > Glyphotaelius pellucidus. Next base: position 31,978,986 of record OW386554.1, read on the forward strand.
GATTCTGTTCAGAGGGTATTTTTAGGAAAGGAAGTTCTGAGAAGGAAAAAGGTATAAGGGGTGGGTAGGAGTCTGGGGATCAATACGTCCAAGAGTGACGGATGTATGAATCCATCCCTCCCACTGCGGGGCAAGCCGCTGGGTTAAGAGAGTCCGGCAGGAGAGGGCTAGGTTAAGTCTCCCTCGACTACTCTCTCCTGATCCAGCTCGCAACTCAGTATTTGTAGCCAAGATTTAGAAACCTAAACAAATCTCACCCCATGAACCCGGGCATCTCTGCTAAATTATCAAACCTAGTGAACCACTTGTACAATTGACCTATAGTAAGGGTGTTGGTTTTCCAATAAATGGTTATCCGAATCACTCGTCAGAATCTTAAATCATTTCTTTACATGTTGGGTTATTGAACCTTCTGTCCCATGTTTTTGAACCAATGTTTTAAAGAATTAATTCAATTAGAAACAATTTTTTTTTACAAGTCGCCACTTTGTAACAAATCTGTCTCGTCTGTACGGTGGTGTTGAAATGAGACGAAATGCTTATGGGAACTATGCAGAATAAGTATTTTGTATTGTTCTACTTATTGTTGGCACCCAAAACACTACCACCAACTTACAAAGACTTACGTTAGATCAATATTGAATAGCTTGTTACTCACGGCCATTAAATCTCTTCGTAGCAGGCACCAGATCAAGTCTCGCCATGGCCGTCTTGCAGTATCTCTTGTTGCCATCGGGGCAGCATATCCTTGGCCAGCACTCCGCATCAGTATCGCAGGTCTGGGTTTCAAACAGGAGCTCACCAAACGGCTCCGACGGACAATCACGGGGAATCACGCCGAGAATTGCTGGAATTCAAAAATATGCAGACCTTAATTTATTATGATTTTCATCATAACTTACTGGACATTTGGTCATGTATTAATGATGTTGGCTATCATAAAATTGTTATGTAACTGAACATTATTTTATTGTGGGTGCTGAGAATACTATATTACGCATATTAAGGAGAAAGTGCACTTCCAATAAAACCGATTTATTACAATCTTCAGTAGATGTAATAAAATTTAAATGGTTCATAAAATTCACATAATTACGTTTTTGATGTCTTTGTACATTATTACACAAAACTTCTAATTGTTTCACCATTTTTTTGTTGTACTCCTTTTGTAATGTCCTACTGCTAAATTTGTTCACCAGCTCACTGTTTCAGTACCAGAATAGCTTATACAATAGTAGGCAGGGCCGGATTTAGGTCCATGCAACCTAGGCAGTTGCCTAGGGCGGCTAACTCTAGGGGGCGGCTGTTTTACTGGAAGTAGTATGAGATTGTTTTAAGTTATTTTTTTAATACCTGATTCTCTTTTCAACAATTTATCTGACTCCCGACGCATTCGACTGGCTGAATAACCTCAATACCCCATTGCGATCTCCACCAAATGAAGAAGAAAGTAATTTAATGTGAATGTTTAATGTCGCACAAGAGTCCCAACTGTTCTCAACCGCCTGGAGTCTGGAGCCAGTGAGACTACGGCAACCCCATTGTAGTAGGGCAGTGTGGAGGGGAAGAGGAAGGCGGGGAAGTTTCTAGATATTCAGATCTGGTCACCAAATATGTCTAAAGCCACTTTAAACAACATTTCAATTCCGAATGGTGGTCTTACACTAGGGCTACTGAGAGTATCTTCCACTCTGGAATGTGCTCCCAACATCCCTAATGATTAAATTGTGAAATAACACAAACCAATCACATAAAGTTTACTTGCGCATTAGAACCCGCGACTTTCGGATTACCCCTCGAACACGGAGGCCGTCAAGTAACATAAGGTTTTGCAGCAAAGATCACCACATTATCACAATCAATGCCATTTGAATATAAATGATTTTTTTTTATATTAACTCCACAAAGGAGGCTCTGAAGAAAATAATTTCCCTTAGGAAAATGTCATCTATGGGGAAGCTTTTTGGGGGGTCTTTTTAAGGAAAGGAAATTCTGGAAGGAAAAATGTAAGAGGGGTGGGTAGGAATCTGGGATTCAGTGTGTCCAGGTTATTCACCGCCTAACCTAACCCCATTAACCCCGGCACCCCTGCTGAGTCACCAAACGTAGCGAATCACTTTGGGTGACCTACAGCAGAGGTGTTGGTTATCCAATAAATGGTTCCTGGGGCGGCAGTATCCATTCCCGCCTCCCAAATTGATAATTATCAATTAGATTAAATAAATAAAGCTGATTCTCACGTTGATGGGTCTGTTCAGTGAGGGGAGCCTCGGTGCCCCTGACGCAGACCTGGTTGCAGCACAAGAAGTCCTGTCCCAGACTCTTCTTGCACTCACTGTGCTTCTTCACGCAGCGGACGGCGAAGAACTGGAAGGGAAGCTGCTTTGGACACACTATGTCGTCAGAGTTGGCTGCTTTCTTTGCTGAAAATACGTAAAAAAAATGATCATTCATTAAAACAGCGGTGCACAGCGACACCTTCCCCTCCCGCGTTCCCCTTCCACCTTCCCGCTTCCCCTCTCCCCTCTCCCGCCCCCCCCGTCCAGCCAACCCCCATCCCGCGTTTCGTGTATTCAAACCCAGTACATTCAGTTCTCAAACAGCTTGCGTGCCACCTATTACAATTTTTTTTAATCAAATTTTAATTTTTCTTAAAAATATTCAATTTTTTATAGGTATTATAAGAACAATCAATAAAATTTGGTACCCAACGTGGGTATCTATTTAAAATATCTATAATTCTTGATTCGATTCAAATTGTAAAGTAAGTACTTAAAATATTTTCAATAATTTAAAGAATTTTGACTTAACAATCATTGTCTTGGAAAATGTCATTCTCAAATTTTTTACAGATTCGCAAGAATTTTTGTGATCATTAAAAAAAAAATCAGATGTATTGTCAGGTGGTTGTAATAATCCAGAAACATTCGCGAGGGTTTAAAGAAGGTATTTTGAAAGTTTCAAACATTTCCTATGCTTATATAGCAATACATAGATATCTCACTAATCCCCAAATACATTTTGATTTTTATATATATGTACATGATAAACGTTTTTTAGTTAATTTATTTATTTATCTTTCTCTTTCGATTACGGTCATTGTAAAATCATATACCTGCGCGAGAATGGATCGTATCAAGTTCATGGCGGCATTAAAGTTTGGCATTTTCAATACTTAGAACGGGGCAAGAAAGCTGTGGGCCACCTCTGACCCTCCCACCACATGATAGAAGAAGAAGTTGTAATATTGTGATGTCGGTAGTGTAGCAGTGTCGGGTAGTACACAAATAATGTACACTTAGTATTTATTGGGGAGCTGCTAGCTGCAAAAGGAGGACAATTACAACACCATCACCTTTTATAGCCTTCGTGCAAGCACGCCATCTCGCTTGCACTCACGCTCTACATGTGCATACCACAGAAGTTTACCTTTAACCGTTGTGGTAGCTTTGGGAGTTGGCTTGGCGGTGGTCGGCTTCTGCGTGGTGGTGGTTGGTTTGGGTGTGGTGGTTGTTGTCGTAGTGGTAGTGGTAGCTCTAGTGGTGGTGGAGGTGCTGGTTGGCGCTGCAGCGGTGGTGACGATGGGCAGCAGCTGCAGGAATACCTGCCCGGTGTTCTCAAGGTCCTTCTGTTTCTTCCTGGAATATAAAAGAAGTTGAAATTGAATTCGTCCACTATGAGTACCTACTTTTACAACGAGCTTGCAAGCAGGAGCAGGGACAGTGCACAGTGGTCCTTCTAGCCCTTCAAAATTAGGGCGTATTTTATCAGTAGGTCGGCGGTCTGACGGCCGGCGTGGTCTAACGGTAAGGCTCTTGACTCGCAATCCGAAGGTCGCGGAATCGAATCCCGGCGTGGCGAATAAATTTTATTTGATTAATTTGTGTTATTTCACAATTAATTCATTTAAAATAATATATAGTATCTATATTTGCGGCATGTTCCAGAGTGGAGGATTCTCTCAGTATCGCCCTGGTGTAAGACCACCATTCCGAACTGAAACTTTGCTTGAAATGGCTTTAGACGTGTTTGGTGATCAGATCTGAATAGCCAGGTACTTCCCACCTTCCCCTTCCCCATCTCCTTCCCCACTACCTTCAGCCTCACAACATACCCCAATTGGGAATGCCACTGGCTCCAGGCGGGAGCATTTTGGACTCTTGTGTGGTATAAATATTTTTAAAAAAGGTAAAAATATTTCCGCTTTGCAATAAAATCCAAATAAATGGAATATTTGTCGACATATATCCGAAAACTAGAAACTGTTTTCAAATTTTATTATTACAGATAATCCTGTAATTTTTTTATACAAAAATTTTGAATGCAAACTTTAAAACGTTTTAAATATGACTCACCTTACGTTTAAACGAAAAAAAAAATTAAAACACACACATATTATAGACAAATGAATTATAAACGTTATTGTCATCTAACTTTTTGCCGTTTCCTGTAAAAAAAAATCTTCAAAAATTCTCAATGTTTCGTAATTTCTTTCAAAATGCGGTTGGAAATTTTGCTTTCATAAAGGTTTATATTTTAATTATTTTGTGGTTAACGTTTAGATTTGAATATAAAGGCTGTTGTTTTCTCTTTCCAATACCGTTTAGATCACAATTCTCACTGTGAGAGTGACTTTTGACAGGCCGGTGTTTTGACAGGCAAGGTAAGGTCGAGCCTTTACTTAGACAAAAGTTAAGGAGCGACTCTGAATACGGGTGTATGAGACACAATGAATTCTATAATAAATTGGGACAAATGTGGTCTCCTGTGATTAAACAGGCTGGTATGGAGCGGTGGATATTAATCTTTAACTTCACAGAAGAAAATTTAATAACAAAAATTTTGTATAACAAACGTCCTCAATATCGGGGTCATATGTGGTCTCTCCTAATTTTGTTTGGGGCTACTACCAGATACCTGAATCAACACAAGAAGAGTATAATAACACAATCGTTTCACCGAGTCGGCAAGAGGCGACGGAACTTAAGCTTTTATCAAAATTGATAAAAAATTACCTTATTCCGATTTTTTTTAAATAACCAAAAAATGCCGCGTTAGTTTCAGAAACAAAAGTTTTTTTTTAAATCTAAGTAAAGAGATAAACATTTTGATTTAATTTAGAAGTTTTCAGTATCTAGGTTAAATAAAAAAATATATAAAAATGAAAACGGAAAAAACAGAGTTTTTAAATGCCGACAGGTGACAACCAATTACTGGCAAGAAATGATTACCTAAAGAAACAGTTTTAACTATGTTAGCGGATCCATAATTAAGATTTTTCAGTACACAATCAAGAAAACTGGGGTACTCTGAGAAAATGTATTTTTATAGGGACCACTGTGCATTGTGACGGTTATTATTATAAAAGTCTCTAGTGAATTTTTAATTTTTTTTTTATATATGAAAAAATCCCAACTACTCCCTTCTGGAGTCAGTGAGACTATGGCATCCCCAATTGGGGTATGTTGTGAGGCTGAAGGTGGTGAGGAGGGGAAGGAGATGGGGAAGAGTAAGATGAGGAAGCACCTGGCTATTCAGATCTGGTCACCAAACACGGCTAATGCCATTCCAAGCAACGTTTCAATTCTGAATGGTGGTCTTACTCTCTAGGGCGAAACAGAGGATCTTCCACCCCGGAACATGCCGCAAATATCCCATATATTATTTTAAAATTAATGGTGAAATAACACAAAATTAATCAAATAAAATTTATTTGCCAGAATTCGATTCCGTGACCTTCCGATTGCGAGTCAAGAGCCTTACCGCTAGACCACAATAATTTTTTTTTTAAATCCATTCTCACCTCCCAAAGTGTATTTACTGCAGGGTTGTTAGGGACTGTTGCCTGCGGGGTGAATATTGCCCCGATGATAACTAACCTCCGATAGGAGAAGACACAAGAGAAAGGAGTTGATCGTACTATGAATTATCATTTTGTTAGCGTTTGGCAACTCTATGCCGTGTCTTTGCTAACAATTTTCGTTTGGTACTTTCCGGTTTTCGTTTGGTACTTTCTTTGTAGAATTTTAATTCAGTTAGTTTTTATTTAAAATTCAATCATTTGGCCTGGAAAAAACTGGAAAAGTTAACTCGAAGAAAAACACCCGTCGCATCGGCTATAAAAATACCAACCGAAAACGATTTGTTCTGGAAAATTATCATTTTCAATCTAAAAACAATCGCAATTTGATTTCAGGTTTTATTCTTGTCCTAGCATCGATGTATATTGCTGTGTGGAAAACATTTGTTTGGTTGAAATTGGTGCAGTAAGCAAATAATTATTAATACACCGTGTACTTTTATATATAGGTAGGAAGTAATATATCATATGGAACTGATAGAGGAATGAGATCCCTGTGTGGTAAAACCGTGTATGATCGTGTGAAAAATGTTGAAATCCGCAAATAATGCAAGGCTGATGCAAGCGTAACGAGTCCGTAAAATCAGGAAAGGTACCCTCAGATGGTTTGGACATGTAGAGCGAGTGAGTGTAAGAAGAATATATTACGCAAATTTGAACGATAGAATAAGTCGGGGACGCCCGAGGAAGACATGGCACGATCAGGTGAATCAGATTCTTGAGTCGGGCCATGTCAAGAGTCAGAATAATAGAAGAGTATGTATGAGACGATGTATGAATGTGAATGAGGCAAAGAGTGTATTTCAAGACCGAGTTTGCTGCGGAAAAATCACTGGATAGTTTGGATCCACGATAAATCAGTTCCAATTTCTTAAATGGTAATTAAAATATTTTTATGTTAAAATATAGTATTGTTATAGGTTTGTAGGCACACAAAAAATAGTTCCGATTTTGAAAATGACACTTAAATTCAAAGCAAATCCTAGTTCTAGAGTTCGTTGAACCAGAGTTACGGATAGACACAGTTGATGTGGAACAACCTTAAAATTAAAGCTAAATTTTACTGACTGATCCCCGAGAGTCGCTCTCCGGTCCAGTGCATGAGATTGCAAAATTATTCCGGTTCCCGCGTTCGCCCGTTTCAGCTGCTTTACATGTCCTTCCCGTGTTTTTTTTTTACATGAGCTCCACACAGGAGGCTTTGAAAAGGAGGAGAGGAGAGTTCTGGGAAGGAAAAGGGTTTAAGGGGTGGATAGGAATCTGGGGTTCAGTGTGTCCTGGTCATCCGCCTCCAAGACCTAAACAAACCCTTCCCCATGAACCCGAGCACCCCTGCTAAATCACCAAACGTAGCGAACCACTTGGGGTTACTCTAGTCGTAATTAATTTAATTTTGTATCAAGTTTTATTATAAATTATAACGTTACTTGTAAATAAATTTGATCGCATAATCAAGAGTTCTTATTGGAAAATTCTCCCTGCACACGCATCTCAGTTTACAGTGCTCGGAAAGGCTGTAAGCTGCCAATCCAAGTCAGAAAAAAATACATAATTCTCCACCTCTCCAAAATATCTCCCAAGAAAGTGAGATACACGTGAAAAGTGATTTTTATTAACTTTTTTTTTAATTTTCACGATTTTATGCCTACTTATAAAGTAACTAACCAACACAACATTTCTATAATATTCTTCCCTTGATCACTTTCCCACTTACTAGAACTTGTTTTAAATTTTACAAAACTGATGAACAACCATTTACCCCACATTAATGGTTGTTTAAAAATTTAAAACACGTTTATTTGTTTAATAATGCACTGTCCTCTATGTGCGAATCTGGGAAGCTTTTAACTAACTCATATATTTATTTATTTATTTTATCAAGTTCTCCATAAAACAGTTACACACCAGAATATTATGGGGAAGATTACAAAATTTAAAGAAAAAAAAATGTATGGGGGCAGTTTCACTATCTTGTGACGTATGTCAGAAGATAATTACTGAATTCTCTATAGGTGACATTGAAGATTTCGATGTTCAATACAGATTCATTTAGCAGTTGAATTGCTCTGTTTAATGGCGCGTTTTGATAGAAAGAAATTCTCGCTTTCCAAGGATAAAAAAGTGCGTGGGATCTCCCACGAGTGTACGCGTTGGGTACATATAAGTTAATCTCCTTCAACATGGGCGGATTCAGTATAATGCCGGAGATGTGTTAAGATCGAGCATTCCTGATAAAAACAACGATGGATACAGCAAAGTGGGTAGTATGTATATTCCCTCATATAAAGGTAACGCATAAACCTTTTTTGAACTCTTTCTATTTCTAAGATATGGTTTTGTTCAGAGGGAGCCCAAATAATGGAGCTATATTCCAAAATGCTGCGGTCAAGTGCTTCGTATCTAACGCTAGTCAAAAGCTTTACCCCTCGATCATTGAGGCCGACATATTTTTCTTTCAAACCCTATTTAGTAATCTTCTTCTTTTTATATAAATGCTTAATAGTGTGATATATGAAGTGAATAATGGAGACTAGCACTTACACATTCTGTTTCTTGTCCCTCCTGACCCCCTTGGTGCACCGCTTGCCCTGACTCTCGCTCTTGCAGCAGATGAAGGTGGGCCCCATGAGGCCGCAGTCTTGCGGGGCGGAGCAGGGCAAGGGGAAGAACTCGAAGGGGATGCTGGCGGCGGGAGGGCACCGCAACTCCGACTTGGCAGCCTTCACGGGGGACTTGACTGGAAAAATATACCAAAATTAATGTTTAATCTATCTTTACATGTATTCAAATAAATATTTTTTTTATATTAGTTTCACACAAGAGGTGCCGAGAAAAATAATTTACCTCAGGATCTCTGTCACCTTTTTAAGGAAATGAAGGAGAGAAAGTTCTGGGAAGGAAAAAGATTGGGTAGGAATCTGTAGGTTGGAATCTATGGGTAGGAATCGGCAAAAACAGTGATCACATAATCTTCAAACCCATTCTCTAGGTCCATGTTACCAACTCAGTTCTTTTAAAGATAAATTTAGCTCTAAATCAAGGGCATCAGCTTAAGAAATGGATTAGCTTTCTTAGCTTTTTCAAGATTACCCGCTATATGTATAAATCTTCTTTCTACTATTCTATTTCTACTAGTTATCTATAAATGTGTAGTTTGTATCACATGTGTATTGTAAATGGGCACACAGTCTGTAATACACAAAAAAAAAGAAGATATTTTAGCTCCTTTTTATGTGAACCCATTCATATAAAATGAAAATGACCATATTAGTCACCTACGATTGCAGATTTTCACTTTTATTTTTGGGGTATTATGCCGTGTTGCGCTACCTCCTTCTTTAGCCAGTGTTTCGGAGAGCGGTGCAGTGTCCCAGCATAAGGGAAGTTGTGTAATTTATCATCCGAACAACATTAACCATTACACGTCTGCCCTGATGATAGACGCCGCAACGCTGTCCGAAACGTTGGCTAAAGAAAGAGGTAAGGGGGGGGGGGGGGCAGACGAAGTACAAAGTATGAAGTTGAACAGACTTTTGGATCACAAAATACGCCCACATCGCATTTCTTGTGTTTAAAGGCCTCGTCAAACAGAAGGCGTATTTTACGCGGCGTAAATTAAGCCTTAACGCCGCGTACTTTCTGTTTGAACGGCTTCGGCGTAAAGCAGAGTTTTCTTTTACTTACCCGATTCATTTATTTCAAGTCCAATGTCCTCCCATAATCTTGCCTCTGTTCCTCATTTCGTACAAACAATGATGTTTTCGGACACATTATATTAATTTTTCAATAATCATTTTTATCACAGTCAAGCAAGAACGCCCGGCGTAAAATAAAATCTTGTAAAAAAATACAACGCGACGTATTAACGCCGCGCTACAGCGTAGCGTACTGGTACGCGCTCGCTCTGTTTGACCGGTTTAGACAAGTTCAGTACAACAGTACGCGGCGTCAGTCCGGGCGTATTTTACGCCGTACGCCGCGTAAATTACGCCTTCTGTTTGACGAGACCTTTATGTTTTATACCTAAGTAAATCTTTTTTATATTATTGACTCCAACAAAAGCATTCCAAAAAAACAAAATGGCGCATGCAGTCTTCCACGTGCTATAAACATAAAAGAAACAAAGCATAACAGTTCGTTTTTGTGCCAAATCATGCTAGAAGTCAATGTATTTTATTTGTGATAACTTCAACAATAAAAAACACTTGACAAGCCGAAATTGTGATAAATTTACTATTCTTAGTCTCGACTTCAACATTTTAAATGAACCATTTATTCACACCACAAAAAGTAACCTATTTAAAAGATAGCAAAAAACAACAATTACTCACCTGGTATACCGAATTACCGGATTTATTTTTAAATTATCTTAATCGCGTCAAAGCATCTATGCAAAGAAACTTTTATTGATGCAATTTGTTTCCGTTAAAATACTCGATTCAAGACTTTTTTTTATCTAGGTACTATATTTATTGATAAAATGATTGCCTGGCGAATCAATCCGACTTGTTTATGAAATAAATTTCCTTATTTCTGCATTAATTTTTTGTGTTGATTAATGTAGTTTATTGGAATATTAATTATGATCAGTTCTAGCGTTGTTCTGTTAATTACGCTATGCTCGGGTCACATAGTGTCGGTTACGACGCGTGTACCTGGCGTTGCCCGGGCTTTAGATCATGTCTCTAATTTTAGATCTGAATATATTTAATTCATTCAGATCTAAAAGTAGTGTAACTAAACTCACCAGTGATGATTCTTCCATTCCACCTACTACTGAGTTCAAATTTATGTAAAATTGAAGAAAATCACTTTGTAAAACATCGTTTAATCAAATTTATGTCGTAAAGTAGGTCCCTTAACAACAGTGCTTCTTCGATTTTATTTTTTTCTTTAAGAACAAAAAATGTTTTTTAATGTGAATTACAGTGTTATATATATTCAGAATTTGCCTAAAAATATTTGATAGTTAAATTGGTGTTGTCAGCCTACAAATTTTGTAGTTCCATTTTTTATATTTTGTACTCTAAATTGCTAGATATTTTCAACTCTTAATTATTTGGATTCAGAGGGACTATGGCATCCCCGTTTGGGGTATGTTGTCAGGCTGAAGGTAGTGGGGAAGAGAAGGATATGGGGAGGAGGAAGGTGGGGAAGTGCCTGGCTATTCAGATCTAGTCAACAAATACGACTAAAGCCATTTGAACCCAAGTGCGATACTGAAAGTATCTTCCACTCTGTAACGTGTCTCAAATATACTATATATTATTTTAAATTAATAACTTGTGAAAAAACATAAATAAATACAATTTAAATCCAGAATTTACTTGCTCACGCCGAGATTTGAACCCGCGACCACCAATCCGGAGAGCCCTTGACCACAGAGGTCCAATTTGCATTAAACTTGAATAATGTTACACATAACATCACGTACATTAGTGATAGTATGTTTAAAAACTGAAAATTTTCAAATATTCAATGCACAATAATATTTAAATCTACTTTATACCCGAACTTGAAAAACTGCACACAGCCATTGATCGTAATGCAATGCACGCCATTGATATTATACCGAGGTAAGTATTACGTATTCAATCTAATGTACCTAAGTATACAAATTTTTACCCAATTAGCAAATATTATTCAAATGTTCAATTGAATTTTCATACAATATTAATTTCCCACGAAAAAATGCTATCAATGGGCGCGCGTTACGTTGGGTCTTTTTTATATCTGACACGAAGATAATTACCTAAGCGTAATGATAAACATATTACCATAAAGATAATGCCAGTGTTTTACCTGGCTACCCGACACTTAGCCGTCCGACAGTTTGCTCCCCGAAATTTACTAAAAAATAGTAATTTTTCTGGCCATTATTTACCAATTTCAAACCTAAAATCGATTTAAAAATACCTTTAATAAAAAAGTTCGTAAGAACATGAAACAAATTTATTTAGTGTCGATTTTTTTTACTTTTACGCTGGTGTACAGACAAGTTGTTTTATCGTTGAAGAATTTGAATAAATATATGTTTAAGTCGTTTAAGTCAGCCAACAGTCATGGAATCTTTTTAACTTTACTTTGTAGGTAATTTTAACCTTGCTTGAAATGACTTTAGCCATACTTGGTGACAAGATCTAAAGAGTTCGTCACAAAGTTAGCGAAAAATAAATATACTGGAATGGCGTTACAAAATGGCAAAAATCTCATGGGGGTTGTGTTTAGTATCATTTAAAGAAACATTGTGAATTATTTCATACATATAACTTGTAAAATAACAGAAACAAAGTGTAAATAATAATTTTCGAAGCTTAATTTGCGATTTATTTCTATCGAGGGAATTTCATACAATTAACGTTTCAGCTTGGGGAATGTATAGATACTATCAGAATAACATATTTTATTAAGAGCTTAAACTTTTTTTTTATTTTATTTTTTATTAATGATAATATATAACAACATTTATAATATATTATTCCCAATGACTTCCTTCAAAATTTGGGAGTATTTTTCAGATGGTCAAAATATTTCCGCTTTTTAATAAAATGCAAATAAATGGAATATTTCTGAACATATCCAAAAACTAAAAACTGGTTTTGAAAGGTGACAAAATACGCTTTCAAATTTTACAATTCAAAATAAATATATAATTTTTGAAATATAAAAATTTTGCATGCAAACATAAAAAAGTTTTAAAAATGGCTCACTTCATGCTTTTTCTAGCTAAAATTACTTATAACAAAAAAAAAAATAAAAACACATATATATTTTATTAGACAAATGTATTATAAACGTTACTGTTACCTCACTTTTTTATCTTTTTGTATAAAAATAATTAATAAAAAAATTTCAAAGTTTCAATTTTTTTTTTCAAATTGCGATTCAAAACTTTGGTTTCATATAGGTATACATTTTAATTTTTTCGTCGTTATTTTTTAGATTAGACTAAAAAGCGTAATATTTTGCCTTTTTAACATTTTTTAAAATATAATTCTCACTCTGGTAGTAATGGAGTGACAGCGATTAAACGAGACGCATGTGAGTTGGGACAAATCTGGTCTGCCATTCAAAGGGTTTTAACACAAGAACACGAATTTAAAGGAGAGTTCATTGAACAGTACATAGATTTTAAAACGGACTAGACACACTTGATGCAGTTAGTTGAAGAATATACAATGGTTACAAATAAAGACAGCTAAATTCGTCACGGGTTAATAAAGCTGCTGAGAAAATATCCTTTTAGAGCCTTTGCCAATGTTTTTTGTTTGATGCTGGAAGTTTTAGGTCATTGGGTAATGCGTTGTATTGCGTATGTGCGACGTATTGTTAGGAGTTTATTTCAAATTTAGTCGTGTGAGTAGATGATGATAGGTGTATTTGATTTTGTAGAAGTGAGAAAGTTACCCTAATTTTCCACTTGTGACCTATTAGCTTTTTGCCATTAAAATTATATAATACAATAAAAAAGAAACGAGAAAGCACACTCGCATGAGGTATAGATATAACCCGCAATTATTATAATACGAACGTAGAAAAGCCAGCAGACTTGATGCTTTATTACTACAGGTTTGCATTAGGCACAGGTGATTTACTGACATTATTAAATTATCATTTACGTATCTTGAAGGCAACTTGCATCAAGATATTGCATATTGTGTTATCCCACATAACAGATTATTACGTAATGATTTCTACACAGTGCTGCCAAAGTCACGAATGTGCAAAGTTACTAGCCGCTATCCGAATTTCTACCGATTTCTTACATATCTCCCAAACATTTGAAGTTTTTAAGGTCTTAAAAAATATATGTTATTTTTGAAGATAATATCTAGTACGCTCCACGCCGAAACGCAAATTATATGAAATTACCTCGATAGAAAAGATCGCAAAGCATGCTCCGAAAATTATTAAAAACAAATCTATTTCTATTATTTTACAAGTTATATTTGTGAAAAGATTCACAAAGTGTTCTTTAAATGATACTTAAGATACCTTCTACGAGATTTTTGCTCTACTTTAAACGAGTCATGTTTTATAAGCATTTTCGCAAGTTTCGCTTCAATTTTATCACTTCAAATATTAGCGCGCTCTGTCCAACATTCGTAATTACACATCTCTCCATCTTCTTATTTTTGAGCCGGGAAGCGCCGCCTTAAGAAATTTGACGGCCTCGGAATCTTTTTCGCACAGAGATCCCCAAAAATTTTTATTTTGTTGATCTCAGCTTTTAATTTTGTTTCCTTTTTTTCGGCAATTGAACGGTTAAAAACCTTTTAAAACCAGGGTATCTAGCATGGTCGATCTATAACAGTGGTTCTTAACCTGGGTTCGATCGAATCCCAGGGATTCGTTGAGTCAGTCTCGCAGGTTTGGCGGGGGACAAGACACACCCCTGACTCATATGATTCGGTTTGGTTTCCAATTAAGAAGGGTTCGGTGAATTCAAATATGAACCTGGTGGGGGTCAATACTTCTACCAGGTTAAGAACCAGTGATCTATAAGGATTGCATCGATAACTTTCGGTAATTTCTCATCGTACCCTAGTATGACTGCAGATCGCCAACGAATAAATAAAAGTTCAATTTGACTAAGGATGGGTTGTTTCAAAAAATTTGAAGGACCCATCAAATATTTGAAGTTAATTTTCACGTTCTGTGCAAGTTTTATTCAAGTTCTGTTTTTACAACATTATAGGCCAGTTGCTTCGTAAAACTGAAATAATCATAGAACTTGAGTAGAACTTACACAGAACGTGAAAATTAACTTCAAATATTTGATGAATCCGTCGAATATTTTGAAACAACCCGCCCTAAGTGTTCTTAATATATTTGATGTCAACTGTTGTTTGTGTTGAATTGCCCGGTTACTTTTCAAATTTGACCTAAAAAAACCAACATCGAAAACGATAGCTCAAATCCAAAAAAGATATACCACAAAATCGACTCCAAAAGTTTCATAGTTTCCCGCTTGTACTACGACATCCTGATTAGGTAGATACTATATTTGCTGTTCGTTTGAGAGTGGAAAATACCACAAGTCCACCATTCAGATTTTAAATCTTGCTTTAAATGACTTTACCCAAGTTTGGTGACCAAGGTAGTGAAAAAAACAAATATACTGATGTGGTGGCGAACGACGCACCTATTTTGACTCGCGAATTCGTCCCTATTCGCTTCCTGCACGCCTAAATTTTCACCATTTAGATACCGACAGCTGACGGCGAATAAAAAAAGAAGAACCATTCTGTTCCTGATTGCCGACGACACGACAGCTCTAAAACCGCTAAGCGTTCGCTCCCACTGTTCCCTACACTGTGTAAATATAATTATGGTACGGATGCAATTGTTATAATAAACTTGTTAGTAAAGTGTTAATGCTTATTTGATTTATACACAATCTTAATCTCCATACTGGGATGGCGTTACGTTAAACTTGCGGTAAAGGCTTACCCATAGTTCAAATGTGACCAATGATTATGAGTAAGGAAGTTACTCTCTTCTTTCCATTTGTGACCTATTAGCTATTAGTTATTTGACATTAAATTATATTGCGTATAATAAAAAAACATCGAGAAAGTGCAATCGCGTTGAGGTATTTTTTTTTTACATGAGCTCCACACAGGAGGCCCTGGGGAAAACAATTTCCCTCAGGGCCTATGTCAGCCTTGGGAACGCTGTGTGGAGGGTTCCTTTAAGGAAAGGAAGAGGAGGAGAGTTCTGGGAAGGAAAAGGGTTTAAGGGGTGGGTAGGAATCCGGGGTTCAGTGTGTCCTGGACCTGCTGCACCCCTGCTAAATCACCAAACGTAGCGAGCCACTTGGGGTGACCTATGGCAGACGTGTTGGTTATCAAATAAAGGTTCCAGGGGCGGCGGTAACCATTCCCGCCTCCCAAATTGTTTAATTAGAAATATATTCTTCGATAATTATTATTGAACGTGGCTAAGCTCACCTGGACAATGTTTTTTCATATAAATTTTTATGTTTTAATGTTTTGACCTGAAGTGAAATAAAATCTACAAAATAATACAAATTAAAAAGTTTCAATCAATTCGTATTACTAAAATATTGAATTGAAATCAAGATTTTTTGTGCGTAAAAAGTAAATGCAAAGAGCCAAAATGCATATTTAGTTTAGTATTTCAATTCAAAATTGTCAATTTATTCATATTTTTACGTAATTGTTTGAGGTTTGACGTTTAGGAGTGTGAATTCATAGAAAATACCTCCATTGTTGCCAGGGATATCGATTTTTTAATTTATTCCCTGTAATATCGTTCGGCTGTCAACAGTGCTCGGTATATCGATATAAGTTTGTCGGAAGTTATGCCTATCGATCCGATATTGTTAAGTTATCGATTTCTCTGTGCTTGACTCCCAGAAGACAGAATTACACCAATCACCTCGATTGTCTTACCTCTGATGGATTAACAATATAAATCTAATTGACAAATCCCTTTGATTGTGCGGCTTAGTTTTTTTAAACTAATTGCCGTGGGTCCATTTTTGTAACCGAATCAAATTTTATATACAATCAGATTTTCGCAATGGACACGGATCAATATAGTATGGAGAAATTACGGTTTAACTAATTAGATGTATTACCAAATGTAAATGTTTCAACTAATTTGATCAAAAGCATGAACGCAAGGCCCTTATACAGGGGCGGACTTACCGGTACGATGAATGCGCGCACAGAAAGCACTTATACAGGGGCGGACTTACCGGTACGATGAATGCGCGCACAGAAAGCACTTATACAGGGGCGGACTTACCGGTACGATGAATGCGCGCACAGAAAGCACTTATACAGGGGCGGACTTACCGGTACGATGAATGCGCGCACAGAAAGCACTGTGCTGACAAGGGGTTTCAAATAAAAAATATAGCCCTCTCATGGTAAAGGTAAAATACACGAAAAAACATTTTATTAACTCTTTATCCCATATTGAGGAGCTAATGAAAAACATTTTATTAGCTCCTCAATATGGGAGGTGTTACGGATAACCAACACCTCTGCCAAAGGTCACTCCGAGTGGTTCGTTACGTTTTGTGACTTAGCACGGGTGCACGGGTTCATGGGGTGGGATTTGTCCGCGTCTTGGCAGCGGATGCGTCTGCCCACCAGCTGCACGGCAAGCCGGATCGCGAGAATGGTTGAGGGAGTCCCTTTGACTTCTCCAGCCGTTCTCTCTCGGAAAATTGCCTTGCACCGCAGTGAGAGGGATGAATTCGTACGTCCGTCACTCCTGGATACACTGACCCCCCAGATTCCCTCCCACCCCTCATGCCCTTTTCCTTCCCAGAATTTCCTCTCTTTCCTTTCCTAAAAAGACCCTCCACACAGCATCCCCAAAGCTGACTAGGCCCTGAGAGAAATAATTTTCCTCAGGGGCCTCCTGTGTGTAGCTAATGTAAAAAAAGCTCCACAAAGGAGGCCGTAAGGAAAATAATTTCCCTCAGGGCCTATGTCATCTTTGGGTTGTTGTGTGGAGAATTTTTTTAAAGTAAAGGAATTAAATAAAGTTCTGGGAACGGAAAGGGTAAGAAGAGTGGTTCGGAATTTGGGGGTCAATAGAGTGTCTTAGTGACTAAATGGCGGGCTGAGAGAGTCCTTCTGGAGAGATCAAAAGTCTCGATCCAGTCTACCACGCACTAGTGATGCGTAGCTACATCCGCCGCTAAGATCTACTCACCTAAAACCGGCTGGTAAGTCACCAAACGTGGCGAACCACTTGGGGAGACCTATGACAGAGGTGTTGGTTTTCCAATAAATGGTTCGCGGGGCGGCTGTGCCTCTCAGATTGTATTGCGAAATACGTGATACAATTGAAGATTGAGAAAACGCCGATAAATTAATATCTTTTGTTTATTCCTATGTATCGATTTCGGATTACATACCTGAGCTAATTACATTACGATAAACATCTTCTCATTTACCTAATGATTGGCTAAAAAGTTAATTACAGCTAAACTAAATTTTAGCCAATTATTGTTAATTGTAGATAAAATGTCATCAAACCAAAGAAAATTAGAAATAAAAATTGAATCTAGATCTCCAGTGTCCCTGCATACGCTGTTAGTAAGCATTATGCAAATGCTTAGCGGGAAATACGAGATACAATAAGTGTTAGTATGACTGATTAAAGGGAGGATGTATGTCCCCAGTACTGTTTAACATATACATGGATGAACTAACCCACAGGTTAAACAATGCTGAAGTGGGCTGCCACATAGGAGGAGAATGTGTCAACAATATGAGCTACGCAGACGATATGGTTTTGATGGCACCGTCAATAAGGGGATTACGAATCCTCCTGAAGATCTGTGAAGAATTCGCACACGAAACCAACATGATTTATAATGCAAAAAAGACAGCACTGTTGGTCATAAAACACGGGGAAGGCCCAAAAAATATTTCACCCGCCTTTTTGAACGGTGAGCTTCTGAAAATAATAGAATCTACAAAGTATCTAGGACATGTCATCAATAACAAATTAACGGATGATGAAGATATCGACAGGCAGAGGAGAGTACTTAGCATAAAATGCAATATGCTGAGCAGAAGATTTCGGCTCTGCAGCCCACGGGTAAAAAGGACGCTCTTCCTAGCCTTTTGTACCACCCTGTACACGTGCGAGCTCTGGGCAAATTTCAAAAAAAGGACCATGGAAAGGCTTCGGGTGCAATATAATAATGCATACCGTCTAATGTTCGGACTTCCCAGGTACTGTAGTGCCTCTTCAATGTTCACAGAAGGGAGAGTTCCAGGATTCGAAGCTCTATTAAGAACAAGGATTGCAGGACTGAGGGGAAGGACAAACCACTCCAGTAATATCCTCATCATGGAAGCCCGTCTGATTCCAGGATCGAGCATAGATGAATATTGGAGAAAAACACTGGCTCCTACAATCTGAGATCCGATGTAACAACAAGAACCTGATTAAAGACTTTACTATATTTTTTGTGAATAGTGTATCTAATGATGCTTCTCTTTTTTATTTTTTATTTTGTTAATTTTTATCTTTTTATTTATTCATAATAACATGTAATTATACCCTATATGGGATGTGTGGGATTGCACTCCCCTCCCGACATCCTGGAATAAAGACCTTATTATTATTATTATTATTATTAAAGACAAGATAATGGGACAGGTTGGTGACAGTTCACGAGGCGGCAAGCGCCGGGTGATTGCATCCAGCATATCCTACAAGCACCTGCATGGGAGGAAGACACAGTACACAAATAATAAGGGTATGGCGCTGGATATTTGCAGTTATGTCAAAATCCAGAGAGCAAATTAGGGAATACGTTTGTTTGGACCAAACGCCGCCCGTTTAATCTGAAGTGGTTTCTAAAATTAATATAAAACGTAAAAATCAAGTTTTCTTTTTGATAAAAATCAAATCACGTTGCGAAATAGTAAGATGTTCAATCCATTCCTGCCATTTAAAACCACAATCAATCAAACCATCTGCAGATCATTTATAAACCTGATAGTTGATTGTTGATCTGGAGCAACGTTCACTTCTCCTTTCGTTGCGCCATGATTCATGGGTTTTTGAGCAAGAATTATTATTGCGTTCGTTGACCATGTGCCCCAAATAAACTGAGCCAGTGTCTGCTTTGTCACTTGGGTAAACCTGTTGGTTATGTTACATTATTTTGCATCTGCAACCTACACAGATCTCGGTAACACACAAAACAGGATCCTGTTTATATTTCAAAATCAAGATTTTATTGAAAAAGTATGGTCTGTAAAAATATCGCCTTTTTAAACATTAAATTAATTATTGCAGATGATGATAATACTAATAAATCTAAAAAAAAAATATGAAAAAGAACAAGCCAGAAATATAAGAAGGTAACGGTGACAATTGGGACTCTTGGGACCAATTTATTTTTAAGTCATTTTTCAGGTTTTATCTTCGACTAATATTTCCCAAATTAGTCGAAGATATTATATTGTTTGAATTTGAAATATGAGATTGACAAAAATGACTTAAAAATAAGAGAACTCAGTAGCCGAGTTGGTTAAGGCGCACGTCCCGGTAAAACGAGAGATCCTGGGTCCGAGTAGTAAAAAATTTCCTTCAGGGTCTATGTCATACTTGTGGATGTTGATGTTGGGGATGTTGATGTAGGATGGGGATGTTGATGTAGGATGGGGATGTTGTGTGGAGGCTTTTAAGGGAAAGGAATGAGAGGAAGTTCTGAGAAGGAAAAAGTTATGAGGGGTGGGTAGGAATCCATCCCTCATCCAAGAGCTGGACAAACCCCCCCATGGGGTAGCATGGACGTAGCCAGGTTTTGATTTAGGGTGGGGCAAAATATAAAACATCTAGAGTAGGTATCGAAAAAGTAGGCTTCTACAACATATTCATTCTTTATGAATATGTTGTAGAAGCCTACTTTAATGAATACAAAGAATATGAAAGGAAGAAAGAAAAACCATCTTATGAAGTGCTGTAAATTTGAAAACGCGACTCGGTCGACAATCGTGAGGACATGCATCGGATAGCCAGGGTGGGGCAAACGCCTCACCGTGCCCCACCGTGCCTATGCCCATGCCGGGTACCCCTGCTTATTCACAAAACCTCTAACCTCTTGGGGTAGCGAACCTCTTGGGGTGACCTATCCTAGGAGTGTTGGTTATCCAATAAATGATTCCTAGGGCGCGGTACCCCTACGCGCCTCTCACAGAGATAGGATAGATATATGAGACATTCCAAATTGGATTAAAAAGCATCTATTAAGATGGTTCAATTTACGTAAACATCATTTTGCAAAAGACAAAGTTATTATGAAAATATTGTCAGCAGGCGTACGGCTGGAGATTGTCATTTTATCTCTGGCAATTCAATGGTGAAGTGTACCACACAACTCTGTCAGATATTCCATAAATTTTCTCCAGGTGACCTTCAATTAGCTGTCCCTGATACCGGTGATGTGACCATGATACAAATGTACCAACTATTTGTTCTTTCTTTTACAATTTTATTCCAGCGAAGTTTCTTTGCTTTAGTTTTTGTGTATTATGAAGTTCTTATGTAAATGTTATTTGTAAACGTTCATTGAGGGCATTTAGGCGGTGATAATCCTATAATTTTGCAATATTCTTCTTTTTCTTCTAAAACAATCTCGAAATCTTTGGCCTTCGTCGAAGAACCTCTACATTGGTCACTCTATCTTTTGCATCTACGCAAAATTGGAACCTAACCAAAAAAATGGCAATCGTTTGATGTACTCCTCAACCGGATTTTTGAAACAGATCAGAATCAGATCAGATCATTTTTGAAAGATAGTCAGCTTTGAATACAGTGTCTGTTTTACAGGGTGTTAAGAGACGTACTTGGCTTATTTTAACCAGTGCTTCTTGATATTATTTGAAGTAAAAAATGTAAATGAAATTTTGCTCTCCGATGATTTTGATGACTTTTTTTTCAATTTTTTTTTCTTCAAAATCATTTTTTTTTCTTCCGCATGTCGTTGCTGATCACTCAGCCGAGTAGCCGACCAACCCCTTACCCCGCCTCCAACTGTCCACAATCTACCATTTTTTATGTTTTTGTAGAAAAAAAAAAACATCAAAAATGTCACCGCACACCAAAATTTCATTTACATTTTTTACTCCAAATAATGTCAGGAATCACTGGTTAAAGTAAGTCAATTACGTCTCCTAACACCCGTATATGTATATCAATGAAAGGTACTGGAAATCGAATCGAAAGAGGATCGCCTAGCTAATTAAAAAGTGCCTGAAGTCATTAGGACTATGGCATGGCTACCTAATTTGGACTATTTTACGTGGCTGAAGGAAGTGGCGAGAAGGAGATGGGAAAGGGCTGGGTTGTGAAATACTCTGAAATACAGTTTAGATCGGGTCTCAAAATCTTTATAAGATTATTCGCACAGCATGCCCAAATATTTATGTTTTCCATACTTTCAAAATTATCGTCACGGCAGTAATATTGTAGGGGTCTAAGGAGACGTCACGTGTGAGTGAAGTGTGTGAGAGAGTTGCAAGAAAATGATTACTTTTTCCTTTGGAGGAAACAGACCTACCCTCATTGTGAATCTCATCTTTTGAGAGAGCTGCAGCATTATTGTGATAAGGAACGTTTGTTTATTGCCTTTTTATGTCGTCACGTTACCGTAATTGTGGATCGTCAAAGTAATATTATCGAAAAATGTTGAAACCTTCCTCGGTCTTCTGTTTGTACCTCTTGCTTAGTGACAAAATTCTTGCAAACACATCGTCGATTGAATCTTAGATATGGTAGAACTTTTTCGTAAGAATTTTGTCTTTATTGTGGAGTGCGTGGTCCCTACTTAACAAATTCTGTTGCTTCGGGAACAAAAACGATTCTGATCTCTGTGGAAATTGTTTATGCCTTGACCGCTTTTAAACGTGAAAACATTCCCATCCGCTAATTTTAAATTAACAAATATAGGTTTTTCTTTGAATTGCGTGTTTGTATTTTAATAACGCCGATTAGTATTAGATAATACTTTTGATCACGCCATTATTTACGTCGGATCAACAACCGCGAAACGTGAAACCAGGGCAAAAAATTAAAAAACGGGTAATTAATCATTTATCATTTTTCCAAAAATACAGAGTTTCTGTATTTGTTTTGTAAATTTTTTTAAGTATTTTATCTAATTACTAATGACTTGAAAATCGAATTGATCACATACGAGTATAACGACCGTCTAGTTGATTAGTCAGTCATCTCCAAAAATTAAGGATGGGTTTTATCAAAAAATTTGAACAATTCATTTTCAATTTATGTGATTATATCAGTTATAAGCAACTGGCCTTTACTGATATATTAATAGAACTTGAATAGAACTTACACAGAGTACTTACACGTTTTGAGATAATGAGGAAAAACATTACATATGTCTGTGTTTTACACATTAAATATGCTAAAAAATAACACTGGGAGGCATAACGGTTCGGTACATTAGTAAGACATTTTAAAATATCCTACTAGTAGCTCAGAAAACATCATTATTTTTAAATTCACTGCTTTAAAATTGATTTGGTGGTGTTATGAGTAATTCGAGTCTTGTACCAGATAGAGGTATACTTTTAAATAATAACTTCATACTCAACAAAATTTCCATTTTTTGGAGATGTCTGACTAATCAACTGGACGATGGATATGTACAAGCTTTTACCCGCGGCTTTGCTCAATAGGAATAAATTAATATATAAAGAATTTTCATGACAGAAAAGTGGCATGCCCCCCGCCCATGCCTTCCTCTGTCGCACATATGTTTTTAAGCATATTTCTCTTTCGCTTATGTTCATTGTAAAGTCAGTAACTGCGCGAGAATGGAATGCACCATATTCAGGCCGGTCGTAATGTTTAGCGTGTATATTCACATAGAAAAGGTTACTATATCCAAAATAAACTTTGAATACACACCGCTAATGCAGTAGATAAAATTTTGTGTTAATTTTTTTCAAAATTCTTGATGGACCAAATTGATCTTTACCGAATTAGGCCCCAATTTTCCTTCCTCTTCCATAAAAATGATTGTATTAACTGAAGAGCTAAACCAGTAGAAGAACGCTGTGGGCGTGTCGGTGCGCTCTAACTAAGCTCGATTTCTCATAACTTCTGGTGAAATTGATAAAAAAATTTCAAATGAAAAAATAAAATATATAATTGATTCCTTGAGCAGATGTTCTATTTTATTGGCCTGCCTAGGAACGGAAAGGCCTAGTGTAAATCGGCGAACAAATTTTCTTTCTAATCGGTGTAGATATTACTTCTAGCTATTATCTAATCAGTGGTTTAGATGCTGACTAATTTCAATAGCCGGTTTTCCGACCGATTTCTAATCGATTTATATTTTTCGAACCGGTGCGAACCGGCCGAATGGCGGAACTGAATTTAGTACCTTTATTTAAATTGCTACCGATCTTTACGTTATCCAGATAAATTCACATTAATTACGTTTTGATACATTATTTGCAATATTCAATTAAATACGTGCCTATTCATTAGTGTAACGTATTATAATCCATACTAATATTATAAATGCGAAACTGCTCGAGTTTGTTTATGACCTTTTCACGCATAACACAATATAAAGACTTTAATAATTCATTCACCAATATAAAGCTAAATTATATGCGCAGACTACAGGTTGTATATGATGGTAAGCTCTGGCGTTATGAAATTATAAATATTAATATATTATATTTGTTATACGTTTTCTGTCGCTAATAAAAGTGAGTTTTTGCTAACGTCAGAAAAAAATCTTTTCCATGGAAACAATGTTGATATATTTTTGGGCTCTATGCTGGTAGGCACTCAGTCTACTGGTCAGCTACTACTGCAGAAAATTTAAATATTAGAATTCGTTTTTTTTTTTGGACAAGCTTCGAATAAATGTCAGATTTGAGTTCCTGTATTAAAAATATAATTCGTAACGATTATAAAGACTGAATGATAAATACAGTATTTTTTTATATTAACGAAATTCCAAATATTTAAATAAAAATAAACATCCGAAATGTTTGTAAGCCCATAAATTCCGAACGAATGAACAAAATTGGATAAGTAATTCTTTTTTTCTTTGAGCTATAGCATTATGAAATTTAGGTGACAGGCGAGATGTTTGAGAACTGAATGTAAGGGAATGAATATATGAAATGCGGGAGGGGATGGGGG
This sequence comes from Glyphotaelius pellucidus, assembly GCA_936435175.1. Lineage (NCBI taxonomy): Eukaryota > Metazoa > Arthropoda > Insecta > Trichoptera > Limnephilidae > Glyphotaelius > Glyphotaelius pellucidus. Next base: position 32,003,542 of record OW386554.1, read on the forward strand.
TGGGGTGGGGGGGGAGATAATTGATAAGTGCAAGCGCTACAGTAATTTCCCGTAATACCATGCGAGCGAAGCCGCGGGTAAAAGCTAGTAATGTATATATTATACGTCAGATTAATATACCGTTTAAAAACCGGTATTTTTACTTACTCAAAATATTACTGCATCTGATGATAAATACGTAAAATATATTTTATATACTTTATATAAAATGGATAATTTTAGTTGAGTTTAAATCCAGTTGGTTTCGGGCATGATCATGCCTTCTTCAGAGCGGCATAACGACTTCTTTATTTCTAGCATCATGAAATTATCCGATTGACCGGCCAACTCAGAAAAAACCAACTCAGAACCACCTCAGAAGAGTCATAAAGAGTGATGATAAATATAAAATTTTGGTTTAATAGGTTACGTTAGGTTAGGGTTAACGACTAAATTAAAATTATTTTTCTCATAGCTTTTAATGACTTTTCAAAGAGTTGTTGATTTGACTTGATTCTGAGTTGGCACGGAACCGGCTTCAATACATGCTGGTGAGCCCCGGCATTATGAGATTTGTATAAAAAAATTGCAAAGGTGGCAGGCGAGCTGTTTGAAGACTGAATGTACCGGGAATGAATGTATGGAATGCGGGAGGAGAGAGGGGAATCCGGGAGGGGGAATGGGAACTCGGGAGGGGGGAAAGGAACTCGGGAGGTCGATTCGCGGGAGGTGGGAGGGGGGAGATGAATCCGGGAGAGGAACTTGGGAGGGGGAAGGGGAACTCGGGAGGGGGTTCGCGGGACGGGGGAAGAGGGCGAGGGGAGTGGGGAGAGGGAAGGCGGAGATGGCGGAGTGGGAACGCGAGAGGGGAAAGGGTCGCGGGAGAGGAAGATGAGGCGGAAGGGGAACGGGACGAATTGGAAAGGACACGCAGGGAGAAACAATTTCTTTATAAGTGGCGTAGCAACGCATGCCGGGAACTCGCTAGTAGACAAATAAATTAAGTAAATAAAGGAATTTTGTTTAAATTATTTTAATAAATTTAAATTCAGTAAAAAGAGAAAATGATAAATAAATGAAGAGTATTTTGTCCTGTGAATAAGTTTACAAAAACAAAAGCGATTATTTTTGGGGTGTTATCTCCTTCTTTACCCAACGTTTCGGACATTATACATACAGTGTTCATCATCACATCACATACCTGCCCTGTCGATGGACAATGTAACGCTGTACGAAACGCTGGCTAAAAAAGGAGGTAGCGCAACACAGCGTAATACTTCAAAAATAAATCACTATAACCAACACATACTATTTTATCGCGCTTTATTTTAGGGTTGTTATGCCGTGTTGTACTTTCTTCAGCTAACGTTTCCGACAGGATTACAGTTTTTGTCAATAGGGAAATATGCAATATAATATACACTATTTAAATTTTTTCCAAAGTCTTCGTTTTGTCCATATTAATTTTAGTTCAGTAGGATTTTGTATTTGAAATATTTATAATTAATAAAACATATTTAAAATGTAAAACAAATATTTTATCGTACCGTATTACTTACATATTATGAATGGAAAGCAATCAAATATACCAGATATTTGTTTAATTAAATACAAAATCATAATTATGTATCGGTTAGACGGTAAATTGTTTTCGTATCTCTGCCCAAAGTACTGAATTCACAATATAGCTGAATTCCATGGATACTAACATTAAACAGAAAAACGTAATAAAGTACCTACCTATTTTTTTCATTATTCGATAATATCGATTCTGTTCTCATTATTCCTGAAAATACATAAATTGCATAGAAAAAATACATACCGGTATTGGAGTCAACATTTCCGCCAGCCGAGAAAAGTTGGGCGGGAAACTCGGGCACGAGAAGCGCGAAAACTGTCAAACAAATGACTGAATACATTATGAAAATGTTTAAAACTTATAAAATTATCTTTAATTGGCACTTTTTTACTTATTTTAAACGCGTAGAAAAATAATATCTAACTTTTTACTATAATCTTACTTTTATAAACACTTAATTTAATTCAATTTACATGCTTTAGATTTTAGTTAGTAGGTAACCTCAAAATATGATTGGTATAAAAAATGGCACTATTTTAAAATGTTTTTATTTATTTATTATTAAGTGCTATATTAACATGTGCTGTGTTGTTTGAAGTGACTCAAATCATGATTGGAGTGTTTATCGTTACATTATTTGTTACGTTTCGCGACGATTGTTTATGTTTTTTGTTTTATTTTCACGGTTTCAGTTTTGTTTTCCGTTCCACGATAATGGACACTACCACTCTTGACGCGATGTGCACTCGACTGTGGTCACAAAATGCACATAGCCAGTTTACCACAACTATTATACTGTGATGGGTTCTACCAGACCCGGGCAAGTCGCTACTACGTTTGTTCGTTCATTTCATAACGTTCAGGTTGAATTTAAACTTTCCCTTTTCATTTAATTATGAAAATACCAGATCAGATGTAGATGTATCAGATCACGTAGCACTTCTGTAGATCCTTTTTGGTCCCTGTCGAGATGCTGGAAGCAGACATCGTTGGAAGCAAAAAAATTATCGTAGCAAGACAATTTTTAAGCTTTCGTGAATTGTACAATTTCGGTTTTCTATCAATAGTATGAACTTTTATGATATCTATCTTAGCGAAGACTCGTGAATAATCACTGGATATATTATGCGTGTAGGATTTTAAAGTTGGAAGTGTATATGTAAAGAACACATCAGAACAAAAAAATTTGCTGCAGAACAATCAAGAAAATGAACCTACTAATTTTATAGACAGGTACCTACGTCACGTTCTAATTTTTAAAATGACATATAATTTTTTGAAGTAAAACTTCTTTACGCACGCTTGACTTGGGGAGTAAGCTGGTGAATGCGTGTCAAGAGCGTTACGAAAAGTGTCGGGCGAGGCGAACGGAAGTTGAGAGGGGGATATAAGTTAGTGAAGATAAAAATAGAGTTTGTATATTACTGTAGGGGCAAGAGAGAGAATTGCGAGCACACATTTTCTTTCTCTCTTTCTCTCATAGCCAGTTACGTTTCGTATAGACACAGTACAGGCCTATTGTCTGTATCACACTGTAGGAGCAAGAGAGAGCAGTGCGCGCGCACATTTTTTTCTCTCTTCCTCTCATAGAAGTTTTACTTCAGTCGTGTGATCTAAAGCAGACTCGTATTTTTTTTTCTTGAAATATTGTAATACAGAAATGTACTTACTTTATCGCTAGTCTGAATTTTTGCCATAATCAATTTTGAAAATGTTGCAAGTTACTTTCCATCCTTAGGTTTACAACCGTTTAAATTTTAAAGATCGCAAGTTTGAATGCATTAAATTTGCGCATACAGCGCCAGCAAGCGTCAAACTGGTTCGAGCTGGTTTGGAACACCCGCCCTCAGTCCCCTCTTACCCCGCAGTACAGAACAACACTGCACAAGCAAGAATCTCTTTATTCTGAAACACCTGTACCATTTTGCTTCGTGAATTCAATTTTAAAACTAGTTGTTAACCATGAAAAGTCACAATATTCCAATTAATTTAAATGGCCTGCAAAAGTAAGCCGTTGGCCATACGAAATAATAATATGCATAAATTCTGCAATTTTTGTTTTGTAATCCTTTTATGTGAGACTTCTTATCATTTTTACCAATGTATTCTATTTTATATTTATATGCTTTTGTTGTAACATTTTTTTCATTACTTTATATTTTCATTATTGTTTTAGTTTTAAAGTATTTTAAATAAATGTTATACTTAACTTATAAACAAAGATTGTAAAAGCCCATTAGGGCGTGTAATAAATAAATAAATAAATAATAAAAATATTTCAAATATAGATTAAGTATTTTATTTATTTACATAATATATACGGCACAGCATGTGCCAATATGATTGACAAATGACAAATTTTAAAAGAAACATATATTACGGCGTTCCAAGACAACTCAACGCAGTGTCAAATCAACACAATAATAATATAGTCAATATTAAAAGCAATGAGAAAAAAAATCGAGTGCAGTTCACACGTGGTGGCAGTGAAACTTCATTCACACAATCTCAATCAATAGGAGCCTTGAAAAGTGATATCAAAATCAAAGAGGCCAGCGCGACGCATCGTAGGTACTGTTCGTAGGTAAAGATTCATTCTATCTCCTTCACTTCAAAATTAATTCACTTAAAAAAAATAGATCACAACTTAACCTATGTAACGGAACCTATTTAACGAAACCTATTTAATGTAACCTAGGTTTTTTTCCATCACTTTTTCGTATAGTGTTGTGTCGGCTCACCATTTTATAGGTAGGTAGGTACCTACTTAAATCGCTTGTCTGGATTAGAAAGAGATTTTAAAAATAATTTTCGCAACACTAATTCCATTCCTATTTTTAAAAGTTCATGCTCCTACAACGCACTCACAAAATAAATATATGTAGTGTGGGCCTACTGTTCACCATCACTCTTGATGGCTCTACAACCCCTGGTAGGTCTTGGCCTCCTCAAGAGTCTTCCTCCACTCATCTCGGTTTTGTGCCAGCTCTCCAGTTTAGAAGCTCCAAGGTAGATATAGATATGTCTTTGAGGACGTTGTCGCTCCATCTTAATCTTGGAGATGTTAGATATTATGTTATAATTCCATTATTTTTTTAGGTTAGGTTATGTGTATAGCGCATCATCGCAAAACTTACATTTATTTTATTAATAATAAATTATACTTTTTGGAATCGTGTGCAAATGATTCGTTGCAAGGTTAATTAAAACTGGTGCAAGAATCGAACTTAGAAATCGGCTTATAATCATTAAAATAATTGACAAAACTTAAACATTTTAGGTAAGATTCATCACAGTCTATTTCCTTATAATAATTAGATAATAAGAAAAGAAACGGGCGAACTTTTAATAACATAATCCATGCATCGTTTTGCCTCGAATCGAAGTTCAATAGATTTTATAATACGAGAAAACATATTATTTTCTACTATTTTCACTTTCACATTAGGTAATAATGTTTTTTGTTCAAAAAATGTCTCTCTAATAAATTTTAGATGTAGGGGAATTCGCGGTGGAACGGGGTATTGGAGTGGGAAGGGCTACGGACGACGGAGACGCGTGACCTTTGCACACAACGTTCAGTTCCCCGTGCTGTTATGCTATATGGAGTTGCTACTATTATTGTGAGAGCGGGCTTAGTTTGGATTTTACCGAAGGTTGGAAAAAAAGCTTGCAAATTCTAATTTTGACGCCAAGGTAATTTCACTGTACGTATGTCAGTGTTCTCAGCTACAAACCAATACTTTGACGATGACTACTGACAACGTCAGTTTTTACAGCTGTGAACCAATAATTAGTACCCCATTGTGCCCCTCGTTCTTCAACGTACTTATGACTGACTAAAAGTCTAGTGATAAGGCCAGCCAATGATACAACGGCCACTATATTTGTATTGTAAAGAACGTTACGTCGGGAAACAGTGAATGGGGCACAATGGGGTACACCCCGTTCATATGCTCTTTTTTATCTACGTATGGGGCGTAAATATCAGCCGATAGTCCTGGTCTACCGATTCTATGAAACAAGCTATAAGAACTACAAGAGCTATAAGAACAGTCAATCAAATTTGGTACCTAACATAGGTAACTGTTTAAAATATCTATAATTCTTGATTCTATTCAAATTATTATGAAAGTACTTCAAATTAATTAATTAATTAAAAGAGTTTTGAAAATTGCATTTTGACTTAACAATCATTGTTTTGCTAAATGTCATTCTCAAATTTTTGACAGTTTCGCAAGAATTTTTGTGATGGTGTAAAAACTTTTCAGATGTATTGTCATGTGGTTGTAATAATCCAGAAACCTTCGCGGAGGTTTAAAGAAGTTATTTTAAAAGTTTCAAACATTTCCTATGCTTAATATAGCAATACATAGACATCTCACTAATGCCCAAACACATTTTGAAATTTATATGTATAGATTCTTTGCACAAGAAGTTTCAACAGAAAAAAACTTCATTGAGCGTTAAGCGAGACCACTTACTTTAATTTAAGAAGACAAAAAATACTTAACTTTTTTTTCTTTTAGCAGTCGAAACATCTATTCTACGGGTGTGTAATGTTCATCGATGTAGAAAGACAGTTCATTCAACTTATGAAAATTCATAAATTGAACTGTCTGCAAGTGATTCCAAAATGAACCTACTAAGGTTACAATAATTATGGGAAAGGTCAACGATAATCCACGCTCATCATTTGATGTTTGTTGCAGATTATTGTTGTGGTGACCCAAATAATGTAAACAGCATGTACGAAATCTTCGCTGAGTTCACATCTACCTATAATAATAAATTGTTGAGAAATTATGAAGTTCTTAATAACATAATTTTTATCGTTAAAAATATATTGACTTCTGGCGAAACCATCTACCTACACAATATACGAAGTAATTGTGAAAAATATTGTTACTCCAATTTTATTGCAATTTTTTCTTCGTAATAGGTGGTAATGTTAAATTCAAAATTACCGGTGACCCGACAGTTGGTCCCCCGTCAGTTGTTCTCCCGAATCAATCATTATTGAAGTAAAACTTCTTTACGCACGCTTGACTTGGGGAGTAGGCTGGTGAATGCGTGACGAGAGCGTTACGAAAAGTGTGATCGGGCGAGTCGAACGAAGCATAAAGAAGTTTTAATTCAGTCGTGTGGTCTAAAGCACAGTCGTTTTTTTGACGTGACAACGTCTTATAAATCGATGAACGCCGGCTGCACTCATGAAAAAGCATGACTCATTGTCACGTTCCGCCTGAACCGAGCGTGCAAGCGAGAGCGCGGAACAAGCGTTCGGCCTAAGCGTTCGGCTTGTGACGCATCTATCTCTCTTACACTCCATCGTTTCTCTTGGGGTAAGAATAACCTCGTCGAATTTAATGTTTCAAAGACCCAATCGTGTCTGATTACGTCTAAAAGGGATCGGAATGATAATCTAGTCTCCTTCAACGGAAGCAATCTCCCGAACAGGCCTTCCATTGATATGCTTGGTGTAACTCTAAGTGACCAGCTCAGGTACGGGGGCTTCATCGAGGCCAGAGTTAAGTTAGCCTCTCAGAAACTGAGCGTACTGTACAGGGCCCGCAGATACTTTAATAGTACACAACTGCTAACCCTGTACACATCGCAAGTGCGCCCCACGGTTGAATTTGGCAGCCACCTCTGGTCTGGAGTCCCAAAATACCTGAAAAAAACCCTCGACTCTGTGCAGAAACGGGCGGTCCGTTTGATAGATTCTCCTAACTTAACAAATGGACTGCAATCTTTAGAGCACAGGCGTCAGGTGGGAATGCTGTCCTTGTTCTACCGGTATTACAATGGAAGATGCTCCGAGGAACTAGCGTCACTGATCCCCCCGGCACCGGTGCATAGTCGGGAAACACGCCAAACACGCGCTCAACATTTGTACACGGTTGACATTAGTCACATGAGAACGGGTCGTTTCTACGACTCGTTCTTGAGTTCAACAGCCCGGCTGTGGAACGATTTGCCGGCTTCTGTGTTTCCTCCCTCCTACAATATGGGTCTCTTCAAGACCCATGTTCACTCCTTCCTCTCCTCAACAGCACCCTCCACACAGCATCTCCAAAGATGACATAGGCCCTGAGGGAAATTATTTCCCTCAGGGCCTCCTGTGTGGAGTTAATATAAAAAAAATAAAAAAAAATCGTTATTATATAACGTTATCACGTAAAATTATCGTCCGTAAACCGACTTTACAGACAACCAATTTTTTTAATAAAATTATAACTTTTTGTGCATTATTTACCAATTTTAAACCTAAAATCGACTTCAAAAATACTTTTAATATAATAAGTTGGTATGAATATCAAACGAATTTATTTACAGTTTCAATTTTTGTATTCTGATATTATATACAATATATCAGCATACAAAAAGCATATAGACAAGTAGTTTTAATCTTGATGCATTTGAATGAAAATATATTTTATACTTATGTTTTTCGGCGGTACCTCCTCTCCTCTCTACACACCCCTTCGCTATATTTTGTTTAAGTAGGTGTAGGCTAAATTTTCCCTAAACTGATTGCATATATTATACAAGTATGCCGTTGGGCCAGCTGTCGGGGGACCAACTGTCATGAAAACGAAATGTCTTCCATTCTGAACGCACAGTCGGGGACAGTAGGGACTGTCGTAGGTCTGTAGGGACAGTCGGGGGCTTTTAGAATCATTTCATAGTAGCTTCGTTTTAAGAACCGATAGAGGGACCAATCTGGTCCTTAAAACGGTTCGGGAAAGCGGTGGGTGCCCTCGACTGTCTTCCATTCTGGACTATCAAGCACATCGACAAAGGTTTTATCGACAACGTTGGTTTCCAAAAAGTTAAAAAATGTGCCCCACTGTTGAATTTGATAGCAATCTGGTCTGAAGTCCTGAAATACCTAAAAAACATCAAAATTAAGAGAACTAAGGAAGTTAGGTTGGGGAGTATCTGGCTATTCAGATCTGGTGGGTAAACACGGTTGAAATTATTTCAAGCAACGCCTCGATTCAGTCTTAATTACTGCCTTTCCACCAGTGCGAAACATAGAGTAGGTATATTGGTGCGGAGCTGAAGATTTGACCGCTGAGCATCGTAAGTTTTTTTATGTGAATACCGCACAAGCTCCCAACCATCTGGAGCAGTTAGACTGCGGTATCCCAAATTGGGGAATGTTGTGAGGCTGAAGGTAGTTGGGAAGGGAAGGAGATGGGGAAGAGGAAGGCGGGGAAGCAGCTGGCTATTCAGATCTGGCCACCGGACACGACTATACAGGGTAATACTGAGAATATCTTCCACTCTGAACCCTACCGCAAATATACATAAAATATACATAAAATATACATAAAATACGCATATCAAATAAATTTAATTTTACGGAGACTTGAACATACCGAGATTTGAAGAGATTTAAATCCGCAATCTGCGGATTGATAGTCGAGAATCTTACCTAGGTAAGTCTAAGCTTATTAAGTCAATAATTCGAATTTAATTCATATTTTTTTTCAAACAGATTTTAGTTAGCCATGAACGAGTAATTTCCATTGGGCATTGTTTAAAATATTCAATAAATGAAGAAATAATTACATTAACGGCTAAGAACTAAAAATGCAATATATTGCTAAATCACATTGCAGTTACAAAAGAACATTTTATTCTTTTACGAATGATTTATTTCCTAATTAGCTGCCTTGCCTCGACAAAGTTAGGAATATTTTTATTTATTTAGAATGTGCCAAAAAGTTATGAAAAAGCGTGAAAATGAAAACGGATACTACTTGCTTTCATTTATGTCCTTGACCAATATTTGTACTGTTTATTTATTACCCTAATGCCCGTGAAATTCACCCAAATTCATTATACATAGAACCGATTGTAATCATTAGATTATTGGTATGTTGATGGTGATTATTAGTTTCTATCCCAATTTGATAAGCGGGTATGGGTGCAGACGCCCCGTGAACCATTTATTGGATAAAGAACCCCTTTGCCTTATTAACAATTTATAGCATGTTCACTTGAAAAAAAACCCAAATCGCCACAATACATACAGACTTTGTAAAAGCATTTGACAAAGTTAACCACAATTCTTCTCAATAAACTTAGTAAAATCGGAATAGAGGGTAAACTATTGGAATGGATAAAGTGTTACTTAACTAATAGAATTCTTCAAGTAGAAAATAATTCTAACCTATCACACAAAGTCATGGCTACTAGCAGTGAACCTCAAGGGTCGGATTTAGACTCGATACTGTTCCTACTTTTTTTAAAAACGATATTTTCACTGTTTTTGATAAAAATGTCGTAGGTCACCCCCAGCGGATCGCTAAGTTTGATGACTTGGAGCAGAGATGCCCGAGTTCAAGGGGTGATGTTGGTATAGGTCTACGTGGCGAATGCGTTTTCTTGGCAGGCCGGATCTTGATAACGGAGACCGTTTGACCTCTCAGGGCACTCTTGAAACATCGCCTTGCACCGCAGTAGGAGGGATGGATTTATTCGTCCGTCAATCCGGGACACACTTACCTCCAGATTCCATAACTTCTCATACCTTTTTGCTTCCCAGAACTTCCTCTCCTTCCTTTCCTAAAAAGACCCTCAACACAGCACCGGGCAGTACTACGAGCGAAATTGATTTCCTCAGGGCCTCCTGTGTGGAGCTAATGTAAAAAAAAGAAAAAAAAACACAAAATATCTTTTACAGTTTGGTGGGAAGGAAAAGGGTAAGAGAGGCAAGTAGGAATCTGGGGGTAATGTGCCAAGGAATGACAGACATATGAACCCATCCAAGGCAATTGAATGGGTCGGTAGAATCCGGCTGGAGAGGTCAAAAGGTCTCCCTCAACAAGTCTCTCCCGTTCCCAAGCAGTAGGTAGGCAAACTCGCGTGCCACCAAGACCTAGATAAACCTCACCCCATGAACCCAGGCACCACTGCCAAGTCACCAAAACTAGCGAACCACTTAGGGGGCCCTTGACATCCTACAAGAACAATTACTTCATATGTATTCGCAAAGGTAGTGGAGAGGGGAAGGAGATGAGGAAGAGCAAGGTGGAGAAGATGGATACTCAGATGTAATCACCGAACACGGCTAAAGCCATTTCAAGCAACATTTCAATTCCGAATTGTGGTCGTACACCAGGGTGATACTGAAATTATCTTCCGCTCTGGAATTTGTCACAAATATACCTTATATTATTTTAAATGATCCAATTGCAAAATAACAAAAAACAAATAAATAAAAGTTGGTTGCGCTCGCCGGGATTCGAACCCGCGACCTTCAGAGAGTCGAGAGCCTTTCCCCGCCACCACGAAGGCCGTTTCAAAGTAGGGCATTTTAAACCGCGCGAATCCATACGACAATACATATATGGTACTTACATAAATTATGTTTTCAGATAAATATTTCGCAATTTTCCGTTTGACCTGCTCGCGTGAAAGTCAGTTTTCAAATGAAGAAACTCATTGTTTTCGTCTTGAAAGACGAGTAGGAACATTTTGAAATGTACTAAGTTTTGTTCTAAATTAATCGAGTTTCCTTGTTTCATGGAAAAACAGTACCTACGGAGAGTAGCTTGAAGTACCTGTTTTAAAACCACCGAAGAGATAACGGATGAAAGTGTTTTGCGGACATGACTGAAAACACGCCCAATTATTCCTACAAGTGCATCAAACTGTTATATTTTGCTCGTGTTAGAAGTCAACTTGAGTACAATTCTCCCGTCTGGAACCCACCTGACCGTTGATCCGCCGACAATTGGCCCATTTTGTTATTTGGCGGTACATCCTCTCTGCACATCCCTTCTTGGTCACTTAGTTATATTTTGTGTAATTAGGTGTACCGTATTTTCCCTAAACCGACTGCATATTGTATATAAGTATGCCGTGGGGACAACTAGCGGCGGATCAACTGCCATGGAACCGGAACCCACATCACAATATTCATTTACAAGCTATTGAAAGAAAACAAAATAAATTCTTACGTTTTCCAAATTTTAAAATCGGTATTTCAGCAATTTTGTTGATAAATGATATGAATATACTAAAATTGTCCCAGAGAAGGATTTTCACTTGGTATTTCTTTATAAAATTTTAAATGAAGTCCAGAATTGGTTACATTGATAAGCTTTCGGGTTCCACAACGGAATACTAGAAGTCGGGATCTATTTCAGTACAGAAATTCTGGGAATAACTTAAGAGGAATATAAACGCTAGAAATATTTCGATTCTCATGCCTACAAAATTTTAAATCGCGCGTCGTATTTACAAGGCAAGTAAGCGAAAAAGTGGTTTTTATTTATTTTGTGCATAATTTTATAAGAATTAAAAAAAAATTAGAACATACAAAACCTCAAAAATAGTCTTAGCCATAAAGGGGTATTTAAAAAAAAATGTTTCTTGTATTGTTTCTTCATAGTTAAGTCATGAAAAACATTTGTTTGTGGTGTTTAACGCTTATATTTTTTGTTATGTAATAATAATTTTATTTTAATTCCTATACACAGAAAAGATAGTAAAGGTTTCAATTTATCCATAGCATATTTTTTGATGTTCATAATATAAACCGATTTGTCGTAAAGATGAATCTAAATAGTATATAAATAGGATTTCACGTATAGTTTCATCATAACTAATGTATTCCTCTTTTCTCAGAATACTAATGGAGGGAAATAATTATACCAAGTCAGTGGACATCTTCAATTCATCATTAAACAAAGACAAAAAGTTGTTACTGATTGTTATGTCGACTGTTTAGTTGTTTATAATAAATTCATTAAAATTTTTACTATTTGTAATATTTGAAAGTCCCTAAAAAGGTGATTAAAAAAACCAAATCAGTTTTCTTTCAAATTGGATTACAGATCTGATTATCTGTTCTGTATCTCTTCATTGTAAAGATATATTATATTCTCACCAACCAGTCTACCTACTTATTAATTATTCGGACTCCAAAATTATGTAATTCCTTTATTTTTGTATTCGAGGAAAGCATTGCCAATTATGATATTTGCCTTGAGATACTTTCCTTATTTCGTAAAAGACAATCTCCCGATAAAACTCCGAAATTTTGGGTGTCCAAAGTGTAAGCTATATACGCAATTTCCGACCATTCATACAAAATAAAGTCCAGTGGCATAAAACATACTAGTACAGTTTTTCTTATAATCTAGGTAAACTAAAACGACCTTTGGACAAAGAAATATGCAATACTTCTCTATAAAATTATTTAATATACTCCCTCTTGCAATGAAAACCGTTAAACGTCTTCAAAAAAAGAATTAAGATTATGGACAAGGGAAGGAAGAACATAGATACAATTTTGCAACCAAATAAAGATTAACGCTTGTATTGTGCTTTCTTTAGACATAATTTTATAATTTTCCTCTTGTAATATTTTAAAGTATGTATTAACTTATAATTCAAACACAAAAACATTTACAATGTGACCTTAGAAAGGGGTACCCCAGTAAGGACACATTCTTGCCTAAAACGTTGTAAAAAAATGCCTGTTTACATGGATTTATGTAGATTTCTTTTTCCAAGTAGAGTTAGTTTTAAACAGAAAAAAGCATAATAATAAAGCACGACAGAAAACAAATACTCTCGACGCAACTGTAAGTGTTGCTGGAAGAATACGTTCTTGCTTAGCTTTATTATGGTAGATTCATTAAGAGATTCTTGCTTGCGTAGGTGGTGGAGTAATGTATCGTAGGAATACTGCGAGGTAAAAGGGGACTGCGGGTGAGTTTTACAAACTAATTCAAACCAATTTGAACCACTATTGGTGTGCACAGATGCCTCAAAGTAATGCGATCAATCAGCGATCATCCTGTTGTAGGTGATACTTTTTTTTTCTTTTCCTTTTTTATAATAACTCCGAGGCTCATAGGGAGATATTTTAATAAAACTAGGAGTTTTATGAGGCATGTATTCATTTTACAATCCGGCTTCGCCCGATATTTCACCACTCATCTCTAATTGAACAAAAACATTATTAAGAAACTTTCCTTTTCGCAGGATAGAAACTTTCAGAAACTCAAGAAACTTTCATTTTCGCTTTTTCAAAGCATGCTAGAAATGACGTGACGCGTTGAAGAGATTTCGCTGATTCAAAAAAAAATTTTTTTACTAAATCATTATTTTACAAGAGTTTTAATAACAAAGTTTGTATGTACAACAGTATTCCGTATCGTAGGTTAGTTATAATATTCTCCCGACGAAGGAAGGGTGCTTCCGAAACCGGTAGAGTGCCAATAAAATAAAATAAAGTGGTCTACAACAAATTTATCTGTTTTTATTGTAAATTATGGCGAGCCACAAAGTTAATGCTTTTTACAAATATTAAATTTCTACTTTTGAAAGGCTGATCCTGAAGTAAATATATCTATATATATAAAAATGAAAATAGGTTTGTTTCTGTCTATGTATGTAGGTTGCTAAACCATTCATCCGATGAAACGATTAAACAAACTAAACCATCATCGATTGCGATGAAACTTTGGAGATTTGATGTGCGCAATAGTGCGCATGCCCGCGATTCTTCCTGCATACAATAGTGAGTTCTGGCATCATAAAATTATGCGTTGCTAGCAGTTTATCCGATTGCGATGAAACCTTGGGGATTTGATGTGGATGATTTGTAGAATCAAAATACCTTCTTTTCGTCCTCGCGACGGTTTTTGGATTATTACAAGCACATGACAATACATCTGAAAAGTTTTTTTAATCATTACAAAAACTCTTAAAAAACTGTCACAATTTGAGAATGGCATTTTGCAAACCATCGATTGTTAAATTAAAATTCAATTTTCGAAAATGTTTAAAAATTAATTTATTCTCACCTACGGTACCTACTAACCAAAATCGAATACTTTGAAGCATATCAAAATTTATATTTAATTTAAATAGGTACCTATGTTAGGTACAAAAGTTGATAAAAAAAATTGTAAAAAAAATTGCAAAAGGTGGCACGCGAGCTGTATGAAAATCTGAATGCACCGGGACTGAATATATTGAAAGCGAGAGTGGGGAGGGGATCGCGGGAGGGGGGTTGGCGGGAGAGGGAAGAGGGAAAGCAGAGTGGGAACACGTGAGGGGGAGGGGACGCGGGAGAAGAAGGGGAGATGGAAGGGAAACGGGAAGAATGGGAAAGGACACGCAGGGAGAAACAATTTCGTTCTTGTGGCATATCAAAGCACGTCGGGAACTCGCTAGTTTTTTATAAATACTTTCACTATAAATCCTACAATTATAATATCTATTGATTTTTCACAGGTCTGCGCTATCATAAAAGATGTTATTTTTTTACCGCACGGGCCAATCTGCGGTTGAGAATGCCTCATACATAATATAATTTTATTGGGCTTGCCGAACTGAAGTTTGTTGACCTGATATTCGATTCGGCCGGTCACTGTTGCGTAAGATTCGGTAACTTGTTAAATGACTCTCCAAGACATGTTAAACGTTCGGTTTAAAAATAAAGTTAAGTACTTTTAGGTTAACTGGAGCAAGTAAAATAAGTGGATTAATTATTGATTATTTTATTACGTATCGGCGGGTAAACGAGCGCGTGAAAGGAACAAGTGTTCTTGTGCATTGAAGCAATTATTTCTCAACGCTACCAATTAACGAAACCAATCAGCAGGTAGTTTACCTACAAAACACATTAAAAAAATAAAACTGGTAATAGACAGAAATCGGTTACTCATCATTCAGGAATAACTTTCCTTACAACAGGTTTCAATTTGGGAGGCGAGTTTGGGTACCGCCGCTCCTGGAATCATTTATTGGAAACCTGTTAAAACGTTAAAAACGCATTTTTTGGGTAGTAATTTAAATATATAAACAACAAATTTTTGTTCCGCCGTAAACAGATAATTTGTATTTTAACTTTACACCCATCAAAATGATTTTTTTATTGATTTTTATTTTTTATTTTATATTTCATCATATTTTTATGATAAATACAGTAAAATAAAATTTTATTGTTTTTCATTTACTCACAAATAATTGCCCGAATTGCCAATAAAATCACGAAACATTAAAATCTTTGATGGCCTGTATCTTATAATTTAAAGCAAAAATAAATAAAGTAGCTCACGTCCGTACTAGATATTTGATTTACCTTTTGATTAAAAAATAATAATTTCAGTTTGGTAGGGTATTTTGATTAATATTTGTATGAAACGGGCCAAAATTTTTCCACCTGATGCCTGCGTCCTAAAGATCAAAAGAATCTATCAAACAATTTGGGAGGCGGGTGAAGGAACCGATGCCCTGGGAACTATTTATTGGATAACCAACACGTCTGCCATAAGTCACCCCAAGTGGTTTGCGACACTGAACCCTAGATTCCTACCCACCCCTCTTACCTTTTTCATTCCCAGAACTAATTTTTCTTCCCCCTCCAAAATGACCCTCCACACAGCATCCCCCTAGATGATGTAGGCCCTGAGGAAAATTATTTTTCTCAGGGCCTCCTGGAGCTAATGTAAAAAAGATGGTCACCCCAAGTAGTAGTTGAGGTGCCCGGGTTCATGGGGGTGAGGTTTATCTAGGTCTTACTTACTGAGTGATGGGCCGGATGTGAAGAGACTGGATGAGGGAGACCTTATGACCTGTCCAGCCAAACTCTCTCACTGGTCACTCCTGAACACATTGACCCTCAGATTCCTACCAACCCCTCATCATATCTTTATCTTTGCCAGAACTTCCTATCCGTCCTATCCATAAAAAGACCCTCCACACTGTTGGGGATGCTTCCCCAACGATGACAGAGGCTCTAAGGATTTTTTCCTCAGGGCCTCCCGTGTGGAGCTAACGTAGAAAAAAAACGACTGAACATTTTCGCACAATGTCAAGGGTTTTTAATTTTTTTTTGTCAAATTAATATATTTTGTCATTAGTTAGGTTCGGAACTCAAGCAAGACCACCGCGCGAGAGAAATTTCTGATTATTATATAAGTAACTATCTACGTTGACTGTGAGTTTATTAGACATGTAATACTGGTAAGACTAACGACTAAGTTAGGCTACCTGGATTAACTTGCTTCATCGTCAATACGTAGTCTAATCTGTTTCCTGGTGCTGATTACGGTTATTGGATGTTTGTGTTAACTTCCGCTAATCCGGCTTGTAAGGCCAACAGAATCTCAATAATTTAAATACCCATACTTTTCATAAAAAACATGTTTCTTTCTTGGACCAAGAATAAAATGCATATACATTTGTCTTCTTTTAAAAATCCCTACTAATATTATAAATGCGAAACTGCTCGAGTTTGTTTATGACCTTTTCACGCATAACACAATATAAAGACTTTAATAATTCTTTCACTAATATAAAGCTAAATTATATGCGCAGACTACAGGTTGTATATGATGGTAAGCTCTGGCGTTATGAAATTATAAATATTAATATATTATATTTGTTATACGTTTTCTGTCGCTAACAAAAGCGAGTTTTTGCTAACGTCAGAAAAAAATCTTTTCCATGGAAACAATGTTGATATATTTTTGGGCTCTATGCTGGTAGGTACTCAGTCAACTGGTCAGCTACTACTGCAGAAAATTCAAATATTAGAATTCTTTTTTTTTTTTGACAAGTTTGGAATAAATGTCAGATTTGAGTTCCTATATTAAAAATATAATTCGTAACGATTATAAAGACTGAATGATAAATAGAGTATTTTTTTATTATATTAACGAACTTCCAAATATTTAAATAAAAATAAACATCCGAAATGTTTGTAAGCGCATAAATTCCGAACGAATGAACAAAATTGGATAAGATTTTCTTTTCTTTGAGCTATAGCATTATGAAATTTATGTGGTAGGCGAGATGTTTGAAAACTGAATGTAAGGGAATGAATATATGGAATGCGGGAGGGGATGGGGGTGGGGTGGAGGGGGAGATAATTGATAAGTGCAAGCGCTACAGTAATTTCCCGTAATACCATGCGAGCGAAGCCGCGGGGAAAAGCTAGTAAATTAATATTTCATTGGGCATTTCAGCGATGCCTGGCGTGCAATAATGCTCTCAATGAAAAAAAGTGTTTGAGTTTTAATTCTGTTTATTGAAGTCGTTTTGGATGTACAATATTTTTTGTTTTTCTGACATGTGAGCAGGGCTGTCCAAGGATGTAACAAGGATTTTCCTATTTTACCTTCTGCTATTCCCTACGGCTATGAGCCCTTTGAAATTCCCCCTCTGTCACTCCTTTGTTCCCCGTCCCTCCGTCACCCCTCCCCTGCGCGTCCCTTCCCTCTCCCGCGTCCCCTTCCCTTCCCGCGTTCTCGTCTCTCGGTCCTTTTCTGCCTTCCCCGCCTTTCCATCCAGTCCCGCGTTCCCCTTTCACCTTCACCACCTTCCTCCCCTCCCTCGTCCCTTCTCCCACGTACCCCCCTCTATCAATTTCCCCTGCTGTCTGTATGTCCAGTCCCAGATAAGCACCTTCCATTTTGATGTTAACTGATGGAAAGAAGGAGAAGGTCCATCTTCCCTCATTCGATCTATCCCATCTCATCTGCACTCAGCATTCTTTTTTTCATCATATTTAGAAGTTCAGGGAGAGGCGCTGCTCCACCAGGTACTAATTCAATACCAAGGTGGTTTACAGGTTTTCCTCTTTTCAGACACTTCTTTGTCAAAACTTTGCTAATTTCTAAGTCTAATGGCAAAATGCCGGCCAAAATTGGGAAAGCATCCGATGATACTGTTCTGCAGGCTCCTGAAAGCGCCAGTAAGGGGATTCGCTGGCTCCTCTTAAGCGTTGAATGAATGAGTGAATTACCCAGTCGATGTTCCCATGCACAGGCATCATATGAAACTTGTGAAACATATATGCATGTGTAAAATAGACGGAGCGCATAAACCCCATTCAGCAGTTGAGATTTTTCTTAGTTTTAAGAAGAGAGCCTGGGCCTTACTAGAAATGCTTTTAACGTGAGTCAAGAACGAGGACGATCTCCCATTTATATGAAAGGGTTTCTACCTCTACCGAGGGAACCTTTCATAAGGAGACCCATGGTCTTGTGGAGAGCAAAACTCAGTTTCCTTTCCTTTCCCCAGTTAAGAATCATATTCAAACCTTCTTCAGCTTTATTTTCAACTTCTTTTCTACTGTCCCATTCGCTGGTGACACCATATATTAATTTTATATAAATGCTCAACTTTATATCGCGTCATTTTGTGATCAAATTACCCCAAGGGCGCTTATGCAAATATTGAGTTTAATCACACTAAGGTTATTGTTGAAGGAGAGAATGCAGTTCTCCATTATAGGTAATTAACATCAATTAAAATGGTAACTAACAGCGATTTACCTGGACCCAACTAGCTGGATAAATAGTTTCAATTCACTCATCAACCCACTCCCAAGAGATAAAATTAATAATGTATAGTCACTTCGGCTAGCTTTCGCTTGTGACATAACTTATAAAAGAATGCAACCATTTAAATATATTGATAGTAAATTTCTAATACGCGTTTGAGATCACATGTAGAAAATTGCTAAATTTTAGTGATACCTATAAAAACGTGTATTCTTTGCTCTAAAAAATAGTGCGTATTGGTTGGAATAAAAATGCACTTACGATGAAAGGGCTTTATAAAAATTATGCAAATGCAAAAAATCCGATATCTAATTACGATATTTTGATGAAAAAACTTATTCGAGTAACTAGTACCCAGGTTAAGGAGATTTCCTTGATGATATGCAACCTTCGATAAGAGAGAAGATTGCCAGAGCCTTGCTAGAACCTAATAGAAAATTTAATAAATGCACATTCGGGTTTATTTCCGTAGGATTTGTCCCTATAAACATTAATTCTTCATGACAATAAATATTGAAATGTAAACAATCTGATAATTGAAATCAGAAAAGTTTATAAAAATGTTTATATTGAACTCCAGCGAGTTCCCGGAATGCGTTGCAATGCCATTTAACTAATGAAATTGTTTCTCCCAGCGTGTCCTTTCTCATTCGTCCCCGTTCCCCGTCTCGCGTTCCTCCTCCACCTTCCCCACCTTCCCATCCCTTCCCCACCCCTTCCCGCGTTCCCCTCCCATCTTTCTCGCTCTCACCCCTCCTTCGTCATTCCCCTCCTTCGTTTGCCTCCCCCCCAGATTCCCCTTTCCCTCCCTGCCGCTAAACTATATGAAATACTCACTTTTTTAAAGAAAAACTCTCTTTAACTTTTGAAGGTTATTCCCATCAACGTAATATATCATTGAAGAAGAAGATAACACTTATAATCTAAATGAAAATATGAAAGAGAACAAGACACAGAAAAAGACAATGGTCGCAACTGGGACTCTAGAACTAGTTGAAGATAATATTGTTGATTCTAAATATTTGAAATATGAGATTGACAAATATGACGGTTTGACAGAAGGTGGCAATAGCGAAATTGGATAACGCGCACGTCCCGGTTAGACGAGAGGTCTGGGTTCGAGTCCCAGTTGCGACCATTGTCTTTTTCTGTTTTTCTGCGTCTTGTTCTCTTTCATATTTTCATTTAGATTATAAGTGTTATCTTCTTCTTCAATGATATATTACGTTGATGGGAATAACCTTCAAAAGTTAAAGAGAGTTTTTATGGGGGAGGTGTAAAAGGTGCTAAAAAAACATCACGTGATTAATGGACGACCCCTACCTTTTCCTAACTAAAATTACTGATAACGAAAAAAAAAATTCCATTGATTGAAAAGTATAATTTCCACGCCCGTCAAAGTTTCGCCGCGGAAGATTGTGTGTGTTTCCGACAATATTATAATAAAAATATGTATTGTTTCTACCAAAGAGAATTAGGCAAATATATTACTCAGAGAAAATACAGAAACATTATTTTCATTGCATCATTTTATTAGTTTGTATCTTAGTTTAACCATATTATCACGCTTCGCAGAATATTAATCAATAATAATTTCTCCAGCTTTCAAATTTAAATGAACAAAACAAGGAAATGCAGCAACAATTTATAGGTACATTATATTAAATTTAAGACACAGCTTACAACAGCTTTATTATAGACAGTCATCAAACAGTAATCATCATCTACATAACGACTCTCAATAACGAGAACCAACTTTGCAGTCAGTAGTGATGCCACTGTTGTCACTATCGCTACCGACATTGTTGCCAGTGTAGAATTTGTGAATACAAAAAACTAGATGGATAATGAATTATAGTTAGAATGCTGGTTTTTTTAAATGAAAGCTTCTTTAGCCCCATTGTGATTTGAAACTCGATGAAAAGAATAATAGCTACACTAAAAAGAGACAAACACATACATCTATAGCTATAGGATTAAGTCTGTGAGAGAATGAGATAGACTAGTCGGTGTAACAATTACTAGAAGATTTTATTAGTAGAATTTTACTAAGAATGATAATGATGTAATAGACGTTCTTAAAATCACTAGTAGAATTTATGTTTGAAAATAAACCGGTAAAAATTAAATTTAAAACTAGCGAAGTGTCTAATTAATTTCCTTACATTCAGTAGTAGAATTTGTGAATGAATGAAAACCGGTGGTTTCTAAATTAAATTTGAACCTATCGAAGTGTTTTCTTCTTTCTTTTTTTTTGTTTTATCACATTAACTAGAAGATTTTATAAGTAGAATTTTACAAATAAAATAATGGACGTAATTGACTTCCTCGAATTCACTAGCGGAATTTGAACTTGGTCGAAAACAAAGTGTCTACTTTAAAACGTTTTTGATATTGTTTTCCCATATTTACAAGAAGATTTCATCAGTAGAATATTATAAATAAAATAATGGACGTAATAGACTTCCTAGATATCACATATAGAATTTGTACTTGAACGAAAACGAAGTGTCGACTTAACACTGTGATTTTGTTTTCTCTGATTTATTAGAAGATTTTATTAGTAGAATCTTACTAATAAAATACACTTTTGGATTTTGTCGTCCCACATTTACTAGAAGATTTTATTGGTAGGATCTTACTAATAAAATATGGACATTATAGACTAATACTTTTTGATTTTGTCGACCCACATTTACTAGAAGATTTTATTAGAAGGATTTTACTAATAAAAAAATGGACGTTACAGACGTACACTTTTTGATATTGTTGTCCCACATTTACTAGAAGATTTTATTGGTTGGATCTTACTAATAAAATAATGGACGTTACAGACGTACACTTTTTGATATTGTTGTCCCACATTTTCTACTACACAAGTAGGATCTTACTAATAAAATAATGGACGTTACAGACGAACACTTTTTGATATTGATGTCCCACATTTACTAGTACTAGTAGGATCTTATTTAAAAAAATAATGGACGTAACAGACTTACACTTGGTGTTGTTGTCCCACATTTACTAGAAGATTTTATTGGTAGGATCTTACTAATAAAATAATGGACGTTACAGACGAACACTTGTTGGTGTTGTCGTCCCATATTTACTAGAAGATTTTATTGGTAGGATCTTACTAATAAAATAATGGTAGTTACAGACGAACATTTTTTGATATTGTTGTCCCACATTTTCTAGAAGATTTTATTGGTAGGATCTTACTTATAAAATAATAGACGTTACAGACGAACACTTTTGGTGTTGTTGTCCCACATCGACTAGTACTAGTAGGACCATACTAATAAAATAATGGACGTTACAGACGAACACTTTTGGTGTTGTTGTCCCTCATTTACTAGAAGATTTTATTGGTGAAATCTTACTAATAAAATAATGGACGTTACAGACGAACACTTTTTGATATTGTTGTCCCACATTTACTAGAAGATTTTATTGGTAGGATCTTACTAATAAAATAATCGATGTTACAGACGAACACTTTTTGACATTGTTGTCCCAAATTTACTAGAAGATTTTATTGGTAGGATCTTACTAATAAAATAATGGACGTTACAGACGAACACTTTTTGATATTGTTGTCCCACATTTACTAGTACTAGTAGGATCTTACTAATAAAATAATGGACGTTTTAGACGAACACTTGTTTGTGTTGTCGTCCCACATTTACTAGAAGATTTTATTGGTAGGATCTTACAAATAAAATAATGGACGTTACAGACGAACACTTTGTGATTTTGTTGTCCCACATTTTCTACTACACAAGTAGGATCTTACTTATAAAATAATGGACGTTACAGACGAACACTTTTTGATATTGATGTCCCACATTTACTAGTACTAGTAGGATCTTACTTAAAAAAATAATGGACGTTACAGACTTACACTTGGTGTTGTTGTCCCACATTGACTAGAAGATTTTATTGGTAGGATCTTACTAATAAAATAATGGACGTTACAGACGAACACTTGTTGGTGTTGTCGTCCCATATTTACTAGAAGATTTTATTGGTAGGATCTTACTAATAAAATAATGGTAGTTACAGACGAACATTTTTTGATATTGTTGTCCCACATTTACTAGAAGATTTTATTGGTTGTATCTTACTAATAAAATAATGGACGTTACAGACGTACACTTTTTGATATTGTTGTCCCACATTTTCTACTACACAAGTAGGATCTTACTAATAAAATAATGGACGTTACAGACGAACACTTTTTGATATTGATGTCCCACATTTACTAGTACTAGTAGGATCTTATTTAAAAAAATAATGGACGTAACAGACTTACACTTGGTGTTGTTGTCCCACATTTACTAGAAGATTTTATTGGTAGGATCTTACTAATAAAATAATGGACGTTACAGACGAACACTTGTTGGTGTTGTCGTCCCATATTTACTAGAAGATTTTATTGGTAGGATCTTACTAATAAAATAATGGTAGTTACAGACGAACATTTTTTGATATTGTTGTCCCACATTTACTAGAAGATTTAATTGGTAGGATCTTACTAATAAAATAATGGACGTTACAGACGAACACTTTTTGATATTGTTGTCCCACATTTACTAGTACTAGTAGGATCTTACTAATAAAATAATGGACGTTACAGACGAACACTTTTTGATATTGATGTCCCACATTTACTAGTACTAGTAGGATCTTATTTAAAAAAATAATGGACGTTACAGACTTACACTTGGTGTTGTTGTCCCACATTTACTAGAAGATTTTATTGGTAGGATCTTACTAATAAAATAATGGACGTTACAGACGAACACTTGTTGGTGTTGTCGTCCCATATTTACTAGAAGATTTTATTGGTAGGATCTTACTAATAAAATAATGGTAGTTACAGACGAACATTTTTTGATATTGTTGTCCCACATTTACTAGAAGATTTTATTGGTTGGATCTTACTAATAAAATAATGGACGTTACAGACGTTCACTTTTTGATATTGTTGTCCCACATTTACTAGAAGATTTTATTGGTAGGATCTTACTAATAAAATAATGGATGTTACAGACGAACACTTTTGGTGTTGTTGTTCCACATTTACTAGAAAATTTTATTGGTAGGATCTTACTAATAAAATAATGGACGTTACAGACGAACAATTTGTGTTTTTGTTGTCCCACATTTACAAGTACACTAGTAGGAACTTACTAATAAAATAATGGACGTTACAGGCGAACACTTTTTGATATTGATTTCCCACATTTACTAGTACTAGTAGGATCTTACTTAAAAAAATAATGGACGTTACAGACTTACACTTGGTGTTGTTGTCCCACATTTACTAGAAGATTTTATTGGTAGGATCTTACTAATAAAATAATGGACGTTACAGACGAACACTTGTTGGTGTTGTCGTCCCATATTTACTAGAAGATTTTATTGGTAGGATCTTACTAATAAAATAATGGTAGTTACAGACGAACACTTTTTGATATTGTTGTCCCACATTTACTAGAAGATTTTATTGGTTGGATCTTACTAATAAAATAATGGACGTTACAGACGTACACTTTTTGATATTGTTGTCCCACATTTACTAGAAGGTTTTATTGGTAGGATCTTACTAATAAAATAATGGATGTTACAGACGAACACTTTTTGACATTGTTGTCCCAAATTTACTAGAAGATTTTATTGGTAGGATCTTACTAATAAAATAATGGACGTTACAGACGAACACTTTTTGATATTGTTGTCCCACATTTACTAGTACTAGTAGGATCTTACTAACAAAATAATGGACGTTTTAGACGAACACTTGTTTGTGTTGTCGTCCCACATTTACTAGAAGATTTTATTGGTAGGATCTTACTTATAAAATAATGGACGTTACAGACGAACACTTATTGGTAGGATCTTACTAATAAAATAATGGACGTTACAGACGAACACTTTTTGATATTGTTGTCCCACATTTACTAGTACTAGTAGGATCTTACTAACAAAATAATGGACGTTTTAGACGAACACTTGTTTGTGTTGTCGTCCCACATTTACTAGAAGATTTTATTGGTAGGATCTTACTTATAAAATAATGGACGTTACAGACGAACACTTTGTGATTTTGTTGTCCCACATTTTCTACTACACAAGTAGGATCTTACTAATAAAATAATGGACGTTACAGACGAACCCTTTTTGATATTGATGTCCCACATTTACTAGTACTAGTAGGATCTTACTTAAAAAAATAATGGACGTTACAGACTTACACTTGGTGTTGTTGTCCCACATTTACTAGAAGATTTTATTGGTAGGATCTTACTAATAAAATAATGGACGTTATAGACTAACAGTTTTTGATGTTGTCGTCCCACATTTACTAGAAGATTTTATTGGTAGGATCTTACTAATAAATTAATGGACGTTACAGACGGACATTTTTTGATATTGTTGTCCCACATTTTCTAGAAGATTTTATTGGTAGGATCTTACTTATAAAATAATAGACGTTACAGACGAACACTTTTGGTGTTGTTGTCCCACATTGACTAGTACTAGTAGGATCATACTAATAAAATAATGGACGTTACAGACGAACACTTTTGGTTTTGTTGTCCCTCACTTACTAGAAGATTTTATTGGTGAGATCTTACTAATAAAATAATGGACGTTACAGACGAACACTTTTTGATATTGTTGTCCCACATTTACTAGAAGATTTAATTGGTAGGATCTTACTAATAAAATAATGGATGTTACAGACGAACACTTTTTGACATTGTTGTCCCAAATTTACTAGCAGATTTTATTGGTAGGATCTTACTTATAAAATTATGGATGTTACAGACGAACACTTTTGGTGTTGTTGTTCCACATTTACTAGAAAATTTTATTGGTAGGATCTTACTAATAAAATAATGGACGTTACAGGCGAACACTTTTTGATATTGATGTCCCACATTTACTAGTACTAGTAGGATCTTACTTAAAAAAATAATGGACGTTACAGACTTACACTTGGTGTTGTTGTCCCACATTTACTAGAAGATTTTATTGGTAGGATCTTACTAATAAAATAATGGACGTTACAGACGAACACTTGTTGGTGTTGTCGTCCCATATTTACTAGAAGATTTTATTGGTAGGATCTTACTAATAAAATAATGGTAGTTACAGACGAACATTTTTTGATATTGTTGTCCCACATTTACTAGAAGATTTTATTGGTTGGATCTTACTAATAAAATAATGGACGTTACAGACGTACACTTTTTGATATTGTTGTCCCACATTTACTAGAAGATTTTATTGGTAGGATCTTACTAATAAAATAATGGATGTTACAGACGAACACTTTTGGTGTTGTTGTTCCACATTTACTAGAAAATTTTATTGGTAGGATCTTACTAATAAAATAATGGACGTTACAGACGAACAATTTGTGTTTTTGTTGTCCCACATTTACAAGTACACTAGTAGGATCTTACTAATAAAATAATGGACGTTACAGGCGAACACTTTTTGATATTGATGTCCCACATTTACTAGTACTAGTAGGATCTTACTTAAAAAAATAATGGACGTAACAGACTTACACTTGGTGTTGTTGTCCCACATTTACTAGAAGATTTTATTGGTAGGATCTTACTAATAAAATAATGGACGTTACAGACGAACACTTGTTGGTGTTGTCGTCCCATATTTACTAGAAGATTTTATTGGTAGGATCTTACTTATAAAATAATGGTAGTTACAGACGAACATTTTTTGATATTGTTGTCCCACATTTACTAGAAGATTTAATTGGTAGGATCTTACTAATAAAATAATGGACGTTACAGACGAACACTTTTTGATATTGTTGTCCCACATTTACTAGAAGATTTTATTGGTAGGATCTTACCAATAAAATAATGGATGTTACAGACGAACACTTTTGGTGTTGTTGTTCCACATTTACTAGAAAATTTTATTGGTATGATCTTACTAATAAAATAATGGACGTTACAGACGAACACTTTTTGACATTGTTGTCCCAAATTAACTAGAAGATTTTATTGGTAGGATCTTACTAATAAAATAATGGACGTTACAGACGAACACTTGTTGGTGTTGTCTTCCCACATTTACTAGTACTAGAATGATCTTACTAATAAAATAATGGACGTTACAGACGAACATTTTTTCACATTGTTGTCCCAAATTTACTAGAAGATTTTATAGGTAGGAACTTACTAATTAAATAATGGACGTTACAGACGTACACTTTTTGATATTGTTGTCCCACATTTACTAGTACTCGTAGGATCTTATTAAAAAAATAATGGACGTTACAGACTTACACTTGGTGTTGTTGTCCCTCATTTACTAGAAGATTTTATTGGTAGGGTCTTACTAATAAAATAATGGAGGTAACAGACGAACACTTGTTTGTGTTGTCGTCCCACATTTACTAGAAGATTTTATTGGTAGGATCTTACTAATAAAATAATGGACGTTATAGACTAACACTTTTTGATGTCGTCGTCCCACATTTACTAGAAGATTTTATTGGTAGGATCTTACTAATAAAATAATGGACGTTACAGACGAACACTTTTTGACATTGTTGTCCCAAATTAACTAGAAGATTTTATTGGTAGGATCTTACTAATAAAATAATGGACGTTACAGACGAACACTTTTTGATATTGTTGTCCCACATTTACTAGAACTAGTAGGATCTTACTAAAAAAATAATGGACGTTACAGACTTACACTTGGTGTTGTTGTCCCTCATTTACTAGAAGATTTTATTGGTGAGATCTTACTAATAAAATAATGGACGTTACCGACGAACACTTGTTGGTGTTGTCTTCCCACATTTACTAGTACTAGAATGATCTTACTAATAAAATAATGGACGTTACAGACGAACATTTTTTCACATTGTTGTCCCAAATTTACTAGAAGATTTTATAGGTAGGAACTTACTAATTAAATAATGGACGTTACAGACGTACACTTTTTGATATTGTTGTCCCACATTTACTAGTACTCGTAGGATCTTATTAAAAAAATAATGGACGTTACAGACTTACACTTGGTGTTGTTGTCCCTCATTTACTAGAAGATTTTATTGGTAGGGTCTTACTAATAAAATAATGGAGGTAACAGACGAACACTTGTTTGTGTTGTCGTCCCACATTTACTAGAAGATTTTATTGGTAGGATCTTACTAATAAAATAATGGACGTTATAGACTAACACTTTTTGATGTCGTCGTCCCACATTTACTAGAAGATTTTATTGGTAGGATCTTACTAATAAAATAATGGACGTTACAGACGAACATTTTTTGATATTGTTGTCCCACATTTACTTGAAGATTTTATTGGTAGGATCTTACTAATAAAATAATGGACGTTACAGACGAACACGTTTTGATATTGTTGTCCCACATTTACTAGAAGATTTTATTGGTAGGATCTTACCAATAAAATAATGGATGTTACAGACGAACACTTTTGGTGTTGTTGTTCCACATTTACTAGAAAATTTTATTGGTATGATCTTACTAATAAAATAATGGACGTTACAGACGAACACTTTTTGACATTGTTGTCCCAAATTAACTAGAAGATTTTATTGGTAGGATCTTACTAATAAAATAATGGACGTTACAGACGAACACTTGTTGGTGTTGTCTTCCCACATTTACTAGTACTAGAATGATCTTACTAATAAAATAATGGACGTTACAGACGAACATTTTTTCACATTGTTGTCCCAAATTTACTAGAAGATTTTATAGGTAGGCACTTACTAATTAAATAATGGACGTTACAGACGTACACTTTTTGATATTGTTGTCCCACATTTACTAGTACTCGTAGGATCTTATTAAAAAAATAATGGACGTTACAGACTTACACTTGGTGTTGTTGTCCCTCATTTACTAGAAGATTTTATTGGTAGGGTCTTACTAATAAAATAATGGAGGTAACAGACGAACACTTGTTTGTGTTGTCGTCCCACATTTACTAGAAGATTTTATTGGTAGGATCTTACTAATAAAATAATGGACGTTATAGACTAACACTTTTTGATGTCGTCGTCCCACATTTACTAGAAGATTTTATTGGTAGGATCTTACTAATAAAATAATGGACGTTACAGACGAACACTTTTTGACATTGTTGTCCCAAATTAACTAGAAGATTTTATTGGTAGGATCTTACTAATAAAATAATGGACGTTACAGACGAACACTTTTTGATATTGTTGTCCCACATTTACTAGAACTAGTAGGATCTTACTAAAAAAATAATGGACGTTACAGACTTACACTTGGTGTTGTTGTCCCTCATTTACTAGAAGATTTTATTGGTGAGATCTTACTAATAAAATAATGGACGTTACCGACGAACACTTGTTGGTGTTGTCTTCCCACATTTACTAGTACTAGAATGATCTTACTAATAAAATAATGGACGTTACAGACGAACATTTTTTCACATTGTTGTCCCAAATTTACTAGAAGATTTTATAGGTAGGAACTTACTAATTAAATAATGGACGTTACAGACGTACACTTTTTGATATTGTTGTCCCACATTTACTAGTACTCGTAGGATCTTATTAAAAAAATAATGGACGTTACAGACTTACACTTGGTGTTGTTGTCCCTCATTTACTAGAAGATTTTATTGGTAGGGTCTTACTAATAAAATAATGGAGGTAACAGACGAACACTTGTTTGTGTTGTCGTCCCACATTTACTAGAAGATTTTATTGGTAGGATCTTACTAATAAAATAATGGACGTTATAGACTAACACTTTTTGATGTCGTCGTCCCACATTTACTAGAAGATTTTATTGGTAGGATCTTACTAATAAAATAATGGACGTTACAGACGAACATTTTTTGATATTGTTGTCCCACATTTACTTGAAGATTTTATTGGTAGGATCTTACTAATAAAATAATGGACGTTACAGACGAACACGTTTTGATATTGTTGTCCCACATTGACTAGTACTAGTAGGATCTTTCTTATAAAATAATGGACGTTATAGACTAACACTTTTTGATGTTGTCGTCCCTTATTTACTAGAAGATTTTATTGGTAGGATCTTGCAAATAAAATTATGCACGTTATAGACTTACACTTTTTGATGTTGTCGTCCCTTATTTACTAGAAGATTTTATTGGTAGGATCTTGCAAATAAAATTATGCACGTTATAGACTTACACTTTTTGATTTTGTTGTCCCACATTTCCTAGAAGATTTTATTGGTTGGATCTTTCTAATAAAATAAAGGACGTTATAGACTAACACTTTTTGATTTTGTCGTCCCACATTTACTAGAAGATTTTATTGGTAGGATCTTACTAATTAAATAATGGACGTTACAGACGAACAATTTTTGGTATTGTTGTCCCACATTTACTAGAAAATTTTATTGGTAGGATCTTACTAATAAAATAATGGACGTTACAGACGAACACTTTTTGATATTGTTGTCCCACATTTAGTAGTACTAGTAGGATCTAACTAATAAAATAAAAGTTGTCATAGACTAACACTTTTTGAGGTTGTGGTCCCACATTTACGAGAAGATTTTATTGGTAAGATCTTACTAGTACTAGTAAATCTCTGGATGAGAGACGTAAACCCAAACATAATGAGACACAATATAAAAACTTACAAAGAACGATTGGACTTGATTAAAAATGCCAAAGAAGAATGGATGAAGTCACAGTGTGAAGAACTAGAGTCGTACAGTCGTAGTCATGATGCATTCAAACTTCACAAAAAATTTAACCCTTTGAATGGCAGGAGACCAGATTTGTCCCAGCTCACATGCGTCTCGTATAAATCGCTGTAACTCCATTAATATCAGAGTGAGAATTATATTCTAAACAGTTTTGAAAAGGCAAAACATTATTCTTTTTAGTCTAATCTAAAAAATAACGACGAAAAAAGTAAAATGTATACCTTTATGAAACCAAAGTTTTGAATCGCAATTTGAAAAAAAAAATTTTATTAATTATTTTTATACGAAAATACAAATAAGTGAGGTGACAGTAACGTTTATAATTTATTTGTCTAATAAAATATATACATGTTTTTAATTTTTTTTTGTTATAAGTAATTTTAGTTAGAAAAAGCGTGAGGTGAGCCATTTTTAAAACTTTTTTATGTTTGCATGCAAAATTTTTATATTTTAAAAATTAAGTGTTTATTTTGAATTATAAAATTTGGAAGCATATTTTATCACCTTTCAAAAACAGTTTTTAGTTTTGGGATATGTTCGGAAATATTCCATTTATTTGCATTTTATTAAAAAGCGGTAATATTTTGACCATTTGAAAAATACGCCAAAATTTGAAGGGTTAAGTAAATTACAGGCACTTCTAGAAGAATTACTGCATCATGTTTAGTTGACCAATCCGATAAGTTAATATTGGATGAAAAAGATATTTTACAAACACGGGAAAAGTATATTCATGATACATTCAAAAATATTAGACCTGACATTAATATTCCTAACACTTAGAAACGATGATGTGTAAACTTGCTATTTTAATTGAATTGTAATATAATAAATACAACTTGTAACATAAATTAATTGAATGTGTTACTTAAATTACTAACTTAATTTGTTACTTAAATGAATTGCATAAGTTAATAACTGTACACTGTACCCAATCTGTAAACTTCATCCGCCATAACACAGGGACATCCCTAGCATGGTGGATGAATTAACACAATATTTTTGTTCATTGTATAAAATTCTTTTAATAAATAAGTAAATAAATAAATAATGATCAATTACATCGATTTTAAAATCAGAAATTCTTAATGCAATAAAGACTTCAGAAAATAAAAAAGCGTGCGGACCAGACGATATTCCAGTTGAGGTGTTGAAGCTCTTTAATCATGAAAATGTTGACTACCTGTTGAGGTTATTTAATTCTATATATGACACAGGGAATATACCCCAAGATTGGCTAAAATTCACCTTCGTGACATTGCCTAAAAAACAATACCTTAAGAAGTGCAGTGACTATCGATTAATAAGCCTGATGAGTCACGTCCTTAATTTATTCCTTAAAATAATACATGCCAGGATACGCAATAAGTGCGAACAGGTCTTGGATGACACTCAGTTTGGCTTCAGAAACGCGTTTGGTACGCGTTATTGTCTGTCGACGTACTACTGCAAAAGTGTCGTGACCAAAGAAAGGAAGTCTTCGCCTGTTTTATTGACTATGAAAAGGCATTTGACAGGGTAAAACATGCTGACCTAATGAAAATGCTTGCGGATTGTAACATTGACACCAAAGACCGGAAATTCATTAAAAACCTGTATTGGTTCCAAACAGCAGAAATAAGACATGGGAATGAGAGATCTAATGCAATCGCCTTTCAGGGTGGAGTATGACAAGATTGTATCCTGTCGCCACTATTGTTTAAACTCTTTTCCAACTATGTCTTTAAAAGAGCCCTAAGTAATACCGAGAAGGGTCTGAAGATCAACGGAGTTGTCATTAATATATTAATAATAACATAAGATATGCGGATGATACTGTATGATTAGCTGACCGTATCGATGACCTCTAAGATCTATTAAATCTAGTTAATAATTTTGGTGAGCAACTGGGCCTAACAATCAACGTCAATAAAACAAAATGGATGACATTTGGGCGACAAGATCACTCTGGATTAGTGATAAAATTAAATGGTTGCAATGTCGAAAAGGTGGCAAGATTTAGATACCTCGGCAGCATTCTCACGGAGACTCTTGACCCAGATGTAGAGGTTAAGTGCAGAATTGAGGCAGCAAGAACTGCATTCAGTAAAATGAAATCCCTCTTCTGCAATGATAACCTCAATTTAAAACTAAGGCAGAGAATGTTAAAGTGTTATTGGTGGTCAGTCTTGCTGAATGGGCGTGAGACATGGACCTTGAAAGTAAATACCATGAACAGGTCCTTTGAAATGTGGCTTCACCGGAGAATGCTCAAGGTTCCATGGACCGACATGATCACCAACATAGAAATTATCAGGCGGGCTAGAGCAGATAGAGAACTGCTCACATCAATAAAAGTCAGGAAAATTTCATATCTGTTAAATATTTTTTTAAGGGTATTTTCAGGTAATTGGCGGGATTTTAGGGGTTTTTAATTTTAGTTTTAGGGATAAATATTTTTGGGAGTTGGTAACACTGCTCCGGTGCTCCGGCAAAACGTAAAAGAGCAGCGAAACGCGCACGCAGTACCGCTCGTCGTTGTCATTTAGATATTAGATGCATAAATATGCCAAACCTCACACATTAGACAGTTCATTTTGTTAGATATCGGGGTTTACATGCGAATGTAGTTTATACGGTGTTTATGATATTGTTTGTGTTATGACATTTCGTGATGGTGGGACGATATTTTGATGTTTTTGGACGTCAACAACCGTCCGTTCAAGTTAGGCAAATTTCGTTCAAATGGCGGTACAATAAAAATTTGCAGTGCTTTTGTAATAACAATACAAGTGCTCTATTTTACCTTGAAAACTTAAAAATATATAATGTTAAAACATCGACGACAATATTTGAAGTTGCAAAACAACGTATTTTTTCGGCGGAAACTCAGCTTGCTGCTTTATAATGTCATTGGCTAGCTGTCACTTTTGTAAATAACAACAAAGCAACAGGTGAATCGGAGTTATTATTTTTATAACAAATCATTAGCAGTGGGTATTTTAAAATGTATTCTCAGTAACCATATTCATAAACAATATGGGTAAAGTAAGAACCTCTACCAGGCTGATCTTGCGGCCATCAAATGGGCTTGCAAAAAGTGAAGATCTAGTTGTGATTAAAAATGGTAAGGCACAAAAGAAACTTGCTGAAAAAACATCAGTTGACAAGGTTGCCATTGAATATATCTGTGATAAATGTAATAAAAAGTACAACACAAAGTTGGGACTCAGTAGACATATCAAATTTTGTATTGATACCTCTTCTATAAACCGGAAAATACTAAATGGTAGAAGGAAAATTATTACAACATTGTCAGATGGAAGAAGAAAGAGCAAACCAATGTTGCCCAATGAAAGAACTATTAATAATGTCAACTTATTAAATGGAAAAAGAAAGCAGGGAATTTCCAATGGAAGGATAAAAACCATAACCAATCTGTCTGACAATCATAATGATTTAAATTCTCAAAATTTAAACTTACTTGTCAAACCTACTTCTGATAAAGAAACCAGTTTGAATTATGATTTGTCCAGTAATAATAGAAATAAGTCTGGTAGTCTGTTTGAATTGGGAGAAAATTCTTCCGATCCTAATAGTTCTGAAGAAGACATCAGTGTAGCTGCGAAGACGCTGGATTTAAGCGGTTCCTGCGGAGAAAATGCAGTTACTGCCCACAAAGTATGAAACTAATATAAAACGATGAAATATATTTTATTATAATACCAGCGAGTACCTGGCATGCATTGTCCTTTCCTATATGTCTCCTTTTCCTCCCACGTTCCCCTTCCACCTTCCCCGTCTTAACTATATGATATACACACATTTTTAAAACAACTAGCGCGCCACCTATTGTCATTTATTGTAAACTCTTGATAATTTACCTAAATTATTTATATTTTTTATCTCCTACTATTCATATGTTAATTTAATTATGTTAAGGGGGGGATAAGATTTTAAAGGCGAAAAAAATACATATTTTCATGTTTTTTTTGGAGATATGAATAATGTTGATTTATTTCTTTCACGTACATGTTATAGTATAACAGCTGAAGTATCTTTGAAAAAATTTTCAATTAAAAATATCAATAAATAAGTCCTTGAGAGCGAATCTCCGGAGGCGCCTCGAAAAAAAGTTGTTATGCGGTGAACTCCATAACTCGTTACCGGACCATTTGAAACAAAAAGTCATAATGCGTTCAAAAGGTGATATGTTTGGTGAAGGTGAAAAATGCAATTTTCGCTAAACAATTTGGGTGAATTTGTTATTATAAAATGGAAAAAAATGGTAAAAAAAACCCTCTGACTACCTGCTGATTTATGTGTAGAAATAGTGTACAAAATTTCAAAAGGATCGGTCAAATAGATTTTGAGTTATGATGTTCGTACTTCAAAAATGTTGTTTGCGAGAAAATCGATTTAAAGTTTTTTATACACTGTAACTTCGTTAGTTTTGCTCCGATTTACTTGAAATTTTGACACAATACTCTCAACATGTTGTACATTCAGAAAAAAAAACCTTACCCCCCTTAATGGCACACATTGTGCCATTTACGTGGAAATAAATAAATAAATATGTGTTGTTATTTAATTGCAGGCCATATTTAAATGTGATGCGTGCAAGAAGAGCTACAAAATAAAAGCCTCTCTCTCGGCACATGTGAATGAATACCACTCCAGCAAGAAAGGGGCCGTGCAATGTGGACTATGTAAGGCGTCTTGTGCAGACCAGGGAGTTTACGCAGATCACATGCAAATCCACACTACTGATGGCAAAAAGCTCTCCTGCAAATATTGCAAGAATACATTCTCTAAAATGTATAACCTCCGCAGACACTTGGAGCAAACAGGCTGCGACGGTAGGAAGAAACCTGTCCTGCCGTGCCAGGTTATTGATTCCTTTCTTTGTACCGTTATTCCATGCAAGAGTTTCAGCTGATGAATGAACTGGGGAGTGAATCATTGGAAAGCACAATACGCGCCAAACTCAAACGCCGATATGAACTTGGTACAATCCATTCTCGCGCAGGTACGGTCACTTTATTGACTGAAAGCCGCCAGGAAGAAAGATGTGTAAAACATATGGGTGACAGAGAAAGGCATGGGTGGGGAGGCACGCCACTTACCACAGGACAAGCCACAGGACCTTAAAATTCGCCTTTTGCGACGATTAGTGCATCAGAAGAGCGATTCTATATCTTTTGTGAGATCGAGATAGATATCGGGCGAGATCTCCTGTCAGATTTGTGGGATTTACTATGGCTGTTATTTGCTTTGTGTATGGGCCGATGTCAGAATTTCAGTTGTGAGCTGTCACATATTTCAGTTTAGGTCGTTTTAAACATGGATTCCTGCAAGTATGCATGATTATTTATTCATTTAACAGCCTTAGAAAATCACTCAAATCTGAAAGGAGATCTCGCCCGATATCTATCTCGATCTCACAAAAGATATAGAATCGCTCTTCAGGTCGGAACTAAAGTTTGGCGTGTACTATACCTGACTAGCCAAATTTAGAAGGTGGTTTTTATAATTCATATTTGAGATTTGGATACTTTTATGCTTCCACTACACTTTCAGCCAACCTTCCAACTCCGAACTTACTTAACCTTACGGGCTATCGACCACCCTGCGGCTAAACCTCCAACTCCGAACTCCAAAATGGCAGATATCGAAGTTACAGCTGTGGCTGTGATGTATCTTATCAGATGCCTACAATTATTATCTAGAAGAATATGGATGACAAAATTATTGTTGTATTATTTTTATATACTGTTCCAATTGGAACAATATTAATTTTTTTTTATATTTCTTAATTCATCCACTGGCTTATTCGTGAAGGTTGCACTTCGTAACCAAGCATTTTGTAATGACGCTTTGTTTTTGTGCAGGCGATAGTTTGGGTTTTTTTTTTTGTATTCGCTCAATGTTACACAACTGCTATAATATAGTACACAACTGCTAGCCCTGTACAAATCGCAAGTGCGCCCCACGGTTGAATTTGGCATCCACCTCTGGTCTGGAGCCCCAAAATACCTGAAAAAAACCCTTTACTGTGCAGAAACGGGCGGTCCGTTTGATAGATTCTCCTAATTTAACAAACGGATTGCAATCTTTAGAGCACAGGCGCCAGGTGGGAATGCTGTCCTTGTTCTACCGGTATTACAATGGAAGATGCTCCGAGGAACTAGCGTCATTGATCCCCTCGGCACCGGTGCATAGTCGGGAAACACGCCAAACGCGCGCTCAACATTTGTACACGGTTGACATTAGTCACATGAGAACGGGTCGTTTCTACGACTCGTTCCTGAATTCAACAGCTCGGCTGTGGAACGATTTGCCGGCCTCTGTGTTTCCTCCCTCCTACAATATGGGTCTCTTCAAGACCCATGTTCACTCCGTCCTCTCCTCAAAAACACCCTCCACACAGCATCCTCAAAGATGACATAGGCCCTGAGGGAAATTTTTTTTCCTCAGGGCCTCCTGTGTGGAGTTAATGTAAAAAAAAAAAAAATGTTATTAATATGAATTTTGTAAGATGAAGACCAAACTATTGATTTATATTCAATTAGGCTTCTAACTGGAGACACGAATAATAGTTTAATGGCTTGTAAGGGATTAAAGTTTTTAGTTGTTCTTAATACAAAGCCTAGTGTTTTCATACCTTTATTCATAATTTGGTGGATGTGATTGGCGAAACTTAGTTTTTCATCCAAAATAATTCCGATCTTGGGCCAACTCCAACCTTCAAACTCCCAATGCACGAACTATCCCTCTAATCAATCATTCGAATGTTTAAAGGTTTATATATGTATATACATTAATACAGGTGAAAATACAAAGCTCGTCCGAGTTATAGTTGTGAATGCCATTGTTTTTATGCTAGTTATTAGGTGCCTTTTCTGGCTAGGAGTGGTTAACGATTTTTTGTTGTAGGTTTGCGGTGTTGAGTTCTCCCGCAAGGACAACCTCAGGGATCACTTGCGAATACACATTGGGAAGGGGATTTCTAAGAAGATCTACAAATGCGACATCTGCAAAAAAGATTTCAAAGGGAAAGCGATGGTGGCCATTCATATGCGCACTCACACAGGTACAGTGCTTAACCGCCCTCAGTGGTAGATTTGTTTTTAAAATACATACTACGGAATGAAAGCTTTATTCATTCAGGCGATTCAAAGTCCTGTCTGTCTTACAAACAAATAAGTAATATTAATAATGTTCTGTATTCTTATTCAGGTGAAACGCCCTTCCCCTGTAAGCATTGCAAAAAAGCCTTCAAATCAAAAGGAGCTCTCGACAAGCATGAACGATGCCACACAGGGGAAAAGCCTTACAAATGTAACGAGGTAATTGCAAATAAATATCTACAAATACAATACTTATTGGTGTTTTAATTAAATTCTGCGATTAGAACACATCTTGGCCTTTGCTTTTTTCATCCCCAAGGTCAAACCAATAATTGCTGTCAATTTTCTCAAATTGAAATTTGTAAAAATGCTTATAATTTTGGGAGGCTGGTTCAAAATTTAGTCGCAAAACCTTTCCTACTTTGTAAAGCAGAACGGAAACTGTTCAATTTTTTTGATTGTATCACTCGGAAATCTAAACGATTGCTGTTATATAAATAAGAAATAATATCAAAAGTCACTTCCGCAACAGCGTCAAGTTGACAGATCCAAAACAAAGAAATAAAATTTCACAGCAGCTCCCTAATTGAACTGACCCCCTCTCCTACCATAGAAAGAACTCTTTTATAGCGTAGTGTGTCGGTACAACACATAATCGTTGTAGGCCGCGTTCATAACGCTAGCGCTTTTAATGCTTCGTGTGTCCCTAGTATTATGGGCGCACAAATCAATAAATGAATGCTTTTGAGTGGTCACTTAAAAAATCACCAGTTATGCATCACTGATGAACATATTCCTTGACTAACTATTCATTGTTCTTGACTTATTTTATACTCAGCTTGTGGAACAGTGTTCACTCCAAAGGGGACTTGTTAAGGTAAAATTACAATGTAATTAATTTTCTGTATTCATTTTAAGACTTACTCATTTATTACTTTAAGAGGAATATAAACGCTAGAAATACTTCGATTCTCATGCCATACAAAATTGGTTTTTATTTATTTTGTGCATAATTTTATAAGAATGAAAAAAAGTTATAACATACGAAACCTCAAAAATAGTCTTAGCCATAAGGGATATTTTTTAAAATTGTTTCTTATATTACTTCATAGAAGTCATGAAAAAACATTTTTTTTAAAGGTTTACGCTTATATTTTTTGCTACGTAAATAATAATTTTATTGTAATTCCAAAACAAAGAAAAGCTAGTAAAAGCTTCAATTTATCCGTAGCATATTTTTTGATGTTCATAATATAAACCGATTTGTTGTAAAGATGAATCTAAATAGTATCTAAACAGGATTTCACGTATAACTTCATCTTAAGAGAAAATATTCAAGTTTTCTTGAAGTTTCCAGGTCGAAAAAGCTGAAAACACCAACTGGAAATTAGATTGACAATATTATCTGAATAGACGATAAAAATAGGAACTAATGAAAGAACAAAGATTGAATTTTTTTGATGTATTGAAATTAGCCCCGATTTGCCAGAAGTGTTTTTAACCCCTAAGGCTAATTAATTTGTTCGCTTTTCGAAACAACTCATATAGGCTCCCTTATTATTATGGTTAGAAATATGATCTAACTAATTAAAATGTACACCTTTATGAAACCAAAGTTTCAGACTGTAATTTGAAAAAAAATTATAAAACCTTGAGAATTTTTTATTAACTGCTTTTATATGAATCCACAAAAAAGTGAGTTGACGATAATGTTTTTTTTTTTTCGTTTATTTTGAATTACGAAATTTGAAAGTGTATTAAACCACCTTTCAAAAACAGTTTTTATTTGGATTTTATTGCAGAGGGGAAATATTTTGATCTTCCAACAAAATAGGCCCGAGGCCTGAGGAGTTAACATCTTCTTGAATTCATAATTCCCATCGTATATCAAATTGTGTAACAAACAATCTTGGAATCCCATTGTTTTTGATAGATGCTTCCAGAACAGTTTTCCAAAAGTATTAAGTAGTTTGTATTGCTAGTGAAATAGTGCTGGTCAGCAGTGACTGCATAATATGTTTCCTAATATAAGTACGTATGTCTGCAGTGCAATCGCCACTTCACATTCAAGGAGACGCTGAATCGCCACCTACTGGTGCACCTGGAGGAGAAGCCGTACACGTGTGGAGTGTGCGGCAAGTCCTTCATCCAGTGCACACAGCTGCGCGCGCACATGTTCTATCACACGGGCGACTATGGTTTCAAGTGCAAGTACTGCGACATGAAGTTCAACCGCAAACTCAAGTGAGCAGAGCTTTATATACTTAAAACAAACATTCCCTGATTACGAATAACGTGACAATATTTGAAAATCTTCTATTACTATCATTTTAAGTTGGAAAATTGAACTTGTGCAATGATGGAGGACTTGTGAATAGTCATGAAAACAATAAAATTAGTTTGTTAATAATTCATATTACTTGTAAGGTATTCCCCAAACAATATAAAAGTAAGCTACAAAAAACTTATTTGTGCAGGCTGAAGACTCACGAGAACTTTGAGCATGAGGGGGCGAGGAAAGTGAAGTGCACGGTATCCGGCTGCGACAAGTTCTTCATGAAGAAAGATTTGGCTCGGCACATGATCACACACTCTCAAGAAAAACGTAAGCAGTTTTTTATTTTTATTAATTTTCTTACTCTTTTACGCCCATGGGGCTTTTCCATTTGGTACATAATGTTTAAATTTTTTTTAAAGGGTTAGAAACAAGCAATAGTTTAATAAAAATAGTTTCTTACATTACAGTGGTTTACAGTTAAATAAATGTGAAGAAAATAAAAAGATAACAGTAATAAACAGAAATTATCATAAATAATACGTTAACATAAAAAAATTGTTTAAATTTATATTTTTAACACAGAAATTGTTACATTAAAAATGTCAATAACATTTGTATATTTGTTTTGCTAAATTAAGTAAGCAGTTACTTATATTATCAATTTTTATATCACGATACGGTCCTTGATTCCCTTGTCTTACAACTCCGCTGCCAAAAGTCTCATCTCCATCTCCGCGTCCTAGTCTCACTTGGAATGCCTTTTGGATTCCAGAGTTAGGCAGTGAACCCATGTTAATGAAAAGTGGTTCAAAAAGACCTCAGCGCTTTCCATACAATTTTGCTTGTCGGAATTTGGGCACCCAGCACTTTTCATAAGTCAATTTTTCCCTCAAAACCATTTATGTAGTAGACTTGCTGACATCTGGGATCAAAAATACGTGCTCATCGACTTCAACAAGGCGGATTCCCTCCTGGTTAGGAAAGTAAATAAATGAATGCGCCTTGCAGGCGGCGGGATTCGACAAAGGAGCGTCCATCTCAGACGGGCGCAAAGATTGCACTGAAGCAGCTACCAAGCCGGATCACCGCCTGCTTTTTAGGAGAAAGTCTGAGTGCCTAGTGCACTAATGCTGCCATATTTGAAAAATGACGCCCGCTTCGCTGAAAAATGAGTAAAAGTCTTTCATTCTTGGACAACCTTCATATTGACACAAATTTTTGAAGGCATCAATGTGTTGGTTATATTTTGATACAGTACTGTGTATTATTTGATTGCAGCGTACTCATGTAACCTATGCGATAAGTCCTTCAAGACACGCGCCCTGCTCACCACGCACACGGTCACGCATCGCAAGGAGAACACACGCTCTTGTCCGCTGTGTGTTAGCGCCTTCATCCGCTTCGACTGCCTCCTGCGACACCTGCGCTCTCGCCACAAGGACAAGTACAAGGAGGCACTCATGGCGGGCAGGAAGGCTAAGGTGCCAATACTTTTCTTAAACCCACCATTGCGGGCTTCTCCCAACTATTGCCTCACCTCGGAGATTTTTAATTAATTATTTTTATCTTACTCCGCTTACTGATTAATACGGAATATTTCTTATTCAAACAGTTAGATTTAGCTTAATTATCACGAAAAGTGAGTATTTACGTCGGGGGAGATGAAAAAATATGCATGAAACATGCATGTTACATTTAAATTTTATTAAAATTATTTCACTCGCGCGGTATACGCCATTTGTATTTTCATAGTTTTTTGGTTTACATTTCATAGACAATTAATCATCAATCAATGCTGCCAATAAAATAATTACACATACCCGTTAGACAAACCCTGCTTTGCCAAACAAACCATTCAAAACCTGGGATGTATATCTAAAGAACTCCAGTCCAATTTTTTAAATTTTTTTTTATGAATAATGACCTTCTAACTTAAATAACTGCATTTTTATTTTTATAGTTAGTTTTAATAGTTAAAATAAATGTCAAAGTTTTAATTTTTCAAGATCCCCCGAAAACCACCGAATCTAGTGTGACGTCATCATGACTAACCGAAGTATGAATTCAGTAGGCAACTGGAAACAGCTGATCGTCGCCCGCCATTTTGAATTTCAGCATTGGAGCGTTTTACTGGGCATTATGATAGTTTTTTGTACAGTTAGAGTTTTTGAATATTTTAAATAATATAGATAAACTAATAGAGATACTTTATTTTTGATACTGAATTATTTAGGCCTAAATAATGTTTAAAAAAAAAACAAAAACTATTATATTTCCAAATCTCTATACACCAATAACACTGAATGTCGAACGGCTTGCGCCTTAAATTTATTGATTTCTATACAACTTTGACCCAGGTGACGCGGCGCGGTGACGTCACGCCGCCAAAATCCAGCAATACCAACTTGACAGGGTGTTTTAATGTCACGTTTTAAAATGGACTTTTTAATAATTTTTTAAAAACTCTACGTTAAATATTATGTAATAAAACTTATATATTCAGAATCAGCGTTTATTGGTCTATATGAACATATTTTTTTAAAGCCATAATATTTTTCACTGGAGTTCCTTATTATGATGACATCCAGCTTTTGCAGATTCAATCTCAACCCAGGATTAATTTGAAAGAGGTACTTTTCTGTTTTTATTTTGACAAGAATTTATTTTATAAGATTGGTACTTCCGACAAATGTCATATTTGATTGTCTATTAGTTTAAAAAGGAATATTCCGTATTATCCGTGTATCGAACTTCAACAACACGAACACTCCGTATTATCCGTGAGGTGGCTTATACAATTTTACCATTTTGTTTATTATTCATCTTTATTAAGGGGGGGTAAGGTTTTAAAACTCATTTTAAAAATTTTTTTTTCTAAATATACAACATGTCAAAAGTATTGTGCCAAAATGTCAAGTAAATCGGAGCAAAACTAACGAAGATACAGCGTTTCAAGCGACCGGTCCTCTTGCTCGATTCAAGTATATTTCGAGTATAAAAAAAAACTTTAAATCGATTTTATCACAAAAAACTTTTTTAAGTACGTGAAAATCATAACTCAAAATCTATTTAACCGATCCTTTTGAAATTTTGTACACTGTTCAACTAAATCAACAGGTAAGTGACGAAGAGTATTTTTTTTTTTACCATTTTTTCCATTTTATTATAAAAAATTCACTGATAATTTTAGCAAAAATCGCATTTTCGACTTCAACACACTGCAAAAAAAAAACTCTTCGTCACCACCTAGGATAACGTATCACCTTTTAAACACATTTCGACTTTTTATGTACATATTTTACTTTTGATATTCAGAATTTAACAAAAGTGCATTTAACAAAAAGTGTTTTTGCCACTTTTTCACAATGGGAAGTTTTTAACACATTGACGCCAGTTGTTGAGTTACAACAAGTGAATTTCTTATGATTCATTGAAGGGTTGGAAATTTGTTACTTTTGTTTTTACAAGTAACTTATTATGACTTTATTTAATTTTTCATTTAAGATGGCTGTTTACCATTGCATTTTATGTAAGTAGGTAATTTGCAAAGAAGTTTGCTAACCACCTCCGTCAATTTATAAATATATGAATTTGTAATGTATTAAAAAATGTAAGTTTGATGAAGAATATGATGTTCATCTGGACCTTAAGTAACAAATTCTGTGATTTTCAATAGCTTGAACTGATGAAATCCAAACTCAAGAAGAGCGGCAGTGGTGGCAAAGGTGCAGAAACAAACCAGCCGGTTTCAACTAAAGCCAAACCGAAAAATTCTTCAGATATTACAGAAGAGATACTGATGCAGATTGCAGAGGACGAGGTACGGAACTATATTCATAGTATTTTTATGCCCCGTGGTTTCCCGGCGACGTCCCGTCCCAGGATGGTTGTCAGCCAGCCGACCACGTTGATGACGGCCAAGGTCATCCATCTCGGACCGCACCTCTGGCTCCAGGTGTAGTCGGAAGATCTTAAGTGATGACTGCGTCTGCAGATGCTCGATTTCCAATCCAGCAAAAATATTATGCTCCCATGGTACTCCGAGGCCAATCCAGGATTTTAATTGTTGTTCCGATGGTCTTCAGGCTCTGATGCCGTTGATGGGCTTGGATTTAATTATTCACATCTTGAAAGTAATACGGCGAAGTGATTGCTTCGACCAGCCACAGGAACAGTGGCCAGAGTCACCTGTGGCTCGTCAAGGAATGGCAAGTTCAAGGCCAGTCCTGCCTGAGGACCCCTCTGCTCAGATTAACCAACTCAGCAGATAAAAATAACAATGTTGCCAATATAATGTTTAAAACTATAAAGTTCCAGTACCTAAAGGTACCCATTCACTGAGAATTCTTTTCACTATTATTTCTTGTTACATTATATTTATGTAACAGTTAATCCTAATCACATATTCACTATCATATTCAACTGATCTGTATCCTTTCCCCCAGATTGTCTCTCACAAGGCTTCGCTGAGAAACGGGACAAAGAAGGGAAAAGGATCGGTACGTCGCACTTATGACCAAGACTCTGAAATAGCGCGAGAAGCCTTGATGATAATTGCTGCTGCTTCTGAGGATATAGAAGTGAGTTTACTTTTTTCTACAAATTATAAAG
This sequence comes from Glyphotaelius pellucidus, assembly GCA_936435175.1. Lineage (NCBI taxonomy): Eukaryota > Metazoa > Arthropoda > Insecta > Trichoptera > Limnephilidae > Glyphotaelius > Glyphotaelius pellucidus. The sequence goes on from OW386554.1 coordinate 32,048,177, forward strand.
CACTATTTGGGGTACCCGGCTTCCCTCAGGAAACGGACATTCGAACCCCTACCAATGGGTAGCCCCACCCTTACAAAAAAGATTTCGAATGTTCCACAATGATCTGGGATGTTCCCAAACATTCCAGACTATTCCCGAACATTCCAGAATGTTCTGGGATGATCTAGAAATTTCTAGAGGGTGACACTTCCAGCCCTTACATCTTCAAAAGCACGCCCTTCAAGTAAAAACGGGAACCGTCTTCATAGATAGAGGGTTACCACACCATATAACCCCCTTGATCGTACCGGGACTCGTTTCTAAGTTTTAGCGGCACGCACATTGTTCCCTTTCTTTTAGTTTGAATTTTCACACTTTTTAATATTTTTTTTCCTTTTCTTTATGCTTCACAATATTTCTCTACTAATCGGGTATAATATATGTATATTGATTTACTGTGTAGCCCATAGCCCACTCTTACCTCGCAATTGCCCAAAGGTACTCTATGCATGGTGACATTTATAAATTCTGTTTAAATTTAGACTCACAATTCAAATCAACAAAATTATTTTTATAATTTTTTGTTTCATTCTTCAGTTTCTTAACAAAAATAAAATAATATTAAATTAAATAATTTTTTTATCCATTCAGTACACCACTGCACAAATACGGGTCTCTGAAATGATTTACCTGTATCTGTACAGTGTGTCCTCTAATCTTTGGAACAAAAAAAATGGGGTGATGAGGGAAGTTATTTGCAATCAAAATGACAGAATAATGCGTTGCAGTCCAATTCAGTAGCACACTTTTTTTAATGATCATAACTCATTTTATAAATTGCTATAACTTTTTTTTTTTTTAAAAGAAAGACAAACATTCCCGGGTTACGAATAACCCAACAATGTTTGAAAATCTCCTACTACCACCTCAGAAAGCCGAAAATGTTGCTTGTGTTGTGATGGAGGACTTAGCCGGCCGAGGAATCGAACACGGGACGCCCGGGTGGGACCCAAACGCAATGCCCACTCAACCACCGACTACTCGCTTAACCCCTCAGGCTAATTTGTTTGCTTTTCGAAACAATTCGTATAGATCTAATAGAAATCGTTGTGTTTCCCTTACTATCATGGTTATAATAGAATATATGATATACATAGAAATATGATCTAAACAGTGTTTAATTGTAATTTTACTGTGGTAAAGGAGGCGATTCTTTCAATATGGTTAAGAAACACTGATTTAGAAGCATATTTTATTAGCTTTCAAAATCAGTTTTTAGTTTTCGGATGCTTTCAGAAATATTCCATTAATTTGGATTTTATTGCACAGCGGAAATATTTTAACCATCTGACAAAATATGCTTGACCCCTGAGGGGTTAGTAATATAATATTATGATGACAATGGTTAAATTAAGCTCTCAGATAAAAAAGGTGAATCGATCTTTTGCGTTTAGGATGAAGATGGCCATGTTTATTCTTCTATGTAATTTGCAGGTGGAAATAGTGGACCTTCCGCTGTCAGATGAGAACCTGGCGTACAGCATCGAGGAGCTACTGGATCTGCTGATTGATAAAGACAACTTTGAAACCTTCAACCTCGGCAAACAGACAGTTGATGATGTAAGTATACTGACACTGCTCATTTTACTGTTCACTGTTCACCTGATTCTTGTTCAAATTTAAATGCTTGTTCATTCAATCTTTTCTGTGTGTCTTGTGGATGCTGCTTCAACAGCCATTTATCTGTCTAAACATATTGATGTGAATACCGCACAAAAGTCCCAGCTGTTCCACCATCTGGAGCCCATAGGACTGTGGCGTCCTCACTCCATATTCCAAGTATGTTGCAAGGCTGAGGGTTGTGTTGTGAGGAGGGGAAGAACATAAAAAAGAGGAAGGTGGCTGTTCAGATCTGATCACCAAATACGACCAAAGGCATTTCAAGTCATACCAATTTTGTGGGCAGATATGGCTACCGCTGTCCTGGGAACGATTTATTGGTTAATTGACACCTCTTTCATAGGTCATCCCAAAAGGTTCGCTACGTTTGGTGATTTAGCAGGGGTGCCCGGTTTCATGGGGTGAGGTTTATCTAGGTCTTGGTGGTCAATGTGTTTGCCCATCTACTGCATGGCAGGCCGGATCGGGAGAGATTGGTTGAGAGAGACCTAATCTAGATCTCTCCAATGTTTGGTGAAATAGCAGGGATGTCCGGGTTCGTGGGGTGTGGTTTGACTAGGTCTTGGCGGCCAATGTATTTGCCCACCTACTGCATGGCAGGCAGGATCGGGCTGGTTGAGTGAGACCTAATCTAGTGCAGATGGACTCTGTTGACCCATCGCCTTGCACGCAGTGGGAGGAATGGATTCATACATCTATCTCTCCTAGATTCATTGACCCAAAGATGTAATGGGCCCTGAGGCTAGGCAGGCAGGCTTCAGGGCCTCCTGAATGGAGCTAATGTAAAAAAAAACAACCTTTTAATCATCTTTAATTGAGAATATCTCCCACACAAACATGGTAGTCCATAACTTGCACCGAATACGTAAATTAGAAATATTTATTATTTATTCATGTTTCATAATCTTTCTAGGTGCTGGAGGGCCTGATCATCAAATGCGGGCACACGACAGCGCCCCCTGAAATAACGGGGCGCTCCCAACGACTTCGGGAGAATGCCAAACTCTTGCTGACGGTGGTCATAGACGACGACCCCATGAAGGCCCTCTTTGCCACCCAGACTGTGGACGAGGTGATCCTCAACGTGCTGAGACTCGGCCGTACTACCTGAATCCCTTTCCATACTGATACGCTTGCATTTTTATACTTAAGTATAATTTTATATGTCATGTTAGTTTGTACATTATCCATCTTACATACTAAACTCTTACATGCCGGTAAGATGTAAACGGTAAGCCGCCCAGCTAAGTTAGCCAGCTTTAACTATAAATAACTTAATTAATAAGGTAATAAGTCTTCCACTATTCCGAATTTACTCGCCACATAATATTTAGACTGCGTTTTTATGTAACGGGGTTTGAGTTTGTTTGTTTGTTGCTGACACTTTAAATGACACGAAAATAGTTTATAAACTTGTTTTTATTTTACCTTTCTTTCAATTTTAGAAATTTTTTATCAAAATTTTATGCCTAATTGATTTAGGGATCTGAAAAATTTGCATTATTTTTGTGTTATTGTTGTTATTTTTGGCGAAATTCGCGTTACTTTTGGTAAAATTGGTGATATTTTGCAACTCGTTATTTTCCCTTTTTGGAATCTTTGAGCAAAACGTGGCATATAGGTTTCTTTTGGAAATCAAAAATAGAATGATGGTTTGAGGCGTTTTCATTCTATTTCAGTTGATATTCAAGCTTGTTAAAACCATAGACAAAGAAATACTAAGAACTTTTAATATTACCTTTTTTTTACATTCCTATCAAAAAATTACATTAAAAGTATGAAAATGCCGAAATTCTGAGTTTTTCGCCAAAAAATTACGAATTTTGCGTAAAAATTGGCATTATAGCAATCTAGCCCTATGATTACTTATTTTATTTCAAAGTTATGCATATTAACTTGTTGTCATTGGGTTGTTTAAATTCAGATGAGACTGTTTGTACTTTTAAGTAGCTAATAAACCCTACAAGTTTTATAGTACAGATCTTTCAACAGAACAAAGCACAGCTCTTCTCGAAAAAGAAGTAAGTGGGAGAATTGAACTCGATCTATCTGACTGCTAACCGAAAGTCCTGCCCACACACAGTCCAACACTCTTTGAATAAATGTAAATAAAAATGGTCACATAGAAGTTTTTAACAGAGCTAATAATGCATGTTTCACAAGGTGATGACTCAACTATATGATATTATTTTTAATTTATTGTTTTGTTTAACAATCTGCAATATTACATTTATTTTGTTTTGCAACTTTTATTGTGCAAAAAATGAATATTTTCCTTGTTTTTTACTATGTACATTTTTTAAATGAGGAATGTTATTTCCGTATCGTTTAAATGTTATATTTTTTACAATCCTGTACTAAAGGCAGCCCGTTAAGTTGTGAAGGCAATAAGTTAGTGTAAAAGACACACCCAACTGCTTAACTATATTGTTATGTTATTATATTGTGCAGAAATGACAGATTATTTTATCTGAAACGATTGGAGAGAGTATATTTTAAGCAATATGTATCAAAGACAATCATTTTAGTTTAATAACCCTCAAGTAATGCACGTGTTTTTACAACCAATGTCAGACATTCGTTGAGTAATGCGATACATTGGAGCGTGTTCACAAGTCCTTTTATATTATGTTGCATTCATCCGGTGTGAACACCAAGTACACTGGTGTGATTTTAGGTTTTCATGGCCAAAATTATTTTAGTTATTTATTTTTGGGGTGTTATGCTGTGTTGCGCTACCTCCTTCTTTAGCCAAAGTTTCGGACAGCGTTACAGTGTCCATCATCAGGGCAGATGAGTAAATGATATTGGTGAAAAAGTGTGCTTATGTATGTTGAAGCGATACCGTGTTGCCAGTTCCACTTCTCTACGAGCTGGTGTTAGAGAATAATTCAAAATGGTTTTCTGCGTTAAGCTTTGGTGTAGCCGTCAATTACCGGATACCAAGAACAATTGAGGTTAGCTCCATCGTCTCTATTAATGTTAATGGGGTTTTTATGAATTTCAATTGCCTCCGTAATTCGGCGGGCTCTGTAAGTTTTGAGTCTTCCCAGGACTTCAGGAACAAATCCAAAGTAATAACCGGTTTCAATTAAATTCTCGGCAATTGCCGATTTGTCAGGGTGGCCGAGTTTGAATGCTCGAAAGTGTTCTGATATCCTTTTGGAGATCGTCCGCTCTGTCTGGCCTACATAAACCTTGTCACATCCGGAACAGCTGAGTTTATACACCCCATCTGCTTCTAGGGGAAAAACAGTCTTTGCAGACCTCGGTAGATCTTGTATTTTAGTTGTGGTCTCGAACGAAGACAGTCTTGATGCTTTCTTTCCTCTTTTTCACCAATATCATTTACTCAACCGCCCTGATGATGGACACTGTACGCTGTCCGAAACGTTGGCTAAAGAAGGAGGTTGCGCAACACGGCATAACACCCTAAAAATAAATAACGAAAAAACCAAGTAAACTGTTTAAACTTACAAACTTCTTGAAAGAAAAGCAAGGAGTAATGTTTTTTGTAATTTAAAATTAATCAAATTTAAAAAGAACTAGCTGCTTTGGAAAGGATTCCTTAATTTACAGAGGAATCACATTCACACAGCAATCACAACCGTGCAGCTACGGTCAATTCAACATCGGCTTGTAAAAAAAAACTGGTATTTTAAATAATAATCAAAAAATTGTACAAAGTTTTTAAGAACTGTCTTTGCTTTTGCTTTGCAACTCAAATGAGAATTATTATTTTTTTATGTCATAAATAATGTCTACTTTATTTAATTTTATATTCGGTGCTTATACTCGTATAATAATGCTGGTTTTTTTTTACATTATTTAAAAGCATGAATGATTTTTAAAATATTTTTTATTGAAGAGAACTGAATAAAAAAGGACATATTATTTTGAAATAGTTTTATTTTATTTGAATTATATTACAAAATTCTATATTCATATTTAATACATTCTTCGTATGACTACTGATTGTTGGTGAAAAATATGACACACCTCGTTACAAAAATATATTTATAAATTAATACAGGGCGTTTGCAAAACTCCTGTCTTCTTATAGACATTTATGCAAAGAAACCATGCATCATCATCACGGCGCTACACCCTTCTCGCCACTCTCCTCGATCACTGCCTTCCTACTCCAATCCTCCAGTTTTTCCCACAAAGTAATCAATCCTGTGGAAAACCTTATGAGGGTTTTAATGCACTTCATTTTTTTGTATATTTATTTCTATGGTCATACATACATTTTGCAGGTAAATAGATGATAATAATAATAATAAAAAATATTTATTTATCGATAGATTTTTACAATTTTATGCATTTTGTTTAGTTATCATTGACAAAAAGGTCACTGCTCAGCTACAATTCAGGATTTCTCCCGGAGTGCAGCTGTTTTTCAGCAGTGCCTCTAAAAGTAATACAAAAGACAGTGAAAGTAATACAAACAATTTTCCTAATATAAAACACAGTAGTAGAGTGTAAAATAATCAGTAACCATGTGTAATTAAAGGCGGAACTCCTGCGCCAGAATACACATGAAAACTAGCTTGAACCCCACTATAAACGTTCTTTGTTTTCCGTCTCCTGCGTTTTTTTAAACATGGTTTGAAAGATTGGTGTGAACAGGTGTGAAGTTCGCGCGGTCACACACTTTGCTAGTGGCCTGTCCACGAGTCCACGCGTCCACGCGTACGCAACTGACTTGACGTTTGACGTTTAGCGTTTAAATAAATGTTAAAATATGTTCCGATGAAGAAGAGATGCTACATCAGGGAGAAAACAGAGATATTTTAATAGATGTTTATTTACCAGGAAAGATTTCCGACTAATATCAATTATTATGACCTAAAGTCAGTATTTGAATTTCGAATGCGTAATTAATTACGCATTCGAAATTCAAACGTCAAAAGTCGAGTTCTGTTAAGAAATTTAGCGATGATATTGTAAACGAAATATAAAGGAGAACACGCAGATTTCAACTTAGACCTAACCTACCTAACTAGATTTTTATTAGGTATTTATTTATCAGGGAAAGAATAGAATACCTATTTTAATTGGTCATTTCTTCCGTGTCTCTGAAACCGATTTATAAATTAATAGACTTTATTTACAAGTGAGATCACGAAAGATATAATCATCATTACGACAGTATTTATTTGGAATTTAAAGTCATAATTAGGTATTAGGCTCGCGCGGTTGACATAACCCCAAACGTCATTCGATTTACCTCCGGTACCAACCAACCGCTTCGTACGGCTCCTGTAAAAATATGAACTTATTTCCCCCCCCCGCCGGCCCCGCCGGCCCCGCCTGCCTTCCTGCTCCCGCTTCACCCACTTCAAAAATAATATTAATATTAATATTGTTAATATTCGTTATTATGTTATAATTTTATTATCAAATATATTTATTATATTGTATTTAGGTATCATAATATTTTAAACTAGTGATTATTAAGCTTGCTCATTGCGCATAACCTCAAAAACTTGTTCGGTTTGATTCTCCATACATGACCGCATCGCGCGGCTCTTGTAAAAATATGAACACATTTCCCCCCGCCAGCCTTCCCCCTTCGCCCGGGAGATGAATGTTTTCCGTCGGCTGTGGTAAAGCTTGAATACAGGGTTTTTGAACACGAAGTGTTCAAATTTTCAATGTTTTGGGTGCTGTTCAAGCTAGTGTTCATGTGTATTGTGGCGCAGGATACGGGCCTTAAGTAACTAGTAATGTTTTGTGATCACCTCACTGGGGGAACCTCTCTTACACATATATTTTGCAACTTGGTAAGTTCTTTTGTGGGTTACGATAATATACATAGGAGGGATCAAAATAATCTACAAAAAGATTTTTATAAAATCCGTAACCTCTCATAAAATCAGCCATCGCAAAACGACGACCGCACAAAACAACAGTCACCAAAAACATTCACGACAGCAGAAAGGACTACTTCTCTTGACAGCGCTTGGCGTACTGACTGGGGAAAGGTCCTACCAGCAGAATCCTGTACTACAAATACTAAGCCACCGCAACATCACTTCAGTTTCTTCGGGGCCTCCACCCCTCGTGTGTATTAAACTTTTTCAATCTACAGCGACCAATTTACGGTTCTGATAAGAATCATACATTCAAAGTTGATGGCAAAATTATATTTTTTTGCATCTATGCAACAGTTTCTAGACATTTTGTTTTGAAGACTTTTATTTCACATGTGTATTTGTTACTTAATTTTTATTTATCTGCTATCGGTTTCAACACATCCTTGTCATTCGCTAGTAATCTTAAAACTAAATTATGCAAGTACAGAAATGATTAGATTTTGTTAGGTGGGGGTGGTGGGATTGGTGATTTTGGGGGAGGGAGAGAACGGTGGGAGGAGTCAACATAGCAAGGAAACATTATCAATAAAGGTGACTAACAGGCTGCTATTATTTTGTTAACTAAATTAATTTATGTTTGATTACTTCTAAAGCGCAAAATTTTTAATTAAATAACAAATGCACACGCAAAATAAAACTTCAAAACAAAATGCAAAATTGTAAACTTACACTATTATTTAATAATTATAATAATATTATGTACATTGATGGACTAAAATTAATGCTCTCTATTAAAATAACCCTATGTTGGGAGACTTGGCAGAAATTCAAATGTAATATTGTCATCAAATGGCCAATCAGGTTTTTTTTTTTTACATTTGAAAGATTCTCGTTAAATGCCGATTTTAGGTTCGTTTTAGCTTCTGTCAAATTGTAATCCGCTGACAAGCATAACAACATACATTTTCTGCTGATCAAAAATTGTTAAAAAACTGAAACCAAATACTGTAATAGTTATAAATACCTCCAACTTCTGACATTTTGCATGCAAATATAAAAAAGTTTAAAAAATGGCTTACCTTACGTGTTTTCTAACTAAAATTGCTGATAACGAAAAAAAAATAAAAACACCTACATATTTTAATAGGCAAATGTATTATAAACATTATCGTCAACTCACTTTTTCGTCGTTTTATGTGAAAATAATTAATAAAAAATTCCCAAAGTTCAATAATTTTTTTTCAAATTACGGCGGGAAACTTTGGATTCGTAAAGGTGTACATTTGTTATTTTGTGGTTAACTTTTAGATTTGAATATAAAGCATTGCTCTTTCTAACACCGTTTATAGCGACACAACGATTTCTATGAGACCTAAATGATTTGTTCCGAAAACTGAACAAATAGACCTGACTAGTCAATAAATTATAGGAAATTGAAAATTTCCTACATACAACTTACTTTTTTTTGATCATACATTAAGAAATATTAAAGCGTCTATTCATTTTGTTTTAACATTTGTAAGTGTACCACCGCCATCAAGTACTACATAAGTTCAATTATTAGCCGCCATTGTCAGCACCTCTAAAGGCCAGCATTAACAACCAATACAATTAAAACATACTGCCAATGTTTTACTGAACTTAGCGTATTTTAATAACTGGCAGTTAAAAACCCACTCCGCTGGTTTTTGCTACTAAGCCCTGCAGGCCTACACGACAGTAGGAGCTTTGTAACAGACTTCGCGACGTTGCAGATATATTCGGAGTCGGATTCTTAAATTTCAACCGTACAGTCGCTGGCATAATAATACTATAGATGTAGGGTATTTGCTGAAGCAGACCTAGAATCAGTCTGTAATGGGGACCTTTCAAACGACAAAAACCAAAATGGCAATGATTATTCAATGACTATGTTAGACCCCAACCTTGAAGTCTTATTTACGGATGAATCTGATGAAAACCACGGCAGCCAGGATCCCGACTTCCAGGACGATGATGAGGATGAGGATTAGTTTGTTGTAGAAGACGTGGCGTCCCATTGCCTTGATTATCCGCCCCGACTTGGACAGGCCCTCGTCCATATTCTCCAGCCTGTTTTTGCTGCGGAGGAGGGACTCCCTCTGCTCACTCAGTTCATTTATAACCTGAGAATAATAACACATTTATGTAGTTATACATGGGGTTAATGCTAGAATGCCTGTCAAGTTTTGGTAACTTGATTTAGGTACCAGAAAGTATTCTAAAATGTCATGATTAAAACCTTCAAATTAAACAACTCATTTACTTTGTGAGTGCTAAGTTTTCAAAATTGGAACTAATGAAATCCACACAAGACCTAAAGTACCTACCTTCATAATTACAATATATATTTTTAAGCCATTATATTTTAAGTACATTAAACTAGACACTCCATGTTAGTTAGTTAGTTAACACTATGAAGTGCTCTAATGATGAAGGGTAAATATTTACCTATTGTGGACACGCTCAATATGCACTTTTTATTACAAAAACACTTCATATCAGTTAGATAACAATGAGAAGTAAGTATTTCAGTTTCCGGAATTGGAAAATAATGCATTTTAGTAGATATTTCATTAAAAAACAGACAATTTCACATCTTTCCTTCACGCCATGTTTTGATATAATAATATTAAAATAGTTTTTTAGGCTTGTTTTTTTTTCTTCCTTTTTTAATTAAACCCAAACTAAAAACCTAATTTAGGGTCATGTGTTACTTCTCCTTTTTAATCCAAAAATTGGATTAAAAAAGAGAAGTAAAAAACTAACCTCAAAACTTTGACATCAATGATAATGGCCGCCAAGCGAAATAGCGTTTTTAATTTTAACGAAATAACTATTAAAATTCATTATTTTTCAATTCCGGAAACTGAAATACTTACTTCCCATTATTATCTAACTGATGTGTTTTTGTAATAAAAAGTGCATATTGAGCGTGTCCACAATAGGTAAATATTTACCTGATGAAGTAGACATTTTTAATGACCCAATTAATCGCTAAAAATTCCATCATTAATCGTATCAAGCTGATAACGGATGAAGCCTTTTTTTAAAAACAGAGTACCAAATCAGGTGTCAACAGTAATTTTATGTAGGTACTTATGTATTCTACCTTTACCTATCTTGTTTATCATTTATGTTGTTTAACATATATTATTACCTCAAACATTTATGTATGAGGGTTTCGGGCATCATGCTCGTTAGAATAAAACATACCTCAGTTCCAACTTGTTCTGTTTCGATGGCGATAACATGAGATCTGGCTAGACTTTGCGATGTCCTCTCCAGGGCTTGTTGTCCCTGCAGAACTGCCTGGCGATTATGCTGATCCCAATCATATCCACCGGAAAATGCCATTTTTACATTCAAACTGATCTATAAATTATCAATAGCTAGTTGATAATGAATACTTTTTAACTATTTATCATCTATTTATCAACAAACGAATCTCATCTATGTCAAAGTGACAATGGATATCATAGAAAAAAAGTGACACAAATTGTATGTCGAATATCTATGCTTTCTAGTTTCTAGTAGTGATGGCCAATGTCAAAATGAATAGTACCCTTTACACGCAGAGTTCGGAGCGGGACGTGCCCCGCGCCACTTCAGGCCGCCGCGCAGAAAAGTAAAGACCGAAAGTAAGATAACGGTTTACAGCGCAGTTCACTGTGAGACTTTTCTGCGCGGCGGCCTGAAGTGGCGCGGGGCACGTCCCGCTCCGAACTCTACGTGTGGGGGAGACTATTGAATGATGTTTCGAATTCATTTCGAGTTCACATTTCAAATGAAAAAACGCAGTTATTCCTGAATGTATATTTTTTGTTTGTTTAAAAGCTAATCATTGTAATGCGAAGGCGTTACACAGAAGATTTCTGGTGTTTCCTATAGTTTCAAATCCCAAATTTATATGTTGATCCGAAAGAAGATAAAAGACGAAGGGCAAATTGTCAAAAAATACAGTCACTGCCTGGAATGATGGTAATCTCTCACAGGGCTATAATATCACTGCTTTAATTTTTTACAAATCGTCTTACTTTTCTATAAAATTTCCATAGTATTCAATCATATTTGCTAGGATTGAACACCTACCCCCAAACCCCAAGCTCAGCACCAAATATCGTATATGCTGTTGCGGAGATTGTCAACAGAAACTTAATTAAAAATCAATAATTTCAAAATCGTACTGTTTTCTTTCTGCCAAAAAATGCCTGAAATTCCAACCAATACTTACAAGCAACCAATCAGAGAAAAGCAATTTAAGTAGGTACTCAGTGTGCAGGAATGGAAGTCGGTCTGAAATTTGATATGTGAAAATGTAGTCAGGTGAATACATAATGTAGAATGTGCACATAAATGTCATGTAATATCGTACCTGAGTAAGTAGATGGCTCTCAGGAGAAATACGAGTGCCTTTGAGTTCTGCTCAGTTGTTGACATACCTGCTTAGCACAAACATTTCAGTCTGGGATTGTGGCAATGGAGTTCCCATTTTGGCATAATCAACTGTTTCAATTCATGCTGTGTAGCTTAATGCTATTTATTCTGCCACAACTACATCCAAACGGAAATTACACTTCATATGAGTAAGTATTAAAAATATGGGTACCTACTGTTAAAAATATTGATTTAAATTGAATGTAATATCTGATTAAATTTTGTGGGTAGTTACCTGCTTATATGATTAAATTCATTGATTTATTTCAGAATAACCACCTCTGAGGAACTTGTTGGACCATACGCAGAGAACTCTTTGATTAATAATGCGGAACAACTGTATTTAGGGTTATTGAAAGGACCAGAAACTTTGGTGGTTTTAAATAATATTTTGTACACGGGAATTCACGGAGGTGATGTTGTTAGAATAGTTGATAAAGATATACAGCCAGTTACGAAGTTTGGAGTTGATTGTGGTGAGCAAAATCTATCAATTTTAAATGTAATACAACATGCTTACATCGATATGTTGATTTTTCTTTGGTAACTCTTGCAAAGCTCCACGTAATAAGAGAGATAAACATTTGAATTTTCCTACTACCATAATAAGAAGCTGAAATTGTTGTTTGTACATGCAATGAAGAAGTACTTTTCCAGCAGGAAGTTTAACCCGCAACATCTGGTAATGCTTACCCTTTTGTTTTTTTAGATGGGCAGTGGCAGGAATCAAAATGTGGCCGGCCATTTGGATTAGCAACAGATAACATTGAAAATCTTTTTGTGGCGGACGCGTACTATGGAATATGGCAGTACAATGTGAAAACAGGAAGCAGACAAGTGTTGGTTCCTCACAATGTTTCCATAGATGGCCGCATTCCCAAGATATTCAACAGCCTCGCCGTGAGCAAAAGTGGTGACATTTATTGGACGGATTCGTCCGCCGATGTTGACATACAAAATGGGGTGTTTGCTATGTTCATGGACGGAAGTGGAAGGTGAATAGTAATACCTATGGTACTAAGTCGCCTTTAGTTTGCATTTCATTTCATTCAACACGTTGCTTTAGTTCGTATTTGTCCAACAGACCATTAGAAAATTTTACAGAAGAAGAAGGTTTTCTTTAATTGTTTCAATGAAACATTATGATAGGTGTAAGATAAAGATAAAGCTATTTCCGTAAAGTTAAAGGTCTCATTAGTTTAAATAATTCTTAATTAAGTGATTGACTATTATTTTTTATATTTTATTTTTCATTTTAAAGTGGAGATTGAACAAAAATTAAATTGGACAAATAAGAACTGAGGCGACGAACAGTTGGAATCAAACTGAATACCATTTAACTGCCAATTTTCTAAATGGTTAGTGAGCAAATTTTGAAATTGAGCTCACATCAGCCAGTTAAAATTATTGTAGACTGATTAACTAATACTCCATTTCCTGAAGAGCTATTCTCTATCTTTTGTGTGATCGAGATAGGTCTCAGGCGAGATCTCCTGTCAGATTTGTGTGATTTTCTACAGTTGTTATTTGCTTTTTCTGTGAACCGTTGTCAGAATTTCAGCTGTGAGCTGTTACGTATTTTAGTTTTGGTCGTTTTAAACACCAATTCCTGCAAGCATGCATGATTATTTATTCATTTAACAGCCGTAGAAAATCACACAAATGGGACAGGAGATCTCGCCCAATATCTATCTCGATCGAGACAGATATTGGGCAAGATCTTTTGTCCGATCGAGATCTCCTGTCCGATTTGTGTGAATTTCTACAGCTGTTAAATGAATAAATAATCATGCATACTTGCAGGAATTTGTATTTAAAACGACCTAAACTAAAATACGTGACAGCTCACAGCTGAAATTCTGACAACGGCCCACAGAAAAAGCAAATAACAGCCGTAGAAATTCACACAAATCTGACAGGAAAGCTCGCCTGAGATCTATCTTGATCTCACAAAAGATAGAGAATAGCTCTTCTGAGAGGGGTAGGCATTGGAAAACACTCATATTCGGAAATATGTATAAGATCCTACTCTTAAATGACCTGGCTCAAACTATTTGATTCTCATGATGGTATCATTTCTTCCTCAGGCAGCCCCTATTTCTTCTTCTTTTCAAATATTCCCTTATTTCTTCTACTCGAAAATATATGACGCCCGAATGCTTCATTTCCTAATGCTGCTTTCTCACTCTAAATGCTCAAACATTTTGAGCTTCCCTTTTTTTAATATTTTTGATCACATTCAATACACAATCATTATGGAAATGACAAAATCAAACTGAGATTGCATCACTAAATTTTCAAAGCGTAAATATTAAAAGGACATCCTATTTTCACTTTAAAACTTTTTACAGGATATTCAAATATGATGCTGAAAAAAACGAGAGCTATGTTCTGGCGGATGAATTATATTTCCCCAACGGAATAGTGTTGTCTCCCAAGGAAGACTTTGTGGTTGTGTCAGAGATGATCACCAGCCGACTGCTGCGCCACTATATCTCTGGACCCAAAAAAGGGATGACTGAAGTTTTTCTGGACAGGATTCCAGGTAATTTTTTCACTTATTGAAAACTTGCGCAGTGTTTTAAAATCAAGGAATTTTTATATATATGTGTACAATAACAAATAGTTTTCAAATGCTTTGAGAAGATCTTAGGAAACATACCATTTAATATTTATATAGCTATATATTTATATAGCTATATAAATTACACACAGTAGCAGCTAAAATAACGACTCTCGCGCGAACCGATTTGGTCGACATTTTGTAAAAAGATTTGAGCTCGCTGCTAGCGCCACACGCTAGCCAATAACGGCTCCCACCCGAACTAATTCTGACAGACGAAATCAGCTGTTGGTAACGGTTGGTCGAGTTTACTAACAGATAGTGAATTTCCAAGATAGTAGCTTGTAAATTCACTCAATGTCATCGAGGCTTAACTTGATTTAGGTACCAGAAAGTATTCTAAAACGTCCCTTATTTGAATGCTATGAATATCTTTGACAGGTGCTCTAAAATTTAGATGTCAAAATTTTGTTTCAGCATTTTTTATTTTAATTTTACAAATTTGACATAGGCTCGTCTAGCATTGCCCCGGATACACATGTCTATATAATTATGTTATACTGGGGTATTCAATTGGCCACCCCAAGTGGTTCGCTACATTTGGTGACTTAGTAGGGGTGCCCGGATTCATGGGGTGAGGTTTGTCTAGGTCTTGGCGGCGAATGCGTTTGCTCATCTAACGCGCGGCGGCACGGATCGGGAGGGACTGGTTGGGGGAGAAATAACCCCCAGATTTCTACCCACCCCTCACTCCTTTTTCCTTCTCAGAATTTCTCTTCTTCCTTTACTTAAAAAGTCCCTCTACACAGCATCCCCAAAGAGGACGTAGGCTCTGAGGGATTTTTTCTTCAGGGCCTCCTCTATGGAGCTAACGTGGGACTCAAACCACAGGACACACCTGTTTGAGTTCGTTAATTTATTGACTGAGGTTGCTACGTTGCTAGTGATGTTTGTACAGAGAAAATTTAGGTGGTAGGAGTGAGTCTGAGTGTGAGTGAGGAGTGAGGAGTGAGGAGTGAGGAGATATAACAACCGGTTTAACTTTTCAAAGGTTCAACTTTCGACAACAAACAAAAAATTGTAATCCAATCTGTTTATAAGAATACACACTGAAATGAATGCGTTTTTTATAAAGATGAAATATGATATCATAAAAATGTGTATGGTCAGCTTGTGAAGCAAATGTGCAGGTACCTATCAATGTGAGCATTACAATTTTAAATAAATTATGTCATTTTGCAGCCTTATAAATGCTCGATAAAGTTGCATTCTAAATAATTCTAATGAGTGAAAGGTGGTAGATAAGAACCTTGGATGAGAGTTGAATAATTTAGTTTTAAAGTAGGTACCTACCTATGTTTTATTAAATTATTGGCATAGTGTCTACTTAGGCACTTCTCTTTACTACTAGACCTACTCAAAGGATAAAGTTTTGATAATGGGCTGTTAACTGAATAGTTCCAAAATATCCGTTAGATGCAAATCCGTTTATCTATTGACCAGGGTTGCCATTTTGTGGGGAATTCCCCGAATTGCGGGGAATTTGTAAGAATTTAAATGGATTGCATATTTTTGGAGAGTACTTTGATGTGTGGGGAAAATGCAGAGATTCTATAATATTATAGGAACCGACGTAAATAATAATTATTAAAAGAGTATTTCCTGATTATCTAACCGTATTGAAAAATAATATTTACAATTACAAGTGAGAATATACTATACTTTCATTTTCTTTAGCAGCAAATTTTCAAACAAATTTCTATTTTTTAAACCTGAACGAAAAAGAAAATGACTAAATAATAAAAATAAAAATGAAAAGAAAGGAACTTGTGGGGAGTTTGAATGTCTATTGTGTGTATTTTTTAGAAGATACCTTCCCATGTGCTCCACTTTCCCCAACCCCTCCCCCCTTCTGCATTCCCCCTTCCCCCTTCTCTCATTCCCCTCCTGCTGACCACCCCCCTCCCCTTCGTTCCCCTCCCCCCTTCTCAAATTCCCCCTCTCGAATTCCCCCTCCCGTCTCCCTCCCTGCTGCTTAACTATAAGAAATACACACATTTTTCAAACAACTCAGGCGCCGCTTGTTGTAAAAATTTTATGCAAATTTCATGACGCCAGAGCTCACCATTATATACAGAAATTAACCAAAGTTTCACCACAATCGGCAGAATAAGGGACAAATAAAAAAACATTAATTTTTAATATAAAGAAAATATTATGTTTTAAATGTATGCATTGGTAAATATTGTAATTATTGTAAACACATCTGAGTTTACATTTTGTAATGTGTTTCAGGTTTTCCCGACAGGCTGAAAGTGCATGGAAATTACATCACGGTTGCCCTTGTCCACGCTCGAGACGCCTCGGAACCTGTTTTCTTTCAGCGCATATCATCTTACACCCTCGTGCGCAGAGCCATTGTTCATACCATGGCGTACGCTGAGAATGTCTTCAAATTTCTCAACAAGTACTTCCCAACAGAGATGTTTGAAAAAATTATACACAAAGTGAGTATTATACAGTTTTGACTATGATAAAAAAAGTTATTAAATAAGATAATATAGAGAAACTTATACAGGGTGTCAACAGACGTATTTGACTTACTTTAATAGGCGATTCCTGACATAATTTTTTAACAAAAAACATTAAAAAATCAGTAGGTATTGGATAGTTAGGGGCGGGTTGAGGGGTTGGTCGGTTGCTCGGCTGAGTGACCAGTGATGACAATTGGAAGAAATTTTTTTTTGTTAGATTTTGAAATTAAAATTTTTTGGAAAAACGATTATCTAAAAATCAAAGGAGACCAAATTTCATTAATGTTTTGATGATCAAGAGTTAAACCATGTTCAGAAAGTACTGGTTTACCAGTCTTGTTACAAAGAGATGTTATTATAGCAGCAAAATCTCCAGCATTCGTTGCTATTAATGACTTTTTAAAGAGGTGTTGAGTTGAGTTGATTCTGAGTTGTCATGGAACCAAATATGACAAAGGGAAGAAGATTTATGAATATATGTATTTACCTACCATACCTTTATTGGATAACCAACACCTCTGCCATAGGTCACCCCAAGTGGTTCGCTACGTTTGGTGATTTAGCAGGGGTGCCCGGGTTCATGGGGTGAGGGTTGTCTAGGTCTTGGAGGCGGATGACCAGGACACACTGAACCCCAGATTCCTACCCAACCCTTTTCCTTCCCAGAACTCTCCTTTCCCCCTTTTCCTTAAAAAAACTCTCCCCACAGCATCCCCAAGGATGACATAGGCCCTGAGGAAAATAATTTCCCTCAAGGCCTCCTGTGTGGAGCTCATGTAAAAAAAAAGCCATCTGAATTGCAACATTTAATACACGTCCAATCCATCTGAATTGTAACATTTCACACATGGCCAAGCCATCTGAATTGCAACATTTCTACGAAGAGTAGCAGATACCCTAAAAAGTAGCAGATGCCCTACGAAGAGTAGCAAATACCCTAAATAAATAGCAGACACCCTTTGAAGAGTAGCAAATACGGTTCGATGATTATCCCATCTCAGATCGCCGAGCTTCTTATTAAAATCACATTTGATAAGAAGCTCGCCTTCCAGATGACTGTGTTTGTATGCTTGGTTAAATATATTATTCTAATGAATTGTTTGTTTCCAGATCGGTCACTTTGAGACAGTGTCGGGATTCGCACCCAAACGAGTGACCATCCTCATAGTGGATTGGGACGGAAACGTAGTCGAGTCTTGGCACAATACAGATGGGACCCTCACGGCAGTAGGCGATGTACAAATATACAACGGTCACGTTTACTACGGGTCGCCCTACAACATGTACATAGGAAGGACACCAATGCCTAAAACTAACCTCACTTTTGAAATACAGAGACCGAAGCCAAAAGCGATTGTTCTTGAACTAAAGTAAAATATTATTACATATTCACTTAGATTGGCAACCATCAATGAAGAGATAAAACAATAGAAATACGCTGTGGGTTTGAACTAAAATAATTTTTTTCTTTTTTTCTGATGGAATTGATCACATTGTGCTTTCAAATGTCGATCTTGTCTAAATTGGCAACATCAGTTTAATTTGAAATCGATATAGTTCACACATCTAGGGATTTTTTATTCAGTGCTTGGCAATAATGGAGTTCCTAGATAGGTACGGCGTGGAAAGCAGTGATGCCTGTTTAGATTTCCCATTTAAATAATAATTATAAGCAAACTTTGTAGTGACAGAATACACACATTTTTTTATTTATTATTGTAATGTCCATCGCACACGGATATTTGCAAGCTACACAACTGTGATACAATCACAAGTCACCTACTGATATGCTACTCTTTAATACTGGTTTCTGGGCACGGCGCTACCCACGTACATAATCATTTTTTCATGTGCAGCCGTAGAGTTAATACAATGCCAAGTGACGAGAATTGATGATGTGGTGTGAAGGGAAGGTTTTGGGTTCAAGCATCCTTTCTTATGTATTCTGGTAAATATAGTTGGATATTTTTCCAACTCCAATTTAACAATTTGACTGGTCTGTAGCTGAGTGGGCATTGCATTTGGGTCCCACCCGGGCGTTGCGTGTTCGATTCCTCGGCTGGCTAAGTCCTCCATCACAACACAAGTAACATTCTCGGCTTTCTGTGGTGGTAGTAGGAGATTTTAAAACATCGTTGGGCTATTCGTAACCCGGGAATGGTTGTCTTTCTTTTTTAACCGCCCTACCTTTGGTTTATTTTTCAAAAAGTAGGTAAAAAAACATTGGGTTTTTTAAACGGTTTTATAAACCGCGTCACTTGCACAGAGAGTACCGCTGACTAGCGGCATTACTTGTACGGGAGAGACGAAAATACCCGTCCCATGACCCTTAGCTTCGCAACAGCGCAGGAACTAACTTGATATATACAAACGTATCGCGTACGTTTGTGGGTTTCGGGTATAGTTATTTTTTTACCTGAACTTACGTGATACGGTTTATTGCATTCGGGCGATAATATTGCGGACGTATCACGTACGTTCGTATGTGTAGGGCGGTTTAACAAAAAAAGTAAACATTGAGATCCGTACGGACACCATTTTGTCAAATGAGTAGTTGCATATACAACTCGCTTAGCTTGTGAGCTTGTCAGTTTCGTGTGACTGACTTCAAACCCATAGTTGACAAGTCGTGTTGTGTACGAATCCTAGCAAAGTAGTATACACGCATGAAACTTGAGTCGCTAGTGAATATCCCCGTGTGCTATGGGCCTAACAATTCAATAAATATACAGTAAAGATGTTGTTAGAAGGTTTATTGTCTGATGAATGATTTACTCGATATTAATAAATAAGCAATTATGAAATGTAAATGAACTTTATTTTACGCTCCATTCCACGCAGATACTACTCAACCTTCCCCTTCTACTTTCCACTTCCTTAAGCCTCAAAATCTTATACATAAAAATCAATTTTTGTTTGTTTGTTGTGTGCTGCCATACCGTTCATCCGATTGCGATGAAACTTTTGTGATTTGTTGTGAGCACGCCCGCAAAGGTTATAGGCTATGTATAATGGTAAGCTTGACGGCCTCCGTGGTCCCGAGGCAAGACTCTCGAATCACAATCCGAAGGTCGCGGGTTCGAACCCGGCGTGCGCAAATAAATTTTATTTGATTAATTTGTGTTATTTCACAATTTATTCGTTTAAAATAATATATAGTATATTTGCGGCACGTTCCAGAGTGGAAGATACTATCAGTATCGCCCTGGTGTAAGACCACCATTCAGAATTGAAACGTTGCTTGAAATGAAAAAAAAAACTTTATAATACCTTAATATAATACAATTTATAAATAAATTATGTACAAATTTTGCTATAGATACTAATAAAAAAAAAATAAAAAAAAATTACTTTAGCCGTGTTTAGTGACCAGATCTGAATAGCCAGGTACTTCCCCACCTTCCTCTTCCCTATCTCCTTCCCCTCCCCACTACCTTCGCCTCATAACATACCCCGATTGGGGATGCCATAGTCTCACTGGCTCTAGACGGGAGCAGTTGGGACTCTTGTGGGGTATTAACTGTAAAAAAAAAAAAAAGCTCTGATGTTATGAAATTAGTATAAATGAAAATTGTATTTTATGTGTTTTAGCAGCAGGGAGGGAAGGCATGAGGGGAAGGGTAATAAGTGAGGTGGATAGCGGGAGGGATAACAAGGGAGGGGAGGGCGTGGAAGGCGGAAGGGGAACGCGGGGGGAAGGGGATGCGGGAGGGGAACGGGGACGCATGGGAAAGGAAATGCGGAGAGAAACAATTTATTTCTTTGGATTGCAACGCATGCCGGGTACCAGCTAGTATATACATATTTACTTATGTGGTGTTACAAACACTTATTGAAATGATAAACACTGAACTGCTCTGCTGAGTTGACTTCTTGAAGTGGTAGACTCATACTGAACTGTTCTGCTGAATGGCCAAATCAGAATCGAAACGTTGTTTGACAAGGCAGTAGCTGGTTTTTCAAAAACATCTACCCGGCATCCAAACGAACTGAAACTCGGCAGGTAAACTCTTCATTGATGACAATGCACTCTATCAACTTTTGGTGTCACACTCGCATTTTTATGAAATTAGATGACTTTATATTTAAAAATTTACATCAATTGATGTATATTAAATAAGTACTCTCCAATTGGGATTTGGTTTAGGGTTTAGCATTGTTGACTCCAGTCCCTGGTGAAGAAAATTCAATCATCAGTTAAACCAAAAAGAAAGTTTTTTTTTTTAAATTTTAAGACATTTGAAAATAGATGTATTATAGTATAAAAAAAACTGTTATTTTATGGGTTAAATTTTTTACATTAGCTCCTCACAGGAGGTCCTGAGGAAAATAATTCCCCTCAGGGACTCTATGTAATCTTTGGGGATGCTGTGTGGAGGGTCTTTTAGGAAAGGAAGTTCTGAGAAGGAAAAGGTATGAGGGGTGGGTAGAAATCTGAGGGTCAAAGTTTCCAGGAGTGACGGATGTATAAATCTATCCCTCCCACTGCAGTGCAAGGCGAAGTTCCGGAAGAATCCTGCTGAAAAGGTCTCCCTCAACCAGTTGACTCTGCTGGACACGAACAAACCTCGCCCCATGTTGCGTTTGGTAACCAGGTCTGATTAGCCAGATACTTTCCTTTTTCTGATATCCTTCCCACTCACTTCAGCCTAAATACAACCAATTGGGAATGCGTGGTTTCACTGTTTTGAGATGTTGGATCTCTTGTGCAGTAGGTACTCACATTAAAAAGTAAACTAAATCGGAGTAATAAAAGATTTCAAAGGGGGTTTTAGTTTGTTTTATTTTTTGTTTTGCAAAATAATAAAAAATATACTAAAAACATTCTCAATCAGCAATGGTCTATCTGAGGACATAAATTACACAAAAACATAATATTATGAATTAATGAAGTCAGCGGATCTTTCGTATCTATATTTTATTATTTGATGCCTTTAATAGTCTCATTTAGTCGGTACATTTACCCAAAATTAAAACTAACTTTCTACAAAGGGTGATTGTACCTACTAACAAGAAAACATAATTAAAAACTCTTTGATGGAGATCAAACATGTCATAGAGCATGAAAATTAAAGAGATTATTTTAAAACAGTTCAGTATTTTATCTTTGTACCACGGAAAGAGTAAAGCTACAGGTAGTTTTTTTTACGCACTGCGAGTTATCTTTATTTTGTACCGATACTGGTTACCGTAACTGGAGGCTTTCTATGCTCTAGAAAGAGTCAAAGTCATATGGTCGCTTTGCGCTAAAAAGTAATGCAAGGGCATACTTAAGGCGTCAGACCACGATAATTTTTTTTTGTAATTTTTAAAATTTAATTTTCTGAAAGATGCATTTGTTAAGAATGCTCTCACCAGATATTTTAAAGAAATTCGTAAAATTGATGGAGATACTGCATTTTATGTGAAACCGTTTGAAACAGTTTGTTCGTTGAATTACCCAACAGCAAAATTTTGCTGGAGGGTAATTCAACATAATTTCTCTATGGTGCCATAGACACTGGATTTTCGAACAGTTTAAGACTTCGTGCATGCAAATCCGATGTACAGTTTTTTTAATTTGTCGTCAACCAGGTTGAAAAACGCAATCAAAGTTTTGCTGAAGGGTAATTTAACATACAAACGGTTTCACATAAAATGCTATATCTCCGTCAATTTTACGAATTTCTTTAAAACATCAAAATAAAAAAATTTACCATGGTCCGGTGCCTTAAACAAAACAATGCTTGGTTTCTTAGTACCGCTTGCTTAGAGCAGTTGTTTTGTCATGCTTTCTATTTACATACGTAAAATGAATTCTTAAAAAAACAGTTTTAAAAATTAAACAAGAAATAAAACTACTATTTTCAAAGAAAAGTCAAAATAAAATTTATATCAAAAGTACCGTGTTTTGTAATTATCCAAAACTTTGAAAAAATACTACTCATCAACAAAAAGGGTATTTATATTAATAAACGTATACAAAAATAAATACCCAACAATGTCTATTTCTATAGTATTTTATTACGACCATATAATTAGTAATTTATTATTTTACATACATACCAGGAAAGAACCATTTTTGAATCGCTGATAATTTATTGAAAGGTGAAACAAAAGTTCTTATTTAGAAAATTAGTAAGGAATAATATTTTATCATAACACATTTGCCATAAATTAAAAAAAAAGAGAAATCATGTGACATTTGGGCAAGTTGCAATTCCTTCAATAAAAAATTACATAAAATAATTTGGACCCTTCCCTGATGGGTTACTGGATAATATTAAGCTAGCTGATATGAAATAATTTTTACAATAAATAAGAATAGTAAGGACATTATTATCATTGTAGACTGTCAATGTTGCCACAGTACGAAAAAAAATTACCAATTTGAAAAAAAAACAACAATTTAATCTAGATATGATTTGAGTTTTCATGGCCAAAAGTTTTACCGTGATTAATTTTAGGTTTATTACGCTGTTGCGCTTCCTCCTTCTTTAACCAAAACAGCAACCAGAAAATCATCTTGACTATTCAATCTAGCTGTAAAATTAAAGAAAATTAAATCATGTTCGTTAACATATCCTGTATCTCTATGTTGTTAGCAAATGTGTATAAAAATGCAAACAGCTATGTATTAATTAAGGCAAAACATCCGACAAAAACATTAGGGCAGGGCAACGTTTTTTTGTTTTCGATGGAAGTTTTTATTTTCGTGGCCGATGGGCCGATGGGCCACGAAAATAAAAACTTGCCTGTGGCCCCGAACCTAACCATCCACAAAATGTGTACATGTTTTTGTCGGAGGAGATCCTGCTTTACACACACTATTTTTATGTATTCATAATGTTATCATTATCAACAATAATATTGGAATGTTCAAACATTTATACGACGCCACTAAATTTACTTACATTTAAAAAATTTACGCTTTTGAAGGAAAATTAGTGTCACGCAGAGTTGGATGGTGAGAAAAGTTGTTTTTGCATAATATCGATGATTATAAAAAATCTGAAAGCATCACAGGCTATCTGGGAAATAGCAAAATTACAACATGTAGAAAGAATTAATCTCAACAAGACTCAATTAATCTCAATTATTTGAACCATTTTATTAATAACTTGGAGAGATGTGATAACTCCCCGAAATCAAAAGTATGTTTGAGTTCTGGGAGGCGGGTATAGGTACTGCTGCTGCGGGAACCATTTATTGGACATGCCTGCCACAGGTCACCCCTATGTTTGGTGAGTTCGCAGGGGTGCCCGGATATTGGAGTGAGGCTGCTTGTCTTAACGGCGGCGAATGCGTTTGCAAACCTATTGCGTGGCGAGCCGGATCGGGAGGGTTGGGGGTGACCTAACCTAGACCTCTTCAATCGGACTCTCTTGACCCATCGCCTTGCAACACAATGGGAGGGATGGATTCATACATCCGTCGCTCCTGGGCACATTGATGCCGATTCCCACCCAACTTAAATGGAACTTTCACAGAACTTGAATTTTAAATTTGAAATTTGATGAATTGTTCAAATTCTGTGAAACGAACGGTGTAACATAACTTAAACTAAACGGGATTAGAAATTTTTACAAGCGTTTTAGTAGGTGTTACAGATATTCTCACTGAGTGTCTCACTAGCTTGTAAACGAGTCATTATTCAACAGACTAGGCAATAACTGTGTAAAAATATCTAAAATGTTTTGCTGCAAATAATTATAGTGGGATAATTATGGTAGCACGGGGCACTTCACGGACCGGAACCAGGGTGAGCGGGGTCCGGCCATCGGCGGCTCCACGATGCTAAATAAACACCTGCTCCTTGGCGAGGGCATCACAGAACGGTGCCACCACGGCTCTGGTGCCAAAGTAGAAGATGAGGCCAAAGGTAATCGAGATGGGCAGGGCGGGGAGTGCCTTCTTCATGATGGCCAGCAGCAGCAGGGTGATGCACAAGCCCTGGGGAAAACCACAATAATTAATTAATATCAGCACAATTAATTAATAACTATACATCCATCCGTAAGAGCGTGAACTTCTCAAATATTATGTACTTTCCTCAAACAGACTAACCAAGGTCTTAATATGAGTCATTTAATTTCTAAATCTACTATATCAACTTTCACTGATTCGGAGAAAACTGCAAAAAATCTGTCACATCTCTAGCGTAAATAAATAAATGCATTTTAATTTTTTATATGATGAATTGGAGTAATATAAATTCGAAAAGTGTTCATTTTTCATTGTATGTCTAGCAATATTTAAGTAATTTCTATAAATAAAATGTATATAGTGGATTTTGATACTCACTTCGTGATTTACTCACGATATAGAGGCTTTTGAAACTCAACTGACCTGGCACGCGAGTTTCTAAACCCGCCATCTTGGCAAAATAACTGCTCGTGATTAGTTGAATTCCGATATAGCGGGTTTTGATAGTAACTTTTTGAATGATATAGCGGATTTTGTTTCTCCCTCGCAGTTTTAACATGGTTTTTGATTGTGATAACGGAAGTTTTGAAACTCAATTTTAGGTAAAAATGTGAACAAGATGTCGTACTCAGGTCGATTTGGTAAAAAATCGGATATAGCGGGTATTAAAATTGTAGGACTCATATGTAGCAAGGTTATGGTATAATATTAACCCCTCAGGCTAATTTGTTCGGATTTCGGAACAACTCATTTAGTCTCATTGAAATCGTTGTCTCCATTACTATCAGAGTTAGAAATATGCTCTAAATGGTGATAGAAAGAGAAAACGTCACACTTTATATTCAAATCTAAAAGTTAACTGCAAATTAATTCAAATTTACACCTTTATGAGTTCAAAGTTTCCGACTGCAATGTGAAAAAAAAATTATGAAACTTAGAGAATTTTTTATTAATTATTTTTACATGAATGACAAAAAAGTGAGTGTTTCTTTCTGTTATCAGTAATTTTAGTTAGAAAAAACATAAGGTAAGCCCATTAATATAACTTTTTTATGCCTTCAAAAGTTTTACATTTAAAAACTTATATGTTTATTTCAAATTATATAATTTGAAAGCGTGTTTCATCACTTTTCGAAACAGTTTTTGGTTTTCGGGTACATTCAGAAATATTCTATTAATTTGGATTTTATTGCAAAGCGGAAATATTTTGAGGCCTGAGAGGCTAAAGATTAGTGACAAAACTACTTGTGTTAACTTACAATCAATATGGCCACGAAACAGGCCAGTGTGGTGTTCCAATCTCCATACGATGATGCCTTTCCCACCAAAACGCTGTAGAAGATGAAATCTCCCAAACCCAGTTTCACGCCACCTAAAATATATACAAAGAATCAATATTAATTATTACTATATAGTGGTGTTCTTTATTCAGAACATTCCTTGGTGAGACAGCATCTCTGTTCCTATCCGATTTTGGCATCTCTTTTCCTCTCAACCTTGTTCAAATTTCGCGTCATTAAGAAACTCCAGTGAAAAATATTATGGTTCAAAAAACATGTATTCATATAGATCAACAAACGCGAATTCTCAATACAGTCAATTCCGCTTAATAGGCATATGGGTTTATTGGGATAGCCGGATATTTAGGACAGACAAAACCAAAGGAACAGAAATCAAATTCTATGTTACTTTGGTTATCCAGGACACCATTCCATTTAAACGGGACAAATTCAGATTTCAGACAAAAACGTGTCTCAGTAAACGAATAGGCAATATAATAATAACGAAAGGGCGAGCGGTATGCGGATGGTATGAGGAGAGGAGATGCCAAATTCTTCGGGATTGGGTTACAAGCAATTAATAATGTGAAAAAAATACCTTTGTAAAATGAACCTTCAGATTTTGTCTCTAATAGACAAATACAATACAACCTGGCAAGTTCATTACTTACCACGACGGGACCGCTTGCCCTGAGGAACTTGTGGCAGAGTTTCAGAGTGACACCTTCTACCTCCTGCAACAGAACAGATATTTCACAAATGGGGCAGACCCATTGTGGACCTGTTTTGCCTCTTCGACTGCTCATGTAGCGGAGTAATATGTATCCATAGACAGGAAAGACGAAGCGACGATATTTCACAATGCTTTCAGCAGACTTTGACGCTTTTCTCTGGCGTGGGTGAGTTCGCCTTCTTGTTTGATTCCTCGAGTCCTAGCTTATCTAGAAGAAGCAAAGCAGGTGAGGGCAGTCCCCTAACTGGCGCTTCTACTGATTACAATTGGCATCAACACTGCCACCAGACGATAGTAGAAAATTCTCACCGAGGAGTTTTCTGGATAAGGATGGCAACGCAAAAAGAGTTTTAATGGTAGGTAAAACTCTAATGTTACATACACAAAATGGTGGCAAAGTTGGAAACACTGATGATGTAAACAGATTTCTACTGGTGTGTTGAGGATGTGTCCGAAATCAGCACGTATTTTCATTTTCCCAACTTCTGGTGAAATTGGTAGAACATTTTCAAACACTTGTTGGTATCATCTGCTAAGAAATTGCGTACACTGAAAATATCACAATCATTTGACTTACGTTCTTCTTCTTGCACGACTTGCTGAGGCTGGGGCTCCGTGGTCCTGCGGGGCACTGCGGTGGTCCGGGGGGCCCCCGAGCCATCCTGCTCCACCCGCATATCTCTGCGCCTTCTTTCTGTCCTTTCGTCGGAGCGTTCCGTCCAATTACTGTCGAAACCAGCGTCATTGGAATCTAGACAAATCAAAAACTGTCTCTGCAATCAATCGACAATTAGTTTTGGTGTGCCTCAAGGAAGCGTTTTGGATCCCACTTTATTCTTAATTTATAGAAATGAATTGCGTAATCTGCCTAAAAATGAAAAAAAATTAAGTTTCGCTGATGATACGCTTCTCCTCTTTAATTCAAGAAACTGGAATGATGTTTGTTTAAAAGCACACAGGGACATAACCATTGTTAAAAGATGGTCAGACAATAATACGCTAGCAACAAACGTGACAAAAACTAAATACATTCAGCCTTACTTATAAAAAAACACTTCACATCCGTTAAATGATGTTTTGGTACACATTGAATAACTGCAATGTCCATTTTCTTTGCCGAATTATTACCAATAAAAAAATGTCATTATTTTGATGGCAACATTGAACTTCGATAGTCTGATGCATCTGCCATGTTTTTTTTCACGTGCATCAAAATTAGAGTTTTCATAACAAAGTACCATAAATATATTTTTTAAAATATTTATTTGATATTGTGAGAGGAGTTCCAATTTTGGTAAGGTAGTGTTTTCTTTAAATTCTTTGCTCAGTTGCTTGTCAGTGCTGTCAAAAACTGTCTTCTCTGGAAGAAGGTGATGTCAAATGCGACCGAATAGGTAAAATTTGCATACATAACTACTAAAATTCTCTGATCTCACTGATATATCCTCATTTTCATCACCAGAATCTAGATCAGAGAGGTCAGAATTGGCCTTTACTGGTGGTTGTATGCAAATTTTGCTTATTTGGTCGCATTTGTCACCACCTTCTTCCAGGAAAAAAGTTTTTGGCAGCACTGACAAGCAACTGAAAAATAATTTAAAGAAAACACGTTAGACGCATGCATGCCCATAACCCTACCGTACTAAAATTGGAACAGAAAATTTTGGTACTCAAAAAGAAATGTTAAATTATGATACCTATGATTTTGTTACAATATAAAAAAAAGCAGTACATGTTGTTATAAAAATATTTTTTCATACACTTTTTAAGTATTGTAAATACATATACTTGCATTCTAAAAGACATGTTTTCGATTTTGTGGTGTGCAAACTTCGATAAACTTTTTTAATCAAATAATGACAACAAGTATTCTGTTTGATGATAAAATCGTAAATGCTAGTGGTATCTACAGTAACACAAGCTACAGAAAAAGTTATCATTTTTAAATTATGCCTACTTACAATTATTTTTTGTTCGGAACCGAAATTGGTACGGTAGGGCCCATGTGGATTAAACAGAACACAACTTATTTTAAATTTAAATTGTCAGCCAAGATAGATTTAGCATTAAAGATATTTTATCAAAATCAATTTATAAATTTGCATCTCCAAAAGTATGATGCTGATTTTCTTTTATTTTAAATGTAACATTGAGTTGTTATTGATGTATTTGTTTATAAACTGATTGTTATAAACTGTGCATGCTCTTAACACAGGAGTTCCTAATGCAACAGACACATCATCAGAATTATTAAAGATGAGTAATAAAAAATAAATATACTAACAAAGTTTCACGACCCTTACACCCAGTTTCTATTATATATGGAAACAACCCATGTTTATGAATCACTGACTTGTACAATTTAAAATTTCTTCTCGACAGTTTTTTTTACATTATCACTGTTTACAACAATGAGACGTTATATTTATTTCAACGCGACACACGCATTCAATGTAAGATCTAATACATTGGCTAAGATCTATTAATAACACGATAATGTATTAAGTGCAGCCACTATGTATAATAGGTTACTGCTAACACCGTACATTGTCTCTTCTTTGTGAAAGCCCACAACTCTATAAAAAGAAAGTTTTAAATCAAGCCTTACAAATTAAATACTTCCCATAATCCTTGGATTGCTGATGGTAAGAGGATTTTATAGCACGCTATTATATAGATACTTGCATTATGTATTTAATTATCTACATATTTATAAATAGGAGTCAAGCATGCTAAGAAGCAAGCAGCGGGTGACAGTGGTGTGCAGTGACTTTTTTCTAATTTAATATTTTCATTTATTTCTTTTTCTTTTACATTACAACTAAGTCTAAGGCGTAAACTACAAATTCAATACATATCACGATCCTACGCTACACATTCAATATTTATTGTGATCTGTTAATATTTATCAAATATTGTAATATTTATTGAACATGAAGGCTAGCGTATTAACGGATCACAATTTGGATCACAGATGTCTAGATTCTTGAATTATGTATAGTAAACCCACGGATCTTGATAAACATTGATGCATAGGCTGCACGTTCAATATTTATTGTGGTCCATCATTATTTATCAAATATTGTGATATTTATTAAATTTGTAGGATTTATTAAATGCTAGCATATTGACCGATCACTATATTACAGATTTCTAGATTCCTGAATTCCGTATCAACCCCACGGATCATGATAAATATTTATGTGTGGGCTTTATTAGGATCGTGATCGGGTTCACAATACGTAGTTCAGTAACCTAGACATCCGTGATCCATATTGTAGCCAGATCATGATAAATACTGATGCATAGGCTACATGTTCAATATTTATTGTGAACAATAGCTTTGTATTATTGATACGTTAAGAATAATAATACAAGATTTTGGTATATGTAGGTACATGGAAGCTGCTTCTAGAATTTGGGAAGATAGTCATTAGTACTCTTTACACACAGAGTTCGGAGCGGGACGTGCCGCGCAAAAAAGTAAAGACCGAAAGTAAGATTACGGTTTACAGCGCAGTTCACCGTGAGATTTTTCTGCGCGGCGGCCTGAAGTGGCACGGGGCACGTCCCACTCTGAACTCTGTGTGTAAAGGGTACTAATCAGGAAGTTTTCATTCGATATATGAGAAAATTGATCTTCAGGTTTATGAAACAAACCCCAAAATATCTAGTGAACTTTGTAATCTGGTCAATTGCAAAAGTCAGAAAAAAATTTCTGCGTGCTACTTCTAAACAGTCAGTCTTAAATTAGTAAAAATATTTTGCATGGAAATGTTAAGAAAACGTTGAAAGGGAACAAGAAAAACAGCCTAAACAATGAATCAAAGAAAAAGGGAGTAGAAAATGAAATTGTTAATCTTTTGGAATATTAATGAATGAGTATGTAGAGGTTCATTATCATAAAACATATATTTTATGTTATCATGCGTTGGATAAGCATACATATTTGCTATTTTTCATTTATTTTTTTTAAATAATTCCTATTAACCTGATAGGCTAGCTTTACACTTGTAATTATAATTTACGGATTACGTAAGATTTTGACAGGTTACTCACAGGAGCGTTTACATATGCATCCGACTTCTGGTAATTAATGATCACAGAAGTTGTTCGGAAGTTCGCCCTGTGTAAATGCTCATGCGACCATTTGCATCTGTAAATTTATTTGCGGTAAGAAGGCTTCCTTTCAACAACGACCTGCTACTGTCAAATTTATGCGATTTTGTCAATAAAGACGAAAAGGCCTAAATTAAGTTTTAAAATAAAATTTGGCTTTAATTAAACAATTCTCCAAGCGCTTTTGCGCCGTTAAAGGCGAAATTAATGGAGTTCTTTCATTTTATCCAAATGACAGTTACCGACAGCAACCGACTTCGTATTCAAATATGTATGTAATTTTAAAAACAGAAATATTGAGATTAGAAAGGATTGGATGAAAATTGAATAAAAGGATGCCCATTTTCAAAAAACTTAAATAAGCTGGTGATAAATACTAGTTTTATGGGAAAAAATCAAATTAAAACAATTGTCTTTTAGTTTTTGACATTTCACAATGGCACATTTTGGTACTATTTCTTGGGTCAAGCCTCCCAGCTTATCAAACTGATTTTATAAGCTGTGAGAAGGCTGTAAATTCGCGCGGCGTGATTAGACCTGTCAAAAAACTTCCAAAAGAACAAGTTCTGTAACTTGCTATAAGTTACGTTAAGCGACTTTTGGTGTCGTTTACATCGGTAATTTGGCCATAAATCGCTTACACGAGTGATTTACGGGAAAAAACTTACGAGTGTAAAGCTAGCCATACATACAGATAAAAAATATTTGTATCTATTGAAATTTAATTGCCACATTAACGTGAGTTTTGGATTTAAAATTTAACACAAATTTAAGAGAATATTTCTTGAAACCGCTCCAATATTGTTTTTATAGTTGGTCCGTCAAGAGAGTTCCATAAAAGATTCTATAATAGGTCTATAAAAGTAATTAAGTAATGCATTTGGAGATCTTGATTTGGAGGTTATGAATCATTGCGAAAATGATCTCACCAAATTTAAAAAACTGATGCATTTTTGAATTGTTAAATGCTCCATAGTAAATTTGCTAAAATATTAAAACCTAAAATATGAAAATGAAATCAAACAAGAGTGGCGCCAGATATAAATTGCGAAGGTATTGAAAATAATTTTGAAAAATATTTGGTGAGTGATTAATAGGTTGAATGTGTTAGTTTTGAGAAATGAAATGGGGGTAAGGCGTACCATGCGGGCGGAGACGGGCAAGGGGTATTTCTTCTGTGGCTTGTTCTTGGGGGTGTTGTCTATGGCTAGGGGGGCCAGTTGGAGAAGAAGTAGTATGTTGTCTACGGCCTCTGGAAGGGGGGGGATGAGATAAAGGTTGTGGGGGGGCCCTACCTTCGGACTGGGGAGAAGTCGGCGCTGCCATATAGCTGTACATGAAGGTGGCTGGAAACAAATAAAAACATCACAATTTTAATTATGTAGTCTCCAGTCAGACTCTCTCAACCCATCGCCTTGCACCACAGTGGGAGGGATGGATTCATACGTCTGTGTTTTAAAATGGACTCCCTTTAAATGTTAAGGAGGCTAAAAGTCTTACAGTTTTGCATGCGAAACAGCCAAATTGCAAAGTAAGTGTCGTCGCTATTTACTGTTTGTAATAGTCTAATGACTCTTTATTTATACGCTTGCGGTAAAATAACATACAAATCAGCAGTAACAACAAATACAATAACAATCAGGCCATTTGCAAAAACTATCGTTGTTCATTATAGCTTAACAAAATTCGACTGGTGCCCCAGGCCTCTTACTTTAGTCGGCCTTGAGGCAGTATTCAACGGAACTTTTGAATTTTGAATACGAAAATGCCGCCCGTGTTCTACTTTTTGTTCCGTCCATACGCACATATTCTTTAAACGTCTATCTTTATCGTACACGAATAACTTTTGAATTAAGAAACTATTGAAAATCGCTGAAAACAAAAGAGTGTTGCTTACTTGCCACATTATATCTTGAGTTTGTGAGACAATGGCGAGTCTATTTATTTAACATCATTGATGTTTACTGACATTTTTGTCATGCAATTAGATTTTTTGACAGTTGGATGTTAGAGGAAATAGTTGCCTAAAATGAAATAACTGAGAATGCTCCTTTTAAAAAGTTGCATTGTCTTTCAGAACTGTGAAACTGCTTCCACGCGTACATACTTATTTATTTTATTTTATTTATTTATTTATTTATTATGGAAAACCAACAGATATTTTACACTTATAATAATAACATTAATAATATACATAATATCAAATGACAGATTTTCACATAATTATACATCGCTATTAGGACATACATCGCTATTAGGACGATCGTCAATAATGCGCGCATAAAATCTCTTCCCGGGAACAGCATAAAAATTTTAGAGATTTGTGATGCAGTCAAACGTAAATGTGTGTTCAATCAAACATCTGGATCTTAACTTAGATCAAAATGATTTATGAATTTATATCAATGTGATTAAGGGGGGGGGGGGGGGGGTAAGGTTTCAAAACTAATTTAAATTTTTTTTTTCTAAATAAACAACATGTCGAGAGTGTTGTGTCAAAATTTCAAGTAAATCGGTATATCGGACATGCCTTTATTAATGAAATTTCTTATATATCTTGTGTATTTGTTAGTCCGCGGATGTGACATTAATAAACGATTAAAGCTTGTCCACATCCGCGGACCCATCTTGTATGTAAAATTTAGTATTTAGTTCTGTAATAATTCTGTACAAAATAAATAAACATGAACGATTAGCAGGTAGCCGAGCCCCAAGCAGGGTTGAACAGGCCGGCGGGGGATGAAGTTCGACCAATCAAAGTCCGGCATGTACCGTTAAATCGTAAGCTGTTGAAGTTTGAGCCCGACGCGGTCGGGTTTAAACTTCAACAAAAACCGCTTGCTTTTTCGGTACAGGCCTCTTTCGCTCGGACCTCTCTACTGGACGTGACTTCACCCCCTGCTCCTGCCGCCTGCCCCTGCCGCTGCCCCTGCTGCCTGCTAGTCGCTTCATTCTCTGCTGACGCTGACACTGTGCCTTTCATTTCTTCACCCAACCCGCGGCGGGAAATTGCAGCGAGCAGCGGACAGACAATACCTACAGCAACACAACCGTTCTTTTAAGAACGCCATTCTCAAAGCATTACACAAGGTGTCGAAAACCAACCGCCCTTATCAAGGCGATTTTCTTTATTTTGGCGTATACCAGGTCGTGTTATAACCAGCCCCTTCTTACAGTCTGTGTACTGACGACGGCCCGTCAGGTACATAGTGGTCCTTCGAGCCGGATATCAACACGCCTTCACGCCTTCACGCCTTCACGCCTTCAAGCCTTCACGCCTTCAAGTCTTCACGCGTCCCTTTCTGCTCGCCTTGAAGGATGCCCACTCTACGTAGCTGCCGTGGCGCCTTGAGCTCCGCAGAGACGTCGCAGCCCGCCCCCGCAGCACCAGATGTGACTCCACCTGCCTCGGGCCCCCCTGCCTCGGGCCCCCCTGCCTCGGGCCCCCCTGCCTCGGGCCCCCCTGCCTCGGGCCCCCCTGCCTCGAGCCCTCCTGCCTCGAGCCCTCCTGCCTCGAGCCCTCCTGCCTCGAGCCCTCCTGCCTCGAGCCCTCCTGCCTCGAGCCCTCCTGCCTCGAGCCCTCCTGCTTCGAGCCCTCCTGCTTCGAGCCCTACTGCCCCGTGCCCTCCTGCCCCGGGCCCTCCTGCCCCGGGCCTCGCACCTCTCTGCATGATGACCCCAGATGATGACGTCACGCC
Organism: Glyphotaelius pellucidus; assembly: GCA_936435175.1. Taxonomy (NCBI): domain Eukaryota; kingdom Metazoa; phylum Arthropoda; class Insecta; order Trichoptera; family Limnephilidae; genus Glyphotaelius; species Glyphotaelius pellucidus. Next base: position 32,082,945 of record OW386554.1, read on the forward strand.
CGGATCGTCAACCGATGACACCGTCCGGATGTTACGTTTGGAGATGCATGCCATGCAGAATCGACACGCCCAGCAGATTGCGGACATATTGGCGGCTCTGAGGCCTGCCCATACAACCACGCCGGTGAACATCCCGGATACGGTGCCGCAATCTCCAGCCACGCCGGTGACCTTCCCGGTCGCTGTACCCACGCCGACGCACACCTCGTCCGTGGGGACCCTCACATCAGCCACGCCGGTGAACATCCCGGAGGCGGTGCCCCTAGCTCCATCCACGCTGAACACCATATTGAACGTCCCGGCCCCTGTGTCCCACACATACAATAGGACAAGTCAACAAGCGCCCATATCGCTTGCACCGGGCCCTAGTATGCGGGTCCCAGCGAGTGAAGCCGCCCCGAACGACGAGCCCGCCAGTCATCCACATGGTGTTATACCTACCGCGCTGAGGTACAATGGGCGCCCCGACCTAGCGACCGACTTTGCCGCCCCGTACGAGCCGCGGCCGGAAATACCTACTCAGCCCAGGTATAATGCGCACCCCGATGCAGTGACGGCGTATCTAGCCGCCCCGTACGATGGGCCACAACATACAGCGGCCAGTCAACCCCGTGCGGAAATACCTACTCAGCCCGAGTATAATGCGCACCCCGATGCAGTGACGGCGTGTCTAGCCGCTCCGTACAATGGGCCACAACGTACAGCGGCCAGTCAACCTCGTGCGGAAATACCTACCCAGCCCGGGTATAATGCGCACCCCAATGCAGTGGCGGCGTACCTAGCCGCCCCGTACGATGGGCCACAACATACAACGGCCACCCAACCTCCTGCGGATATTCCCTCACAGCCGGGGTATAATGTGCACCCCAATCATCGGATCCATACGGGCTACCAGCAGCAGACCTCCTCTAGTCAAGAGTTCTCACCTATATTTCCGCCACCACCTACTGCCGATGAGACATCTCGACGCACAAGCGAGTGGGCTAACCAAGGCTCGGACTCAGTTGCGCAACTTGCTTCCGCAATAACGAATGCAATTCGCGCCTCGCGATCCGAAGAGAGCCCCCGTCCCTCGGTAGAGGAGGATATGAGAATGGCTGCTCTAATAGCCAGGCAATCCACTGCGAAGGACCTACCTTCTTTCTCAGGGGACCCGCTCGAGTGGCCTACGTGGATGGCCCAATATACACAATCTACGGCCACCTGCAAGATGACCTCGAGTGAGAACCTTATCCGGTTACAGCGTGCGCTGAGGGGCAAAGCTCGGGAGGCTGTTGGCCCCCTGTTAATGGACCCTACGCAGGTTCCAGAGATTATTGCAGTTCTAGAACAGCGTTACGGTGGTTCAGGATCAATTGCAGCCTTGATGCTAGAGAAAGTGAAGAAGCTGCCTCATCTCTCCGCTGAAGCATCGCTCGAGGACTTGGCAGACTTTTCTGGTACAATCCAGAACCTCGTGGCGTCCCTGCGCATCCTGAGGACCGATGGTTATCTCACAAACCCCGCCTTGCTGTCCGACATCACAACGAAGATGCCATGCACGCTGCGGCTGGCTTGGTTAGCAGAAGTACGCGGACAAACGGTACCGGCTACCATAATGCAGTTCGCGGCATTTCTGAAAAGTTTCGCTAACGCGATTCCCCTGAGCGGAATGGTGGATCCCGCACGGTCCACACGTGCCCCGCGCCGGGAACAAGTACACGCAAATGTACCCGTGAAAAACAACACTGACAATAGTAATTGTGCGCAGTGCGGCGGGAATCATAAAACACGGGAGTGCCCGGCATTTGTCGCGAAAACGGTCGATCTTCGCTGGGAGACAGTACGTTCGAGCTCGTTGTGTCGAAAGTGCCTAGAAAAACATCACTCACGTGATTGCAAGTCCAAGGTGTGGTGTGGAGTGGGAGGTTGCCGCGCCCCCCACCACAGACTGCTACACACCCCCGCGCACACTCAAGAGAACGCCGTTGTGAATGGGGCCGTCAATCTATGACGCCAGAATGCGGATTGCCGAGTACTACTGAAGATCGTGCCCGTAGTGCTTCGCACTTCCCGTGAACTCCAACTGTCAGTCTTTGCTCTTCTCGACGAAGGCTCTACAGTGACACTCATTGACGCCGATACTGCAACACAAATTGGCGCGACCGGCCCGGTCCACGGGCTAAAAATACACGGGGCTAAGGGAATGTGCACATCAGACTCGCATTCTCGCCGGGTGAAGCTCACAATCAGAGGCGCAGGTAGCGGGGATACCTACAACATCACTGCCCACACAGTGACCGATCTTAATCTACCGGAACAGCGGGTCCCTGGGAGGCGTATCACTCCTAGTATATTGATCGGGCAAGACAATGCTCATTTAATAGTATCCAGGGACGTGCGGGAGAATATCGGCACCACGCGGATAGTATCAAGAACCGCACTGGGGTGGATTGCCCATGGAGGTACCGACCCCAGCAGTGATGGCCCAGCTACTACTCTGGCCCTGCAAATGGAGACAGCCGCGGATATACGCCTGAGGGAGTTGGTAAAATCCAACTTTGCCGTCGACTCCCTCGGCGTCACATCTGCGGCCAGAGTGAATGCAAACGAACTTAAAGCTACCGCTCTGATGGAAAGGACCACCCGTCGTCTACCACACAACAGATGGGAAACCGGATTATTATGGCGAAACCCGGAGGTCACGCTGCCCGACAATCGTCAATGTGCCCTAAAGCGATTGCAGTCCCTCGAGAGAAAACTGGCGGCCGATGCAGAACTAGCAGCGGCCTACACTGATAAGATGGGTCAGCTTGTAGCCAAAGGCTACGCAAGGAGGCTCTCTGACGCCGAAGCCTCAACACCTGCCTCCCGGAAGTGGTACCTGCCGCACTTCGCAGTTATCAATCCCAACAAACCCGGAAAAATAAGAATAGTGTTCGATGCCGCCAGCCGATGCCGAGGGACGTCGCTAAATGACCAGCTTCTCACCGGCCCAGACCTACTTTCTTCTCTCCTTGGGAACATCCTCCGCTTCCGGGAAGGGACCATTGCCATAGCAGCTGACATACAGGAGATGTTTCTGCGCATCAAGATGAGGAGGGATGACCAGCAGTCACAGCTGTTTCTGTGGAAATCGCCGATGTCTCGCGAACCTGAAACGTACCAGCTGACATCAATGATGTTTGGGGCTACATGCTCGCCAAGTAGTGCGCAGTACGTACGAGACAGAGTGGCCGGGGAATACGAACACGAGTACCCGGCCGCCGCGGCAGCCGTTCGTTCTAAATTTTATATGGACGATTATTTGGACGCAGTAGACACTACTATCGAAGCAGCCGCACTAGTCCGAGACGTGAGTGCCCTCCTTGCAAAGGGAGGGTTCCACCTGACGAACTGGGCCTCCAACAGTCCAGAAGCCATAGCTGACATTCCTTCCGAAGACCGGGCGAGCTCCACAATTCACATCAGCAGCGGAGACACAGAGATGGAACGTGTACTAGGACTGGTATGGGACCCGTCTGCCGACTGTTTTCTCTATTCCTTTCACAACGCAGTCAGCCCCGAAGAAGCTACACGGCCTACCAAGAGGCAACTTCTCTCCATTGTCATGAAGATTTTTGACCCGGTAGGCTTCGTCGCCTGCCTCACGATTCGGTCAAAGATCTTGCTACAAGCCGTGTGGCGGTCGGATGTTGGATGGGACGACCTTATCACCCCCGAGCACGCCGAGAGATGGAGAGACTGGCTGAGTTTACTCCACGAGAGCAGCGTTTCAGTGCCACGACGCTCCCTCCGGCACAAACAGAACAACGTCACGCTGCATTTGTTCTGCGATGCTTCTGAACAAGCTTGTTGTACCGTCGCATACTACACAGAAGACGTGCAAGGAACTTTACACGCAACATTCCTTGCCAGCAAATGTAAAGTGGCGCCATTGAAGCCCCTTTCCATTCCCCGCCTTGAGTTGCAAGCCGCGCTCATGGCGGCTAGACTATCCAAGACAATCCTAAAAGAGAGCCAGGCCTTGATAAACAGGACCATTTTCTGGACAGACTCCACGACAGTACTGTGCTGGTTACGCACTGATCCTCGCTCCTACTCAGCATTCGTGGCCAACAGACTGGGTGAAATAGATGAGATGACCAACATACCTAACTGGAGATGGGTACCGACAAAACTGAACCCTGCTGACATCGGGACACGCGACTCTGAAGTACCCGATCTGTCACCAAGAGGAAAATGGTTCTGCGGCCCGGCATTTCTCACTGCACCCGAAAGCGAGTGGCCTAAAGAGCGATCTCCCACCAAAAAACCGGACGACGAGGTATTGGAGGTTAGGCCCCAGTATGTCAGCCTCATAACCACCACAGGAGCGGCGTTTCCCTCAGTCGAGCGGTTTTCTTCCTGGACCCGGCTTATTCGAACTACAGCATGGATGCTCCGGTTTATCAGGCGATGCAGATTGGGGCCTCACAGACCTGCCGAGGGCCCACTACGAGCGGAGGAACTCAAAAAGGCGGAGGCCAGATGGGTTAGAAAATCGCAGGAGGACGCCTTCGCAGCTGACCTACATGCCGTGCGAAATGGGAAGGCCCTACCTGCCGGCAGTCGTCTAAATTCCCTGACCCCCTTTTTTGGCCCAGATGACATCTTGCGGATGGGCTCCCGATTGCAAGCTCTGACCAGTGCTAGGAGCGTGGCCAAGACTCCCGTCATACTGGATGGTGACAACCCATACGCTCGACTACTGGTCCGCCACTACCACGAGAAGGCAGACCATCCCAGTACAGAAAAAACAGTGGCGGAAATGCGCTGCAGTTTCTTTATTCTCCGGCTCCGCACTATTAGCCGAAAAATATCGCACGACTGCCCAACCTGCCGCATGCGAAAGAGCAAGCCCTCTCCACCGCTAATGGGAGCGCTACCACCTTCCCGTCTATTGCATCACGTTCGTCCGTTTACACATTGCGGGCTTGATTACTTCGGGCCGATGGAGGTCACAGTTGGCAGACACCGTGAGAAGCGCTATGGAGCAATATTTACCTGCCTCTCCACCCGCGCTATTCATCTGGAACTGGCTGTCACCCTGACTGCCGATTCGGCCATCATGGCCTTGCAGAGGATGACCGCTCGAAGAGGTCAGCCCGAAGTTTTGTACTCTGACAACGGGACAAATTTCCATGGGGCAGATGCCGAAATCAGCGAAGCCTTGGAGTCACTCCGCCAAGATGCCAGGATGTTGGATGCCATGTCTACCAGAGGCATTGAGTGGCGTTTCATACCACCCCTCAGTCCCCACATGGGGGGAGCCTGGGAAAGGCTAGTGCGCTCAGTAAAACGGGCCTTAAAAGCCACCTTAAAGGAAAGGGCGCCGAGGGAAGAGACCCTGCGCACGGCACTGGCAGAGGCTGAGTTTGTGGTCAATAACCGACCCCTGACCCATATCTCTGTTGATCCAAGAGATGAAGAGCCTTTGACCCCTAACCATTTCCTCCTGGGGTCAGCCGAAAAACGCCCCCATTTATCCCTTTACGATAAACAGGAAGAAGAGGTATGTCTCCGCCGCCAGTGGCGTATCGGACAGCAACTGGCGGATATGTTTTGGAGGCGGTGGCTCCGGGAGTACCTCCCCACCATGGGCGCTCGACAGAAATGGCACCATCCGGCCGACCCTATCAAGAAGGATGACCTGGTTGTGATCATGGATCCTGCTCTACCCCGCAACAGTTGGCCGCGCGGCCGAGTCATCGAAGCGAAGCCCGCCGCTGATGGTCAAGTGAGGACCGCCCGCATTCAGACAGCGTCCGGAGTATATGTGCGGCCGGCTGTTAAGAT